>OX387346.1:23260833-23916666 GCA_947563465.1 Archips xylosteana
TAGCACGCAGAACAGAATGACCGTTGGAGCCGAAAAGTTCTCGAATGGAAACCTCGGACTGGCAAATGCAGCGTGGGACGGTAACAACGAGATGGACGTACGATTTGGCAAAGACCGCAGGTTCAAGGTTGATGCAAGCCGCTTCTAACCGTAATAATTAAGTATCAATGACGGAGGCTAATGTCCAACAGTGACCTTCCTACGCCTGAAATGATGATGATGATAATGATGAACTCTTCATTGGACATAAAACATGAAATTAATACCTAAGAAGAGAAACAGATCTACAAAAGCGAACTGACACTTTAAAGGAAACTCTTCTAGCACATAATGATTGTAATAATTTGGCATATCAATTCCCAAAATCTCAGAGTTGTGAGCCTGGGTTTAAACCTTATGAACTCCTGATTGAAATGCATTAAACCACTGCTGGCTTAAACTAAACTAATCAGTATTTTGAAACACACACAAACCTACAGTCACCTCATAATTTCAGCCGAAAGACGTCCACTGCTGATCATAGGCACCCAAGGCTCGCCAAATAGATCGGTTCCGCGCTATCCGCATCCAACGCGAACCCGCAACCTTAACCATTCTTCGAGCTATGTCGGTGACTTTAGTTCTTGCGCGGATTTCATCATTTATAATGCGATCCCGCAGAGAAACTCGGAGCATTAGCCCTGTCCATTGCCCTCTGAGTGATTTTGAGCTTCCTTATGAGGCCCATCGTTAGCGGCCATATCTCAGTGCCATAAGTCATCACTGGCAACACACACAGTTTCTCATCTTCTAAGAAAATTCGAGAAAAAATATGACGACTAATTTTACGGCTTCTTCATTCAAAGTAAAATTCACATGCACGAGTGAAAAATGAGCGAGTTTTAGTAGTAACGCGCAATGAAGTCTTTACACGAAACTTTTGATGGATCACTAGGGGGCGCCACTATAGAAATAAAAACAACTACGCCGTCTTTTAACAAAACTAATTTCTGGAATTGCTCAATGCCGGCGGGGAAGGTTTACACAAAAAGGTAAACTTGAATAGTTACCATTCAAGGTAGCAAGGTTTTTCAGCAGCAGTTTTGGTTTCTCTAGTGAGTTTGAGCGATACTCATCATCATCATCATCATTTCAGCCTAAAGACGTCCACTGCTTAATAGGCCTCCCCAAGGCTCGCCACACAGATCGGTCCCGTGCCATCCGCATCCGACGCGACCCGCAATCTTAACCAGGTCATCGCTATATCTTGTTGGAGGCCTACCTACACTACGTCTTCCAGTTCGTGGACCTTTTTGCCCCATGGGCCATCAGTTCTACGAGCGATGTGCCCTGCCCACTGCCACTTGAATCTGGCAATTCTTCGAGCTATGCCGGTAACTTAAGTTCTTGCGTGGAATTCATCATTTATAAAGTGATCCCGCAGAAAAACTCAGAGCCCTCTCCATCGCCCTCTGAGTGACTTTGAGCTTTCTTATGAGGCCCATCGTTAGCGGCCACGTCTCAGTGCGATAAGTCATCATTGGCAACACACAATGGTCAAAGACTTTTGATTTGAGACATTGCGGAAAAATATTTGGTGTTTTGATATTGCTAACCTGTAAGGGCGGTAATCAGAAGATTAGCGTTTTTTCTGCGCGAATACGGTTTTCAAAAAACCGGACTTATTCCGGTGTGTTCGCTCGAACCGGTGATTTAGTATCCAAATCAATATCAGCGCCAGGAGACGTGTTTCGCGGGTCGTGCTTATAGGAGCTTGTAAAGCGCGTCAACGCTCACACAAGCCGTGCTTTTGGCGAAAAACGTGCTAATACCTACTGCGCCTCCAAAAACGAGCTTATACGCTCGTACAAGACGCTAGTCGGTAGAGCGTCGAGCATTGGACCCATTTTCCCCTTGACGTTTCTGTCTACCCTCGCCTTACCGTCTGGGGTGGCTATATGGACGTCTCGGGTAAAATGGCTTGTTTTGTGCTCGTGTTGTATGTACAATCTGCAGTGCTGTTTATTGTAGGTGTTGATAATGCTTAGCACTGTTTCTTTTGTTTTTTGTTGTATAATTATTATTTCAATTAGGAAGTAATATTTTGTTTCTCGGTCCTCTGGGCTGCGACAGAATATCAGTGTTTTGCTCCTATGAGCAATGTTGACCACTGAGCCATGACCCTTTTGCACTAATGCAGCGCATACAGACTATAAAAATGTTTTACTATTAAGTTTGTACTGATTTCTGTATTTTTTGGTAATCTTGATTGTGTGTGCTTGCAGTATAAATAGTATGTATGTTCCAGTTAAAATGACGAAAAGTACTTAAAACCAACATCTATTGTTTAATTGTTATCTTCAAGTGGGGTTGTAAAACAATTATGCAGGTGTATCGGTCGGTAGGCCACACTTCGGTCAGTTTTATTACGTCTCTTTGTTATCTTTTCCTTTCATATTCAGCAACAAAAGAAGTTGTAAAATCCCATGTTAAGTGCATTTTCGTCATTTTAACTGGAACATACTATACCAAATAAACGTCTTTATCAACATCTAGTCTAAAACCGTTTTATCGCTGCCATAAAGCTAGCCCTATTCCATATTAAAATACAATTGAATACGAACAACTAAAGTCGCCGACAAAGCTTAAAAGCAAGTTTAATTAGCAATGGGCGGGTCACGTCTCTCAAAGAAATTTACTTAAAATACTTGACTTAGTAAAACGTAGAAACGTAGCAAATTTCATCTTGCAGAAGTTTACTTATCTGAACATTTGACAGCTGGTTTGATATTATTTAACATTAGAGTCATCACTATCTTAGCCTATGTATATTATACTCGAGGGCACAGTAGGGCTACTAAAAAAATTTAAATTAGAATTTTGCATCGTGTTATCCCTTTCACACTTTTGTTTCATCCTATTAGCGTGCATGTAATGGCACGATGTGCGATGTTCGGGAAACGAATTTCGTCGTGTACCTAAGGCCTCTTTCTCGGGGCGATAGGGATTGGGCCGTGGTTTCACATACCATTGAATTTCTTCGCAGGTATTCATGGTTTTTCGCGATGTTCGTTTGATGTTTGATCGTTACAGTACTGAGATGGGGCGTAGCTGAAAATAACTGACTAGGGTGACAGCACCAGTAACGGACAAGGACCAATTATGGACATTTTTTTCCGTAAACCCAAATTTCAAGAAACGGACACACTACATTATTAAATTATCAACACTATGCTCAGATAACTGATGATAAGGTATAACTGGTAAAGTCCATGAATGGTGGGCTAGAAGGCATTGAATCTTTGCTGTCAATTACTGGGGAACTACTGTGCTTAACATGTCCATGATTGGTGCCGTCACCCTAACTGTTTAAATAAAAACTTACAATTTTTAAGATGATTCATATATTTCAAGTTTAACTGTAAATTACATCGCACTTGCACAGCCTATCCAACAATGGCTGCCCAGATTGTCTGCTGTCTGCTGTTTGTTTCTTGATTCGAATTCTAGAAGCCCCAAATTTAAATTTACGAAACAGCGCCACGGTCACGGTGGTCAGTGTCTACAGTACCTTGTCGAACTCGCACTAAACAAACTACGTCAAAGCTCGAGGTTTCCAAAGATACTTGTACCCTGCAAGCTACAAGCTTATTTTTAACAAGATAATCCTATTCACGCGCGACTTACACGAACATGTTACTTCGAAACAACGTTGAAGCCAGAGTGGCGTCGTAATCAAAAAGGCTTTGCTCATTACCATTAATCAAACGATATGACGCGTGACGTCACGACTGAAATTAATTATGAGGGAATATATAAATTATGTGCTACTGGCGTTTGGCAAGGGGAGGGTAGTTAAAAAATTTAACGGCGCCAATGAATAAACGGTTATCTAAGGAATAGCGATTACAGCCTGTAGATATCACTGTAGCTGTGATCAAAAAAAAATCAAAACGTTTATTCTGCAAGTAGGCCGCAAAGGGCTCTATAATAACATGACACTTTTTTTTAAACTACCAGCGCTTTCATAAGGATCATTATTGCCTAGAAGAATGCGTCGCAAGAAACATGCCACAAAGTCATCTTTTCAAACAAAAAAAAATATAAATTAAATACAAACAAAAAAAAAACATACAATTATAGAATTAAAGAAAATATTTTTAAAAAAATTCAGGGATGTATGGGATCCCATAGTTAAGAAACTAAAACTATACCTACATCTTAACTATACCTACGTTCAGTGGAAGTGTAAAATGCTTCCACCGCCAAAAAATAAAAAAGGAATAAAAATAATATTGGAGATAGTCTTCGTGATCGTGAACTGAAAGAGGTGGCGTAGGAAAGCTCCCAACAAGATGGATCAATGATTTTACGGACGATAGTTTAACGTGACAACGTCATAACAAAACATTCAAACCCCCCCCCCCCCTGAACCCCGCACCCAGTACCCCCCCGCTTTGAAAATTACCCGAGCGATAGTACTAAGATTGTATTATGTAGCTAGCTAGCTATCCATGCCGTAATCGGCAACGGCGACCCTAGCTACTTAATTACGAGCGTGAGCTCTAACGTGGCTGGCAAAGCCAAACTTACTCTTAAAAACTCTATCGCAGGTGGGACAGTAGAGTTGTCCAGCATTATTGTAGGTGTAATTATAGGAGGGTTTCGGTCGGGATTTACGTGCCTGACGTTTCGCATCAAGATCAATGAGACGAGCGTCTTCAAAGTTCTTTACGCTCACTTTAACACGAGAACGCCATTCCGGCCGCTGAGAAGCACACTCCTCCCATTTGTTAGGTGGTATACCGCAGGCAGTTAGGTGGCGCTTAAGCACGTCCTTATAACGTAAGTGCTGCCCACCTTGTTTCCGTTTACCAGCTGATAGCTGGGAGTAGAAAACGGCTTTCGGTAGTCTGCAATCACTCATATGCCAAACATGCCCACACCACCTTAACTGACCCTTCATCAAGAGCGCCTCCATGCCAGACATCTTGCAACGACGAAGTACTTCAGTGTTGGGGACGCGATCTTGCCATTTTATACGCAGAATGGAACGTAGACAGCGTAGGTGGAACGTGTCTAGCAAGCGAATGTCGCCTTTGTACAAACACCATGTCTCCGAAGCATACAAAAGAATCGGAAGAACCATGGCTCTGTACACCGACAACTTTGTCTGCAACTTTATATCATGCGATCCCCAGACACGATGCGTTAACCGACCGAAAGTGGACGCAGCCTTAGCAATACTAGATGGGATCTCGGAGGCTAGTCTGTTATCCTTTCTGATCTGACTCCCAAGATACTTGAAAGAGGACACTTCTGTTAGGGGTCTCCCTTCTATAGTTAGGTTGGAAGTGTCCGCTTCGCAATTACGGGCTGGTTGTTTTAGCACTTGAGTCTTGGATATGCTTATTACTAAGCCAAACCTAAGGCACGACTTTTGTAGAGCATCCATGTATGACTGAAGAGCCCCCATGCTATCGGCCATCAAGCAAACGTCGTCGGCATAGAGAATCTCGAGCACGGAGAGCCTTGCGACTTTCGTTTTAGACCTGAAACGAGACAGGTCGAATACACTTCTGTCAGAACGAACACTTAGTTGTATTTGTCCAGAGCACCCAAGAAGCGAGTCCTCAAGCACTGTGGAGAAATACAACGCAAAAAGAGTTGGAGCCATCACACAACCTTGTTTGACTCCACTGGTGACTGGAAATTGTTCCGAAAACTCGTTTTCATGTCGAACTGTAGCCATCATATTTTCATGAAACTGCCTGACTAAGTTAACGAACTTTTCGGGACAACCAGCTTTTTGCAGAACAATCCAGAGAGCTTCGCGCGGTACGCGGTCGAAAGCCTTTTCAAGGTCTACAAAGCACATATATAGGGGACAATTTTGTTCTAAGCTTTTTTCTTGGATTTGTTTTAGTACAAATATAGCATCAACAGTGCCCCTATAAGGTCGAAAACCGCACTGACTCTCCGGCAAGAGCTGTTCTGCGAGGCAACCTAAGCGGGCGTTAAGTATGTGCGCTAAGATTTTACCGGCAGTGGACAGAAGGGAGATGCCTCTATAAGAGCCACAGTCCGAAATCTGTCCCTTACCCTTATACAGTTTACAAATAGAGGCATCTCTCCAATCTTGAGGAACAGTTTCTGATTCCCAGATCTTCAGTATCAGTTCAAACAGCCTGTTGTTAACGTTTGGTCCGCTGTACTTATAGATTTCTGCGGGAAGGCTGTCTGATCCTGGTGTCTTATTATTTTTAAGTTTCTTCACTGCCGCAACATACTCGTTGTAATCCGGAGGAAGAGCAAGGTTATCTGATAAAGGCTGGTTCTTCAAGGTACGTATGTAGGCTAAATCTACGCTTTGGATTACAGGGTTTAAGACGTCTTTAAAGTGTTCTGCCCAACGAGCTAGCACCTCATGCTTGTCTTTGAGACGCCTTTCCTTGTCACGCGAATAAATAGGTGCTATTTTCCTACATTTTGGGCCAAAAACTGCTTGAATACCCTGAAAGAACCTGCCCATTTGGTTTGTATCAGCAAGGTGTTGCAATTCATTCGCTTGCTCATTCCACCATTTATCTTTTTGTTCGCGCACTCTCGCTTTTAAAAGTCGTTGGGCAGCCCTTACAGCCTGTGCACTTGTTGCAGATTTGAGTGCAAGCCTATATTCTTGAACAAGACGCATAATTTCATGGTCAGAGTTATCGAACCAATCTTTATGATGTTTGGGTGGTTTTCCAATAGTCTCAGAGGAGATTTCATACAGTTTTGTGGCAAAGGCACGCCACTGTACGTCTACAGACTCTGGCTCAGATGACGATAGTTGACTACCAAAGGCTGCATCAATGTCTTTTCCCAGCTGCCTGTCATGAACAAGATTGTTGGTGTCGAGTCTATTAGGAACCTTGAGGCACGCTCTGCGTGGTGCTTTCAAAATAATTTTTAGTTTTGACCGAATCAGGCGGTGGTCGGTCCAGCCCTCAGCACCTCTCATAGCTCTCGTAATAAGAACATCTTTGATGTCACTTTTGCGCACTATGACATAGTCCAAAAGATGCCAGTGCTTGGATCTTGGATGCATCCACGAGGTCTTGTACTTTTCTGGCAGCCTAAAGTAAGTGTTTGTAATACACAAGTCAAACTCTGCACACAACGTCAAAAGGTCCAAGCCATTGGCATTGCACTTTCCGACACCATGACGACCGAGGATACCTTTCCAAACCTCAGACTCTGCGCCGACTCGAGCATTAAAGTCTCCTAGAAGTATTATCTTGTCACTTGATGGTATTTTAGTGAGGATATGGCGGAGATCCTGATAAAACCTACCCTTATCTTCGTCCGAAGAGGGCAACGTAGGAGCATATACGCTGATAAGGTGGAAGTACTTCATCGATGATAGTTGAAGCCGAAGTGTCATGAGGCG
Source organism: Archips xylosteana (assembly GCA_947563465.1). Lineage (NCBI taxonomy): Eukaryota > Metazoa > Arthropoda > Insecta > Lepidoptera > Tortricidae > Archips > Archips xylosteana. The sequence continues at coordinate 23,268,245 of OX387346.1, forward strand.
ATCACTAATACCCACTGGCAATTCCTGCAATGATCTCGCTATATGGTTGCGTATAGCAAAGCCTACCCCACTCGCTGCCCTTTCGCAGGCAGGTCTACCGCTCCAGTAGTAAGTGTAACCACCCAGATCCTCACAAAGCTCTCCACCGTCACTGAGATGCGTCTCGCTAATCGCTGCGATGTCGATAATATACCGGCCCAACTCCCTGGCGATGAGAGCCGTTTTTCGCTCAGGGCACAAGTTGGTATCAGCATCTAGGAGCGTTCGAACATTCCACGCTCCGATGCACAGATCCTTAGAATTAAATATACTTTTCCTTTTTCGACCGCGTTAATTCGATGTCCAGATGCCCGCGGTTTGGCATCTGGGTGAGGGGTGAGACGGACTATGTATAGGCCACCTTTTCTAGGCCCTTCCCCTGATTGGGGAAAGCAGAGCGATCCTAAATAGGGCTGCTTTGCCGCCAGACGTGCTGCCGAACCTGTCCTCCCGCCTCTGTCGAGTCCAAGGAGCGACCACTCTCGTCTGACCGCCTACGTGCAGAATGCCAGCTAAGGCCCGGATACATCGGAGTCCGAAACCCCACCGCTGACATCCCATCGCCGGAGGACTTTTGTCTCGATGTCAATTGAGAACTTGCCAGGGTCATCTGCGCGTGACTAGATTATAGTGGGCAAATAGTTGCGCTCCTACAAGCCCACTCTCTCGTTCCCAACCTCCTGGCACCAGTGGACCGTGTAACCGATACGACTGGTAGAGACAGGGAATGCAGTGACTTGCCAACGCTCAGGTGAACGTATGAATTATGACATATCACGTAAGGTCCATTAGTCGCCTTTTACGACACCCACTGGAGGATAGAGGGTGGTGAAATTCTACGCCGGCACCACACGGTTCATATTACTGTAATATTGCAACTGGCCTTCACTGCTCTGTAGGTACATGTAACGTTACGTAAAGTTACATGTACGTTACATTGCGTCATCCTTTTATGCAGCCGGCGGCGTTCATCGATTTATTGGACGTTTTCTTACGCATTTCCAATGTAATTTGGAACGTAGGAGTCGTAGCTTCTAATAGTTGCGATGGATGTTACCACACGCCACTGTTGGCGTATGTAAGCGATTAAGAATTTCGGGGGCGTCGGTTGGATGCGACGTGGTTCAATTGGTAGAACACCCGTTGGGGCGCATACCCAGGAGACGTGGGTTCGAATCCCACCGGCGCTCCCGAAAAACTTTTTCGCTTTTAAATAATCTTAGATTCGGTGAGCAGCCGTACTGCTAATAAAATAAATAATATTTGAATAAATAGATGTTGTACGTACTAGCACGTACATCGCATTGCATTCACTGTGACATTACCGTTAAGACTATTCACGCTTACACGCGTGACCTAATTTGTATATTTTATACTAAATCAGTGCATTAAAGACGCTCGTTAGCACCTAACGTGGGTTATTATTTGACAATCACTCTAACATATTGACATTTGCATCTGACTAGATAATCTAACAAGTTTATCATTGACATCCTGACAGTACGATCTATACAGAAAGTACATTTTGGTCCTTCGAGCCGGATAGTGTTTTGTGAGTTTTTTGTGTGACTTCGTATCGACTTAGTTGGCTTCCCACAAGCGGGTTCCACCGACTGAGTTGAGACAGACGTATCGGTCATACTCGAACTTCAAGAATACTATCGCATCGCATCAGTGACTTGTACGCTATACAAGTTCCACATAATATACAATATTTTGCAAGATTTGACAGTGACAGTGTTTTAGTGCATTACGTGCATACATTGACATTCTATCTACATTTAAAGTCGGTTGTGTACCAACATCAACGGAGCTTGGTGCGATACGAGGCAACCGCAGCAGTGCAAGGAACTCAATATTAATAAAAGAAGTATTGAGGTTAGTACAACAGTGACAGCAGCCAAGACATGGAAGATTTTTATGACATCTTAGAACGTCAACGAGTAATCGCTGACTCTATAACATCCGTAGAGATAAACTTCAAAAAGGACTCTGAGTCAAGGAAAACAGAAGAATATTTGAAGACACGAATTGACACTATTGACACTTTGTGGGAAGAGTTTGACAAGAACGACGGCAAACTTTCCGGTGCACCTGACAAGACGCACGAGTATTTCACTAACGACGTTTATATGGAAATGAAAATTAGAGCTGACAAGATCCGTACCATGATTTCGTCTTATGCGTCTACGACCTTTGCGACTACGAATAAGGACAGCAAAGTTATGGAGCTATTCAACGAGCAAAAGGCTAACTTTAGAGCCTTCCAAAGAACACTAAATAACATTGACATTGACAAGATAAACGAGAAGTGGGAAATGGAAGACGAATTGCGTAACCTACAAACGCGATGGAACATCATTGATACTCTGCATCTTAAAATTGACAACCTCATGCAAGGCTCAACTGGAGACTACGAGAGCTCGTACGTCGTATACGAGAAGAAATATAGACTGACAAAGAAAGCACTCAATCAAAAAATATCAGCTACCAGTCACCTGCATCAGTCAACGCCTCAAATGGAAATACCAACTTTTTATGGAGATTATTCACAATGGCCAACGTTCCTGGATCTTTATAAATCTGCAATACATGACAACTCTATTCTCTCCAGTGCTCAAAAGATGCAACATTTAAAAGGCAAGTTAAAGGGAGAGGCTCAACGATTAATTCAGCACCTCAACGTGTCTGCCGAAAACTACCTCGCGGCATGGGATCTGCTGAATCGTCGCTACAACAATGATCACCTATTATTCACACGACATATTGAAATATTTTTGAATCAGCCATCTATCCAAAAGCAAACATCATCTGAAATTAAGAAACTTCATGACACAACCGTGGAATGCATACACGCAATTCATAACCTCAGCATAGACACAAATACCTGGGACCCAATTCTTGTGCATCTTTTGACGAAGAAATTAGATCCAATGACATTAAGCGATTACAAAGAGTCACGTAAATCACCACGTGACTTGGCATCTCTTGAAGAATTTATTACATTTTTGGAGCACAAATTTACTGCATTAGAGCCACTGGGAAAGAAGGAAAGAGAGAGCATACCAACTACATCGAAGCAGTTTTCATTCAAGCCTAGAGAATCATTTAACTTAAACCCCAAGAGATCACCGTATTTTAACAAGCCTATATCTTTTAATACTCATAACAATGCACATTGCGTATTGTGCAATACCAATCACGCATTGTACCAATGCAAGAAATTTGAATCGATGCCACCAGAAATCAAGCTTAAAACAGTGACGAAAAATGGCATGTGCAAAAACTGTCTTTATGTACATGAACGTAACATTTGCAATTCTAACAAAACATGTAAAATTTGCCATGGAAGACATAATACCTTATTGCACGAAGCGGTAAATGATTTGCCTACGCTGCAAGAACCGAGGGCGATGCACTTACCTACACAGCAATCTAGAATATATTCACGCGAAACATCAAGTAATCATGTTACAAATGACAATGGCGAAACTTTATTGACTACGGCCTTGATACGTGTGCGGGCTATTGACAACACTTTTATGACATTAAGGGCACTATTAGATCAAGGCTCACAGATCACGCTGATTACCGAAAATGCTGCACAACGTCTAGGACTACCTCGACAGCGTCTCAACGCGTCCGTTACTGGAGTCGGTGTCAACGTGAAAAAAGGCAAAGGGAAGTTGCAATTGGAATGCAAATCCACTCACGATGATTTTACTTTCATGACAGACGCTCTTATTATGCCGCAGTTAATAAACAACTTGCCGAACAACTCCTTTGACAAAACTAACTACTCGCACATTCAACATATTCAACTCGCTGATCCAGAGTACAACATTTCGAAACCTATTGACATTCTGCTCGATGCAAGAGTCTACTCAGAAATCATCATGAGCGGTCTCATCAAAGGCACAGAAAAGCAACCCGTCGCTCAACAAACAAAATTGGGATGGATCTTATGTGGGAACGTGAAATCAACCATTCACTGCAACGTCGTCATTAACGATATTGAAGAAATCGCTAATTACTGGGAAATAGAGGATATCAGCATTGAATCTCACAACATGACAAGACAAGAACAATTTTGCGAACAACTGTACGCCTCCACTACAAGACGTTTACCTGACGGCAGATACGTAGTTCGATTGCCTATGCAAAAGGGCTTTGAGACTAAATTAGGTCAGTCCAGATCAAAAGCAATAGCGCAATTCCACCACTTAGAAGAAAAATTGACAAAAGATTGCAAACTACGTAATGATTACAGCAAGTTTATGAACGATTACATAGAATTAGGTCACATGAAGGTATGCGCCACCAAACTAGGACCCATGTGCTATTTACCACACCACGGTGTACACAAAGAAGATTCCACAACAACTCAACTGCGCGTTGTGTTCAACGCATCATCAAAAACATCCACAGGTTACAGCTTAAACGACTTGATGGAATGTGGGAAAAAATTGCAACATGACATTCAGGACCTGCTGATAAGATGGCGAACTTACCAGTTTGTTTACACTGCAGATTGTGAGAAGATGTACAGATGCATTCTTATACATGAAGATCAGCAGCACTTACAGAAGATCGTATGGAGAGACGACCCACATAATCTCCTTCGCGAATACCAATTATGCACAGTGACATACGGCATGAAAGCTGCCCCGTTCTTGGCTATGCGAACTATGGCGCAGCTTGCCACTGACGATGCTGAAAAATACCCCTTAGCTGCAAAGGTCTTACAAAAAGATTTTTACGTAGACGACCTACTAAGCGGTAGCAATACAATTGACGAGTCACGTGACATACAGCATCAACTTATTAATATGCTACAAGGCGCTGGGATCAATTTACGAAAGTGGTCTAGCAATACTCCACAATTGTTATCAGATTTATCTCCCGATCAAATAAACCAATCATCGATTGACATAAAAAATGTAGCTTCAACTAAGGCGCTCGGTTTACAGTGGAGTCCAGTTACCGATACATTCAGATTTAACTATACTGACAAACATTCAGAACAAATTAAATGCACAAAACGAAAGTTATTGTCTGACATCTCAAAAATATTTGACCCACTCGGATGGTTATCACCGGTGACCGTTAGAGCGAAGATACTGTTTCAAAACGTTTGGCTCGCTGGGATCGACTGGGATACCGAAGTACCGAAGGAAATTCAACATGAATGGATGAAACTACGTGACGACCTGCATAACATTGACAAGTTTCAAATTCCTCGTTGGATTGGCAACATGACACAACCTTTTGAATTGCATGGATTTTGTGACGCATCAGAAAAAGGTTATGCATGCGTCATTTATCTGAAATCAATCGATAACGACGGGAAAATCACTACAAAAATTGTCGCTGCGAAAACAAAACTTGCGCCCAGAAAAAAGACGTTGACCTTGCCTCGGTTAGAGCTGTCTGGAGCTTTGCTACTATCAAAGTTAATGGCAAAAATTCTACGCGCCCTGCCACAAGAGTCTATTCCTGTGTATGGCTGGACAGACTCACTAGTCGTATTAGGATGGCTGCAAGGAAATCCAACACGCTGGAAAACATTTGTAGCAAACCGAACAACGGAAATACTTGACATTATGCCCGCGTCATGCTGGAGGCACATTAACTCTCAAAACAACGCAGCTGATTGTGCTACGCGAGGACTATGTACAAATCAATTGACATTGCATACCCTGTGGTGGGAAGGTCCTTCGTGCATCAAAAATGACATACCTACTGATATTGAGAAGATTGACATCCCAATAATTGAAGCCAAAAACCAGCCTAAGACATGCGCCGTGTTGACATCACCTACTATCATTGAAGAAATATTGGATAAATATAGCTCACTTTCGCGGATTATTCGAATCATATCGTACGTGTCACGTTTCATAACAAACTTACGCTACCGCGTGACGTCGCACTCGCAGACAGCCGGGCGCGCACACGATACTTTAGGTATCGTTCAAGAAAGTTCAATAAATACTTCATATCTGACAACAAGCGAAATTGAAAATGCATACAACATTATATCAAAAGTAGTACAAGGACAAGAATTCCAGCAGGACATCATTGACATCAAGGACAAGGGAAGGATTTCATCAAAAAGTCACCTTCTAAACCTAAATCCGTATTTAGATGACAAAAATATATTACGTGTGGGATTTGAAGAATTTTCTACCTTACTTGCCCAAATTGAAGCGTGTCTGAACTCAAGGCCGCTATATGCAATGACAGAAAATTCCGAAGACGAGTACTTGACACCGGGACACTTTTTGATCGGAGGTCCACTTCTATCTGTACCAACTACAGGTAACGATGCGATGAGTAGCAAGACACGATGGCAATTGACAGAAAAGATGGCTCAAGATTTTTGGAAGAAATGGTCCTCAGACTACCTACATCATCTTCAAACTAGAAGAAAATGGAACCAACCCATGAAAAACGTCGAGAAAAATGACATCGTTCTCATAAAGGAAGACAATCTACCGCCAGCGAAATGGGCCATGGGACGAGTGACACAGACACATCCTGGCAAGGACGGCTACGTACGTGTCGTGACATTGAGGTCAAGGGGAAAAGAATTCCAACGCCCCGTTATCAAACTAGCTCCGCTGCCAATACAAAACTCGGAAGAATCTAACGTAGCTGACACAGGCGTGACATCTGACACCGTACCGCAGAGAACGCGGAAACAATTTCACCGAAAAAAACCGGCCTTCCTGACATCAGTTTTATTATTACTTCTGACACTTATAACGCCATCTCTGCAACACATGGTTAAAATTGACACGATAGAAAACGACAATATGCTTTATTTTGACAAAATATCAGATGTAAAAATTGTCCAAGACGAGTGGAAGATGGTCATTTACTATAACATGACAACGTATTGGAACAGCATTGACATGATCAACAAACATGTAGATCTATTAAACCGATCCTGCAATAATAACCCCGCCTGTACACCGACTATTTCACAATTTGAACACGAATTGAAAGAGATACGTCACTATAATGACTTATTGACTAGTGACCATAGCAAACGTAACCGGAGAGGTCTAATCAATGGAGTTGGGTATCTCACCAATTCGCTCTTTGGCATACTGGATGACAGATTCGCTGAAAAATACCAAAAGGATATCGAAACTATTCAGAAACGAGAAGATCATATATTTAACTTGTACAAAAACCAAACTTCCATAATCGAAGCCCACAACAACATTCTTCAAAGAAACGAGCATATTATGACAAAGCAATTGACATCGCTAGGAAAAACATTACATAATATGTCAGCTGACGTAAACATAGCGCAAACGACTTCTTTTCGTGCGTTACATTCCATGTCCATAGTGTCGTCCATGATGACAGCAGACGTCACAATCTCAAACTTGCGAAGAATACAAGACACTTTGGTTGACACCATCACTGACATTTACCACGGAAGACTCAACGTGCACCTATTACCGCCAGAACAAATACAACAGCAACTCAACATAATATCTGGTCATCTACAGGATGATGTCACTTTACCGACGGACAATATTCGAGATTTATACGGATTGATTCACATACAGACCAAAGTAACAAAGAAGTCCGTGATCATAGAAATAGGTATACCATTGTTAAACCGAGATCAATTTGAGTTGGACGAAATTATCAACATACCACAGAAAAGAAGCAACTATACTATTTACACTACGACAGGAACAAGATATATTGCAATAAATCTGAAACCACAAGGATGTGCTATTAAAGGAGAATCTTTTGTTATACACTCTCATTATGACTACAGGAGTCAGATGTATGTACAGCAAGATACGCAGATGGAAGTCCCTGTGATATCACCAATAAATCACATCATAAAGACATCATTGTCTACAGATATCGACATTGACACAGAAAACCACGATTCTGATTTTCATGACATCAGTCAGAAAATTAACTGGATGAAAAAACAAAACTTAGAACAGTTTACAAGTAACGTCAATACTCACTACATAACAGTTTATTCCATATTAGGCGTCCTAATATTGACGACAATGACAATCGTGCTATGCAAATTGAAGCGAAGATGGCAGCTCAGAACAGCGAAAACTGACGTACAGTTGGAAGAGGTGACCGCCGATGCTGCAGCCACCCCGACCAGGACGAGGCCAGAGCTACAAGCACCCACAACAAGCGGAGACACACAGCGCACGGCCACAACTCCTACTCCTAATAAACGGAGTATTAGTTTTAGGGATATTTTAAGCTAAAAATTGTTATTGATTCTGTTCTTGTTCTTTGCTTTTAAGAGTGGCAGTATGTACGTACTAGCACGTACATCGCATTGCATTCACTGTGACATTACCGTTAAGACTATTCACGCTTACACGCGTGACCTAATTTGTATATTTTATACTAAATCAGTGCATTAAAGACGCTCGTTAGCACCTAACGTGGGTTATTATTTGACAATCACTCTAACATATTGACATTTGCATCTGACTAGATAATCTAACAAGTTTATCATTGACATCCTGACAGTACGATCTATACAGAAAGTACAGATGTGGTACGTCATTTTCTTACGCATTTCCAATGTAATTTGGAACGTAGGAGTCGTAGCTTCTAATAGTTGCGATGGATGTTACCACACGCCACTGTTGGCGTATGTAAGAGATTAAAAGATTGTACTAATAATATTATTAATTATTTGTATTCTTTGAAAGTAATAAACAGTTTAAATTTAAAAAAAAAATTTTTTTTTAAGAATTTCGGGGGAGTCGGTTGGATGCGACGTGGTTCAATTGGTAGAACAGCCGTTGGGGCGCATACCCAGGAGACGTGGGTTCGAATCCCACCGGCGCACCCGAAAAACTTTTTCGCTTTTAAATAATCTTAGATTTGGTGAGCAGCCGTACTGCTAATAAAATAAATAATATTTATTAGACGTTGTCACGTCATAAAGTATCGTAGGAACTACATGAATGCGGGCAGCGTCGAACCAATCGTTCTAGAACTCTTTGGGGAGGCCTTTGTCCAGTAAATGGTCTTCTTTTTTTTTTTATTTTTTTTTTATGTTAGAAAGGCCAGACAAACGAACTAGTGGGTCACCTGATGTTAAATGATCACCACTGTCCATAGACACCTCCAGCGCTTTACGCGATGCCAGTGCGTTGTCGGCCCTTAAGGAGAGGGAATAGGGGAAGGGAGAGAGGAAGGGGGAGAGGGAAGGGGTGAGGTATTGGGCCCCCGGCACTCTCACTGACCGCACGAAACGCAAGCAGGATTACTGCTGCTTCACGCCGGTTTTCTGTGAGAGGGTGGTACTGCCCCGGACGAGCCGGCCCATTCGTGATGCAGCGGCTAGCTACAACATGGCTCTACCACTACCCATGACTCTTTTGGCTGATATGAGGATGATGACAGTGGTATTATTATTTTTAGGGTTCCGTACCCAAATGGTAAAAACGGGACCCTATTACGAGAGAGGTTTTCGGGAGGTTTTCTTGCCGGATTCTTCGCAACAGGGTTTTTCCGAACCGGGGGTAGATTCTACGACTTTGAAAGAAAAAAAAGAGAGAAAAGCTTTATTTATAACAACAATAACACGTACACAGGCAAAAATAAGAGTACAAACATAGACATAGACATAGGTATGTAAATATTAATGCTGTTACAAGAAGGGTCCCGACTCAGCATGTCGCTAGTTAAAAAACCAGCACTGGTCTTCCGCCGGGCCACAGAAGCATTTTCAGAAGTGCTAGTTAAAGCCTAAATTAAATCAAGATACTTTGACTTAGACGTCATCAACATCGTCATCATCCCAGCTTATATACGTCCCACTGCAGGGCACAGGCCACCTCTCAGCATGATAGGGCTTCGGCCGTAGTTCCCACGCGGGCCCAGTGCGGATTGGAAGCTTCACACACACCATTGAATTTCGTCGCAGGTGTATGTAGGTTTCCTCACGATCTTTTCCTTCACAATAAAGCTCATTGTAAATTACAAATGTTGTTTCGCACATAAATTCCGAAAAACTCAAAAGTGTGAGCCGGGATTTGAACCCACGACCCTCTGCTTGAGAGACCATAGGTCAAACCACTAGGCCACTAAGGCTTAAGTCGTCTTTTTTTTTAATTTTACGTACAACCTGGGGTCAGTTGCATAACAAAGTACAACTAATATTACAAGCGGAACTCTCGCTTCTATTATAATTATTAACTAGAAAGGGAGTTCCGCTTGTAATATAAGTTGTACTTTGTTATGCAACTGGGCCCGGATATTTCTAACCCTGATAACCCTGGTGCCATAAAGATTTGAATTATCAGATCGTTTATTATTGTCATTCATTCCTGGTATAATTTTAAGCGCACCCCTGTTTAAGAAGTAAGATATCTCGGGAAAGCTTAAATAATAATATGTTTCCATCATTTCACATTTCGTTAATGTGTGTTCAGCTTTACCTAAAGAAGCATCCACACTTGCAAAATAAGCGCTTTCACAAACCGTTTCGCGTAATAAATGACAGAGCGCGGATTAGAGGGTAGATCGCTCAACGTCGCTGATAAGATGATGCTATAGATTTATTATTGTCTCCGTTGACTCTGAGTGTGTTTGGTTTTTGTTTGATTTATGTTTTTTTTAAGTTTTTGCGGCGAATGAACGTACTAGGACAATAGGGATGTTGAAGCCATTAAACAATAATTCGAAGACACGACTCCAGTAAAAAAACGCTTTATTTTAGCCCTGAAAACCAGATTAATTTTCGACTAACTGCAAAATTAGATTTTTTGTTGCTTTAAAACAAATAAATAGCTAGTTGATTGAGTTGGGGAATAAGTGACGTCATAAAATGCTATTGCCATTCAAACTCTATGGGAGAATTGTGTTTTGACAGCTCATAAAAAGTACGTCAGTTGATTGGTGGTGTCAGTCAACATCTATTGTAGAGCAGTAAACGGATGATAGAGAACCGATATGTTTTAGAAAAGATAGCTATCATTTAACATGTGTGTGGTCATATCATTAGTTCTGTTAATGATTATAATGTAGGTATTACATACGTAGTCAAAGAATAATTATTAGTTTTATAATAAATCAAGATTATATACAGAGTTAATTGTCAGTAATATTCATTATTAAATTGAATCAAGTAAATTAAATTAAATTAAATCAAATCATATTAAATGAATTAAGACTAAATTGGATTGAATTAAATTGAATTAATAAATTGAAAAATTGAACTTAACAAATTGAATTTCACATTATTCATTCTTAAAGTGAATTTTATTTATCAATAACTAACATAGCAGTAAATCGGAATACTAAAATTTATTAACATTATGATGATAATGATGATGATGATAAAGCGACATCATCATGTTGGAGGCCTACCTACACTGCGTCTTCCAGTCGGTAGACGCCATTCGTCATTTTGATTCTGCCGATTCTTCCAGCTATGTCGGTGACTTTAGTACTTGGGCAGCTTTCATCATTTCTGATGCAATCCGACGGAGAAACTCTAAGCATTATAGCCCTCTCCATCACCCTCTGCGTGACTTTGAACTTTCTTAGTAGACCCATCGATAGCGGCCACGTATTAGTGCCATTAGTTATCACTGGCAACACACACGGGTCAAATACTTGACTTGAGACAGCGAACACCAAATAACCGGAGTAATTTTAAAAGTTCCAAACAGTCCATAAAAAAGCGATCAACCGTTGTCAGGACGCGTTAAATAATCGAGTCAAGTGTGCCGAGAGCGCCTTACACCATAAATCTAAGGAGATATTGCAAAATGACGGCTATTGCGGCCCACGACGTTGAAGAATAGCCGCGAGGAATCATTTGGGTAGCGACCATTTGTTTACTGACAATGTGGGAAGCATGAAGTGAATGCGATGTAACTTTATTTCTAAAATAGCGTTTACCAATAGATCAGGCAGTGTAATTTAAAATCAGAGTTTACAATAACCTCGTAAGGTCCAAAGTTCTTTTTTTAGGACTGTAGAATATAATTTTTTCTGCCTAAATAAATGTTAAAATTCATCAAATAGCGTCCCAATGTCCCAAAATATGGACACGCACTAATTTTCAATTACAATCTTGTCTAAAATATATTATCGTATACTAGCTGTTGCCTGCGACTCCGTCTGCGAAGAATAGGGGTAGTTATACAAAAAATAGCCTAAGACCTATTCTCAGACTTACCGAATATAGAGAAAAAAGTTTCATAAAAATCGGTCAAGCCGTTTCGGAGGAGTTCGATAACAAATATAGCTAAAAATGTAACATAGACTTGATAAATGCAAGATATTATCCTCGTTTAGGATTAAAGAAGTGCACTAAGAAGGGTTTTTTTTTAATTTTCCGTGGGATAAATAATAATAATAATAATAATAAATCTTTATTAACTTTTACATCGTATTTGACAAATATAACTAAAAGGATAAACAAACAGTAAAAAATGTAAATAATACACACCCTGAACTAGGATAAAATAAAATCCTGTGTTTCAGGTATAAAAGGACTTAAAATGCTAACATAAATAATCAAATGCAAAATACCTACACACCTAATGTTTTTAAGTAGATTTTGAATAAAAGACAAGTAGTAAAACATTTTTGGTTCTAAAATAAGCACTTCAAATAACCTTAACACTATTTAATCCTATTTATTTTAAGACAGCCAATAACTTTTCTGCATCCTCATAAGACATTTTTAGAAGATCTTCTTGGAGAATTTTTTTGGTTTTATTATAATTAAAAGAGTATATGCCTAATTTAGCGTGTAATCTATTGTACAGTAGTGGTGCCAGGAAAACATAAAATCTGGAGGAGAAGGCATGCTTTTTATTAATATTAGGAGGGCAAACTAAATCCTTACGCCTTTTTTTTGAAGCTTCATTGTTAAAGGGAAGTGCAGCGTGCTGTTTAAGAACTGTGCTCATTATAAATCGATACCTCCTACGTATACTGGTATAACTGCATAATGGTGATTTTAGAGTAAAGACCGTATCGTTAAACAATATGGTCTTTACTGTAAAATCACCATTATGCAGTTATACCAGTATACGTAGGAGGTATCGAAATAATTGTCTAACTGTTAGTACATTACAAGATTTATATAGAAGGTCAGTAGGGTAAAGATAAGTGCGATTTGTAGAAACCTTTAGAATTACTCGCTGTGCTCTCTCAATGGTTAGTAAAACCGATTTATACGTGCCACCCCATGACGTAATACAGTAAGTTAATATAGATTGACATAGGGCAAAATAAACTTGTCTTATTGTTATCGAATCCATGACTGTACGTAATTTTTTGAAAACATATATTAACTTACGGACTCTGCCACTTAAAGCTTCAATATGAGGCCTAAAAGAAAGAGTTTCATCCAATATTACACCTAAATACTTAATATTATTAGTCATTGCAATGTTTGGGCAATTACACGGGTTAGTACGGGAGACTTCACATTGGTGGGCAATTACTGTTGGACTAGTTAACTTCGATTTGCGCATTGAAAATTGTACACAATTAGTTTTTCCCGCATTTAGTGTTAATATGTGGTTCCGAAGCCAATTATTCACTACATTGAAACCTTGTTGAGCAAGTATATAAACCTCTCTTTCGGTGCCTGCTGAAAATAACAAGGCAGTATCATCAGCATATGAAATAATTTTACCACCATCCAATTTTAGATTACAAAGGTCATTAATGTAAATTAAAAATAAAGTGGGGCCTAAAATACTTCCCTGTGGCACGCCAAAAGATGGATTTTCCATATCAGATCTAAACGTTGTGCCAATTTTTACACATTGAGTGCGCTCATCTAGATAATTTTCAAATAATTTTAGTTGGGTCCCTCTAATACCTAAAGATTCAAGTTTCTGCAATAGAATAGAGAACGTGGATAAGAGAGTTGGCAATAAATTTGACCTCTACGCGGACAAAGTCGCGGGAAAGAGCTGGATGATTACCTATAAATAGTTTTTTTTAATGTTGTGTATGTACTTTTAAGTATAAGCTGCATACATGCATTCAAGCGGCTGGATTTGGTCAAAAATGGCCAAAAATGTATTTACAAATCATTTCGTCTCTCTAAAGAGCAATTTTATTATTCCGAGTGGAACACAGCGGCCACTCGGACACGTATGCAACGGCACCCACATCAAAAAGCAACAAGTCTCTCACAAACCCACTGGAATTTGAATCTTATCGTCTTCAACAGAGGTTGAAATGTTAACCGCGTTTATTGTGACTTGCTCTTTAAATTTAATGTGTCTCGTATGTGCTTTGTTTTTAAAAAGCGGCTGCCTGGCCAAAGTTTCGGCTGCATCGAGTTTAACGGTCGCGAAATTAAAAAATGCTAGTTTTGGACGCAATTATCACGTTTCGTAACGCTTTTGTTTCAGTCTGTTTATTGCTTTTGTATTGTTTTAGTTGAGCCTTTCTTACATTTGATCCGAGAGCTAATAGTATTTTAAGCAAGGGTTGTATAAATGAGGTCTTAAAAGGCGAGTGACTTGAGACGATATTTTTTTACTTCATTCATGTTTTCTTGTATTAACTTCAATTATGGCAAACTATGGCAAAAGCAAACGAGCGGAGCAAGTGAAAAATATAAAAAAGTTTGACGTATATTTGACAGATGTGATTGTCTACGGTAAAATTTATTTTTGACGTTCAGTTTAAAAAAAAAATTCTTATGTTACGATATGTATAATAGATACCTTTAATTTATAAAATACATCGACATTGTGAAATATTGAATCGCATTTAATTTCGTCGACATTACTCTCCACTGTGCGCTACTAAAAGTTACACTTAACTTGTTATTTTTTTTATACAACATAGCTGGAGAGTTTAGCGCTTCAACTTTTTTTTTTTTAATGCCGTGCTAAGCCATAAGGGCCTATGTCCGTTTTAACGGTTTCGAGAAAAACGTGTTTTTATGTTTTTGTTTCTTAGTATTTGAGTGAAAAATAAGCCTTTCTTAGCTACTTTTAAGGCACTTCTAATAAAAATACGACTTTTTCGTTAACAAAACTTTATTTCTTATAAGCTAAGGAATCCAACGCAAAAAAAAAACAAAATTTGGTCATTTTCGGACATAGCCCCTTTTGGCTTAGCACGGCAGCAAAGCACTTCGCCTTCTGTATATGTCAGTAATATAATGATCATGCCATGTTGCAGAATTTATTGGAACTAATTTCTGAGTCTAAATTTGAAGCCACTTGCTCTGTGGACACCAAATTTGAATTCTTATTTTGATAACAGTGAATAAAAGTAGGTACATAAGTCAAAATAACGAATTGCCAATCCACATTGTTTAGACTACACTAAAACGTTCACATAAATGAAAATAGCACCGCCCTCTTGACAATGATCGATCACATATACTGTTTTAAACTTTCGTGATTTGCACTCACAATTATTATACTAACTCAAGAGGGTCAACTCGAGACCACAGCCGCTGCAATGTGACCGAAACGTCGAAGTAAATATTGTTTGCGTGCTATAATAATTATGAATGATTCCGTTTAGTATAATAATTATGAATGATCTATACTGTACCTCTGGTCAGGCTTTATTTAACAGTGACGACTTATACAGACATTTTTACGAAAATGTGTTTCTAAATTTAAAAAAAAATAGGTACGTTTTTCTTGATAACTGTTCCTTCTGTGACTTCAAAATAATATTCCCTTTGACTTCTCCCGTAAAAGGAACAACGTTAAGATTATAAAAAAGTCCTTTATATTCCATTCATTAATACGAAAAAGATGAATAAAGAAAAGAGTGGAGTCGCACAGTTGAATTTTTTCTTAAATATCACGGATTTTTTGTAAAAAGTGCGATGTTTTTTCGTGAACAAAATTCTCTGAAATAATTGATGTCAGAGATGGCCATGTTATTGTGATATAATTTTATGATTCTAAAAGTATAATCGTATAACCAACCGTATTTATCTATATTTGTGAAGATATTTTTACACGAATCCATTTCTACTCCTGCTATTGTAACGTTTTGAAACTATATACCTACCTAACTATATCGAGGTTTTAATGAGTAATATATTTTGCATGTTAAGCCTCCCATAAATTCAAGTTGCTTTGCTAATACGGCAGTTTTAAATACGATAATATTAGGTTAACAATTGATGCCAAATCATAGAATTGTAAAACTGTACTATGATATTGATATCCTACTCAATAAGTAATCGATAACGCGAAATAAGCGTTCATAACTCATTTTTTTTGTGTTAGAGAGGCCAGACAAATGAACTAGTGGGTCACCTGATGTTAAATGATCACCACTGTCCATAGACACCCGCAGCGCTTTACACAATGCCAGTGCGTTGTCAGCTCCAAGGAAAAAGGAGAGGGAATAGGGGAGGGGGAGAGCTATTGGGCCCCCGGCGCTCTCACTGACCGTACGAAACGCAGCAGGGAGTACTGCTGCTTCACGCCGGTGTTCTGTGAGAGGGTGGTACTACGCCGGACGAGCCGGCCCATTCGTGATACAGCGGCTAGCTACAACATGGCTCTACCACTACACCTTCATTCTAAAAATTCAAATAAGTCACACAGCAAAAATAAACTCACAGTATTAAAGACTGTCAAATAAGAAATAGTGTATAACGTGTGTAAAGGGTTGCCTGGAAGAGATCGCTCTTAAGCGATAAGGCCGCCTATTGCTTACCTTGTATCTTTCTCTCTGTGTACCTGTTTTCTGTATTGCTTACTATTCCTGGTGTACAATAAAGAGTCATTGTATTGTATTGTATTGTATTGTATAACTTTGCCCGAAAACCTAAATTAATTACCACAATATAGCTGTTTGATGTCGCATAAACTTTTCTTTTCCTTCTCCTGGAAACCCCTGTTTTTGGACGTTCGAAATGAGGCTTGAAGCCCCTCCGTCTCTGTCCATCCTTCATAGTACTTAGCACTCTGAAGATTAGTTTTCGAGTCAGTAATAGGCTGACTTCGCATCCCCGTCTACCATGCAAATCAGCCGCGTATCAATTCAAGGACTTCCGATCGCTTTCAGACTCGAGAGCCACTTGAGATTTCTCACTGAGGCTGGACATCTTAAAGAGAAGTATCTACGGTACGATGAACTTTCAAAAATGTATGTCTGAGAATCCTTTGCTCTCTTACTTTGTTTCGAAATTGAGAAACATGCATATTCGGGATCAGTAAAAAAGGGCGCATCTAAATACATATAAATCATATAATGCGTAACTCAGTTTCGAGGAAAAATTACAGATGCGTTTTTTTCCCTTATATGAGGGCATAGCTTTTTAGGGTTGCGTTTACAAAAAACCGGCCAAGTGCCAGTCGGACTCGCGCACGAAGGGTTCCGTACTATTATCTATAAAAACGGCAAAAAATCACGTGTGTTGTATGGGAGCCCCTCTTAAATATCCTCTCCGATGCAGACCTGGAAAGTGTTTTTGGTTCAGGTTTGGTTAGTAAAGATAAACAAACAAATTGAACTGTATAGCATTTACTCCTTTGCAACAAAAACATTTACAATACAACAGGAAGGACTAGACCGGGTATACAAAATTGGAATGCTTGTAACAACAGACAAGGAAAACATAGATGTAAATAACAAGCTTAATTCTTTATATTATCTGTTTGAAAAAGTATTTCGATTGAAATATTATTTATTTGAGCTACACTGTTGCTTTTTGTTCATATATTATTATTTACACTATTGCTTTTATTTTATACTGTTTATTATTATAAAAAAAATATTTTGGATACAAATGTTTGAAATTGTGATTAAGTATATAAATGCATAAAAAGCAATTAAAAGTTGGTTTGTATAATGCAGGGTCCTTGTGTACGAATCACGATAATATTATTGTATCATGCGCTCGGCATAAATTAGCATTACTGGCAATAAATGAGACATGGATCAGAGCGGGGGAGGAAGGGCGTGCCGCTGTGCTGCCAGGCTACCGGTTCCGTCATAGCCCGCGACCACAGGGTGAGCGTGCACGTGGTGGAGGAGTTGGGTATTACACAGATCGTAATATGAGGTTCCGGGCCTGGCCTCACCCGGTTGACCCTGCTCACAAGTTGGTTGAGCAGATGTGGGTCACGTGCACCCTTAACGGAAAGAAACTTGTGATAGGTACTGCATATCGTCCACCATGGATGAATGCAGATTTATTTTTTGATGCTCTCAGTGACTCTATAAGCTCTATGCCTGAATATGACCACATTATATTGTTAGGAGATTTCAACATTAATATATTAGGAAAAATAGATACTAATGTTTCTAAGTTACATACTTTCTTGTCTTGCTTCAATCTGACTCAATTAATAACTACACCTACACATTTTACTGAGACCAGCCAGACACTGTTGGATGTGGTATGTACGGATTTGACAGCCAGGGACATAGTCGTTGAACATGTAGGAGGCTCCCTTTATGGTCACTGCCTAGTGGTGTGTGAACTAAATATCCGCTATGAAAAGCCTAAGCCTTATACTATTACTTACAGACCTTTAAAAAATATAATTACAAATAGTTTTGATATGATTTTACAGAATGAGGACTGGAGCATAGATGGCGATGTTAATGTTATGGTTAGCAGTCTGAGCCAACGCATGGTAGCATTATTTGACTGTTTTGCACCTGTGAGGTCAGTAGTAGTCAGACATCAATCTTATCCCTGGATCACAGACACAGTAAAGCTGATGATGGGGTTGCGTGATAAAGCCTTATCTCAGTATCATAGAACAAAAGCTGACAGTAAAAAACAATATTACATGTCCTTGAAATCCGTGGTAAATAAAGCACTTTATACAGAAAAAATTGCTTATTTTAAGCAGGAAATTAACAGCAAAATACATAACCCTAGGACCCTTTGGAACAATCTCAAGTCTACCTTATTACCTAAAAAGGACACAGAATTACCTTCCAATTTCAATGACCCAAATGTAATAAACAATCACTTCCTTAAATTGCCATGTACTGGAGGTGTTACTATTTCACAATTGACATATTTTGAATATTTTAGGTTTAGTGACACTATTTTTAAAATTGAACTTGTTAGTGTAGACCAAGTTATGCAAATTATTAAGAGCTTAAAAACAAATGCAGAGGGTTATGATGGCATTACTTTAAATATGATAATTTTGACATTGCCATACACACTTGACATAATAGCAAAAATAATAAATAAATCAATTACTACAGGTATAGTCCCAGATGTATGGAAAATAGCAGCAGTGCGACCTCTGCCTAAGATAACAAATCCTACAGAGTTGAGGGATCTTAGACCTGTTAGTATTTTACCCTGCCTCTCTAAAATACTTGAGAAGTCTGTATGTATTCAACTAACCAATTTTTTGGAGAGAAATGAAATCCTGCCAGAGTTACAGTCAGGTTTCAGGAAAGGCAGGAGTACTGTAACTGCATTATTAGATGTTACTGACAATATGATTTGTGCTCTGGATGAAGGAATGTGTACATTTCTGGTACTGCTAGACTTTTCAAGGGCGTTTGACTCTATAAATATTGACCTGTTATTGTCTAAATTAAGTTATTATGGGTTTGATGGTAATTCATTGCGTTGGTTTGACAGCTACCTTGACAATCGATGCCAGTATGTAAATATGACTCGAATTGATGGTTCTTTACAGATTTCGGAAAAAGAGGTGGTAAAAAGAGGCGTTCCGCAGGGATCGATCCTCGGCCCAATTCTTTTTATTTTGTATTTGGCTGATATAAAAACACAAATAAGGAATGCTAAGTATCATATATATGCTGACGACATACAGGTTTATATATCTTGCAAACCCTCAGAGGCTGACTATGCAATAAGTAAGCTAAATGAGGACCTCAATAGAATAACTACTTGGGCGTCAAGCAATCCCCTGCTTCTCAATCCAACAAAAACCAAATATATGGTTATTGGAAGTAAGCAACAGTTGTCTAATCTGAGATATACTGCTGATGTTAAAATACTAAATGAAAGTATAGAACGGGTGTATGAGGCACGAAATCTTGGTATCTTAATTGATAGTGAGTTGCGATATGAAAAGCATATTGCAAACACAATACGAAATTGCTTTTATAAGCTAAAAGTGTTGTATAGAGCTAGGGCGTTCTTGAGTGAAAAGTTGAGAGTACAGCTTGTTGAGTCACTGGTGCTATCGAAATTAAATTATATGGATGTAGTGTACGGACCGCGTTTGCTTGCAAAAACTAAAAGACTCGTCCAGAGAGTCCAGAATGCCTGTTCACGCTTCTGTTTTAATGTTCCGTTAAGGGCTCATGTTACTCCTTTCCTAAATAAGCACTTAATGCTTAAAATGCATCACCGACGTAAACTTCATCTGGCTTGTCTACTTTTTGACGTACTTAAACACAGAGCCCCAATGTATCTTGTCAGTAAACTCACACTTTCGTCTTGCCTGAGGTCAAGTGGAGAGCGAAAGCGTGCCACACAACTGCTTATGCCTCGACACAAAACTGCTGCTTTTCGAGGCAGTTTCAGGTATGCAGCCACGAAATGTTGGAACAACATTCCGCCCCCGATCAGAGACCTAAAATGTACACAAAATTTTAAATTAAAGATAAAAAAAATGATGTTTGAGCACCAAAGGGCTCAAGAACTGCTGAGCCATGATACGAGTGTATTTTGAGTGTTTCTTTGTTTGTCAAAAACTCATGTCTCAAATAGATATACATACCTTGAGTTTTTGTCCCATATGCATCGGAGCGGATGTAGTGGATGTAACTGCTTTTCCACTTTTTCCACTGTAGTTTAACTTTTTCTTAATCTGTGTTTTTCATAATTTAAACTATGTTTCTTTGTTTGTGATAATTTTAGTTTTAGTTTGTGATCTGTTTCTCAGTTTAGTCAGAGGAAAAATGAAAAACTGGTTTGAATTGGATTAATTGGGTTATGAGCGGGTTGTCATTGATGGTTTTGTTATATTTTCTTTTCTTTTTTTTGTTTGTTAGTGTCCTTATAGAAAAAAGGCAAAGGTCTCAGAACCATGCAGCTTAGTTTATTTTAGGGCCACCGGAGACCGAAGCGTTTCCGTTGCCGCCACGCGCGCGCCCTGCGCTTCGGTCTGTGGATGCCCTGAATGTACAAATATGTTTAGTTTTTAGTATTATGTTGTTTTGTGTGTGGCCTTCCGTGAGTTTACTGCGCTGTGGCCCGGCGGAAGACCAGCGCTGGTTTTAACTAGCAACATGCTGAGTCGGGTCCCTTTTGTGACAGCATTAATGTGTACATAGCTCTATCTATCTATCTGTCTATGTCTATTGTATTCTTATTTTTGCCTGTGTACGTGTTATTGTTGTTATAAATAAATGTTTTTCTTTCTTTCTTTTCTTTCTAAATATTTTGTTTTATTTTAAAATATTATTTATTTCTGTAGAAAATATATAACTTAATATTCTGTGAAAATTTCAAGCGTCTACCTGTTGTCGTTATCAATATCGAGCAAAACCGAGCAAAAAAATCACGTTTGTTGTACGAGAGCCCCTTTCAATATTTATTTTATTTTATTTTTTAGTATTTGTTGATATAGCGGCAACTAAAATACATCATCTGTGAAAATTTCAACTGTCTAGCTATAACGGTTCATGAGATACAGCCTGGTGACCGACGGCCAGACGGACGGACAGCGGAGCCTCAGTAATCTCTCTCTCTCTTTCTCTCTCTCTCTAACGTCAGAAATACAAGTTACATCGAGTATCTTTGTATCTAGTACCTAATGTCAGAGATTGGAATTTTCACGGCAAAATTAAGACTGTCGCAATCAAGCTTGTGTTAGAACCAATTTTTTATCGATATCGATAGTTGTGCAATAGAAGAAAAAAACGTCAACTAAATAAAAACCGGCCAAGTGCGAGTCGGACTCGCGCACCGAGGGTTCCGTACAAATTTATATGTGTCTATGAACATCCAGTCTTAGCAGACCCCTGCTCCTAAGCAAAATGTGCGCAGTGTGGGATCATTTTAGATTGGTTACTGATATAGACAGAAAGACAAAAAAAATTATGCTTTTCGTAATTTTTCCTTTATCTGTGCTATAAGACCTTGTATCGTACCAAATTTCAAGATTCTGAGTTCACGGGAAGTACCCTGTAGGTTTTGATTCCCTTGCGAGTGTCGAAAATTTGCGGCATAAACAGATTGGTTACTGATATAGACAGACAGACCAAAAATTTTTAGCTTTTCATTATTTCTCCCTTATTTGTTGTATAAAACCTTGCTTCGTACCAAATTTCAAAATTCTGAGTTCACGGGAAGTTTTTGATTCCCTTGCGAGTTTCGAAAATATGCGGAAAATTGCGGCATAAACGGCTATATCTTTTGATTGCGTTGGCTTAGAAGTTTTATTTTTTCACAGCTCCAAGGGACAGTAGATTTGAGTATTTGATATAAATTTCAGCTTGATACCTTCACGCGTTCTTAAGAAAAAGGGTCTTGACAGACGGACGGACGGACGGACACCAAAGTGATCCTATAAGGGTTCCGTTTTTTCCTTTTGAGGTACGGAACCCTAAAAAGCATATTTAACTCACTTTTTTCACATGACAAACGAAACAAGCAGACAGCAGGCAGGCAGAGCAAAGAAAGTTGAGAAATTAATGAGTAGGTATCTACTCCTATAACTATCACAAACCAAATAAAATGTCATTGTGCTGCTGTGTGTACTGACGCGGACTTCAAAGAAGAAATTGCATCTTTCTCTATATAATTTTATACAAACCTGACCTAAAACTCTGTATTAAATAAAAATGTTTTTTTTTTTTTAGTGGACCGTTTATTCCTTCTATTGCACAACTATCGATATCGATAAAAATTGGTTCTAACACTAGCTTGATTGCGACAGTCTTATATTTTGCCGTGAAAATTCCGATCTCTGCATGGTTAATGGAAATTTAATATTGAATTCCGCATAATTAATTCGGAACCCTACATTGCGTGGTTCAACAAGCACATGACCGGTTTTTTTATTACATACTTTTATTTAACTTAAAATGTTTGTTTAGGTCAAATCTTAAAATCGGATTTCATCCTCTTATGTGGTTTGATTGTCTTGATATTTGATACGCGTTCATTGAACGACAACACAAGTACAGTAAAAAATATCATAATACCGGCCGGAAGACATTCACTGCTGGACATAAGCCTGCCCCGAGGATCTTCATGATGATCAGTTTCATCTTACCAGATACCAGTGGCACAGGGCCTTTCACAAAATTTCCATCTGTAAAACGGAGACGGCCCACCAACATTTTTATGTCTAAAGAAAGAAAGAAAGAAAGAAAAAGCATTTCATTTTCGCGAAAGAAAAAGCATTTTGTCTAAAAAGAAATAGCGAAAAAGTTTGTACATACTTATTACTTATTTCACATTGAATCCTAATAATTTGAACTTCAATTAAACGCAAACCCGCGTGTAATTGAAGTTGAAATGATCTTTTAATCCTTAAAAATAGCTTATTTTTCCACCCATTTCGTCGCAATATCTTCCCAATTTAGGTCCAAAAGTTCAAAATCATTCCGCCATCTTATCTTATCTTTTCTGGCCTGGCCTTCTATGAGACTTCAGTCCCCTGAAAATGTCTGAAAAAGAATGGCTACGAATTTATCGAAAGAGTTAAAATTATACATAATGGTTCGTAGGCGTAACTTAAAATTCAACGTCGCGCCCGCACGCGCGGGCTACGTTAAAATTCAACAGTAACGCTTCCTAATTTATGCAACTCAATTTTAAACGCAAAGGGAATGCCATGGGTCACTTGGATTACTCTGTGTCGTTAATATAATAATTGGTGAGATTAAAAGTCATTTAGAGTTAGTCTGTAAATAGTGTGTAGTGGGCCAAATCGCAAACGCCAAGAGCCTAAACACCTAAGCTCAGATTTAAGGACTGCTGCAAAAGGGACCTGATCTGTTTTGATATTCAACTCCTTAATTGGGAGTCTCGGGCTGAAATGAGACCAGTGTGGCGTCGTGATCTCAAAGCGGGTGTAGACAAACACGACGAGGACTGGTTAGAGAAGCGTAGGCAGAAAAGACTTCGCGCTACCAGACCACCTCCCCTGGACTCTCGTCATGTTTGTGATTGCTGTGGCAAAAGATGCCGCTCTGGTATAGGACTCTTCAGTCATCGCAGACGTTGCAATCAACCTCCCCGCAACACCTGATTTTACCTGAGACGCTGCAACAATCATCTGCAATAGATGACGTTGCCAATGAATGAATGAGTGTCCCACTGGCAAGATGGTGAAGTAACTCCTTGAACCCGTGATAGCCTAGCGGATTGACCTAAGAGCTGTCACGCAGGAGATCTTCGAGCCAGAGTTCGAACTCCAGAGGTTTTCTAAACTTATGTCCCGAATGACATTTGAAATTTACCATGAACTTTTTAAAAACACGGCGAGGAAACCTCCATACATCAACGAGGCAGTCAAGTTACAATTCACACGTTGTCTGAGTAAGAAGTTAAGCCCAACCCTTCTCAATTTGAGATAAGGCTTGAGCCCAGCAATGTAAGGTGGAGGTGAAAGGTAAATGCCAGAGATTTGAATCAGCTTGTAACAGCATCCCAGTCTCTGGTACTCTACTCTGGTTTTTCAACGCAAACTGTCTAGCCAGTTACTCATGGATGTCTCCAGGACATATCTGTTCTTCTCCTTCAACGTATTTACCATAGCGTACAGCAGAGACGATAGCTATCTTGGGGTATCTACTGAGTAACACGCGTCCACCTCTCTGGGGTAGTAGCCAGCCCAGTCTAATTTGAGGCTGGCGGTTGCATTGATTGCATCTTCGATACAAGTTTTGGAGCGTAGCGTGGTCTTCCAGAATCGATCAGGTCTTTTACCATTTATTTTTGACTTAGCAATTTGGTAGACCTTTGACTTGGACTCTTGAATCTCAGGTAATAATAAGACATAGATATTTTAAACATTGTAGCTCTTTACTTCTACTTGCAGTATAAACGTTTTGATTTTGAATGAGAAACCTTAGGTGCAATCATTAAGACATAGAACTCGCTGCGATGCGTTACTGCGTTAGAAAAGGTCAGAGTTGAGACGTCAGTATCGATTACCCGGCTCGTACGTCTCTAGACAGTAATGTGTCGGTTGTATCAACAAAAGATAACTTATCGAACTATAGTAATATTACTGTTTTATGGTTAGTTTGAACTCCCCGTTTATGCAATGAGGACGGGTAAAAATATTGTACTGTTTACGTTAATAGTAATGAATTTGGTGGACCAGCCGGCACCTGAAGTGACGATCGAGCAAGGGACTTTGGTCGGTAGGATCAGTGCAAATGGATTGGTTTTCGAGTATCTCGGAATACCTTACGCGACCACCAATCAGAGCTCGAGGTTTAAAGTGAGTAATCCCACTAATCTAATATAGCCTAGGATCCGCGTATACAACGACCTTCACCGATCTGGTTAATGGATGAAAGTATTTTATATTAAATTAATTATGTTAGTAATGAATTTGGACAAGACGAAGAAGACGAAGGTCATGTCGAACGCCCATGTTGTACCAACTCCCGTCGTAATCGGAGATACTTTGCTCGAAGTTGTTGACGACTATATCTATCTGGGACATACAATCCAATTGGGTAGGTGCAACTTCGAGAAAGAGGTCAATCGACGAATTAGACTCGGCTGGGCAGCGTTCGGGAAGCTCCGCGATATCTTGTCATCCGATATACCGCAGTGTCTCAAGTTAAAAGTCTTTGACCAGTGTATGTTGCCAGTGATGACTTATGGCACTTAGACGTGGCCGCTAACGATGGGTCATATAAGGAAGCTCAAGGTCACTCAGAGGGCGATGAAGAGGGCTATGCTTGGAGTTTCTCTGCGGGATCGCATTAGAAATGATGAAATCCGCGCGAGAACTAAAGTCACGGACATAGCTCGAAGAATCGCTAGACTTAAGTGGCAGTGGGCAGGGCACATCACCCGTAGAACTGACGGCCGATGGGGCCGAAAGGTTCTCGAGTGGTGTCCGCGGACCGGAAGACGCATTGTAGGTAGGCCTCCAACAAGATGGAGCGACGACCTGGTGAAGGTAGCGGGAACGCATTGGATGCGGATGGCGCAGGGCCGATCTGTTTGGCGAGCCTTGGGGGAGGCCTATGTTAAGCAGTGGACGTCTTTCGGCTGAAATGATTGATGATTGATGAATTATGTTAATAAATATATTGCAAGTGGTGACTAAAAAAATTCAGTCCAGTATAATTTTTTTTTACAGTTCAACGTTTCGGTTAATAGACAAATGCAATACCTACCAATGAAAAGTATGAAGCTTATAGAATATGCAAACGTTAGGTTGACTACTTTTTTCTGGTCATATCTTTTGATCGGACGGAACAGAACTTTTGAACTTTAACAGGTAAACACAGGTAAATCGATATAATGCACTGGTCTGGTTAGTCAACCTAACGTTTGCATATTCTATAGGCTTTATACTTTTGATTGGTACGTCATTTGTGTATTAATTAACCGAAACGGTAAAATGTTTTTTAAAAAAAAAAATCATATTCAGGACTGAAATTTTTTAGTCAATCCACTTGCAATATGTTAACATATTTAATTTAATATAAAATACTTTTCATCCATTAACCAGATCGGTGTAGGTCGTTGTATATGCGGATCCTAGGCTAATATATATAAAAATCTCGTTTCACGGTGTTTGTTATCGATCTCCTCCGAAACGGCTTGACCGAATTTTATGAAACTTTTTTCTCTATATTCGGTAGGTCTGAGAATAGGTCGTAGGCTATTTTGCATCTTCGCAGACGGAGTTGCGGGCAACAGCTAGAGTATATATTATTATAAATGTGTATTTGTAAGTGCATAAGTGCTCCTGTGTGTTTGTTTGTTGCTTCTTTATGGTTCAGACAGACAGAATTAAAAGAAATTTGATGTTTAGATAGCAGGATTTCTTTAATATTTAACACATAGGCTAATTTTTATTCGAAGATATCCACGAAATCAGGCTAAAATCTGGGAACATCAACCCCTAAATTTAGAGACATGAAATTTGACATGGGTGTTTTTTTTATGCAACTAGGTACAGTCAGGTGTAAAAATATGGGTGCACACAACTTGCTCATAAATATGTCCCATAGCTCTTATGTCGTCGAATTAAGGTATAGGTATATAACGATGAGAGGATTAAATCGATACTTATTTTTGCACTTGACCGTACAATGTTTGGAGTTTCAATTTAAATACCAGATCTAATGGTTAAAGCAACTAAAGCCGCGCGTAAAGACTATTATTATTTAATACGGAAGAGACTAAAATTGTAGAAATATTTTTAGTATTATCATTTTATCACAACGCGTGTTAGCTATTTACCTACTAAATAAGGTGGAAAACAAGCAAGTCGGTTGGCTGATGTCAAGTGAAGGTGGACTTACTTATGGACAACTGTGACACCTAGAAGTTGACGTTGTATATAGGTTTTTCATAAACGTAGGTTTGCAAACACCATTTTTATATTCATGGATATAAATAATGGCATAATATTAAGCTCTCAATGTCGGGAATAAATATTAAACTTATCTACTGTTTTAACTAAGTGAATAATTATTATAACACACGAATACATTGTAGCTGTAGGTCACTTTTTTATTATGAAATCATAATCAAGTGTAATTAAAACTTGACCGAAAACAAATGACTTTTATTTTTGTTTTGTTATCTTCTCGATAATGTGTGATTTTAAAACGAATTAATTAAGCAGTCTTAATGAAGACACATATTTTGAAAAGCTATTTCTGTTGATAACAACAGGAATAGTTTTACCTCTACAATACGTGTATATTATATTTACATATACATAAACATGCTCGCTTTCTAGGTTAATTTTCACATAAAAATGACATCAAATCATAAAAATTCAATTCAGAATCTAAACTAAAGGTAACACAAGTCAATGTGCCTCATATTATTTATTTATTTATTTATTTATTCAAAATTACAATTTGTACCTTAACAGCTAGAGCCAGACCGGTGCAAACTTATAGACTTAACAAAGTAGGATTAACTTATAATAATTTAACATTTTTTTATTTATTTCATATACCTAATCTTAAAGTGGAACTTTGTACCTTATACTAAAATGTAGTTCAATAATGTGTACCTTCACAAAGTAACGTTTGAATTGATTACCAATTCATCTTTTCCAGGCACCTTTTCCACCACCAAAATGGGAAGGCGTCTTCAGAGCCACTGATGATTCAATAGCCTGTCCTCAAGACAACTTCCTTGTGATCCGTGGCACAGAGGACTGCCTCAAAATCAACGTCTTTGTCCCAGCCTTTGCCAAAAGACCATTGCCAGTCATGGTCTTTATCCACGGAGGCGCCTTCTTCATCGGCGATGGCGGAAAAATATTCTTCGGACCACAATTCTTACTCAACCATGACGTCATTCTAGTCACTTTTAATTATAGACTTGGAATACTAGGCTTTTTGTGTTTAGGTATCGAAGAAGCGCCGGGAAACGTTGGTCTTAAAGATCAACTGGCAGCGTTGAGATGGGTGAAGAGGAATATAGAAGCGTTTGGAGGGGATAGCAGTAGGATAACTGTTTTTGGTGTCAGCGCCGGTGCAGCGTCAATATCATTACTTATAGCTAGCGGAAAAATAGACGGACTTGTTAATAGAGCTATAATCCAGAGTGGCTCGGGTGTTGCCCATTGGTCAATCACCAGGAAACCGGTGTGGGTTGCAAGCTATGTTCTCAAGTCTTTAGGGTATGATACCAAAGATCCTCGTGAACTATATAACATTTTGTATAAAATGTCTTCTAGAGAACTAGCTGCACTGCCACACGAGAAGCCCCTAGATGCGTATCTCGATACCCAGTTGATACACTTACCTTGCATTGAAAAATCCTTTCTTGGAATAGAATCTCTTGTCACTGATTATCCTTTTAACCTTTTTAAGAAGAATCCAACCAATATTTCTATCATTCATGGCACTACCAGTAAAGAAGGCCTATTTTTTGTTACATATGACCAAGAAGAAGGAATTAAACACAGAGATGGAAAATTTTTGATGGGGACTGATTTAGAATTTGAAACATGCGAAGAAGCAGTAAATGTGTCTAATAAAATACATGAATTTTACTTTGGAGACAAACGTATAAACATTGAAACTATTATGGACCTCTCTGAGTTATACAAACACTTACACTTTGAAATGCCTAGTATAATTGAATCGGAGATAATATCAGAAGTCAGTAGTGCTCCAGTTTACAATTATTATTTCAAGTATTTTGGTAAAAGGAACTACTTGAAACTTTCTTTGGGGTTTGATGATTCAGAAGGCGCGTGCCATGGAGATGAACTGCTATACATTTTTGATGCAATGTTTTGGCCATTTAAAATCGATGATGAAGATGGGCTTATGATTAAACGAATGACTAAAATGTGGACAAATTTTGCTAAATACGGGTATGTTTATTTAACTTTATCTTGTTAAACATCACGTAATGCGGGCATCATTCCTAATAAGTCAAGATTGTCGTAATTATGTCCTTAATTTTTATCATTAATCATGACATTAATTAGTAGATCACTTATCATAATTACAACAGCAATAATAATATGTTTAGTGAACTTGCTAAGACGTAAGTTTATTTTTGTGGGTCAGTCGTTAGTCATTTTGAATTCATTTGTTAACAGATGTCAAAAAACGATTCTCGGTTTGGTTACAATTATTATGTAATTTTATCTTTGTTACAGTACTCCGTTGCTTTTGAAACGCCAATTACCACCTCTAAGGAAATCCTTTTAAGGAAATTTTTATGTCAAAATAATTTTAAAAATTTCATTACAGGGCCCGTACTTTCATGCCGATGACATCAATTTGACGTCACGCTGCTTAGAGGATGATCCCAAATAGTTTTATTGTAATTATTAATCATTAGTCGTCAATCATTTTAATCATGTACAAATGACTTCAAAAGTAATCTATTCACACGTGGAATAATTAATACCTTCTTGATACGTGAAACGTTAATTAAACTAGTTGTTTTGTTTTTATATATACATTTTATTAAAATGTATTGTTAACACATTCCAATAATTACGTACGAAATAGAATTCCTCTCTAACCTGAAGTACGCCATCCTTCTTGCAACGCAATCCTACGCAAAGAAAATCTAATTCATCTTCGTGTTCATACGCAATGTAATATTCATAAAAATACTTTTTTTTTGTAATCGTATTTTTGTTTGTTGTGTCGCACATTTGGTTAATTTTTAATGATTGATGATTAATGATTGACTATCTCAACTACTCAAATTGCAATCATCATGTACGCGGCGTGACGACATCGGCATCAAATGTACGGGCCCTGGTCATGTATATTTTTTATTTTCAGAGACCCAACTCCTGAAATAACTACAGATCTGCCGACAAAATGGCATCCAAGTTCTAAAGGAAAGTTAAAGTTTTTTCATATAGATAAAAATATGAGTATGGAAAATAACATGCCTAGTCCAGAGGCTTATAGAATGTGGAAGGACATTTACACAAAATATCGTAGAACCAAACTATAGTTAAGTAAAAATAAGACTGAACCGCGTTTAGATATGAACTGTCATTGAATTGATTAATAATAGTCTAATTTATTTAAATTAATAGTCAAATTATTACAATTGTTAATAAAAAGATTTTGTTAAAAGACATCTTTTACTTAAGTGTATAAAGCTAAGGTGTACGGTGCTTGAAATGCATCAGAGCTCCGCCCATTTACCGTTGGAGTCCTTAGGGTCTCCTTAATCGGACTGCTTAAAGCAATCAGTGCCAACAGCTTCAAGCGGTCGCTGTTGAGTGATCTGTAGTTTCACAGATCTGTAGTTTCAGTTTAAATTCAGAGATTTCGGGTTGAAATCGACTCTTACCGCAACACAACTGACTCTCGTGCAGTTGGTCTGAGACTGTTCTAAGCAGTCCGTCTATGGACCGTCTTACTCTATTTATGCTATATGTGTACTTGTTTGTCGAACTTAAGAAATTCGTTTATCATTTTTTTTTAATATTTACATGTAACTATAATTTACTCGCGGTGTCACTCACGTCAACCATGAGGAATTTTACTGAATTCCCATTTGAATTTCTAAAAAATTACGGGATATGAAGAAGTTCCCTGCAAATTTTCATGTCTCTAGAATCTAGATTCAGTTTCAGTTTACTGCTTTGACAATGATATTAACCAAATTGAGAGCACAGATAGTGAAATGGAAGGAATTTAAATTTTTTGAAGATTTAAATAGGTGTCTTTTAATATACTCTAATCTCTTTTTTGACTATCCTTTTTCTAGTAGTTGCAACAACCCTCTATAGATATCAAAAGTTTTCATGTCATTAATTTGACGTAAACTAATTAAGTCCGTGGAGTGCAGTTTATTCGATACCAAACGTCACTTAATAAATACGGCGATTGATGGACGGTCGCCAGTGTTCGGAAATCGTCGTAAACTGCGAATTATCTCTTTCTAAAGGCCGATGTGATCGCCGGGTACTGTACCAAATTTAATCCATATCCGTTAAACAGCATTAGCGACAAAGAGTAACACACTGGCACTTAGATTTTCGGATTTGTAATAATACTTAGTATAATTATTTAATCACTCTTTTCACTGCCTCATGTTCGAATGTAATTAATAGCTAAAACATTCGAAAAAGATATACCTAAAGAGGCGTTAAAAATTGTTGACTAACCATGACATTGCCCTTTGGGCTTGAACTTTAGCCGACATTGATAACGCGTTTAGAACCGGTCTCTAGAACTGTATTTCATCGATTCAACTTACAATAAACATAAATGCTTAACGCTTATTCCGGTTTCCAACTGAGCAATAACAAGCACTGTGTATACACTTAAAGCGGCGACGAGTTATTTGTGTGTGCAAATACGAACACTATGATTAGTTACGGTCATGTAACGATACCTGAGTCAGTTGAAGGCCGCGTGAGCAACTCTGCGGTCGATTCTTTTATTCCGTCTATTTTTTATAAAACTATGTTTACAAAGACGAAGTGCGTAAAATCGGTTGTTTTATTTGAAGTAGCCGAGTTATAATTTTGATAAAATTGATATAGTTCAAAGTACGTCTGACTGTTACAGCATTATAGATGTCGGTGGTCTTATCAATGAAGATAGTGTATCTTTTAATGTCATGTTGGACGTTATAAGAGCAGTATAAATTTGATACGATAGTGTGAGTGTTAAGGATGAAGTATGCTAAGAAATTAGTTCTATTTACGTTGTTTGCCTTGAATTTAGTAGACCAACCGGCGCCTTTAGTGGAGATTGAACAAGGAAAATTGAGTGGTAAAGTGAGTGACGATGGATCGTATTTCGAATACGTTGGAATACCATATGCTTCTAGTAACCACAGCACGCGATTTCAAGTAAGTTATTTAAAAGGTGTATTTTTTCAAGTACGTCTTTACTCTAGTGTTTTTTTTTACTACTGTTTTGTGTACTTTTTAAGTCAAAAAATTGTCAAGTCCATTTACAAAAGCGAGGTTTGGCAGAGCGTGTTGAACGTCTGAGTGACCACGACCCTTTAGACATAACCAAATAATTAGTATCAATAAGATATATTAAATTAATCATTCCTTAAAAGTTATTTACGATTGCTTTATTCATTTAAGTAATTCCTGTTGTAGAAATACTGCATTTTGAAATACCGATCATTTGTTATTTAACAATAAAGAAATGCTGTAGCACTTTAACCTAGTAAGGGCCAGCCAGCAGTATCTAAGAAAATTTCAACTTTTCTTAATTGATAATAAGTTTCAAATTAAAACATAAAAATTTGACGTAGGCTTTTATTGTCAAGGTCGGTTTCTGCTTACAATTGACAATCAGGGCATTAATGTGATTCAGGCGTCAAAATTGCGGATGACTATTTAGATTTCTTTATATATAATATGGTACAATCCCAGTTTATTCTATTAGACAAAGACAGCACCACGGATATCAATCGATCTAACAGAAACTTATCATGTCTAAAAATTAAGATTTCTAGAACCGGAGAACACGGTCAATTTTTAGCGCAGTCGACACTAAGGTGATGCGTGTTAACATCTTTCAAACGAGATTCAGTCATGTTTGTGCTAACTTATGAGAAATAGACGACTCTGTTAACACGTTTTTACAAAACGCACGTCATTGCCGCATTGAAAATATGTCGGATCAATTCAGCCTTTGAACGTCCACAATAGTGCACAAGCCTCTTCTTAGAATGAGAGGGCTTGAGTCAAAGTTTCCACGTGGGCTCAAAGTAAATTGGAAACTTCACACATACCATATTTCTTCGCAGGTGAGTGTAGATTTCTTCATGTTGTTTTCCTTCACCGTAAAGCTCGTGGCAAAATTTCAAGGGTAATTCCGCATGTAAACTCTAAAAAAATCAGAGGTAAGGCTCTGGCTTGAACCCACAACCCTCTGCTTGAGAGCCCATAGATCAAACCAGTAGGCTACCATGGCTTGAAAAAGGCTTTAAAGTTTATTTAAAGTGATATCGTTATTCTGACATACCAGCAATTAATTTAAAATTTTACATACTCATCTCTATCATCGTTACAGGCACCCAATCCGGCGCCATCATGGGAAGGCGTGTTTAAAGCAACAGACCACATTTACATGTGCCCACAAAACTCTAAGTTTGGTACAGTAGGCAGAGAAGACTGCCTTACCATCAACGTCTATGTTCCAACTATGACCAATGGTCCCTTACCTGTAATGGTGTACATCCACGGTGGAGCCTTCGCGCTAGGAAGCGGAGGAAAATTTGTATACGGGCCAGACTTCCTTGTAAAACATGGTGTTATAATAGTTACGTTTAACTATAGATTAGGAGCTCTCGGTTTTATGTGTTTAGGAATCAAAGAAGCACCAGGCAACGCTGGCCTCAAAGACCAATTAGCAGCTTTGAGATGGGTGAAGAAAAATATCGCTGCGTTCGGTGGTGACCCAGAGAATATCACTGCTTTTGGTGAAAGTGCTGGTGCTACGTCGTTGTCTTTGCTAGTGGCTAGTGACGCGGCGAACGGCTTATTTAAAAGAGCAATAATACAAAGCGGATCATCAATAGCAAATTGGGCGATAAATAGAAAACCAGTTTGGGTGTACAGCCTTATAGCTAAGCAGCTTGGGTACGATACTGAAGATCCCCATGAATTATACAATATATTTAAAGATTTACCAGTCAAAGATTTCCTTCGAACAAGACCAAGGAAACCACTAGATAAGTTTTTTGATACACAACTATTGCACCTGCCATGTGTCGAGAAATCTTTCCCTGGTATAGAACCCATTATTACTGATTTGCCTTACAACATTTTTCAAAGAAAAAAGCTAAATATTTCCTTAATGTATGGTTCGAACAGCAAAGAAGGTTTGTTTCTAATAAGCGAAGAAACGCCACAAACAGTTGATGAAAGAAACGGCAGATATCTCTTTGCCTCTGATTTACAATTTGAAGATGAAAATACAGCAGAAACAGTTGCCAACGAAGTAAAAGAGTTCTATTTTGGTAAAGATACTATTGACATGACCAAAATACAAAACATGTCAGAACTATATACACATTTGTACTTTGAAATGCCAGCATTAATTGAATCTGAAGTTTTAGTCAGGAATACTGATAAAACAGTTTATAATTACTACTTCGACTATGCAGGTAGCAGGAATGGACTGAAATATATATCAGGGAATCGTGAAAGTGATGGTGCCTGTCATGGAGATGACTTATTCTATTTGTTCAAACCTGACTTCCTGCGTTTCTGGATTACTAAAGAAGATAGGCAAATAATTGATAGCATGACTGGAATGTGGACCAACTTTGCTAAATTTGGGTACGTAGAACACTTTTACAAATAAACTATCCTGCGTAAATATTTTTGTGGATTTTACCATAAATACTTCAATACTTATTTAATTTATTGAATCAGGCGTTACTTTGCAGAGGTCCACGTCAATGAACTGAAACAATTGCTTTGTTTCTTTTCATTTCAATATTTACTATGAATTTTGAAAAATTTTAAACAATTTTGAAGCAATATCAATACTTTGTGTGAAGTTTTAGTTTCGTAATAGATTGGGAACTACTGCTAATTTTGAGAACAGTCCCTTGTCCAACAATGAGACGTCTATAAGCAGGAAATAATTATTGAATTTACAAATTTGATGCAAAGTTTATTGCAAAGGATATGATGTTCCAAAATTTGTGTGAAGCGTTTTTTCCTTATGCTGTGTTTGTGTTTTCTTTTTGATTTTATTTAAATCTTCCTTTTTTCACAGTAATCCAACGCCTCAATTAAGTAATCTACCTCAATGGATACCAAGCACTACCGGGCAGTTGAAACTCCTTCATATTGGGAAAGAAATAAAAATGGGTCCACTACCTAATCCCAGAGCCTATGAAATGTGGAAGCGTGTATTTACTACGTACCGTAGATTAAAAGCTTAGTTGATATTAATGTGATATTAATTTATTTTTCTATTTATATTGGGATTAAATGTTTGTGGTTTTATATTATTATGCATTCTGACTATGATTCTCAGAATTACCTCCAGTAACAATACAATGCAATGACTCTTTATTGAAGATCATAAATAATACCGGGAGAGAGATCAAGTTATACTGGTTCTGGACAAATAAGAAAAATAATCCTTGTCACTTAATTAAACGGGTTAGGCTCGTAAAAAAACTTTCCCGAAATGTGCACTTTCTCTAAAGGTGCACTTGTTTAAATGGATCACTTTCTCGGAAGGTGCACTGTCTCAAAAAGTGCACTTCCCAATTGGTACACTTTTTCATATAGAACACATTCTCAGAAGGTGCACTTTCCCAAAAAGTGCACTTTCTCAAATAGAGCACTAGATTTTGAAAAGTACGTACTACATACCTATATGTAGGTAGACTATTCGATAAACGGTAAAAATGCACGAGCACGAAGGATTTATCTAGGTACATATGTAGGTAAAAATGTTAACATCGCCATCATAGCTTTAGGATCTTCATCTAAGGAAAATTTTGTGGTGAAGATGACATTTTTGACTAGTGTACATTTTGGGAAAGTGTGCGTTTTGAGAAAATGTACTTTTTGGGAAAATGCACTTAGGGGGAAAGCGCCCTTAATGGGAAAGTATACATTTTGGGAGTGTACATTTTGCGGAAAGTGCACCTTTAAAGAAAGTGCACATTTCGGGAAAGTGTGTTTTACGAGCCTAACCCAATTAAACGATAAGGTTTACACGAAGCCTTTACTATTAGATATTTTCGGAAAAAAGTCTATTTTCCCTTAACTAAGGGATGTTGTTTTTTTTTCTTATTTTCCAGAACTTGTAACTTGACATCAAGAACTTAATTGATACATTAGATACTTTAATAATTTATTAAATCAGGCGTTACTTTGCGGAGTTCCATATCAATGTAATGAACTGAAACAATTACTTTGCTCTCCCGTGACCTTACGATAGTTAGGTTTATGTACATTAGAAATGCGTGTTGATGCAGTTCCTCTACCTCCACATTGTACTAACCATGGACTTAATACCTAACCAGCAGGCTTATTGTCTAACGTTTCTGACGCTTGCCTTCGCAATCACTATTTCTTTCTGTCAAACGGTATAAAATTATGACAGAAAGAGATGGTGAAAGCGAAGGCAAGCGCCAGAAGCGTTAGACAATACGGCCTCAGGACTGAGTACTAACTTTTATTAGTCAATCAAAAGTGACCCATATTACCAAGCCATACAGTTTAATAATGGCAACTAGAGACAGCGGTCCGAGAGATTACATACAAACTAGAGAAACTAGAGAATTGTGTCCCACTCGCACCAGTACTTGATCACCCTAATTAGAACGAGATGCAACTCTCTGGTTTGTTTTTTTTTCGGTCTCACTTTTTTGTCGCAGTACTCAGTCCTGGTTAGGTATTAAGTCCATGGTACTAACACACACAAATCACACAAACTCACCACAAAACTAACTGACGCGTTTTGAACTCAACCAGAGCTCACTCATCTCTAAATTGGAAGTTAGATCTCACAAAGATTAGTACCCAATAAATAAAGCTCCCGATAAAAACTACAAAACCAATCAAAGTCAGGTCAGATGTCTCGGTAGACTCC
Organism: Archips xylosteana; assembly: GCA_947563465.1. Lineage (NCBI taxonomy): Eukaryota > Metazoa > Arthropoda > Insecta > Lepidoptera > Tortricidae > Archips > Archips xylosteana. The sequence continues at coordinate 23,305,475 of OX387346.1, forward strand.
CAATCACGGCGAGTGATACTTTATTGATATTGGCTGTAATTCGACAGGCGACGTCTTCTGGGCGCCGCTAATTGGTTGTTTTACGGACGGCGGGGGAAGCGCTGGTTTGAGTGGCGTGTGATTGGTCGATATGACCAAGATGGCTTGTGAATGTTCATATTATTAACCTGGTAATCGAGTTCTAAACAACCTCCTTGTTTATCAATCTGGTTATAATAAAGTTATGAAAAGTGCCTAAGGGTATTAATTTTTTATCCCTAAAAAGTTATGATGATATTGTAAATGAGTCAATGAACTGAAACAATTCCCTTTGGTTAAATATTTTTTTGTATTTTTTTTATATTTTTATCATTGAGGAATAATGTTATACAACCATTTTCTGTAGTCGGACTTAAAAATAAACAGCTAATAGCGGAGATATTCCAAAAAAACTGATGTGTTTCATTTGATCTTCAAATAACGTCATCAAAGGTTCAAAGGCATTTTTCTTTTACCTTTGCTCTCACGCATCACTTGAAAAAAAATGTCAATGTCTGTCAAAATGTCATTTAAATTTAACTGATGTCAATAGGATAGGAAACAAAACAAAAAGGCTATTTTCATTTTTGAAACTAAAAAATGGACTCCATGAATAGCCCCGGCAAAATATTCGTCCGTGTTAGGGAAGATCTACGTGAGAACTGGTGTCACCTTGCAAATGTCGAATATTTTAGGATATCTCTCTTGTACTGCTGCGAAGATCATATTGATGTATGTAAATGGACCTATTTCGCATTTTGGGTACATTGAGCGTGTCAGCCTTGACAAATTTTTCACTAGAGTTTCCACTGGTAAGCATTTTTTCAAAAATTATCGTGGAAAATAGACTTTCAGAACCAGAAGGTTAGAAACTTATTGACGACATGACGACGTACGAATGACAGATAACAGTATTTTTTCTCTAAGCAGATGGGCAAAGGAAATCAAGAGTTTCGAGCTACTGGATGACGTATATCCGGTCAACCATATCCGGTATTTAACAAATTAAAATTAAAAAAAAATACGCGACCAAATTTTAAAATATTCAAATTAGTTTCTTAAATTGGCCTAATCTGTAGGAAAAAAATATAAAAAAATACATTTTTTTTTCTAACCAAAGGCAATTACTTCGATTCACAGAAATAGGAAACAAATGGAAATGCGGTATTCTACTATAGATACATTTGTTATACAAATATGTGTGAAATCGACATAAAAACCAAAAAACACATATGGTCTCTTTCTTTCTAAGGTGACTTGGCATATGAAGAAAGAGATGGCATGACATTTGTTTGTTCTATGCTCGGAAATATTTTGACATAACGAGTAGACAGCATTTCCGGCTGCCGCTTGTGACAGAGGCTCTAGGTACTTGAGCTGTCAAGTGAACGATAACTGCGCAGTTTTTAGTGTTTTACAGCGATTTTTAAATACTATTCCATTTGGTTTTGTGTTGTGGATATCTATTAATAAAAACGCAATATGGCTCCGTGTTCCATAAAAGGGTGTGCTTCACGAAAAACGAAAAATCAACCGAATTTAACTTCTCATAGGTTAGTAACAGTTTTTTCATCAAATAGTGTCATTAGATTGTAATATTTACTCAGTGATAATTAATTTTGGTAAGCTTTTGTCGCTGCCATCATAGAAATGCAGATTTTTCTCCATTTATCGTTGTATTTTTGATTTTGTTGAATTCAGTACAATTGTCATTCTTCATTAGTGTTGTGCTGAATATCGACATAAGTAGAACTGAAATAACTCCCATGTTTTCTGACCGATGTCTGTTCTAATTTGACAGATTCCCTAGAATTTTCTTGCTCAGAATCAAGAGCGCTATCGACTTTGATGACTAAAAAAAATGTCCGCAATTTTCCATTCCTTTTTTTTTGGTTTCATATTTGTGTCGAGCCTTATAAACTGTACGAAAAAAATACACAAAAATAACTGTACGGTACACTTTTTTAGGGTTCCGTACCCAAAGGCTAAAAACGGGACCCTATTACTGAGACTTTGCTGTCCGTCCATCTGTCCGTCTGTCACCAGGCTGTATCTCATAAACCGTGATAGCTAGACGGTTGAAATTTTCACAGATGATGTATTTCAGTTGCCGCTATAACAACAAATACTAAAAAACAGAATAAAATAAAAATTTAACCTTTTGACCGCCAGCGTCGGATATAGACGACAGTACGGTAATACAAAATTAAACCTACCCGCATCCGCATAAGAATCAATTTTGTTCCAAACAAAAACGATGCGTGGCGGTCAAAAGGTAAGGGAGCTCCCATACAAAAAACGTGTTTTTTTAATGCTCGATATTGATAACGGCAACAGGTAGACGCTTGAAATATTTACAGAATATTTAGTTATATATTCGCTTTAAAAATAAAATTAAAATAAAACAAATATTTAAGGGGGCTCCGTACAACAGACACGATTTTTTTCCGTTTTTATAGATAATGGTACAGAATCCTTCGTGCGCGAGTCCAACTCGCACTTGGCCGGATTTTCTTTATGAAAATGAATAGTATGTACTTGTGATTTTGAATAAATAGACTCCAACTTTTTCTCCTGTTAAAAAAAGTAAATGACACACTTATAATCCAAGCTGCAATTGTGAAAAATTCTTGTATTATTTTTATTGTTTTACAAATAAAGGGCATTTCATACTTTGTTATACTTGTTATTTTATTTAGTCAGCACAAAGTTATCACACACTACTTAATTCCTGCAAGTTTTTGAAATAAGCGCGTTCGGTTTTATTGTACATTTTGCAGTTGATTTTCACAATTTTTTTTATGATTTGGTATTTTGACCATACCTAAAAGACTTTGTGAATAGACATTGCAAAGTTGTATGTTGGTTTTTAATTATTTTTTTACATACCTTTTGAACTATTAATTTTGAGATACCTGTACCCCTTATAATTTCCAAAGGAATATAACATTATAAATTTTCCTGTGTAACGAATATGCCATAACCGAAGTAATTATGAACAAAGCTAATTTCAAACTAACTTTTCCACTAAGAAACTCGAATATTACCATTGCTGCTTGAAATGTCCGCTAACCGTTCAAGTATCGATATCGACTATTTTGGTTTCGATGTCACAACCCTTGAGCGCCATTGTTTGTGACAACTTTAGGTATACACGCATGATTTGTAGGTATCACAGGTCCATTGGTATAGGTCTATGCTTCGATTTAGTTTCAGTAATTGTTGCAGTTCATTGATATTAGATTGGTGAAGCCGTGGTGGCTTAGTGGGTTTGACCCATTGCCTCTCAATCAGAGGGTTATGGATTCAAATCCGGGCTCGCACCTCCGAGTTTTACGGAACTTATGTGCGAAATTACATTTGAGTTACCATCAGCTTTACGGTAAAGGAAAACATCGTGAGGAAACCTGCACACAACTGAGAAGAAATTCAATGGTGTATGTGAAGTTCCTAATACGCACCGGGTCTGCGTGGGAACTGCGGCCCAAGCCCTTTCATTCTGAGAGGAGGCCTGTGGCATGCAATGGGATGTATATAGGCTGGAATGATGATGATGAGGTATTGGACCTCCCCAAAGTTACAACTGTTTAAATAAATTAGAAGTAAGTAATGGTGATGTGTATTAAATCTATCAAATAATTTTTTTTTATTTTTTTTTTTTCTCTTTTTTTTTGAGGCTTAAGTGCACCTGTGTGACTATGCCAGCCTCATTGGGAGACTCAATGATCAAATAATATTTAAAGTAATCTGTACTTAATCTAGTTATATTATGTGCCACTTCGATCATGATCGAAGATATGCAATCCAAATTTACCTTTAAATTAAATCTGTATTTAAAAAAAATTGAGCGCAGAGGTAAAGTGGAACTGATAGTGAAGCACTAAGAGGACTCTTCAACAATTAACGTCTCTGTATTGGGATGAGTCTTAGAGTAGTTACAATAAAAGAAATATAAAAAACCGGCCAAGAGCGTGTCGGACACGCCCAAGATAGGGTTCCGTAGCCATTACGAAAAAATCAAGTAATATTTTGCTAAGGATTTCGTATGTGTACGGAATCTTCCAAGTTAGGTATCGTCAATACTTTGAAAAAAGCTCGTATCTCCAAATCGTTAATCTGGCAAAGTGAACTTTATTACGCGCGTATCAAGGTTCAGTTTTGTTTACATGCTGATTTGAGATACGAGTTTTTCAAAGTAGTGACGGTATGTTTAATACCTTAGACTACTATTTACTCTTAAACTACAAATAATTCCCAAGCAATCTTAGCCGCTATAATTTTCCTTGTAAATTTAACATATTTACTACCATTTTGAATTTTTTCAAATTTTTCCACCCAACAGTTTAGATTTTAGAGGGGGGGGGGGGCGACGGTCGATTTTAATGAAATTTTTCACTTTAAAGTTGAATATTTCGCAAACAAAACACTGAATACAAAAATCATGTAAGCAACCCCTCAATGGTTTTAAAAGACCTATCCAACGATACCCCACACTATAGGGTTAGTCGAGAAAAAAAATATCACCCCCACTTTACGTCTATGGGAGGTACCCTAAAAAAAATTTTTTTAGTTTTTTTAATTTAACCACTTTGTCGGCGTGACTAATATATATATTCATGCTAAATTACAGTTTTCTAGTACTAACAGTCTCTGAGCTTAGCCGCGGACAGACAGACAGACGGACAGACATGGCGAAACTATAAGGGTTCCTAGTTGACTACGGAACCCTAAAAATGAATCAACTTCAAACAAACCACGAAAATAACTATCTAGTGACATGGTTGAAGACGGCGCCCCAGTAAGAGCCAGCAGGAGCGATAGAGAGCTTAATAGGTAATACGCAGGTAAGCAAGATGACTAGTTTCATTCCTGCTGGCTCGAGCTAAGGCACTGACCTTGAACAAATCGGTAAAACGTTATTTTTATGGTTTTTCGACGAACAAAAAACAGTGGAAGGGCAGCTATATGGGGACCAAGTGGCGTGTAGAAATGTAGTGCAATTCAAATTTAAAATTTGAAGCCCAGTAGAAGAAATTCATGCAAGTTGCATTACATTGCGGTTTTTGATTGACCACTTTAAACTAGTTCGCTTTATAACTTCGTAATGTAATGCATCTTGTTCAGTTTTTCTTGGTGATCTAAACTGGACTTTATTTACATTACTTCTGATGTTCTTAACGTTCACGATTTTCACTTATAGTGATTGGATGGATTCCGATAACATTAGGTATGATGTAGATATTATTAAAACGGCATCATACAGAACCCATTAGGTTAGGTTAGGTTTGTTTTATAACAATCTTAAAAAGTTAATGGTTTCAGAAAAAATCGTGTCGGTCTTTTGACCCATTGATGTTTTAATACATTCGTTCTTTCGTACTTCGGTATTGTAATACATACCCGTATGGGCCCCCTTATAGCCCCCTTAAATATTTATTTTATTCCATTTTATAGTATTTGTTGTTATAGCGGCAACCGAAATACACGGTTCCCGAGATACAGCCTGGTGACAGACGGACAGACAGACAGACAGACAGACGGACGGACGGACAGCGGAGCCTCAGTAATAGGGTTCCCGTTTTCACCCTTTGGGTACGGAACCCTAAAAAATAACCTAAAGACTACTTGATAAAAGCTATTGCTTGTTTAAGAAATGTCCAATAGGGCGGATCGAAAAAAAAATTTTTCGATTTTCAAATTGTAATAGTAACAAAAAGTTGCATTTTTTAATTACTTATAAGATTTAGTTCTACACTACAGCGATCGGAATACGTTAAATGCCTCCGCACGCTACTTGAAGTTTCCCAAAATCGAAATTTTAGAGCATAGTTTACTCACATTATTATTATTAAAAATGTTACGTTTGTTACAATAATTCTGATTTTTTTTATAGTATTGTATAGTAATTTATAAAAATAATACATAAAACAGCAAATTTTTGCTGTCACAGAATCATACGAGAGGATGGTAGGATTCCTATTTACGCGAGTTGAGGGTGTTTTTCCTAAAATTTTAAGTCACGCGTGATTCACAGGAATTATTTACTTAGTCTTGTGTCTTGTGTTTTAAAATCTTGTAAGTGAATTTGAATAATGGAAAAAACTCGAAGTGCTGTAGTTTCTCCTTTATTTGTGGCACTAATTGCAAGCTTAAAGAAAATGTACTTCCCGCCTACGAAGATATTATGAAGTATTACGAATGGTCGAGATATGACCTTAAAAACCTTGCTCAAATCGTATCACAAGATATAGAAAAGATACTTAATATGATTAAAAGCCTCACTACGGATTGTAGGTATCACATACGAGAATCATACAAATGATAAAAGCGTACCATCTTAAGTGTAAGAATATCTTGAGATCTATCACTCGACTTGCAGAAGAGAAGAAGCAAGAGTTTGTGACAAAAAGAAGGATTTTACTCGATATGTCTTCATGCAAATGCAAAAATATCGACTAATGCACGTGTCCAAAAGAAATAAAGGTCCAAACAACCAAACAAGCTTTTCTAATAGACCAGAGAACGACCCGAAAAATGGTGATAGCTGGAATAGACGTCAAAAGTCAAAACTACAAAGTTTCTTCAAAATCGACTAAAAAGGCGATTGGCTTTAAATAAAAAACAATACTAACCACACAATAACGAGGAAGAACATGCAACGAAACAACCTCGCACAGAAAAACAACATGCCCAGACATGTTATGTCGCTTCTACCACAACAACTACAGCTAGTCTCACGAAGATTTCTTTCTCTACTTTAGCACAGACGTGTGACCGATACAGGGTTTCTGATAGAGCTGCTGCTGCGATTGCTTCTTCAGTGTTACACAATATTAATTCCTAAGCCGAAGTTATTGATCGTAATAAATTACGACGTGAAAAGGTAAGGCTCGTACAAATAATATGAAAGGTAATGAGAATGATGATCAATTATCGGCATTATATTTTAATGGTAGAAAAGTTAAGACTCTCTCACTGTTGACTTCACTGTCTCTCACGACCTTATCAATTGGAAAACAAATCCAATTACAACTCCTCCTGTCCTCAACGGATTGTCCGATGAAGAACTTGCCGCGTTTTCTCAGAACAGCAGTGGGAACGATACCTCTATTTTTACGTCTGCCCAACCGTACCCAAGCAGTAGAAAGAGCATAAAAGTTACAACAGAAGCGTCTGTATTTGCTTGTACAAAAATATCTAGAGAAGGTCTAATTCGATTAAAGTTCGCTTCCAGAAAAATCATGCAAAACTTTGATAGCAAGAGAGATTTTAAGGCAAAGTAGTGCGAAGATTTAGTATTTTAAACGTATTCTAAAGTTGTTTCAGCTATTAAATAAATAAATTTTGAACCTTTGTACACTGTTTTTCATTAACAATAAGCATTATTAACAAATAATTTTAATTTTACCTTTTTTTTTAAGGAGACATAATATTTTTTGATTTTATCAATTTTATGACAGAGTTGCGGGGGCATAAGATAATGTTTTAAAAATATAAAAAAAATACGTCCTTTATTGTTTTACTACTATGCAACTTTTTAAAACTATTAGAAATCAAATATCCAAAAAAAAATTTTTTCCATACAACCGTGATCCACCCTAATGTCCAACCAAACTACTTTTTATACATGTGTGAAATACCATCTTTCTTTGCAGATAAAGTCCCAGCTGCATAATGTTTTTAACGAAATTGAGGGAACTTTTGCGACGCCATTCACACTCGACTTTAAAACAACAATGTACCGAATTTGTTGACAAATTCTAGTTTCTTATGAATAAATACCGTCCCATGTACATCGTGCCAAGACAAAGGTCTTAAATTTTATAAAATATGATAAAGTGCACGCTTGGGTATGAAGTGGATACGTGGTACAGGTTAAGAGAGGAAGGAGATTGTGTGCAATGTGTAGCGACTACTAGCGCCATCTAGTCACCTATCCGAGTAACTGCTACATTCCATAACTATAAATTAAAATTTTTTAATAAGTCTAAGATCCCTTCCGCAGCATACAAAAGAGGATGATAACTTTGAAACGGCTGGACCAATTTTGATGAAACATATCTAAAAACCATCGCCAAGAAACCTGCTTTCAAATAAAAAAAACCGCATCCAATTGGGTTCACCCTTTTAAGAGTTATGATGCCACAGACACTCACAGACAGATAGACACACATGGCAATCAAACTTATATCACCCCTCTTTTCGTGTCGGGAGTTAAAAATTAAAATATCTCAACTTAATTGCAGACTGAATATCTAATATATTAAAATATTGTGTCACTGTGTTTGTTATCGAACTCCTCCGAGACGGTTTGACCGATTTTTATGAAACTTTTTTCTCCGTACTCGGTAGGTCTGAGAATAGGTCGTAGGCTTTTTTATACTCTTATTATTCGCGGACAGAGTCGCGGACAACAGCTAGTCTAAAATATAAAAATCTCGTGTCATGGTGTTTGTTATCGAACACAACAACACTGGCAGGGAGGTGGGTAATGTCGATGCACTCTTTCTATCTTTTGTCGTGCGTCGACGCAGCGCAGGTGTGGAATACAATGTGTTGATTCGTTGCTATGACGCGACCGTGGGATACACCGCTGGTCACTTGAGACTTGGCCAGCATTATTTAGTCGGATTTTAGTTCTCACTACAAAGTCTCGGGCATGAATACTGCAGCACCTTGGACTTCTTGGCGTTATCTTAACTTGTTATAATATTAAACGAGAACTTCAAAATTCAGCGTATTGAGTAACTGACTCGATACTTCGCAGAACATTGGCACATGAAAAAACATAGCCCTCCTTAGACAGTCGGGTGAAAACACACACATATTGAGCTATATTGATTCTAGGGTTCGAATCCCCGAGCCTCTGAGTTTTTTGGAATTTATGTGCGAAATTATATTTGAAATTTACCATGAGCTTTACGGTGAAGGAAAACATCATGAAGAAACCTGCATACACCTGACAAGGAATTCAATGGTGTGTGTGAAGTTCCCAATCCGCACTGGGCCCGCGTTGGAACTAAAGCCCAAGCCCTTTCATTCTGATAGGCCTGTGCCCTGCAGTGGGACATTATATAGGCAGGGATGATGAAAGAAAGAAACAAAAGCATTTATTTATTACAGCATAACACGTACACATGATGATGATGATGATTTTTTAAAGTTACACACACAACACAGAGCGTTTGGCAGCCACCGCGACGTGTGGCTCCAAGAAGTAGGACTACGGATTAGCCTGAAACGTTCTGTAAAACTGGAACTGGAAGTGATCCCTTAAAGGGATAAGTTCGCTTTTGTATATCTGTTTCTCTTGTTAACTGTTAATTTTCATTTTTTATGTACAATAAAGAGTTTTACATACATACATACATGTCTAACTAAACTCGATCATAGTTCGAGTGCGAATGTTTTTCCACAGGCCAAGCGAAATACAGCGTTATGACAATGTCATAAAGGCGCTGTTATGGAAAAACATTTTGCACTATTTCGCTAAGAGTCTCACGGTAGTTTAATGTTCAAAATGTAAAGATAAGCCTACCATTTGGACGTATACACTCTGTTTTATAATTCCAGCTAAACTGTTCCGCCGCCCAAACAGCGGACAATTAAAAATACCCACCGAACTTCCTGAGAATTTTAATAAGTTCACCCTTAATAATAAAACAGTCGTTACGTTATCTCTCGCCATGTTTTCATTAGGCCCCCAGTGTCCGTGCAATTGCTGAATTTTATAAGTGTTAGACCTTAACCCTTTGTTCGCGCTCAGGGTACTTTTGGCCCAAAGTAATTTCAGTTAATTGAACTGGATGGGATTTTTAAAGCGAATGCTTAGAGGATAATGGGGGTATTAATGTTTTTTAAATTGTTTGTACGCTTCGTTATGGTGATGTAACGCGGTTTTAAAGTCGATTTAGCGTTTTAGCACGCGTGTTTGTGTAGCGAGATGTTATCTGTTTAAGTACTAAGTTCACTCGCGCATACCATTAATACTGCAAATTTAATTGAAATTTCGGGAATTTAATAAATTTTAAATAATTAAAGTAAAATCAGGTCCTGCGCCATCCGCGTCCAACGCGTTTTCGTAACGTTAACCAGATCATCGCACTATTTCTTTTGTTTGACATTTGCATAAGTAATTTAATTTTAAATTTATTAATAAAATAAATAAATAAATATCACAGGATGTACAGGAGTACATATTTTAATGATGTTATGAATTAAACTTGGTCTAGTTACAATTAATTATTTAATTAAACCTTCTTACAATAAGGTCGGACACATTGTGTGTGTGGAAAATGAAGCCAAGTACAATAAATGAATAAGCGGAGCGCGCGTCCGTCGCGTCCGGTGGCTGAGCGAAAAAAACTGAGGGCGGGGCACGACGAAACGGCGATGCCTCGGCGCCGAGCGGCCCGCGTCCCCTTCGTGCGTTCTTCACCCCGCGCGCATCCTACGAAGCGCGGGCGCAGACATAATTTATGTAATAATCCTTAGAGTTAGGTCGGGCGCAAACACAGGACAATTCACACCAATTGACCTAGTCCCAAAGTAAGCTTAGCAAAGCTTGTGTTATGGGTACTAGACAACGGATAAACATACTTTTATAGATAGATACATACTTAAATAAATATTAAATACCCAAGACCCGAGAACAAACATTCGTATTTTTCATACAAATACCTGCCCCGATACGGGAATCGAACCCGGGACCTCAAGCTTCATAGTCAGGTTCTCTGACCACTAAGCCATCTGGTCGTCTACATTTATGACATTTTTAATTTCTTGCCTATCGTGCGCTCCATGTTGTTGTTGTTTTATTATTATTATTTTATACACTAACATAGTTTAATTTTACTATAAATATCTAACACTCATGCTAGATCTTTTTTATCTGAAATAAATATAATTAAGGTTCTCGAATGGCATCCACAGAAAAAAACTCCGCATTTATAATAAGTATAAGTGGAATTATTGCACTCAATTTAACCTAGTAAGTATTTAGCAGAATTATGTGAACTTTGTAATAGTCTTAATTTATTGTTAATTTTATTAAAGTTTCGTAAAATGAAGATTGTTTTTTATAAACCAAATATTTAACTGAGGATCATAGAATCCCAGGAGAATGATGAAGGTTGAAGGTACTTGTACTAATTGAATGCAAGACAACTAAACGTGGGCGTTTGTGCGTTTTACATCCATAATATCGAACATTTCTCAGTTATCCTTCTTATATAATGCGAAGGTAATGTTTGGGTAATTGGATGTTAGATGATTGTTAATGCATCACGCCAAAACTGCTGTACAAATTTCATTTGCTTAATTAGTCATTTGTTTTTTGTAAAAGGTATTTAAAAGTTGTAGCCCTCGATAAACAAACGTTATGTTAATAAAAAAGTAATAATATTGGAAGTAACGACGTATCACATAATTTCTTAGTAAGCTGTTTCAATGCAATTTGGAATGTAGGAGTCGTGACTTATGGGCAATACATAGAAACACACGCCACTGTTGGTGTATGTAATATGTAAATAATCAATGTTTTCAGACGTGTTGATTGGGGACGGCGTGGTAGGTATAGTTGGTATTGGTAGCATACTCGTTAAATAGTTAGATATGGCCTAGAAACGCAGATTCAAATCACATCCAGTAGGACCTAAAAAGTAAATCGTTTTTAAAAATACATACATGAATTCTTTGCAGCTCAAGTCGTGAACAACTGCTAGTATTATTTCAAAACCAATTTACTTTTGACGTTAAGCTTAGCGGTCGTTATGAGTTGTATATCTGTAGAACAGTTAAAAACTCAAGATTATTTTGGCTTATGTTTTTGATGTATTTTTTCTTTTGAATATTTTTTGTAGGAAAATTATTACAAGCAAAACCTCAATCAAGAGGTAAATGACAAAAAATATGTAGCGACCGATCTAGTTAAAAATTTTATTTGAAATTTGCTATATTAAATTACTATTTTTTGAATACGTGGTTTTATTTACAGAAGTATTTAATTTATTGAATCAGGCGTTACTTTGCGGAGGTCCATATTACGGAGTTTACTCCGAGGATGAGCTCTGGTTGAGTTCGAAACGCGTCAGTGTAGCTTGGTGGTGGTGATAGTTGTGTTTATGTGATTTGTGTGTGTTCGTACAGTGTGGAGGTGGAGGAACTGCATGAACACACATTTCTTGCATAAACGTAACTATTGTAAGGTCGCGGGTGAGCAAAGTAATTGTTTTAGTTCATTAGAAGTATTTAGTTTTACATAATGTTGGGAAAAAATCTTATGAAGTTACTTACATCTGAATATTTTTAGCTTGAAGGTTCTTGATTCCGAAAGAAAGGTCAGGAAACCTATTCTAGAGATAAGAAAGTTCACAGTGACTTCAAAATGCATTATTTGTTTTAAAACGTATGAATACTCAATATTTATAAAAAAAAGTTAAAAAAAATAATATGAAAGTGGAGGCAATAAGAGACTCTTCAAATTTTGAAGCTTTCGCTTTACACGCTTAACACGGAGGGGTATTTTGGTTATTTAAAATAAATAACAATAGGGCACCTTTTCTACCTTTTCATGGCGTCATTCCCTTCAGTCCCGATAACATTTAATTATCAATTTTAATTTTTAATTTTTATGGTTTTTTATTGTGATAATCAGTCTTCAAAACAAGAGTGCAAAATATGTATTGTTATTTATTTTAAATAACCAAAACACCCCTCCGTGTTAAGCGTGTAAAGCGATCAAGTACTCGTATCATTTCACTACATAAATACGAGTGACTAAGTCCTCGTGACATTCTTCCGGGACCAAACGACCCACACAGCATTTTCGGGTTAAAATAAAATTTACGATACTTCTTGAGAACCCACTTTAAGGTAAAAAGATAACCGCGGGAGGACTTAAACGTTATTTACAACGGTAACTTCGGATTCTCTATTCATAACGGCGCTTTAAAATTTATATTTTGCATTATTTATTAGATTCTGTTGTTCCCTGTTTATGTGGTTGTTTTTAAATTTAATGTCGTACGGAAGCGGTGAACTTTGAGGATTAGGGAATTGTAATAGAGAGTTTTCATTCATTATCACGGTTATACTTTTTGTTGGGCTTTTTAGAATTTTTAATTTTAAAATGCAGTATCAAATTGGGCATGAAATTCTCGAACAGCTTAAATACAGTAGCGGACCGAAAAGGTTGTTCAGTTTTCAAATCATCATCATCCCAGCTTATAAACGCCGCACTGCAGGGTACATGCCTCCTCTCAAAATGAGAGGGGTTTGGGCTGTAGTTCCAGGTCCAGTGTAAATTAAGAACCAACTTCACAAACACCATTGAATTTCTTCTCAGGTCTATACAGGTTTCCTCACGATGTTTTCCTTTACTATACAGCTCATGGTAAATAAATATCAACTGTAATTTTGCACATTAATTCCAAGACTCAGAGGTGCGAGTCTGGGCTCATACTCACGACCCTCTGCTTGACACTTTGTGGCCAGGCCACTCAGTAGTCAGGTCCTCCCATCCGAATTTCATTAACCCCAAATGCCCGATTATTGAAGTACTACCACAGAGTCAAAAGCAGCTATCGAATACATAAAAAAAATATCACGGGACAATTCACACCAATTGACCTAGTCCCAAAGTAAGTTAAACATACCTTGTGTTATGGGTACTAGGCAACGAATAAACATACTTATATAGATAGATACATACTTAAATACATATTAAACACCCTTGGGTCTTGACCCAAGAACAATTATTCGTATTATACATCCAAATATCTGCCCCGACGAGGGAATCGAACCCGGGACCTCAAGCTTCGTAGTCAGGTTCTCTATCTACTAGGCCATCAACTTGTCAATAAATATTTTTAAAGCTAGTAGTATTTTTGGCTATTGTAACTTATTATTAAATAATAAGGCTGTGAATTTCAATGCATGTGGTCACTAAATCGTCTCTACCTTATTAAGGGTTAAATCATATTTCACGAACATGTGAAGAGAAAAACTTATTAATAACTATAACAATGGAAAGCTCCCAATTATGGCCACACTTAAACTAGCCAGAGACGGTACAAATACGCCGAATTTGGTATATTTCGTCCCAATAATTTAAATTTGCGGTAGAATAATATTCGGGCGGTGTGTTTAGCGCTCGGAATTGCCATAAGCCCGCGTCCGCGACACCCCGGGGCTCAAGCCTTAATTACATAGATTTATACAGTGACAATAATAATTTCGGAATGAGAAATGCTTAGCTGATAGTGGGTTTTACATGCGCACCTGGCACGTTATAAACTTGTGGATTTTATTGAATAAATAAATAAGTAAATAAATATCACGGGACAATTCACACCAACTGACCTAGTCCCAAACTAAGCAAAGCTTGTACTATGGGTACTAGGTAAATAGACAACGGATAAATATATTTATGTAGCTAAATACACATACAAAACTCGAGCACAAACATGCATATCTTTCACACAAATATCTGCCCCGACCGGGAATCGAACCCGGGCCCTCAAGCTTCGTAGTCAGGTTCTCTAACAACTAGGCTATCCGGCCGTCTTATTGACGGAACACACTGTAATTTTTGAAGTGATACAAAATTATCTCGAAAAATCTAGTTTAAGACCAACATGGTCAAGATAGAGCAATGACCTGGTTAAGGTTGCGGGATCGCGCTGGATGCGGATGGCACGGGACCGATCTGTTTGGCGAGCCTTGGGGGAGGCCTATGTTCAGCAGTGGACGTCTTTCGGCTGAAATGATGATTATGATGGGTTGCGACTAAAACACAATATGTTTGCGGCAGTATAGTTCCACTTTTTAAAAGAACGCACTAAGAATGTTTATTTATTGGTAGTTTTAAACCTTCGATTTAAATAAACTAGTAAATTCACGTTTCTTACACAAATACAAGATGGTCTGTTAAATATTTAACCGTAGAAGAATCTTTGTAGAAAAATTGTTATTGAAAGAAAGAAAGAATTTTTTATTTGCCCAGAATACGTAAGTACACACAGATTAAAATGCTATTATTAAGAACCAGTATTCAGTCGACGAGTCAACATGCAAATTAATTACACAATACCTGGGCGACCGAGCTCTGCTCGGGCAGAAACTCGATACCAAGCGTTTTCCCAGAGATAAGACCAAGCTAGATCAATTTTTCATCCCCGAAAACCCCCAAATACCAAATTTCATCGAAATCGTTGGAACCGTTTCCGAGATCCTGATTATATACACCGGAGGGGTGGGGGGGGGGGGTTGAGAGGGGGGGGAGGGGATGCGGGGGAGGGAGCGCGGGGGTATTAAAGGGGGGATGAAAAATTTCATTGATTTTGCCGTAGGATGCACCGTTTTCAAGATATTTGACAAAAACACCGGAGGGGGTGGAGGGGTGAGTCACGTTAAACTATCGTCCGTAAACCGACTTTACAGACAACCGGCTTTTCCTGTTCTGTGCTCCCAATAGGGAACGTGCACATAGACGGTGCTGCCAACTGGTGCCATAAGGGTGCCATCAATTTGAATGTTTTTCCTTGATAAGTTTGTTTTACTGTCCGCATAGTGTCTCTTCTGTCGCATTAGTGCTGCCGCCTATAGTTACTGCACGTTCCCTATAATACTTTTTCTAACAAAAAAGTAACTTTTTCTCGCAAAAAATAACTTTTTCTCACAAAAAAGTAACTTTTTCTCACAAAAGAAGAAACTTGACGTTTTCTCATAAAAAATAAACTTAAAAAAAAACTAAAAATCTTGAAAAAAAACGTGGTATCGAACCGAGGTCGGCTGGATCCGCGACCACCCGATTTCTAATGTGCCATTATGATCTGCTCGAAGTCGGCGAAATTTAGCTTTATATTCTAATGCAAACAAAAATAGCCGGAAAACACGAGTAAAAGCGATTTTCTGAAAATGAAACATAGCTAGATCAGTTTTTCATCCCCGAAAACCCCCACATACCAAATTTCATCGAAATCGTTGGAGCCGTTTCCGAGATCCTGATTATATATATATATACAAGAATTGCTCGTTTAAAGGTATTAGATAAAATTAATAAGTACCTATGTCTTCACTATAACATTACAAGATTAAATTACAGAATGTATGTCAAATTAAAAAGAAAATAAAATAAATTAAGGAAACTATGTCAAAGAAATCGTCGTGGTGTAATATAAGTTAGATAAGTCATTGCAAATAAGACAAATTTCGTTAATTACACACTAAAATAATACAGAATTATAAATGGGCTAAAATAAACTTAATACCTACTAATTTATTTATTGCAATTTGACAAATCCAAGTACTCCTTAACACTATAAAATCAATATTTATGCAACCAAGATGTCAACCCCTTCTTAAATTCTAAACTCTGCAAAATTTTAATTTCGTCCGGTAGATTATTAAAAAGCAAAATTGACATATTGAACGCATTTCTTCTGTACATATCCGTGTGACAATGTGGCTGATGTAGAAGATTTTTGTATTGCGCTCTCTGATGTCTTACAGAAACATCCACTCGTCTTTCGAAAAAATGTGAATGCGATTTAGTAATAAGACAAGCCTTTTTTATGTACATGCAGGCCAAAGGTAGGATTCTAAACTGCTTAAAAATTGGCCTGCTGCTATCTCTGGACCCAACATTAGCAATGGCACGCAAACATTTTTTTTGCAAAATAAATGCTCTCTCCACATCGACTGAATTTCCCCATAAGAGAAGTCCATAATCAAGCCTCGACGACACGTAACCATGATATGCAGTGATCGCCGCCTCGATAGAGACTGTGTTCCTGAGTCTCCTTAATGCAAACACAAACCTATCCAATTGAGAACACACATAATCTATATGACATTTCCAATTTAGGTGTCTATCAATAACTAAACCTAAGAATGTTGCCGTATTAGTTTCCACTACGGAATTGTTATTATAATTTATGTCCAACTGAACCGGATGCGCTTGATAAGAATGGAACTGCATATATAATGTCGTTTTAGTTAAGTTTAAATTAAGCCTCAAATATCTTGTTGTCCAGTTACCTATGTCAGTGAGCGCTCTATTAATACTTGTTTCGTATGAATTTTTCTTGTCCCCTTTTACTATCACAGTTGTATCATCAGCAAATAATATGCATTTATGTAATGTGGCTAGTGGCAGATCATTTATGTATTGCAAAGATTCAAAGAATTTATTTGCTCAGAGTACAGTTGTACAGAAATGTTACATTGTTAATTTTAAATATGTCCAGTGTATTCAGCCTGCATGCAGGCGTGCAAACATTTGTCGGAGCGATAAAATTAAAATAAAATTATGTCAAAAATGCTAAAAAATAATAATTACAAAATAATAATAATAACATAATCAATAACAGTCAAATATTTGAAAAATTAAAAATTAAAATATCAGTCACGATTTAAATAATTCTTGATGGTGTAAATGGTGTGCGTTTGCAAGCTTTCATTATTTATTTACAACGATTGGATTAACAATGCAAAAAAGTTGCTCAAATCTGAAATGTTCGATTGACAATGAAGACAATGACATTATCTGTCGTAGTTTTTTTGGTCTTGAAATAGATTTTCCAGATTAGTCGTAAGTACTTATTGCCTATTGTTTGAAAAATTGAATTGACGCATTAATTACCACATTGTCAAATTACAAGGCGAGTGGAGCGGTGATTGGCTGGATTCTGTACAGCACAGATTCACTCTTATTTACTTTAAACGTCTATAGACGGTCTGGTAAGGATGTAAGCCGTTCATCTTTGGAGAAGACCGTCCAGAGACCGTATTGTCTAACGCTGCTGACGCTTTCCTTCACTTTCACTATCTCTTTCTGTCATCATCTTATGAAAGAAATAGTGATTGCGAAGGCAAACGTCAGAAGCGTTAGACAGGAGCGATCCTCCGGCTACGCTTCATCTTCGGGCATGGAAGAATATAGGAATTTTTAAAAAGATCTCAGAACTAAAAACAGGCTCAATCC
Organism: Archips xylosteana; assembly: GCA_947563465.1. Classification (NCBI taxonomy): domain Eukaryota; kingdom Metazoa; phylum Arthropoda; class Insecta; order Lepidoptera; family Tortricidae; genus Archips; species Archips xylosteana. The sequence continues at coordinate 23,323,479 of OX387346.1, forward strand.
TTACCGTGTTAGTCCCGCTACTCCACGCTAGATGTCGCCATCCGCTGCACACCACCCCACATAATTTTCAAACCAAATTCCAGAAACGAAATCTGCACGAAATCACCAACATTTCTCACGCCGTGCATCACCATTCATCATGATGACACCCGAAAGTCTAAGCGATTCATTAGTACAGCCATTTTTTGTACCAGGTGTTTGCAGTTCTGATATATTACCATTTTCCGAGTCTGAAGGATGAGGCGATTTAGAGATTCGATTTCGAATTTAATCAAGCAGCTTAGGAAATTACAGTTGTGAGTAGACTTGAATTTATTCTGAGGGATTCGTCGAACGTTGGACTCAAGCGAATAAGGTGATGGTAGAATTTGGAGAGGACCAGAAACAAAGACGTACAGTAGTACATACTTATTATGGCGCGTCGTGCATTTTCGGCGGCGTAGACACAAACAAACTATTCCGATGATAGCCGAAGGTACAATTCAAACTTTAAATCAATCTTTACAAGGTGCAAATTACAGCACACCTGTTATCTGTATTATTCACTCGGAAACTGCGACTGACTAACAACATGCCTCGCAACGCGCGCTAACATGGCGGCAGCAACTCACCAATAGCGGTACAGGAAAAAGACGCGCTGTGCGTGGACTATGCCGATTGGTCCATTGCATTTCCCGCTCTTTCTAAAACGCGTCTTCTGCGCAGGTACAGTCGGCCAAAAATATGGTCTACCCTCCTACGGTCGAAGTTCATTCGCACGTCATGATACAACGAGGTCGATTTTCCCTTGCAATAACATGATGACAGTGACTTAGGGATATTTAGATGTCACAGAAACTTTTGTCAAAACTGGTAGCCCACTTTCTTGGTCGACCATACAACGGTGAGCCACATCAGTTGTATACTACTGTACTATTCGTAACGTGAACATATGCTTTACAAGCACATCCATATAATTAGAGGAATAAGATCAAAGGCACAAGAACTTAAGGCCCCAAAGGAAAAAAAAAATTAAAATTTAATCTGTTTATTGCAATAAATGTTACAAAAAAAAAATTCTTAAACTTAGTTACAATCTTTAAATATTTAAGATTATTAACTAAGGAATCTCTTCTCTCTCTCTTGTGCAGACACTATTACTATTTTATACTACCAGCCCTTTTGGAAAGTCAATCACTGCCAAGAAGAATGCGCCGCAAGAAACTTGGTAAAAATCATTGATCTAGAACAAAAAAATTCTCACGCCTGAACTTTAGGAATTTCATCATCTAGATCATAACTTACGAGTACATTAGCCTTAGGTCCGGTGTCTGATGATGACAGTGTGACCCTAGCTTTAGGCAACGTAATTATCCGCTCGTTATCTCCAGCCTTACTGTGAGCGTAGAATAAATCAGCGTGGTCATTAATGAAACGCCCGACTTAGTTTCATTCTGTTCGCGTGCATTGGTATATAATAGTGGCGTGCAGTGGGTCAATGCTAGGGAAAGCAAAACTCCAGTAGCTATAGTTGGAATTTTATAAGCCGGGGGTTTAGGACTGCAGAACTCATCTGGTAAAGATAACATTGTTCTCGTTTGTTGAAGCCTACCGCTAATAACAAATCAGAATAAGTAACAAAAATTACAAACAAATAGCTACCGTCTTCTCTAAGTTAAGTCAAATAGAAGGCAGGCGAGGCAGGGGAAGACCGAGACGGTCATTTATAGACCAAGCCAAGGAAAAAGTCAATGTCATGTCGTATCAGGAGCTGAAAACGCTGGCAGAGAACCGAAAAGAGTGGCGTTTACTCCACCGACAAGAGCTAAGCTCTTAAATTAATGATGATGATGATCTCTAAGTTACAAGGTTGAAATTGCAAAAGCTTAAGTCCTTTCGTCATTTCGTCTTTCGTTTAAGAAAGGCCTTTCGTCATTGTAAGCGGTACTCAGGTGGATCGTCGGCGTTGTAGTGCGTCCATAATAGAACAAACGAGAACAATGTTATCTTTACCAGATGAGGTCTGCAGTCCTAAACCCCCAGCTTATAAAATTCCAACTACACCAAGGTATTGAAGTTATAAGAATACATTTTTTTCCAAATGTATAACCTAATACATTATTTATCATATAAATAGTCTATTTTGTGATTTGGTTTTCATAATACTTTTTAATTAGGTATTCCGTCAATAAATGTTACTTTTTTGCATGGTAGCATGGTATGTTATCCATTTAAACACATGTTTTTTAGGGTTCCATACCCAAAGGGTAAAAACAGGACCCTATTACTGAGGCTCCGCTGTCCGTCTGTCTGTCCGTCCGTCTGTCCGTCCTCCTGTCCGTCCGTCTGTCACCAGGCTGTATCTCATGAACCGTAATAGTTAGACAGTTGAAATTTTCACAGATGATGTATTTCGGTTGCCGCTATAACAAATAATACTAAAAATTAGAATAAAATAAATATTTAAGGGGGCTCCCATACAACAAACCTGATTTTTTTGCTCGTTTTTGCTCGATATTGATAACGGCACTAAATAGACGCGTGGAATACTCACAGAATATTTTAGTTAATTCAATTTAAAAAGAAATAATAAAAATAAAACAAATACTAGGGTTCCATTCTAGGGTTAAATAGACACTTAAGCGTAATAGGTATAAGAAGTGACCCCTCCTGTCCACATTGTGGGAAGGAGGAAACGAGTGAGCACATCCTAGCCGAGTGCGTTATGTACGCGGCAGCGAGGCGTGATGTATTCGGGAGTGACGAGCTGAGGGAGGAGGAGCTAACGGATGTCAGCCTCAAAGATGTCCTTTTGTTCAGCAGGAGAACGAGAAGATTCGAGGAGAAATGCTGTGTGGGAGCGCTGCTGGGACAGTAACCGTCGGCTCCAACCACGGGGAATTGGGCTGAATGACTGTGCACAACGGTCGACAGCCCGCCTGACTCAGCAAGGCGTCCCCATACATCATCATCAGGGTTCCCATACAACAAACGTGATTTTTTGTTGTTTTTACATATAATGGCACGGAACCCTTCGTGTGCGAGTCTGATTCGCAATTGGCCGGTTTTATTTTTATATTATGCCTCGTATGAAGTAATTTTCTACACTATCTCTGTCTATGAAATTTTTAAAATTTGAAAATGCTTTAACTCTTCTTTCTAAGTTCAAGGGCATTACTCAACAAGATATTGGAAACCAGTACGTTGGCAGAGAAATTGCCAGTCAAACTTCGGGCGTCAAAAGTTCCAAGTGACTCCGCCGTTGATTATTTCACATTAGTCTGCGCTAAGGCACGTTTACGACAACTGCAATTAGGACTCTTTACAATTGTTTAAAATTTAAATGTACTCTTTTTCATTCTGGTGGAGATTAGTAAAAAACTTACCTTAATTGTATAAAAAAAAGTAAATTTATCCGAGTTTCCTGTAGCTTAATTGTTTGGGCGATTGCGAATATGCTTTTGACTTGCCATTTTAAACCTTGTTACTTTGTAATAAAGTTTTAAAAGCTCAGTTGTGTTAGCTGCACAATTGTCGGAGGATGCATATTCTGCTCCCGATAGAAACACCGGATACCCGAAATGCAATGCTGGAGTGCCCCCTAACAAAATATGGAGGGAGGATAGAGGACTCCAAAACCCTCACGAGCGAAGCAGCAGAATATCTTAGGAAGTGTAAATTTAAGTTATAATTTAAGCGTAATTTGTAAACCATACGATAAATAAATAAACGTCAGAAGTATCAGCGTAATTCACGAGCTTGAATGGAAAGACCTATCATGACCTTACCTGAATTTTTAACAAAAAGAGGGGTGTTATAAGTTTGTGTCTGTCTGTGGCATCATAGCTCTTAAAAGCAGGTTACTTGGCGATGGTACTTACACATGTTATAATCTAAAGTGGTTCAGCTGTTTCAAAGTTATCAGCTCTTTTGTTAGCTGCGGAAGGGATTTTAGACGCATAATGGGCATTTACTTTATTTTCAAATGACAAAATTTGCTTTGGAGGTTTGAGTTTTTTTTAATTTAAACTTTTTTATTTTTATAATCTCACCGTACCGGTTTTTGGTGTTCAATAAAGAATATTCGTATAGTATTTTACTGTCTACCCAGATGAGATGATGGCGTCAGTATGTACAACAATACCAATAAAAACATTTCAACTCCATGTTCGAACAAAACACTAAATTCCAAGTAACATGAACCTAAAAAACATAACGGGGCCAGGGTTAATTCCCCTTCGGGCCGTCTCATTCCGTATTCATGCTGTCTTATGAGATGCAAATACATTATAGCAAGGGTCGCTTTATGAGCTCGCGGTATCCAAGCGGAAACGTTAATCGTTTTAATTCCTTCTGTATGAATATTTGGTAGTTTGTTTGTTTGATTCTGGGTTGAGTTAAGATTATGGTGGACCATCTTTTCTACAAAAACAGCCACAGAACTAAACTCTGGTCAAGTACGTGCCGGTCTATGTGTAGTGTAGTAGGTTTTTGCAGTCATTTATGGCAAATATTAAATATTATATTTTTGTCTCAAGTCCTAAGCGTTTTAAGCGAAACTTCTTTCCTCGCACGACGTAGATCTGGAATCAGCTTACTGCGGCAACATTCCACGTTATTACACGTTATAACTTAGTGATCTTTAAAAAACAAGCCTACCAATTCCTAAAAGGGTCGGCAACGCACCTGTGATTCCTTTCGTGTTGCGGGTGTCCATGGGCGACGGTGATCGCTCTCCATCAGGTGACCCGTCTGCTCTTTTGCCCCCTCTTATATAAAAAAAAAGTCAAAGACTAGTGTGTGTTCTATGGATTTTCATACAAATACATATGCTACTACCGGAACAGGGAATTCCCGGTTCTCGCCATACAAACTCAGTACCGGGAGCATGCCCTAGTGTTCCCAGTGATGACTTATGGCACTGAGACGTGGTCATTAACAATGTGCCTCATAAGGAAACTCTTACTCAGAGTCACTCAAATGATGATTTCCTCGCAAGAACTAAAGTCATCGACATAGCTCGAAGAATCGCCAGACTCAAGTGGCAGTAGTAGTGTGTGCTCGTAGAACTAATGGCCGGTAGGGACAAAAGTTTCTCAAGTAGCGTCCACGTACCGGTAGGCCTCCAACAAGATGGGGCACCGACCGGTATGTTTGGCGAAACTTCGGGGAGCCCTGTGTTCAGCAGTGGACGTCCTTTGGCTGAAATGATATTTAGAACGACTTGATTTGCTAACTTGAAGACTTCGTTAAGGTCATGATCATGAATGATATGCTTTTCGTTTATATTCGTTCTTCTTCTTGTGGTACCTCTCCAATTACTGAAGGTAGGCCATCAACTCCGAATATTTCTTCTATCCTTTGCGAGTTGGAACAGCTCTGCGGCACTCGTGACTCTAGTTAAAATTTCGTCGATTTTACTCTAGCTCGACTTTATAATATTGTAGCAAAAAGAGAGGAAAAAAAAATAATAATATAATAATAACAGTAAAAAGCTGGGTATTTCACAATTTTGTACCTACTACTAAGTTGGATGCATTTTTTATACTTCAAAATTAATATGTTTATGCTTATAATATAAATGGAGTTCAGGTTTGTCGTATTCTTATTTTAGCTGAGGCCAAAGAGCAAGAGTAGATATCGAGGCTTCCCTTAACTCCATTGTATGATGCAATCGTTCTGTATAGAGGCGCGTGCCTACCTATATTCGTGCGACAACAGGGCAGATAGAACGGCCTTCTGTTACAAAGCCGACTGCCCGTCCGCGGAAGAAGAAGAAGTAATTTAAGGAAGAAAGGCGTAACTAAACATACGATACAGTAAAAAAATACGTAAGTAATACTTACGTTGGTACAATATTCTTAGAAAACTGGTCATAAGTACGTATATAAACTTAATCGTACATGAGTTTAATTTGGTCAGTGGAAAACCAAAGTAAGTTACTTTTTGATGATTTTCTCATAGTAGTCATATTTTTATTGCAAAATGTGATACACCCATACAACCAGTGATTTTTTATCTATGTAACCGTATAATGTCACTATTGTCTGCGATCTAAAATAAACCTGTGAGATAGTTTTTTTGCTCTCCTGAAAAGTAGTATTTTTTCATCTACGTCTTTCTTCCACGAATGGTGCGTTATGTAAATAATAAAGTCGTTATTTCAATGAGCTATTTTGTCTTATATTGACGTTCATTTTAAATTGAAGATTTTTAGATTTCACATGAGGACATAATAGAATACAATGGCTTTGTTCGAAAGGTGGGCTCTAACGAGATCGGGACACCTCAAAAAATTCGTACTATACCGATACCGACATCGATGATGATGATGACGATGAATTTATGGATATTGCTTCCTGAATTTTTGCCTTATTCAATGAAAGAGATCAAGAAGCTTTACCACAAATTTTAATTCCGCATGGACAAAGTCTCGGGCAATAGTACTCGTATATAAACTGTAGTATTAATTAACATGCGTCTTTTCGTGATCAGACCTAAACTCAAACAGGAAAGCAAAGGCGTTGAAACTGTAGCACTAGGTATCGTCCCTTATACAGGAAGTCAGCTAGGTAATACCCTCAATAATAAATGTGATGACCTAACTTCACGCCAGCACCGACACTCGAGCTCACTCAAACCTTCAAAACGACACAACTCTAAACTAAAAGCAAGAGAGAATAGATGCTCAAAACAAGTGAATAACGTTGAGTGTAGAACTTCTAGAATATCAGGGGTTTTGTCTAAACTCTCGGCAAGCCCCGCTGAATTATATATGTGTTAAAAGCTTAATGCACTTAATAGTCAAGTAGTATGTGGCACATAATATTTTTGTGCTAACAATGAGTTGTGTGAACTCATTCCTGAGCTTTGTGCGCGGGGAGATTTTAGAAATCTGTTGGGAGATTAGCGCGAAACTTGGCGCTAAAACGTAGAAGCTTTAAATTTACATTTTGAATCGTATAAATTTGTTTTTAAATTTAAAAAGTAACAAAATTTTTTTTTGATGAAGCGAGATTTAGGTGAAAAACTTAAGTAAAAGCCTATTGTATTTAGTAGGTACTAACGTGTAATGTTGGTATAAATGAATGGACGTTTCAAATAAGTAAAATGATTTAATCTCCGTATCAATTTTCTGTGTACAGCGCAAGTCCTATAAATAAGCTTGTCACCAATAGCCTAGTGGTTCGACTTAAGAGTTCAAATCCGGGCTCGCTTTTGAGAATTTATGTTTCAAATTTACCACGAGTTTTTTTGCTGAAGGGAAACAGTGTGAGCTAACTTGCATACACCAGCGGAATATTTCAATCGTGTGTATGATTCTTCTAATCTACGAGTACAGATGGCCAAAGTGGTTAGAGATGGTGTAATTTGACGACTTATTAGATTACAAGACGTACATGCAAATATTGTAATAAAAGAAAGGAATCCAAAAACAAGTTTTTCGTCTTGCTGAACCAGTCAAATTTTTGATCCTTAATTATTTCAGATGCAACTCCTCAATTCTTAACACTAGGTCACTTTATGCACATCTTCATCGCTTCTAAAGCCATTCCTTGACTTAAGGCCCCGGTCCACTAGCCCAAGACGCCCCGCTACTCTAAAACATTCACGGCTCTCGTAAAACCTCTCGAACGTAAAATCCTAAAAGCGACCGCAATGAATAATTCCTTACATATTTGATGTTTTCACAACACAGGTACGGACGGCTTGACAAACGGCCCAGGTGTGCCACGAGAGTTCCAATCACAAAATGCAAATTACAAACATTCTCTTACTCTCCGACAACTCTCATTGCTATACACATTTGAGCAAATTCATTACAAAGCGCCACAGACGCGAAAAAATCTCGAAGACAATCTTAAATGCCGCTTGTTTTAGTTCCGTATTCGACGATAACTTTCTAGACTGCGTAGCTGAAAGTTGTCCTGGATGCGAAGTTGTCAAACAAATCAGTAGGATGACGGAACAAATTCAACAATTCCTATTTTCGCTTAGCAATTGTTTGGTGGTTGTTTTTGCGGCTGATTGACGACCCGCAAGTTCGGATTGGCCTGTCTTCAACTTGTTCTTGTTTTATACATTTTCTTTCATTTGGATTTGTGTAGCTTCATTTCACTTTTCACTTTTACTCGTTTTCCATCTTTAATCAAATACATACTTTTCCAAAATTTAACATATTTCAAATTAGCAGCATTACTTTGGATGTAAATAACCAGATAAAATTGTATCTCAACAGGGTTTTTCTAAACCGGTGGTAGATTCTTCGACATTCACAAAGTGCTTGTTAACTAGTGCCTAAATTTATAATAATAATAATAATAATAAACATTTAATTCAGGCTGCATAGATTTATGAAAAATGTTTTGAGTTTGACATTAACTTTGAATCGTAACCATCAGCGCTGCTGTGTTTCAGTGTGAAGAGTAAGGAACTAGTCTGAAAATCAACGCGTTCTTTAGGCTTCATATCCATTACGTAAGCGTTGCATGAAGTTGAACTCCGCGACGCCCACTGCCCCAAGATGGGGCTTCTCCCAGCAACAATAGCTACTACAGACTCGACTTACCTAACCACCCTATCATACACGAGCATTTCAGCACCTTTGAACACTAAGCATGACTGTAAAATTACCGCATAGTCGAAAAGATCGGAGTTTCACCGATGGTGCTAGGTGAAAATCAGCCAGTGTCCAATTTGCAACAGCAGTGGCAATGACACACTCTATCTTTAGCTTTTGTGTTGTTTATTTGTAATAATAGGGATGGTGACGCTATTCAAAAATAATTCGAAGACTCAACTCCAGTAAAAAAACGCTTTATTTTAGCCCTGAAAACTAGATTAATTTTCAATTAGTTAATCGATTTTGCAGTTGCAAAATTAGTACAGTAGTTAGTATTAGTAGTTGTTTCTTTAAAATTTTACTTGATTCAGTTGGCGAACAAGTGACGTCTTAAGTTGCTTCGCCATTCAAACTATAGAAGTAATTGTTTTTTGACAGTTCATAAAAAGTACGTCAGTTAATTGGTGGTGTCAACATCCCTATTATTGATGTGTCTTGTGTAGTTGTAATTGAATGTATTTTCATTCTTTCTTTAAAAATAGATTGATAGATTCAGACGTTATTTTACAAAGATCCATACAATGAACAACAAATCTCAGAGACAAACACGCTAACATAATTCTTAACATGAATTCACACATGAACAGTAATTTTAAATGACTATGAGATACCGTTAGGATCCGTGCCGACTGTGTGCTGGATCAGGCTGCATTGTGTCGCGGACATCGGCCGTCAGCAGCGGCTGGTGTGGCTGTGGCCGCGCGCTGGGATGCTGACTGCAGTACAAGGCATAGGAGGGAGGATGATGGCTCATTAAAGCACCAAACGCACAGACCGCGGAGGCGTGGTTGTAATATTCTAACTTGTATAAACAGTTGTGCGGAACCTTACCGCGAACTTTTTCATACAAGTTAAAATATTACAACCGTCACCACCACCGCACTGCCACGCCTCCGATGTATGTGGGTTTGGAGCTTAAAAGCACATAATATAAACTGAGATGTTTTTCATTGACGTGGCTGCTAACGATGGGCCTCATAAGAAAGTTAAAAGTCACTGAGAGGGCGATGGAGCGGGCTTAGATTACTTTTGGGGCCCCATTATCCTAAAGTGCCCAGGGCAACAGATAAGTCAAATACGGGTCTGGATACACGAGTGTTCATCTACCCAAATGGTGAATACCGCAATCTTCTAAATTCTTCAAAAACATGAAAAAAAGTGACATCGATTGTGACAGAAAATAAACGTGAAAACATTTCTATATCTTAAGAGATATAAGTTATGAAATATGAGCTCCGTGATATAGGGCTTTGCTTAGTTTTAGACTAGCTCCATTGGTTCCTTTTAATAAAAACTATCCCGCAAATAACCTTTAACTCATCTCATAGAAAGTGCAGATGAGACCAAAGTGCCTATCTAACTAGTGCAGTAATCGTCTTTTCACTCTAGCTTTGAAAAGCCATAGACTGTATCTGGAATACAGACAACAGGAGCAAATGTCATTCCATAGCAGTTCGTTTTAAGAAAGACAAAGTGAATCGCTTCGTGCCAATGGCACACTAGCCACATAACGGTGAAGATGCTAGATTTATTCACGCTACTTCGACTTCATTCCGCGATCGCTCCCACCTTAGACTAAACCTCTCAGCCTTTTGCGCTCTCCTCGAGCTGAAAAACAACGATACGGCTCTTTTGTTGGGAGCCCTCCTTGTCTCAAACAAGATACTTATCAACCAGTTACCCGCTCACCGTCGTCGGCTTTTTAAATAAGCTATCAAGTTTACATTTTATCGGGCGATCTTTGTGTTTATGCGGAGTTTCACTGGGTAAATTTGGTTATTATTTACCTTTGCGTGTTCCCTTTTTATTTTGTTTACTTTTAACGTGAACAGTGTTTTAGTTTTAGCTTTTGCAGTTTAATTGTTACTATTTTTAACAGAAGCAGAACAGATGGCCGTTGGGGCCGAAAAGTTCTCGAATGGTGGGACGTCCACAAACGAGATGGACGGACGATTTGGTGAAGGTCGCTTCCAACCGTAATGATTGGGTATCAATGAGGGTGGCCTATGTCTTCGGCTGAAATGATGATGATGATTTTTAACTTACTTCTATTATTATTATCCCTTTTTTAGTTAACCTTTGAACGATTGATTTGAACGATCAGAAACAAGAATAAGCATGCAGTGAAAATTAAAGATAACCTATATTCTATATTTGCATTTTTTTTTGTTAGGTGTAGAGGCAAAAGGGTAAAAAGCCTGATGATTTTGTCTATTTCAATAAATTTTAAGTTTGCCGACTCGAGGTCGCTAATTTTATGCCCACAGAAGTGACAAGTTTTATCTCTTACGCTGTATAACCCAGGTGGAAGCTTTAGGCTACCACTTCTTTTTGACATCATCATCATCATCATCCCAGCCTATATAAGTCCCACTACAGGGTACAGGCTTCCTCTCAGAATGAGAGGGTTTGGGCCGTAGTTCTGACGCGGGCCCAGTGCGGATTGGGAACTTCACACACACCATCGAATTTCTTCGCAGATGAATGCAGGTTTCCTCGTGGTAAATTACAAATGTAATTTTGCACATAAATTCCGAAAAACTCAGAGGTGCGAGCCGGAATTTGAGCCCACGACCCTCTGCTTGCTTACTTTTTGACATAGAATTATAGAATATGGAGTGAAAGACAAAAACCAAAATTGATGCGCAAAAAAAAATATTTTTTCAATCCCACTCGTACCTGGCCTTCTACAAAAACTTAACTTTTCTAAATCATTCCAATGCCTTTTGTAGATTAAGTAACCAATCAATTAAGCATCACAAAGCCGTCTAAGAAGCTAAATACCTCGTACTAATTATCCTAGTAAATGTTGCTGTATACGTTAGGGCCCTTGAGTCGAGAACCCTCCACGAGAGGGCTCTCGACTCCAGCCTTCGATATCAAGCTTAATTGCTATTGATTTGACAAGGAATAATTCATGCGATAGATTATTTTAGACGCTGGTTAATACTGAAGTCAGAACTAAATTTAAATATTGCATCATTATCTTCTAATATATAAAAATATCGTTTTTATACCCCTAGGTGATATTATATGGCAATACAAATGCCGGGTCAGCTAGTCTAATCTAATATATAAAAATCTCGTGTCACGGTGTTTGCTATCGAACTCCTCCGAAACGGCTTGACCGATTTTTATGATTTCCACCTTCTCTAGACTTAGAGCAGATATTAAGAAACGGGTTTCCTCTGCCTACAATGTTTACATTCACCAAATACAGGCTGAAGTAAAGACAAACCCGCGCGCTTTCTGGCGGCATATTGATGGCCTTAAGTCTAAGGGAGGTTTCTTGTCACAAGTTGCTTACGAGGGAAGACAGTTTGTCGGACCTGAGACAGCTGAAGCATTTGCTGGGTTTTTTTCTAGCGTGTTTTTGCCTACTGTTCCACGTCTTGACCCTAACGACTGCAAGGATAGTGGGCGGAAAAAGTCTGCCCGTTATATTGACGTCAATAAGGTAACCCTGCGGGAGGTCGTGACGGCTATTAAACATTTGAAACCCAGCAGCGCTGTTGGGCCCGATAAGATCCCGGCATATGTAGTGAAGGGATGTATTGAATACATTGCGGAACCTCTTTGCTTTTTGTTTAATCTGGCTCTCTCTTCTGGATCGTATCCTCAACAATGGAAGACTTCTAGGGTTCGGCCTATCCCAAAGACGAGTGATGCTATTAATGTGGAAAGTCATAGACCCATCGCAATTTTGTCAACCCCTGCAAAGCTTTTTGAATCTATACTCCACCGAGCGCTTTCTGTACAGTTGAAACCTTTCTTGAGTGATGCACAACATGGTTTTAGAGCGAATCGGTCTGTCAACACGAACCTTACAATCTTGACCGATATTATCTCTGAACACCTTGATAAGGGTATACAAGTTGACGTACTGTATTTTGATTTCCAGAAAGCTTTCGATCGCGTGGATAACGATGTGTTGCTACAAAAACTAGACACTATTGGATTCGCTTCAAACCTGCTTAAATTTTTTGCAAGTTATCTACGCGATCGTCAGCAATACGTGCAACATGGTCATTTCATCTCGACTCCTTACCATACCCGATCCGGCGTAAGCCAGGGATCTATACTGGGTCCTGGGTCTATTCGGAGTAATGGTGAATGATCTTGAATTGGTCGTCAGAAGTGCAGAATGCCTTCTTTATGCTGACGACCTGAAGCTGGTTTACGGTGTGGAGCAAGCTGCGGATTGCATCTCACTGCAGGAGGATATTGACTCTGTGTGGCGGTGGAGTGTTGAAAACAAGTTGTCTTTCAATACGGCCAAGTGTGGAGTGTGCTCTTTCAGTCGAGCTTGTTTTCCCATACTCAATCAGTATGTGCTGGGAGTCAAGCCCATAAACAGACTCTTCTCAGTAAAAGATCTGGGCGTTATATTTGATACGCGTCTAACTTTCCACGATCATATAAAGGCGTTGGCTGCTACTAGTTTTCGTAGACTTGGCTTTGTTTTTCGCAACGCCAGAGATTTTCAAGATCCTGTGGCGATAAAACTGCTATTTAACGCCTTAGTGAGAAGTAGGTTGGAAGCTTCTGCCATTGTATGGAACCCGTATGAGTCAACGTACATCCTACTATTGGAAAAGGTACAAAAGGCCTTTTTAAGATTGTTGTACAAAAAATTGCATGGATATTACCCGTATTTATATCCAACAAAGTTTCTTCTTGGCGCTCTAGGCTTTAATTCTTTGGAGGTGAGGCGGAACCTCGGCCTTCTTCTATTTTGTGTGTCGTGTTCTGCGAGGGGATGCTGACTGTCCCAAGCTCGTGGAGCAACTAGTCAGGTTGTCCGTCCCGGACGTGCCCAGAATTACCCTGAGACCGCGTATGCGTCCCCTGCTGTGTGTGCCGGCTGCGCGCACCGTGGCGCGTAGGCAATCGCCGCTGCCCCGAGCCCTGGCGCTGCTGAACTCACTCCTGGTGTCGACACCGGAGTGCGACTTGCTGGCGGGGCGGTGGGCGGCAGTGTCTCAGCAAGTACTGATTTTTTGCGAGAAGAGGGATGACAGGCTGACTACGGTTCCTACTTGATATTCCACAGCTTATTTTTGTTTGTTTTTATGGTTATGTTATTTATCTTATTATATACTGTATTTTTTCTTGTGTTCTCTTGCTTTTGTTTTTTTTTGTAAATTTTATAGCGCTTTGGGTAATACTGTTATGCTGTAAAATTGTTTTTTTGAAATAAATAAATAAATAAATAAATAATGATTTCTTTTTCTCTATATTCTGTAGGTCTGAGAATAGGTCGTATGTTATTTTTCATACCCTAATATGGCAAAACAACGTTTTCCGGGTCAGGTAGTCTTTCTATATACAGTAGAATTCGCCTATAACGAAATCGAAGGGAAGTGACAAACACGTCACACAATGCGGACGTCATACAAATATTTAAGTTTTTGTTAGGGAAAAAAGATACAATTTTATTGTATAATTAATAAAATTACATTAAAAGTCGCTTTACTTTAATTCCAAGTTAAAACTTAAACGAAAATCTGCACTTGGTAGTTGAGCCCGTCTCCTCGCTCGCTCTTAATCCGAACGTTGGCGAATGAAAACCCGACGCCGCCCGAAGTGACCGTCGCCTGCGCTTTAGATTTGTCCATATCTATCGCTGATATGCCCTGAAATTAGATAGTAGAAACATAATAAATATTTTTATAATAATAATAATAAAAATCTTTATTTCGAACAGCACTGGTCCATAGATGTTAGTAACAATTATGCACTTAAGGTTAGGTTAGTAGGTATTATTACAAATCATTGAAAAAATGTCAGAATAGAATAAAAAATTAACAAAATTACTTAATATTAAAAATTAAAGGCCTGTCTCCCATGTGGATGTAGTTCCAGTGCCTCACCACAGGGCAATCAAATTTAAGCAGTACTGCGCTCAGGAGGCTGCTGACACTACCTCGCACTCTGTTTAATAATGAGGCCACCCGTTTCCGCAACAGAGCCTTAAAACCATCCGTTTTAGCCTCTAGAAACATGCCTGAGGCACTGCACCAGCGAGGCAGTCCCAACAGCATCCTGAACGCATTATTATATTGAACACGTATCCTGTTCATAGACTTTTGAGAGTAGTTGGTCCACAGGCTGCAGGTGTAAAAGGACTGGCAGTATGCCTTAAAAAGAGTAATTTTAACATCACGTGAGCACCTAGCAAACCTGCGGACCAACATGTTGGCTCTCACTGCCATGGCCCTCCGCTCGCGGTCAATATCTAGGTCATCCGAGAGGTCCTTTTATGATTTTAATATTCTTATATCAGTACATAGGGAATGAGCGAGTTAAGCGATAATGAATATATTTATTTCCGATTAAAAAGAAATATCTAGTGCTAAAATTGATGAGTAATTAAATCAGTCAGAAACTTTATTTTTATTTGCACAGATTTTATTTTAGTCAGGGTCGAAATAGATGTGGAGGACTGTAATTACCTATCTTTGTCGTAGTAAATAAAAACGACACGTTTTTAATGACTAAAAGTGACAAGGTACTAAAATATTCACCTATACAAACCCCCAATGCAATTAGGCCACACATTCTTTGATTACAAAGTAAATGGCCATTATGCGTCTAAGATCTCTTTCGCAGCTAACAAAAGAGCTGATAACTGTGAAACGGCTAAACCGATTTTGATGAAATTTATCTAAGAACTAACGCCAAGAAACCTGCTATCAAATAAAAAAAACCGCATCCAAATAGGTTCACACGTTAAAAGCTATTATACCACAGACAGATACACAGACAGCCAGACAGACAGACATACACACATAAAATAGCGTTCAAACTTATAACACTTCTTTTCTTTTTGTGTCGGGGGTTAAAAAATAGTAACGTTAGCATGAACTTTTGTTAAAGTCATAAAATAACTGGTGTAGACAGAGACGCCAATTAAATGCAAATAAGTTACTCAGTTTGAGTTGTTTACGTAGAAATTTGACACTGGATGAAAATGACATCTCTGTATAAAATGAATGAGTAATAAGTAAATTTAGTTACCTTAATAATTCTGTTGTTTTCGTCGCTGTAGAACACATTTTTTGTCCTTATCTTCAGTGGTACAGAAGACAACTTGACTACTTCAGAATGAGCTAAGGATCCATTTATACTCGTACCAACTTGCAAATTATCTGACGTTACCGTGATAAAAGCAAAAGAAAGTATCAATAAACTAAGGTAGGAAGCCATCTTGAATATATTTTAAGAGAAAGACTGATCTGCCCGAAGTTGAGTAGGTTATTGATTTTATATTGTTCAGTTTCGAATGATTCAGAGATAAGTTGAGATAAGAGATAAAAGATGAGTGTATTGGGAATTTTATTAAGCAATGGAGATAGTGTTCTGTTAAGTGACACATTGTTTTTATGGTTTCCTGTTGGTTGATTTGGGATCCTTTTTAGGGTTCCGTACCCAAAGGAAACCCTAACCCTATTACTGAGGCTCCGCTGTCCGTTCGTCCGTCTGTCACCAGGCTGTATCTCGGGAACCGTGATAGCTAGAGAGTTGAAATTTTCACAGATGATGTATTTCGGTTGCCGCTATAACAACAAATACTAAAAAATGGAATAAAATAAATATTTAAGGGGCGAACGAGCTTCCCGCTGGGGTCTTCCCATCGAGTTACGACCTGGGTGCCTTTAAGAGGCGAGTGTACAATTTTCTGCAGGGCCGACAACGCACTGGTATCGCGTAAAGCGCTGCGAGTGTCTATGGACAGTGGTGTTCATTTAACATCAGGTGACCCACTAGTTCGTTTGTCTGGCTTCACTAACATAAAAAAAATAATTAAGGGGGCTCCCATACAACAAGCATGATTTTTTTGCTCGTTTTTGCTCGATATTGATAACGGCAACAGGTAGACAAATAAAATAAAAAAATATTTAAGGGGGGCTCCCATACAACAAACGAGATTTTTATAGATAATTGTACGGAACCCTTCGTGCGCGAGTCCGTCTCGCGCTTGGCCGGTTTTGTTATACAATATAGGCTTGCGTTTGACCACAATCACGCCTGATGGAAAGCGAAGTTGAAGCCTACGATGGAGAACGCTTGCCTAGTAAATGCTCATTCACCCTAGACTTGATTTAGAGATCTAAAACAACAAAGGTGACTTATTCCTGATAAGAGATCTCTTTTAGCTATACCTAACAAGCACTTTATGAAAGTCGAAAAATCTATCACCAGTTCGGGAAAACCCCCTTGAAAAGAATCCAGCTAGAAACTCAACAAGATATCATATTTCAAAACAGATCTATAATACATCTAAAATATTTATAATAACTAACTTTTATACACAGTAGATACACTATTTGAGACTAGGGATCGCCAATGCAGGTCGAATTTTTCCAAAATATCGTAGCCAGCTCAACTTTTAATTTTTTTGCCGCACCCTGAAGCTGGTGATTTTGCCATTTTTTCATCCATCCGTCAGTCAACTTACGACACGTTCCACGAAGGGTTGTAAACAGGCTCTCCCGGCCCGAACGCATCATGTGCGAGCAGGAAATTGTGATTCAGCATCGCCAATTTATTCGGTTTCTACGGCTTTATCAAAAGTTGGATACATTAGCGCCAGATGCGACCGTTGCCGGGTCCCAGAAACTTTTTTTCAACCCCTTTTTGGGAGTATAATAATGAAAAGGATTGCGCTCATTTGTTATTTTTTGTTACGTCCGAAGGAGCGCTGGATGAAAAAAAATGTGGAGCTGTTTTAATGTTTTTTTATTGGTCATGTTATTAGCGTGTAAGCCCGGTCTACTTTTTGGTTTTAACAAAGAATTTGAGAAGTTAGTCAGCCATTGTCTATTTTTTTTTGTTTTCCGGGGTTATTTTATTACTTAAGTATTAGTTTTATGAACGTTAGTTTGTCACAATATTTTTTATTATATTTTAAACCGTAGAGAATCTAACAGGCGGGCTATTTTCTTTCAGTAACGACACAATAGTGTGTAAATAAATGGCTACTTTAACGCAAAATAGTACCTAATTTAAAATACAGAAAGTGAAAAAAGAAAAAATATACAATATTATAATTATATATTTATAATATTGTACTTTGTCTCTTAGTTAAAGTCAAAGTCAAAATTATTTATTCAATTTAGACATCAAATTGATGCTCCTATGAACGTCGGAAAAACCCTGTTGAGAAGAAACCGGCAAGAAACTCAACAAAGTATATTTTTTTTCAAACAGATCTAAATTGTTGTTAAATTACATACATCTAAAGTATTAAATACAATTAAATTTTTTAACGCAGTAGATACGCTAATCTTAATTCAAAACCTTTCAAAAACCTCTTTGCCATGGTTTATCTCGCCAACGCTTACTAAAGAAGTAATTTTCAAAGGCATCCAATTTCAGAGAGCGCTGATCTTATCAAATATATTATCATCATCATCAGCCTGTGATCGTCCACTGCAGGACATAGGCCTCTCCCATGGCACGCCACTGAGCACGATCCCCGGCTACTCTCATCCAGCTCTTGCCAGCCGCCTTGCGCGGATCATCGCTCCGCCAAGTCTGAGGACGTCCTTCGCTACGTTAACCGATCCGTGGTCTCCACTCAAGGACTCATCTTACCCAACGGTTATCAGTTCTTCGGATTATATGGCCGGCCCATTGCCACTTGAGCGTGCCGATCAAATAGCGAAGAATCCTCACAGATTCAAACTTGCCTAGTTTTTGTTAGTTCTCGAATACTACCTTAATTACCTCAAGGTTTAATGCGAAATCACCTTTGCGGAGTACGTCACCTTGAGTAAACAGTACACTTAACTACTTGGTTCTTGTTCATAACCTGATACCGTGAGCCACGATGACTTTGAAACTGCGGGGTGACTTTAAAAAGTAGTTTGCCGACAAACTCACGCATTTTTGTTAGCATTTGCTATTCCTTTTCAATTTCTTCATCAAACTTCTATGTCTACATGTAAATCATTTACCTCATATGGACAATGTCGACTTTATAGCGATTTAAAAACTATCAAAGTCGCCCCAATTTGACCAAAGGCACCCGGTTTACGGTATTAATTTAAGTCTTGAACTATAATTATTAATACATGGGCGACCGAGTTCCGCTCGGGCTGAAACTCGGTACCAAGCGTTTTCCCAGAGATAAGACCAAGCTAGATCAATTTTTCATCCCCGAAAACCCCCACATACCAAATTTCATCGAAATCGTTGGAGCCATTTCCGAGATCCTGATTATATAAATAAAATAAATAAATAAATATTAGGGGACAACCTTACACAAATCGACCTAGTCCCAAACTAAGCAAAGCTTGTACTATGGGTACTAGACGACGATAAACATACTTATATAGATAAATACATACTTAAATACATAGAAAACATCCATAACTCAGGAACAAATAATCGTGCTCACCACACAAATAAATGCCCTTCCCGGGATTCGAACCCAGGACCTCTTGCTTCGTAGGCAGGGTCACTACCAACTAGGCTAAAGCAGTCGTAAAATTCGTATATATACGAATTGCTCGTTTAAAGGTATTAGATCATACCAACAAGCTCGGAGAGTCGCCAGGCTTAAGTGGCAGTGGAAAAGGCAACGCGTACCAGTAACCTTAACCACGTCGCTCCATCCTGTTGAAGGCCTAGCTACACTGCGTCTTTCGGTCCATTGACGCCATTTGAGAACATTTTGGCGTCATTGAAATAGAGGTCTGAAATTTACTGCGATGTAAAGCACAAGTAGAAAAAATTCCTAAGTAATATCTGGTTTTTCATAGAAACACTGAAGTAAACATTATTTAAACTTGCATTTAAGTTAAGAAACCCGCAGTGGGGTCAGTTTACCTCTTCGAGTTCAATTTAAACCCAAGTTCAATACAACATTAGTCCTTTAGTGTGAACATTAGTCATATAACCTTAATCACTATTTAATTACTGGAACTTTACTTGCCCCCGCTGGCATGTTTACCCCTCCCCCGAAGGTTATTGACATTAATACCAATAAAATATTCAGTGCGAATGTTAGTATAGTTTCCAACGATAATACATAGACGCTCCAAGTTATTTTTATTTTTTTTACTTTCCTCTTACAGACTAGCTAAAATCAAAATTCATATCTGGAAAAATGTACTTTTTTTAATAAAATTCCGAAAACTATAACATATCAAACAGAAAGAAACAAAATTCAAATCCATCGCCAAGATAACATTCTAAGCTATAAGAAGTGGATCTAATCATCTACCTAACTTAACTGGTGTGAGGGGGAGGGGGGTGAGGGGGTTGGGGTATGTATTACAATACCGAAGTACGAAATACCGAATGTATTAAAACATCGAATGGGTCAAAAAGCCGACACGATTTTTTTCTGAAACCGTTAACTTTTTAAGATTGTTATAAAACAAACCTAACCTAACCTAATGGGTTCTGTATGATGCCGTTTTAATATATTCTGAGAAGTTTACGGTTTCAGAGAAAAATCGTGTCGGTCTTTTGACCCATTCGATGTTTTAATACATTCGGTCTTTCGTACTTCGGTATTGTATATCATACCCGGGGTTGAGGGGGGTTCTTAAGACGACGACGTTAATGTTCAAGTTTTCACTTCTGCCGGCACTCCCGGAGTGCAACCATTTTTTTTTATAATATATCCAATAATGCTCGATATCGATAAATATTTGTTTCTAAAACTAGTTTGATTGCGACAGTTTTTTGTTTTGCCATGAAAATTCTTAAAATGAGGCCTAAGGTTTATCTCACTGGTTCAGTATCTAACAGCTTTTTCACTCTATATTTAAAGAGTGTTGTATCTATCTAGTAATACGAGTAGTTGTATTTATTGTAATTTGTAGATTGATTTTAATTTGTGGCCTCTTTTAAAAGCAGCGATTAACAATTAACCGCCCGCAACATCTTGCGACACATTGAATTTTAAAAGACGACCAAGCGTTCGAATATTAATGCGACAAGGTCCCTCTAAGCAATAAAAATAAACAAATTGCACGTAAAATAATACGGCGCGCTTTGCCACTCCCGAAGGAATTTATTCTCCTGCTCTAAATCCTTATTTATATGATAACGCTATAATTTTTAGGTAGGCCTCCGTTCAGCGTCTTGGTTTAAACAAGTACTGGCGGGAATAAATTTGAAAATTTAATAATCGGCTTTGGGCTAGGTATTTTTTGACAAAAATATATTTAGGGAGCTGTGCGATAGAAACGACATTTGATATAAGTACCATCATCATCATTTCAGCCGCAGGACGTCCACTGCTGGACATAGGCGCCCAATCATTACGGTTGGAAGCGACTTGCATCCACCCTGAACCTGCGGCCTTCAGCAAATCGTCCGTCCATCTCGTTGGTGGACGGCCCACGCTGCGCTTGCCAGTCCGTGATCTCCATTCGAGAACTTTTGGGCTCCAACGGCCATCTGTTCTGCGTGCTTTATGGCCTGCCCAATGCCATTTCAACGAGCTAATCCGTTTGGCTATGTCGGTGACCCCTGTTCTTCTACGGATCTCCTCGTTCTTGATTCGATTCCGTAGAGAAACTCCGAGCATAGCCCTCTCCATAGCTCGTTGAGTGACTCTGAGCCTATTCATCAGGCCCATAGTGAAGCACCACGTCTCGGATCCATAATTATGTCATCACTGGCGTACACTGATTAAAGACTTTTGTTTTGAGGCACTCTGGTATTTTGGACGAAAAGATATTACAGTAACATGCACATACTTATTATCTCATCATTAGAAACAATAAAGGAGCCTATATACAAAGCATAGATTTACAGATTATTTGACGAAGGTAAGCAGAGAACGGACGTTGCTAGTTGAATAGTTTGTAATGTACTAAACCGGCCAAGTGCGAGTCGGAAGGTTTCCGTACAATTATCTATAAAAATCACGTTTGTTGTATGGGAGCCCCCTTAAATATTTTTTTATTTTAGTTTAATGATTTATTTTTTAAGTCAATACATAATTAAATATTCTGTGAATATTTCAAGCTTCTACCTGTTGCCGTTATCAATATCGAGTAAAAACGAGCAAAAAAATCACGTTTGTTGTATGGGAGCACCCTTAAATATTTATTTTATTCCATTTTTTAGTATTTTTTGTTATAGCAGCAACCGAAATACATCATGTGTGAAAATTTCAACTCTCTAGCTATCACGGTTCCCGAGATACAGCCTGGTGACAGATGGACGGACGGACGGACGGACGGACAGCGGAGCCTCAGTAATAGGGTTTCCGTTTTTACCCTTTGGGTACGGAACCCTAAAAAAGGAAACTCCGTCCGTATTGCCGTCGGAAACATGTTACGGAACCTTTGGAAATCTCAGATATCGTTTTAAAGTGCCAACGATCAATTCAAAAAAATGTCGCGAAATGGAAGGGAAGGGACATCTTTCAATGAGTTGGACAAGACACAATTATATGCTTCAGATCACCCACAATCGATTTCATCATCATCATCGCCGAACATAGACATAGACGTCTACTGCTGAACATAGGCCTCCCCCATGGCTCGCCAAACAGATCGGCCCTGCGCCATCCGCATCCAATGCGTTCCCGCCACCTTCACCAGGTCGTCGTTCCATCTTGCTGGAGGCCTACCTACACTGTGTCTTCCGGTCCGCAAACGCCACTAGAGAAATTTTTGGCCCCATCGGCCGTCAGTTCTACGAGCGATGTGCCCTGCCCACTTCCACTTAAGTCTAGCGATTCTTCGAGCTATGTCCGTGACTTAGTTCTTGCGCGGATTTCATCATTTCTAATGAATGAGATCCCGCAGAGAAACTCCAAGCATAGCCCTCTCCATCGCCCTCTGAGTGACTTTGAGCTTTCTTATGAGGCCCATCGTTCACAATCGATTTCATATTTATATTATTAGTAAGGAAATAGAATCAGCAAGGTTCACGTAAAACTTCTTTTGTTTTTTATTTTTCACAAAATGCCAGAAAAAAATATTTCACGCAATTGTTTTTATCACCGCATTTCGCACCTGGTAGTACGGCTTAAAAACACAATAAACAGCAGATCTGAGTAGCCAATTCGAACGCGTCGTCGGCTCGTAAACTTAGCGTTACGGCGCGTGGCGCACTGTTTCCCGTATTCACTGTTGCATGGACAATTTAGTTCAGACAACGTTCTTGGGTGGATTTTATTTATGCTCTCGGGGGTTTTTCTCGTTTTATGACAGAAATAAAAGTTAAAATGTTTTTTTTTGTTAAGTGTTCATATTCAAAGGGAAAATCACGTGAAGTGACAGTGGTATGACTCTAAAATACTATGATTTCCGTTTATTTTTCATTTTATTCTTTTTTATTCGTTTTTAAACCAGCACCCATACTTGGATATGCCAGCCTGTTGTTTTTAAACATATCTTCTTCGTTTACTTTTTCTTTATTGTAACTTATTTATTTACTTATTCTGCTACTCTATAATAAATCTATACTATTTATCAATTTTATTGTCATTTTATTAATTTATTTCTATATAGGTAAATGGTTCATATAGTATATTTGTGTATCGTTCCGTGAGTCACAGACGGTTCTGACAGAAAATCAGCGCTGCAGGCGTCTAACGCCTCAGCATAATGCTGAGTCAGCGACCGTTTCACTTTTGCGGAGACACACATGCAGAGCTGTGTATGTACATGTTTATTACTCCATTGTTTGTTATCTTTGTTTTTTTTTTGTGTTAAATTGTGTGTACTTTCTTGTATGTGTATGTCTTGCAAAAGTGAATAAATGTCTTCTTTCTTTCTTTCTTTCTTTCTTTCTTTCTTTCTTTGTAGTTATGGTTCTGTATCCCAAAGGCGAGTCGGACGCGCCGCGAGGGTTCCGTAATAATTTGTAGGTACATCTAAATTATGCTATAAACGGCTGGTGTGTTGCAGTGTTAGAAGAGCCTGGCGTTTAAGTTAAATGTACGCAGTGTACGCTTTAATTAGAATAACAGAATAGTTAGTAATCATTTAAAAAAATCGTCACAATTTTCGTAAATTATAAGTTTGTAGTCACTTGGTATAAGAAACCATAACAATAGGGTAGGTAAGTTAGGTTAGACTGCGCCCTATTGAATTGTTTTGGTAAATAAGGTTAGATTAGGTAAGAACCTTCACTATACTGAACCGAACAACAAACAAAGTGACTATTATTACTATTTATTTATTGTGCAACTAAACTATGATTATTTTCGAAAAGTATGTTTTTTGTTTTTATGCTAAGTAATTATAAAAATTAAAGATTTGTCTTCAAGTCTGATTTTGGCCTTAGGCGACCCCAGCGCTGCCACTTACCTCTCACAAAGATTAGGAATAGCACTTCAGAGAGGTAACGCGGCCATTGTCTTGAGGTCTAAGCCTAAGGCGGAAAATTTGGACGATATTTTTACTTTGTAGTTTTAATTTAGCTTATATTTAGTTTTAGTTTTCATACATATCATAAAATGAATATATAAGGTATACACTATTATATTAATTTTATGTAAAATAAACCTTATTGGTAATTATTTAGAGCACCAGATAGCCAAGTGTTTAGAGAACCTGACTATGGAGCTTGAAAAGTCGGGTTCGATTCCGGGTCGGGGCAGGTATTTGTGTGAAAAAATGCGAATATCTGTGCTCGGGTCTTGGACGTTTAAAATGTATTTAAGTATGTATATCCGTCCATAATACAAGCTTTGCTTAGTTTGGGATTAGGTCAATTGGTGTCAATCTTCCCATAATTGTTTATTTATTTATTTGTACAGGTCAAAATTATGCAATTCGTATTATGTACTTAATGTGAAAATTCGATTTTTTTTGTTAGGTATGCTTAGTTACGCACACCCCTTATATAAGGTACCTACATTTACTGAGCTGTGTCGGGCTAATCCTGATCACCTCCCCACTATCACCCCGTATACCCCGCAAAAGCATTGAAAAAACTTTTTTCATCACACTTGCTCGTCAATGGTGTTATTCCATGCCTGTATACTAAATGACAATGGCCTAAATTGTTCTTAAGTTAGTTATGGATTTACATACAGTTTTTCTACCCAAGGGAGTTCTAACTTTAGTTTTAAAATTTGCAAACAAGTCATTTCAGACTAAGGAGGTTTAAAACTTAGCTATAACCCAAATTTTACAACACAAAACTTATCTACGCTTCATGAAAATTCGTTATTTTTATATTTTAAATTTATATCAAATAGTTTTGCAATAATTTAGGAAAAATATTTTTTTAACATGTTGGCAGAATCTGGCCGTATGACCTTTCGAATTCTAAACTAAACACAGTTTACATTATCTATGGTAGATGACTCGAAAAAAAGTGACAATCCGTATTGGCGGGTAGCCATTATTTTATTGAATTTAAGTGTTTAGAGACAAAATAATTTTACTTTTGGATTTTTTTTCTCGCAATGTGATGAAAATCATTGTGTGTATCACGGGCAGTAAGGGAATTACAAACTCGAGTCATTAAAAGCCCTCCGCCTACGGCGTCGGGCTTCTAATAGACTCTCGTTAGTAATCCCCTACTTACGGCCCTAGATGCACAATGTACTATTGCGTCACTAAACAAACAAACCCGGGAGCTTTTTCAATAAAGCTCGTTATTGTAACTCATCAAGTATTGATCAGGGCGCAATGAATGTGCGTGTATTTCACGGGTTCCGAACTATGCAAATTTTGGGGTCCGTGGGCGTACATCGCCGCGCCGGACAGTGGCAAGCGATGCGTGGCGAGGCACGGGAGCTGGCGCTTATATTGTTTAGTTATTTTAAAGCTATATAAATAAATAATAAATAAATATCATTGGACAATTCACAGCAATTGGACCTAGTCTCAAAGTAAGCTAGGCAAGCTTGTGTTATGGGTACTAGGCAAGGGATAAACATACTCATATACAGAGTGCTCGCGAGGAACCCGCATAACTTTACCAGCTTATAGCTGAGGTCGTAATGATTAAAAAACATTATATAAACATAGGTCCCAGCAACTCCACCACTTTCATAGTAAAATTTAAACATAAAAATGGGAATATCTCAAAAACTAAGCATTATTCGACCTATGTTTACATAATGTTTTTTAATCATTACGACCTCAGCTAATACGCTGGTAAAGTTATGCGGGTTCCTCCCGAGCACCCAGTAGATAGATAAATACTTAAATACAGTCATATTAAACACCCAAGACCAGAGAACAAAGTTAACCCGTCGCGCAATCGGCCACCGTTCACGCAAAATGCCCTACGCGACCAACGATTTTTGGTTCATTCTGTTTATGTACTACATGCTAGAAAAAACTAAATTGTGCTTATATACGATAATTATATACTGAATGTTATATATCGTTAGAAAGCTGAGATTATACACTAGGTTTCTAAAATATCATTGTTATTTCTAACTCACCTGATAGTAACGAAAATAATGTATTATTGTTTCGTTTCAATTATTTTCACTCTAACCTCAAAACATTTTGCCACATAGTTAAATTTACTGACACATTCCACATTTCCACTACACTATTTTGAACATAATTAGTTTAAGAATCGATTACACACATTAGTTTACCATATTAATACTTTTCACTCCACAAAAACAAATCCGCACAACTCGCACCCGTCACAGATTGTATTGGACTGGTGCAAAATTTATTCGCCGTTACATTTTTATTAATTCACCAAAAATCAACGGATGCTTGAATTTTGACCAATAAAAATTATTTTGAGGCAAAAATGACAACAGACTCGGAAAAATATAGCCAATAGCCTGAAAGTTAAACGAAACTAATAAAATAAATTGGCCAATCACGAACAATTCGTTATGCGCCACTGTGGCGCGCGGGACGCTACCGGCCCGAAAAAGTTACGCGCCAGTGCGGCGCGCGGGACGTTCCACGGGTTAAACATTCGTATTTTTCATACAAATATCTGCCCCGACACGGGAATCGAACCCGGGACCTCAAGCTTCATAGTTAGGTTCTCTAACCACTAGGCCATCCTGGTCGTCTAAAAAAAACGTATACTGTATGTATCGACTTCGCGCGGCAAACCATACAACATTGACTCGCGAGGCAGCGCCAGCCTATATACATCCCACTGCAAGGCACAGGCCTCCTCTCAGAATGAGAGGAGATGGGCCAGTTCCCACGCGGGCTCAGTGCGGATTTAGCACTTCACACACACACCATTGAGTTTCTTCGCAGGTTTCCTCACGATGTTTCTCCTTCACCGTAAAGCTCATAGTAAATTACAAAATGTTATTACAGTATTAAGTACAAGTATTTTTTCTTGTTTGCTATTATCTCTCAAAAAAAGACTACATGATCTTATCTTGATATAAATAAATAAATAAATAAATATTAGGGGACAATCTTACACAAATCGACCTAGTCCCAAACTAAGCAAAGCTTGGACTATGGGTACTAGACGACGATAAACATACTTATATAAATAAATAAATACTTAAATACATAGAAAACATCCATAACTCAGGAACAAATATTCGTGCTCATCACACAAATAAATGCCCTTACCGGGTTTTGAACCCAGGACCTCTTGCTTCGTAGGCAGGGTCACTACCAACTAGGCTAAAGCGGTCGTTAAAACCGTATATAATAGGATAATCAATACTTAATACGCAAAATTAAAGACAGAAAGGTATTAAGATAGCAAACACAGAATAGATTACTTGGAAATGTTAAAAATCAATATTGATAGTTGAAATCTTCGTATCTGAAAATAAAATTGCCACGTGTCTGCTGAACTATCTAAAATGGTATTAGTTGAAGAAGCAACGTAAGAAGAAGAAGTACCTACTGATTAGTACTTTTTTAGCTAGTATATTAAGTCTACCAAAGAAGAATTAATGAAGAGTAAACTGTAGAAAACTAATAATAAGTTATTGTATTGTATTTTATGTATTTCCTTCCAAAATCGATGTCATACATTACATCGATTTCATGTTTTAATACATTTTTGTAAATTACGGTACCCATCAATAAAATGTTAGCCATTTTGAACCACCATCTCTGTAATATCCATTTTATTTCGTTACCGAGAAAACTGTAAGTTAATGTGGAATTGGATATCCAAGAAGGTTTTGTTTGATCTGCAATTCTATTTCGAAATAAATCTTATTCGAAATAAAGCTATGTTTTATTTTAAGTTAAAAAAAAACATTACAAATGTGTTCATTTTCAGCTTACGTGACATTAAGTAAGTAAGTATTTTATTGAAACTAAGAATGCAAATATTAAGAAAAAATAACAATGAATAAAACTTATTTATAAACTAAATACATCTAACTTAAAAACTACTAGATTACGTACAGTGTGGAGGTGGAGGAACTGCATGAACACACATTTCTTGCATAAACGTAACTATTGTAAGGTCGCGGGTGAGCAAAGTAATTGTTTTAGTTCATTACTAGATTAAGTCCAAAAAAGGCCCCCGTGGTATCGTTCCCAAAAGCCTGGCAGCATTCTCTCGCTGAATTGCGATGCCGATTTGTTAATAGATTTATATTCAGAAATGGATTTGTTTTATTTAGTTTTTGTTACCAGCTCCCGTGCTAACATCAGCATGTTGACTTTGCCCCGTTGAATATGCAGCCGGGGCGTGCGCTAAACTCTTGTAAGCCTTTGTTTGGTCCGATATTGGATCGCGTTATCGCCGATACAGTCCGCCGCTGGCAAACAACTTGTTTTATTCCAGACACGGTTTATTGAATGCTCCGGTTACGGTAACTTTGCCGCCTTGACCGTTGCCACTCAGTTTTGGCTTTTTTTTTAACTTGCTCCCGTACTATTATAGCGACAAGCGCGAGAGCACAGCGGTGGTAGAAAAAGAGTGAGGTAAAAACGTTCCTCCATAAAGTAACGCGAATATCAATTACTTCCTTAATTTTGGACTTATTTAAAGTAACTACTGTCGTAAAAAAGATTTCCCTGGTAAACATAAAATATTGTTAAAAATTAAAGGGTGTTGTCATATAAGAAATGTGTTATTTTTCAGCGTTCTTTGGTTGCTAGGCGTTGTTTACATTTCGGCGATTTTTTACTGAACTGTTTTTAAAGCATTGTACGGAACTACGGAGGTACAGAACCCTTCATGTACGTGTCCGACTCGCACTTGAACGGTTTTTTTTACACTAGTCGCTTAACCGAAGCTTATGTTCTCTTAAACTTGTTGGAAACTTGAGTCTGGTCTAGAAACTGGAATCTTTTGTAGAGACTCGAGTCTTGTGTAGAGACTCAATTCCTTTAGAGACTCAATAGTTTTGAATGAATTTTGAAATTTCGCTATTGTGTTTCTGCCACGTGACATTGTGTAATTTATATCAGGTACTCATCTTTAAATAGATATCTTTAAAATTGATACATCAACCGAACTGAACCGCAACCGTTAACTCAAACCGTTTTGAGGTAAGTATGTCTAAAATTTACGAAAATACTATAAGTACTCGTACTATTAAATCCTGTTACTTGCCAAATTTCACTCAACTAGATCAACAGTAAGTACAGGGTTTTGTTTTGTAATTTACTTATAATATTAGTGTCACAACTTCACACGATTTATAATGTTCCTAACACACAACAAAAAACCAACGTTAAAAAGGCTGACACCCATTTATTTCAAACCAAAAAACTAGAGACTTCTGCACACGATCCCCCAAAAATAGCAACAAAACCTGAGGATGTTCACCGAATAGCAAAAGGAGGACAATTGTGAAAAATAATTTCACGGCTGAAGCAAAGGCACTACACATTTGCGCGGCCCTCCAGTCAATTGTCCTTACGTTTTACATTTCTGCATCATATTCCGGTATGAAATGTAAAAACATTGCAGATGCTGAGCTCACTCACACCAATGCAAACTGTACATCAGCAATCATAGAGCACAGAATCGTCTGGCGTGATAAATTCGCAAATTTTGATGCAAGGAAAGACGAGAGTAGCTGAATTGAGGTGGAAGCTAAAGTACTGAATAAAAGTGACGAGGGAATACTTGAAAGAAATAAACTAAAAGTGAACATTTGAGAGGAATTGGCGTTCGCTTTTATTACTATTTGCGTTGATGCGGTATCGATTACGGCGTTGCATTTGCATTTAAAGTACGAAGTGTTTATGAAGCTGTGCAAAAAGTGGCTTTCGTGTTGCTTCTTACTTTAAAGGTTAAAAGGGTTTGTTCAGGCGTTACTTTGCGGAACTCCATTATCAAAGAACCACAAGCTGTTTCCTTGCTACTCCATTTAAACATTTAAGATACCTATATTAATATCATACATAAATCAAATTATTATGTCACATAGATCCCAACCAACAAACAAACACCACACAATGACGCTTAGACATATTTTCAAACTCTTTACTAGGTCGTTATCGATGCTACAAAATCCTAAGCTACTAACATTAATACTACTGATTAACATTATTTTCGACATGGCAGATTTTTTTGTAAGAAAAACTCCTTGTGCTATGATTGAATCTTCTTTTAAGGCTGCGTTTCCACGTGAGATGTGCAAGGATGCGTTGCGAGGGATGTGTTTGTCACATCACTTCATTTACAAGCTTGTAAATGAAGTTTAGTGTTTCTATTGGTTCATGACAAACACATCCCTCGCAACTCATCCTCGCACAGTTTCGGTGGATACGCAGCCTAAGAGTGCAACAAATAATATAATTAAAGTTAAAACGTAAAATATAATTCTTTGGATTGATTTACGTCCAATAGTGTTTAGATTTACTTTAATTATTAAGAGATTTGATACAAAGGAAAAAAAAAATCTGTTATATTTTAACGACCGCTTTAGCCTATTTGGTAGTGACCCTGCTTACGAAGCAAGAGGTCCTGGGTTCGAATCCCGGTAAGGGCATTTATTTGTGTGATGAGCACGAATATTTTGTTCCTGAGTTATGGATGTTTTCTATGTATTTAAGTATTTATTTATCTATATAAGTATGTTTATCGTCGTCTAGTACCCATAGCACAAGCTTTGCTTAGTTTGGGACTAGGTCGATTTGTGTAAGATTGTCCCCTAATGTTTATTTATTTATTTATTATTTTGAGGCACGTTAAAATTCATAAGGCTTATCAATTTCTGGATTAAAACTACAGTAACACACAGACACAATTATTTGAATGAAATACATGGGTCACTTATGTATTAATAGTCGGGGTATATAGTCGGGGTATCTGACATGTTTCGAACCAATCCGTGGTTTGTCAAGAAGATCTCCAACGAAAAACCAACCGTGAGTCGTGAAGCATGTCAGACCCACCTCGACTATTTAAACAATAAGACATCAATTCTTCTGCGAACATAATATCCTGCTTTGCTATTACATAAAAACTCAACGCCATCTATCCTCCAATCTCTGAACTAAATCAAACTTCACCAATAGAGCCGTATCAATGGCCCAAACTTGATTTACCGTCCGAAATAGTTACATTAATCTGCCGCAAACTAATCACGACGCTTAATTACGTCGTTACCGACTCAATCAGTGCACGCCGGACGAAACGACTTGTGTTGAACGTAAACGCCCGCGTTTTAGGTTGCGGTAACGGATGTTGTTAACACGTAAGTTTGAAGCGAGTCTTACGTTGACCTTTGCGTTATGGGTTTTGAATTATTTTCCACGTAAAATAATGTGCCGGGTATGGATATTAATTTGTGCGATATGCGACCTAAGAAATACGATCTGGAATGTACGATAATTCGTGTAGTACATGTCAATTTTTAAGCCAATAATTTATTTATAAGCCATGGTGTCTTAGTGGTTGGAACTCTTAAGGAGAGTATCGTGGGTTTGAGCTAAGCCTCACGCCTCTGAGTTTTTCAGAATTGACGTGCGTACCTACATTTGAAATTTATCATGAGCTTTACGGTGAAGGCAAACATATGTGCGAAGAAATTCAATGGTGTGTCTGAAGTTTCCAATCCACTTAGGGGCCTCGTGGGATGTACAGTCTGAGTCCTCTCGGTCTAAGGGTAAGGCTCCACTGGTGCGTTGCGTTGCGTCGCGTCATCGCAGCGAATCAACGCATTGTATGCCACACCTGCGCTGCGTCAACGCCCGTCAAAAATGTACTGTTAGTGACAACGCAGCGGCATCACCCTCCCCCCGCTTTGTTAAGGCTGCGTTTCCACCTGAGATGTGGGAGGTAGCTAAGCGGTGCGAGGTTGTGTAACGAGAATGTGTAACGGAGAGAATGTTTCCACCAAAGATGTGCGAGGTAGCTGAGCGGTGCGAGGATGCGTAGCGAGGATGTGTAGCGGGCTCTTTTCTAATAAGCGAGCGGGGTGCGGTGAGGCGGGGCAACGCCGCCTAGCAACACATCCCTCGCAACACATTCCTCGCACACATTACCTTCTTTTGTATGTACAAAAACCTATCTCAGCTGAGCTGTTTCCATCAGAGCTGAGCTGAGCAAGGATAGGTAAATGAAGTGTTTCTATTGATTCATGAGACATCCACATCCTTCGCAACGCATCCTCGCACAGCTCCGGTGGATACTCAGCCTTATTGTCCGTCGATCTGTGGAAACGTCACGTGCGACGACGCAACGCATCATTGTGGCATGTCATAAATATAGCAACGCGACGCAACGCAAGCACCAGTGAAACCTCACTTTATGAGGTAGTGCCCTACAGTGGGACGTATAATGGGCTGGGATGACGATGACTTTATTAGCAAGAGAAACAAAAAATTCGGCGATTGAAAATACAAAAGGTATCATATCTTTTTTTACTATTATTAGTATCTTGTTGCAACAGACGCAGTCTGAAAGCATTTTATTTCTAGAGCAAGTTATTTCCAAGTGTCTACTGAAGTAATTTACAAGGGCAGTTGGATTTTTCTGCTTACTGTATTGCTCTTCCTTCGCAGAATAACAGAGCAGTTGAAAACAATTTATACTGTAGAGAATAGTAACCGGAGAATAATCATGCCCCCACCGCGGTGCTTCTATGTTGTTATTATAAAATATGTTGAGAGAACAGGGTTCAGTATAATAATCAATGCTATGATAAACAATAGGCAAGCAATAGTGCTGCTTGGTTCCAAGAAATGTGTTCTACAAGGTAGCTAGTCAATTCTAGTTATTGAAATTCTACCCCCTTTCTGTAGACCGATTGTTCTGAAATTTGGTATGATTGTAAAATTTGGATAACAGTGCAAATATAAGAGTCAGTCAAAATATTTCAAATTTAAAAATGGAATGTTTTCATGGGCTGAATTCACCCCACAAAAATACGAAATGCAATAGTGTATTAATTACCCAAGAGAATTAATCTTTGCAACCAGGAAAATGGCTACCATTTTGATCGTCTACTTAAATAAAGTTATTATCTATTTTTTTTTTTTTTTTTTATTTTTTAATTTTTTTTCTATTTTTTTACCAATTATTCCGTTTGACATTTCTGTATTTAATTTTCATTCAAATGCTCTATTTTATTCATTTATTCTAGAAAATTTTCTAACTATTTCTTGAACGTTGACAATGCATCTCTCATTTAATTTTAGTTTAATTCTTTCTTTTAATTTGACTTTATTGTTATTTTAATGTAATTGAATTAAGTTTATTAATGTAATTTTATCTTTATCGTTGTATTTAAATAGAATTAATTTTCTAATTTCATTCGTACTATAAAATATTTTCTGTGTCTCATCTAAAATTGTATTTGCATGCATTTAAGTATGTTATATTTTTTATATATTTTCAATTATTGGAACAAAACCCCATTAAAAAATGTTTTTCTTGTGACTTGTGATTCCCATTTTCAACAATAACAAATAAACTATAACAGAAATTTTGACCAGGATCAATTTCCGGTTATGTATGAGTGTTAAAAAAAAATTTGAATGCCATTTTTGTTAAATCTAAAATCGAAGCCATGGTTCTGAAGAACAGATTTAGCTATCTCTCATAGTTTCTGAATTCTCAATACTGACCCATTTGGATTGATCACCCTTTTTTTTTTTTTTTTTTTTTTTTGGTGTGGAAAATGCACCTTATGCATCGTCTCCGTTCGGGGAAACGGAGGTATGTGGGGCTCTCCCCAAGGGGGGCCTACCCACTAAAAACCACACGGATTCCCTCGTTTGCCATTGTGAACGCCACGGGAGCAAGATGTGTCACCGCAACGTACACTGGCCGCCCCGGGATGGGGCTCCTCTGTCGACACCGTGCAATGCGGGCTCGGCACTCCCCGGCCTCCCCCGCTGGTGAAGGATTGTTTAAAGAGGTTTACTCCTCGTGGCTTCCGCAGATGCCCACGTTCCCGGCAAGCCGGGGTTACGTGCCCTCACGTTAGCTTCCGCGCCCTCATGTCCTGCTCTGAAAGCAGAGCGGCACCGAGGGCACGGTCGCTTCCGCCCACCAGGCTCCCCCTCGCCTTTCCCTGTCCGACCAACAGAGCAGGTACTCAGTTCGGGTTCGCCGACGTCAAAGGCGCCCGCCCAAGGGCGGGACGCCGTCCTCACAAGCGGACCCACTAATGGGCCCGCTACCCTTCCCCCCCAGTGTGTCAGCAGACCCCACAGGCCGTGGGCCCAACCGCTACTCTTCTCCCCCTTAACCACCAGGGTTAACAGAGGAGAACCGTAGCGGTCGTGCAGCCCAGACGGCAGTCAATTGCTCCGACCGCCCGGGCACATGTGGAGATTGCCGACCCCCCCCCCCCCCCAGTCAGCCAGTCAACCCCACAGGCCATGGGCCCATCCGCTACTCTTCTCCCCCTTAACCACCAGGGTTAACAGGGGAGAACCGTAACGGTCGTGCAGCCTGAACCATGCCCTCGCGGAAGCTTGGTGCAGGCACATGTGGAGATTGCTGCTGAAGCCCCCCCCCCCCAGTCGGATATTAGCCACCGGTAAGATCATGTGATAATCATGAGCTTACCGTTGTTGCCCAGGGTGCACCGTCCCAGGCGTTACCCTTCCCCACCCCATGAGGCCTACGCCTCGGATAGAAGGGAGTGGTAACGCCCGGGCACTCGAGGAGGTTTCCGACTTCGCACCCCTGGATTGATCACCCTGGATAGGCTTGCGTTTGACTACAATCACGCCTGATGGAAAGCGAAGAGGCCTACGATGGAGCATGCTTGCCTAGTAAATGCTCATTCACCCTAGACTTGAATTCAGGGGATGCAGAATGAAGGCAGTTGAGCGCGGTCTTGCGTGCGCCCCCAAGCAGTATATTCAAGTGTTTAACTCATTACAGTCTTGTTG
The DNA here is from genome assembly GCA_947563465.1 of Archips xylosteana. Taxonomy (NCBI): domain Eukaryota; kingdom Metazoa; phylum Arthropoda; class Insecta; order Lepidoptera; family Tortricidae; genus Archips; species Archips xylosteana. Next base: position 23,358,294 of record OX387346.1, read on the forward strand.
TGTAATAGGATTTCATTTTAAACTAAAAATACTACCGCTGCATCACGAATGGGCCGGCTCGTCCGGGGCAGTACCACCCTCTCACAGAAAACCGGCGTGAAGCAGCAGTAATCCTGCTTGCGTTTCGTACGGTCAGTGAGAGTGCCGGGGGCCCAATACCTCACCCCTTCCCTCTTCCCCTCCCTCTCCCCCTTCCCCTATTCCCTTTCCTTAAGGGCCGACAACGCACTGGCATCGCGTAAAGCGCTGCAGGTGTCTATGGACAGTGGTGATCATTTAACATCAGGTGACCCACAAGTTCGTTTGTCAGGCCTTTCTTACATAAAAAAAAAACTTATTTATTCAAATACTTAACATCAGTGGGATTAGGTAAATAAATAGTAAGTATGCTAATATCCGACTGTTCTGAACTAAACCTAACATAACATTATTCCAACGAACAGCTTTCATTTAATTCCGAAAAACGGTTAAAAGAAAACAAGAGAAGCTTAGCCAGGCGTGGAATCAATCAATGTGGTTTATCCAAAAGTTGTGGTAGCAATGGGCAGGCCACATCGGTCGAACAGATAGTTGACAACAACGATCTGTAAAAGGCATAATTGGCAGGCCACCTGCTAGGATACAAATATACCTACATATACACAGCTCTAAGATGTTTCGAATTAAGTATTTACTTAACTGAGGTACCCCATGGCCATACATCCCTGTAAAAACTAGATTATAATGCTAATGACATTGAGATAATTTGACTTGAGTAATTATGGTCTTTTACTTATTGTGAATTTATTGTTTTGATTCTGATGAGTGATTTTTGGGTTAAAGCTAGTAATAATAATAAGAAATCATGGGATAATAAAACTAGTCCCAAACTAAGCAAAGCTTGTACTATGGGTACTAGACAACGGATAAACATAAATATAGATAAATACATACTTAAATACATGTTAAACATTCAAGACTCGAGCACAAACATTCTTATTTTCCAAACAAATATCTGCCATCTATAGGCTATCCGGTCGTCAAATAAAGGCCTTTTTTTCGTCTTAAATCATTCATCATCACAAAGGAGATTTCTTGAACTCTCCTCAAACTAACCAGGCTGTCGTAGATTATTTATTCAGAGTACTCGTTATGCGCTAACCAATTGCGCCGTAGAGATTTCTGACTGTGCGTACGATATTATTCAACGTTTATGCTCTGGAGCATCATCTTATCCCAGCTTCTATACTCCCCACTGCAAGGTACAGGTCTCCTCTCAGAATGAGAGGGCTTGGACCGTATTTCCCATGCGGGCCTAATGCGGTTCAGGAACTTTTTTTTTATGAAATAGGGGGCAAACGAGCAGACGGATCGCCTGATGGTAAACGATTACCGTCGCCCATGGACACCTGCAACACCGGAAGAGTCATAAGTGCGTTGCCGGCCTTTTAGGTAGGAGTACGCTCTTTTTTTGGAAGCTTGAAGGTCATATCGGTCCGGGAACACCGCAGCAAGTACTACATTCCAGAGCTTAGCTGTTCGAGGCAGGAAATTTCTGGAAAAACGCACAGTAGAAGACAGCCAACCATCCAGATGGTGAGGATGGAAGTGTTGTCGCGTAGGGCGATGGCGGAAGGATGCGGCAGGGATCAACCCGAACAACTCCTCGGAGCACTCTCCGTTGTACATGCGATAGAAGATGCACAGTGAAGCTACATCTCTACGCAGCGCCAAGGGGTCAAGTCGATCAGAAATTTGTTGGCAGCCGACTATTCGAGTCGCTCTCCGTTGTATGCGATCCAGAGGGAGAAGCTGGTACTTGGGAGCCCCCGCCCACAGATGAGAGCAGTATTCCATATGTGGGCGAACCTGCGCCTTATAAAGCTGGAGGCGGTGGAACTTAACACATATCATTGAATTTCTTCGCAGGATGTTTTCCTTCACCGTAAAGTTCATGGTAAATTTCGAACATAATTTCATACAAGGCTTCTAACGGCTTTTTGTACTCTATTGCTACCTAGGGGTTTTTTCCATGATTAATGGCCATACAAATTATTTATCTGTAACTACTATTTGTACAACTAGCTTTTCGCATGTTCATCAATACATCAACCGTTTTGCTATCGTCTGTACTACCATTACTACCACCGTGTTTCGAGATACCGCACCGTTTGCCGATATCAATGTATAGAGCCGAATGGCGGTGAACGGCACGCTATGAATTACTAACATTACCTGATACCCTCACTATCACACCAACTCACAACGAATAAGCACCCTAAACAACATCCATTGCTGTAATAATACTGCGGAGGCGTTAATTGGTTGAGTAAAAGCCGCAGTGGAATAAATGTAACGGAGATTTTACAGTTGGAAGTCGTCGACATGATAAGGTCAGAGCAACGAGCGGAAACCGAATGCACAAATGATATATGCTGCTGATATTAGTGTGTTTAAGTCAAATTTGCTTGTCGAAAATGGAGTGAAATTTCCAGGAAAACTAAGTATCTAGGAGATAAGATAGACGCAATATCGATTGAATGTACATAGTCAGATTATCGGTTCGTAGTTTCAAACAATACTGAGCAATTGAAGTTGCTAACAGACGGTTTAACGGGTTAAACATTACCGAAACTAAATTTACAATGACGGTGCTAGTAATAGCCGCCTGTAATTCTATCGACGCGCTGACTGCATAATGCATGCCTGCACTTACACTGCACCTCTCACGTTGGAGTTTGAGCATCATTCAACCACGAAGACTTAAAACTATCGAGAATCTAATGTCATGATATACTGCTTGCCTCGGTCCGTATCCGCGCGCTCTATGAGAACAAACCGCGCAATGAACTGGGGAACAGATAAGATGGTAACGTATTTGGAGTTCCATTGGTACTAGTGAGAGAAGCGCTCGTTTCAAAAGCAATAACTCGAGTGTACTGACGAACGCGTTTCGAGTGTCGGCCTCTTAACTAAGATGGAGATCGTTTTGAATGCTCCTTTGTAGTCCGAACGTTAACGTACGCGTTTCAGTTTGCTTCTTGAGCCGTGTGATACGTCTCCTGACTTGAAATGGTCTTGGGCATGTGAAAAATATTACGATATGAAATCATTCACGGTAATAGAGAAGTGAATAACCTCTGTAGAATTAGAGTGCGGATTTGAAGTAGCGATTATAAGTTTAATATGGATATGACTAGTGCAATTGGTTAGATAGATAGATAGATTTATTTATTATTAAATATCATGTTGTTTATTGGTCTTACAGTTATCTTATTACTTACTTACTTACCGCAATGCAATCTTATAGATAATTAAATTCAATGAATGACTTGGATTTCAGACTAAGGAGGTTTCAAGTCAGCCAACGTTTTATTTATTATCATTAAAACTTAGCTATAACCCAAATTTTACAGCACAAAACTTATCTAAGCTTCGTGAAAATTCGTTATTTTTATATTTTAAATTTATATCAAATAGTTTTGCAATAATTTTAGTAAAAATATTTTTTTAAACATGTTGGCAGAATCTGGACGTATGACCTTTTGAATTCTAAACTAAACACAGTTTACATTATCTATGGTAGGTGACTAAAAAAAGTGACAATCTGTATTGGCGGGTAGCCATTATTTTATTCAATTTAAGTGTTTAGAAACAAATTAATTTTATTTTTGTTTTTTTTTCTCGCAATGTGATGAAAATCATTGTGTGTATCACGGGCAGTAAGGGGATTACAAACTCGAGTCATTAAGAGCCCTCCGCCTTCGGCTTCGGGCTTCTAATAGACTCTCATTAGTAATCCCCTACTTACGGCCCTAGATGCACAATGTACTATTATACTAACACAGATACAACAAGTTTACAAATCAAGCTATCAAGCTAAAATATATATAAATATATATATTTTTTTTTGAATCCACATAAATGAGTTAATGAGTATGAGTATGGTATGGATATGTGTAAGGTAAGAGTGTTAGTGTGAGTGCGCTCGTCCGCACGCATGTGTGTGTGTGTGTGTGTGTGTGTGTGTTATACAAACAATACGTTTTCATGGTAGATTATGTCGTTTCTTTCCTAATGGGAGGTTAGTTAATAGCCATCAGCTGTTATTATGGTAAACTCTTTGCGAAATCATTAATTATCATGATAATATCTATAGTTTTAGTAACTTGTTAACTCCGTCAATTTAGCTGTAACTTTTTCAATTGTTATCATAACATCATGCAATTGAAGTTAAATTCATTAATTATGCAAATCAAAGATAAATAAATAAATAAATAATAGTATTGGTCCCTGTTTCCACGTGGGCCCTTTGAATTTCTCTCAGGTGTGTGCAGCGGTAAAGCTCATGATTAATTTCAAATATAATTTCATAAATTCCGAAAAACTCAAAGGTAGACCCTCTGCTTGAGAGGCAATAGGTCAAATCACCATGTGACCACGACTTATGAATTTTAATAGTGTACTTGAAGTTGCCAATCAGCTTGCGGCTATCTTGAGAACTAGTGCCAAAGCTAAAGCAAAGCCTGGGACGTATACGGGCTGAGATAATGATGATGATTAAAGTTAAAGTAATCAGTTCGACCTGGTTAAGCCACAGGGAAGACGTTGGATGACACAGGGCCGATCTGTTTGGCGAACCTTGGGCAGGGGGTTTCACTCCGCAGTTTTGGTATGTTCGGCCGGCGCGCCTCCCGGGCAGGCGAATGGCAGTAGGTTAACCCTTTATAAGGCAGTGGCGATTTAGCGACCACATGCATTGAGTTGGAATTTCAACTTTATTTTTTACATTATACGTCACAATTTCCATTGCAATTATTGAAAATACCGTTTAGCTTTAAAAATATCGTTTGTCAGGTATGCATTTGATAGCTGCTTTTGATTCTGTGGTAGTACGCTCCAATAAATGGGGCCTTTCTGTGATTTTTGCAACAAACAATGACTTCTAAACGATCTTATAATCCGTATAAAATATATTGTTGCGTTTATAGGTAGTTTACTGAATTAATACACACTGTTATCTTTCTTGATTTATATACCTACCTAAATATCGGCGAGTGGGAACCCGTGCTCTTGGTTTCGGTTCAGCGGTGCCCGGCCCAACGGAATATGATCGCTCGGATCACACTCAGATCTCCATCAGTTTCAATTTCGCGTGCAAGCAGGTAACGGTCGTAAGAGTAGGCAAATTTTTATACCTAAAGTTGACTTAATTATGTTCGAGAGTGATCCTTCTGTACGCTAGTAACTGTTTTTGAAATTATTGAGCAACTTTTTCATGTGTATGTATGGTTGCTTCATGCAATCGAAGGGTCTGCCACTGTAGCTTAACTTTTTTTTTTTCTTAATTTAAACTGTGTTTCTTTGTTTGTTATAATTTTAGTTTTAGATCTGTTTCCCAGATCAGAGGAAAGAACTGGTTTTATTTAGTTTAATCGGGTTTTGATTGGGTTGTTGTTGTTTTTGTTTCTTTAGTGTTCCGTGTTCCGCTAGGAAGAGGCAAAGGTCTCAGGAACATAGTAAATTCTTTTAGGGCCACCACAAACCGAAGCGTTTTCGTTGCCGACGCGCGCGCGCCCCGCGCTTCGGTCTGTGGTAGCCTTGAATGTTTGAATGTTTAGTTTTTAGGGTTCCGTAGTCAGGTAGTTTTTTGTTAGAATGATAAGTTTCTCTTTTTTTTTATAATAATTATATAATTTGTGTGTTTTGTGTGGCCTTCCGTGATGTTGCTGTACTGTGGCCCGGCGGAAGACCAGTGCTGGTTTTTAACTAGCGACATGCTGAGCCGGGTCCCTTTTTGTAGCAGCACTAATATGTACCTACATTCCTATGTCTATGTTTGTACTCTTATTTTTGCCTGTGTATGTGTTATTGTCGTTATAAAATAAATGTTTTTCTTTCTTTCTTTCTTTCTAGTACTATTAGATATTCTGTTGAGTTCAGAATTGAACGTCTTTCAGCAGAAATAATGATGATGATGATGATGAATCAGCTTGAACGTGTGTACAAATACCAGGCATAAGGTTGTAAACTGGCTGAATGTTAATCAAATAAAAATATCACAGCGCTGACTAAACAGACGATCCGGCCCGTTGTCCTAAACACACAGATTTGGTAGAATCGTTGGGTGATAACGACTGAATCAAAATTATCCGTGTTAATTTAGGTTTCTGAGCATAATACTTTGAAAACACCGGATTTCGGGGTGATCAATTTAATGTGAGTTTGTCTTTATCATCATACCGTTAGGCTTTTTTTAAAGCCTTTATTGCATAAATTCAGAATTAATTCAGAGGTCCGAACCACTAGGCCACCACGGCTTACGAATTGTGTGCGTGAAGTTCCGAATCTGCACTGGACCCGCGTGGGAACTACGGCCCAAAAGCTCTCTCATTCTGAGAGGAGGCTTGTGCCCTGCAGTGGGCCTTATATAGGCTGGGATGATGATGATGACGATGATTGCATACGGAGCCATATTTGGATTCATGCTTGTTTTATATTTTTAAATAGATTGTTTTGATCATTTATTTATTGTCCAGGACGTCCGTCCTACGGCAAAAATGAAGGTGATGATTACTAAACAAGTAATGGACTATTTTCAGGCATAGGTAAACAATGTAATATGTTCTTTTTTGATTACAGATTGGCTTATGACAGAAAAAACTTCATTTCTCCATCAATAAACACCAGTTTGCAGTGTTCAGCGCTAAATGCACAAAGCTACCTGGACGTCGCGTAAACGAGTAATAATGAATTTTCCATCGCAACCGAATATACCATCTGACAAAGATCAGAACCGTGCACACGACTAGTAAATAAAATTGTGACATTTATTTTTGCTACGTTATATATTTTGAAATGGTACTAAGAGAAAATAAAAACTGCATAAAAATTATTAAATTAATTGAAAATTGTTTCTTGCTCGTACTCATTTTATTTCAAAAATATGATTTTTTATTTCAAATAAAGAAGTATAAGAAAATATTTCCTTTTTTTAATAGGCACTAGAGCTTTTTGTAATGTTTTATTCTTAAATGAACTACTGAGAATAAAAAAGAAATAAATATGAAAAAGTAATAAAAAGGAAAATATTTATTCGTGACATTAAAACAATAGAACAAAACTAGTAGAAAAAAGAAACACAAAATACTATGTATTATCACTAAATAGCTGCGGCTTAGCTTAATTTTAGCCTTGGCGTCAACGCTGGTCTGACATTAATTTATTCCAAATAGGACCAATGGTAATAAAATTTATAAGAAATCATTTCTGTGACTGCGAAAAAACAAACGTCAAATTCTGTTCTCATACAGCGAGGTTAAAACATATCATGCAGTCGAAATGAGGACTCGTTTTTTTGTTAGTTAGTTGAAAATTCTAAAACGACTGCTTACACATTCATTACTTCACTGAAACTGTTTTAATAATGCCAGCTACAGTGTGTTCGTGTAACTGAACCAGCTGATGCGAAATTGCTGAACGCCGAGCAGAATTTTGATTGCTACGAACAGCTACGGTGGTACGGCGTAGAGCCCTACGCGTTTGTATCATCTAGCTATTGTAATTGTTTTTTTTTTATGAAAGCTCTTATTTGTCATACTGGGTAGTTAAATTTTTTTTTCGTTTAAAGAGTCATTTTTTTGTCGATTAGCTACTGGTTCAAAAAATATAATATATCAATGTAAACATTCGTGTGACCACTATAATTTAGTTTTATGTATCTACAATATCCCAAAAAAATTAAAGTTACCTTCAAAAATGTTTCCTTAATTAAACATAAAATAAATCCTACTTACAAGAAAGCACGCAAGATTGATAAACAAACCACAACAAATAACAGACTATGCTTCATTACATCACATTCACTTCATTCTATCTCTCCTTCATTTGCATTGCATAAACTTCAAAACTTTAATTCTCTTCACCGCAGCTTCCCATACTCCACCGTAGCATGGTGCTGCCGGCCCAAATAAATTCAAATAGAACAAACCAATACATATTTAACAAGTTATAATACACACATTTGTTTGCAATAACGCGATTCCAATACTGCTAGCTGCAATAAATCGTCAGCCAGCACGCCGTCGATAAATTCGTAATGTGAAAGGAACAATTTCACCCTGGTGGTGCTTTGCGCAGTAACGGGCACACGTGACCCGCGTTCTGGACTCTGATTGGCTGAAATTTACTGAAAGTAAATGTTTTTGAAGTGAAGGGTTGTTGATGAGACGAAGACTACATTGGCAGTATAGCCTCGTAAGTCCCAGTGTACTCTATAAAGAACAAAATATCAGTAAGAATAACGGCCAAATGTAAGTACTGATGATGTATGGGGACGCCTCGCTGAGCCAGGCGGGCTGTCGACCGTTTTGCACAGTCATTCAGCCCAAATGTAAGTACTATTTAAAGTACAAATTATTCAATGAATATTGAACTTCAAAGAAACTTAAATAAGTTCGAAAATTACTCTTATCTAGGTCTCAAGTTCTATATCAGTTAGAAAAGGCCAGGACTCAAGAGGATAGTGGCAATTCCAGTGTCATCCGCACGCTGTCAGAGCGTAAAAAAAAGGAAACAGGGAGCCTGGTGAATACTTTTGTTAAGATAAAATGGAAACAAAATTATTACGTTTCTTGTATGGGGATCGTCTTCATTTTATTTATCGATTTATTTCTACAACTACAACTCGATGGGTAACCAGCTAATGAGCTCCCGATATTTTGACGCATCTATTAGCGTCACAATTACGAGTAGACTGAAGCAATATCTCTGAAAATTTATTTTTCATCACACTTGCTTTTTAATGGTATTCCATGCCTGTATATGTACATACTAAATGACAATGGCCTGAATTGTTCTTAAGGCAGTTATGGATTTACGTACAGTTTTATCTCCCAAGGGAGTTCTAACTTTAGTTTTAAAATTTGCAAACAAGTTAGTAGGTATGTCATTTCAGACTAAGGAGGTTTCAAGTCAGCCAACATATTATTTATATCTTTGAAACTTAGCTATAACCCAATTTTACAACACAAAACTTTATCTTCGTTATTTTTATATTTTAAATTTATATCAAATAGTTATGCAAAAATTTTAGTAAGTATTTTTATAACATGTAAGCAGAATCTGGCCGTAATGACCATTCGAATTCTAAACTAAACAAAGTTTACAATAATAATATATATGGTAGATGACTCAAAAAAAGTGACAATTCGTATTGGCGGGTATCCATTATCTTATTAAATTTAAGTGTTTAGAGACAAAATAATTTTATTTTTGGATTTTTTCCCTACCAATGTGATGAAAATCATTGTGTGTATCACGGGCAGTAAGGGAATTACAAACTAGAGTCATTAAAAGCCCTCCGCCTTCGGCGTCGGGCTTCTAATAGACTCTCGTTAGTAATCCCCTACTTACGGCCCTTGATGCACATTGTACTATTATTACTAACGACGACTTTTTGTGTAAATAATTATTAATTTTAATAAACAATTGGAATTACTTGAATAGGCAGTAAAATTATTATTATTAGCCTGTCAAATTATCCCACTGCTGGGCAAAGGCTTTTCTTCTTGACTGGACCTCCATAACTCTCAACTCAATGTCAGGGCAGTCCTTTTCGTACACGACTAAATCGTCTCACGACCTTCTTGGGCTACATCGTTGTCACCGGCCACTCTCTAAACAAATAAAGAAAATAATCTTTTGTACAATTTCTTACTTATGTTACCCCAATTACACCATTCACCAAAACTGCATTCCACAAAATTCCAAATTATTCGGCCTTCTCCTCCAGACTTGACGCAAGCGGTCGCCTGACCAGTTGGTCGACCAGTCGGTAGCAGCGTTGACGTCGGTGGACAAAATCGAGCAACCCTAACAAAGGAAGACGTGCAATCATGTTTGATTTATGATATCACGAAAATTGGCGCTGGTGCACTTTTCTTAAAAGCAAGCGAAGTTTTTATTTTCTTCCTTGCAAAGAAATATAATTGCTATTTTGTTTTTAAGAAAACCATCGACTATTTTGTGCACAAGTAAATAAAGGCTGGGACTTTTAAAAGTGTACGCTGCATGACGATATACTATGTACGTACGTATAGGGTGTCTCCTGGTGCCGGGTGACGGGTCAAATTATACCGGTATCGGTACTAGAAAAAATAAAATAAAAAACTAAGTCACTTAGTAACCGAACGAACGAATAAAGTAGATACGAACTAAGAAGCTTTGTAAAAGAATATTTTTGTTACGTTCTTTTTTGCAGCTACTACAATCAAACATATATTGTACAGTCAACAAGTCAAGTCAAGTCTACAACTTTATGCCATTAACCATAAGATTGATGTTGTACATTCGACGCTATGGCTGTATGCCTTCAAGTATACGTTCTTCGTCAAGAAAGAAGAATCGCCAGACTCAAGTGGTAGTGGGCAGAGCACATCGCTCGTAGAACTAATGGCCGATGGAGCCAAAAGGTTCTCGAGTCGCATCCATGGACCGGAAGACGCAGTGTTTGTAGGCCTCTAACAAGGAGCGACGACTTGGTTTTACCAAAATATTTTAGACTATCGCGGTTATTACTAATATTATGAGTTGAAATCGGGTTTTATTCCGCGTACCTTGATTTCAGAGAAGCCCGATATTTCGGCACAGTTGCATGCGCCATGATCACGAGACGACTGGAGAATTGCGGGTATGCTGGTATAACTGTCAGTCAAGAAAAATAAATCGGACGTAACCGATCTACCCTCTTCCTAACAAGTTGCCCACTACTACTGGAACTCGAACTCACTTCAAAGTCACGGCAAAATAAACTCACAGTATCACTCACTTTCCTCGTATCATCACGAACACGATCCGGTTTAACTATATTCAGCACTGGTGACCACGTACTTGACAACTTAAAACCGTCTTCTCGATTAAAGTTAGGGTATTTCGTAATTTCAATAGCTTCCCTAACTAATCGTGGTATGTAATGGCGTTCAGTAGATAAGACTTGTGGTTCGTGGAGCTCCATCCCGTGATAAGTCCCAGATTCCAAGATGTTTTGGGCAATGGCAGACTTACAGCTTTGGTTGTTTTTTATAGCCTTGATGTGCTCATTTACCCGACATGATATGGTTCGTTTAGTTTGTCCTATATACGATTTCTCACAACTACAATCAATTTTGTAAACACCCGGATGCTCTAAAGGAAATGTATCTTTAGGTGATCTCATGCTTTGCGATATTTTCTTAAAAGGAGTAAAAATGGCATTTATTGAATATTTGTTCAATAATCTTTCAATTCTATCAGTTACTCCTTCAAGGTAGGGCAGATATGCTGGTTGTCGAGCTACTGATTGCAAACAATTTCCCTTTACCTTCTCTACTTTATGTTTAACCTTATAACCATTGCTACGTAGAACACGTTTTACGTGTGTTAACTCCTGCTGCAAGTTTTCTTGATCACAAAGGTCATACGCTCGTCTTGTAAGAGAATTAGCAACCGAATTTAACTGAAGCGGGTGGTGATGTGAAGATGCATGTAGATACCGATCTGTGTGAGTTGGTTTTCGGTAAACCGTATGGCCAAGAGTTCTGTTCTGTTCCAATTCGTATGTAAACCGCATTTTGTTGTGAATGTTATTAATAACGTCTACATAATGTTCAACCTCAGCCCGTCCACCCTCAAAAATGCAGAAAATGTCATCCACATACCTTTTCCACATCTTAATCTTAAAAGGCGCAATGGCAATGGCCTTTTCCTCAAATGCCTTTGAAATGAGTTCGAGTTCCAGTAGTAGTGGGCAACTTGTTAGGAAGAGGGTAGATCGGTTACGTCCGATTTATTTTTCTTGACTGACAGTTATACCAGCACACCCGCAATTCTCCAGTCGTCTCGTGATCATGGCGCATGCAACTGTGCCGAAATATCGGGCTTCTCTGAAATCAAGGTACGCGGAACAAAACCCGATTTCAACTCATAATATTGGTTTTACCAAGCCTGGTTAACCAGGCTGGTTAAGGTAGCGGAGACGCGTTGAATGTGGATGGCGCAGGACTAGTCTGTTTGGGAACCTTGGGGGAGGCCTATGTTCAGCAGCGGACGTCTTTCGGCTGAAAAATTACAGTTTTCTAGCCCTAATAGTCTCTGAGCTAAGCTGCGGACGGACGGACAGACGGACGGAGACAGACATGGCGAAACTATAAGGATTCCATTCTTGCTATTTTGGCTCCGGAACCCTAAAAATTGTTGTATGGTGAAAATGGTCTTCGTATTATGGATCCCCAAAATGTATGATTAAAGTTCAAAAGGCGCCTAATCTCCACAGTGCACTGTCCATGTTGCATGCATGATGTGTATTAGCGCTGCAATCAGCATAATGGCGTATGTATGCTGCATGGGGTATTAAATACCCAGTGAGATCGATATCAAGTATAAATACTTGGTATAGGTACTTGGCATAAATACTAAGTATAAATATTTTTTAATTCTTTACGTTGTCTAAATTAGTAGCTTGTACTCGTGCGTGGAAAAAAATAGGCTAGACTCCCTATCGCGTAGAAATTACAGAAATTCCCTTTCTTTATACCGTTTTAAAAATTTCTCAAGGAATGTAATTGTCAAATTTGAAGTCTGTGGCTTAAATGGTTTATGCTGTGCATTTTCTGTAAGTCTGGCAGTAATGTTACTCTTTTATAGGTTCAGAAAATTAAGACGTGTTTTAATAAAATTTTGGCAAGATATTGAAAATAATATTCAGCGATTGGATGGCCTAGTGGTTAAAGAACTTGACTACAAAGCTTGAGGTTTTGAGTTCAACTCCCGGTCAAGGCAGATATTTGTATGAAAAATACAAATTTTTGATATTTAATATGTGTTAAGGTATCTATTTAAGTATCTTTATTCGTTGCTTATAACACAAGATTTGGTTTGCTTACTTTGAGACAAGATCAATGAGTTGTTCCATAATATTTGTTTATCTTCGATGCTGCTGTTATTTATAAATGTATGTAGTGGCAACTTTGGACTTTCTAGGCAAGAAATAATCTTTAAAACGCATGAATTGGCAGGTCTTGCATTGAACAAAAATTCCACGACTACCAAATTCTCATGACAATTCCCAAAACTCCAAACTGCGTGCATAATTTAATATATTGATATTTTTCCAAAAATGTCTTCAAACATGCAAACAAATTCACCTTTTTCTTCACCGGTAAAGATTAGTATTACCTTTTAACTCCTTGTGTTATCTTAAAAAGTAACAGTTAAAAATACTCAATAAAAATATTGTTCTCTCTAAACTCGTTAACCGCATTAAGCACTACACGTGGCCGAATTGAAATTTGATGAACAGCAGAATGGGTTCCTTTGAACATCTTTGTGGATTAATACGATGCTGATGGGATTCGGTTGCAAATTCATTGATTAAATCCACAGGTTTAATCATTCGTTGATTCAAATTACCTTAGACTGAACGAGCTAGACAATGCAAGTGAAGGCTGTAGCAGTGCTTTGTCACTCAATATCGTTATCATCATCATCATCTTGCCAGACTATATTATAAGTCCCACTGCAGGGCATTGAATCAGAGGGCATAAGCCGTAGTATCCACGCGAACCCAGAGCAAATTGTGAACTTTACAGACTCCATTAAAATTCTTCGCAGTTGTGTGCAGTTTTTCAGATCGTTACACTTTAATAATGAGACTAATAAAATTAAGGAATAATGTAAACAATATTCGAAACAAAAATAATATTTTATTACTTGCTTATTAATTTCAAACAAACACATCCGGCTTTATCTCATCCGCTTTACCGTACCCAACATTTCATTAAACTTAATTGAAAAAATAAAAGAATTCCTTTACTTACAACGCATTCAGTCCTGTCTCTCTGCGTTTAGTCTGCAAATGCCATTTCTTCCTCAAAACCAAAGATACTTAGAACAATTACATCGTCTACGTAAACAGACAATATGACCTCAAAAATACGCCCGAGTATCCTCTGAGACTTTCCTACACTTGCACCATTTCGATCCTCTCTAGCCAAGACGGTATGCTTCCAAGTAGGACACACAATTCTAGACTCTATCACCTGATTATAAGGAAGAATATCCTCTGGTGTATTCTGAGAAAGCCTCTTCTTATTCCGGTTAGAGTTCCTGTACTAAGTGCATCGAGATCGCCCTACGTGCATCCGCTGGCAATGTCAGTTGGAAATTTCTCGTTACACCATAATCCACCTCAGCCGGAGCGTTTTGAGATATTTTAGAACGTCAATATTACAAAGGAGGGAGAACGGTGGTAATTTTATATACCGAGTGTTCTTAGAAACTAAAACAACAGTTTAACATAAATATTAAAATTAAGTTCTCGGGTCGGGTAGGAAGGGTCGAGTTGAATGTCGAAAATTAAAATACCTACGGGTAAAACCAAAACATTAAAAAATTAGAATAACGTAAATTTATATTTTCGAATGGTTAGATAACTTATGTCCAATATTTGGAAAGTCTAACTATCTTAAATATAAGAGCTATAACGTTTAAAAGAGAGAGAGAATAAAGTAATCTTAAAAGTGACATCAAGTCAAGATGATAACATATTGGGTGTATAATTTAGGTTTTTCAATGTCACTTTTCAGTCTTTTAAGTCCTGTTAGCCTTGTGGTTTGATCTACGGCCTCTCAAGGTGAGGATCGAGGGTTTGAGGCCGGGTTCACACTTCTGAGTTTTTCGAAACATATGTGCAAAATTTAACATCAGCTTTGCGGTGAAGGAAAACATCCCGAGGAATAAAAACACTTTTGAAGATTTCAATTTTGCGAGTGAAGTTTCCAACCCGCATTGGAATTACATCCCAAGCCCTCTCATTCTCAGAAGAGACCTGGGCCTTGCAGTAGGACGTATAGACTAAAAGGATGATGATGATGAACGTGCAGTGCAGACGCTGGCTAAGACAGGACACACGTTATTCTTTTGTCCCCTTCCCGCATTATTGGAGGTCAGTTGCTAGACTTGTTGGCTTTTTGTTAATGAAATCTTGGATTTGTAGGCCTCTTCCCTTTTGTTCTACTCTTGGGGATCCTGTGCCCATATCATCGTCGTCCAACCAGCGCTGCAGTGGTCTATCGCGCCCTAAATTGCTCTGTGTCTCCATTCAAGGACCCGCCCTGCCCCAGTGACTCGTCCATTCTATGTGTCAACCCACGCCCACTTTTTTCTTTACTAAAAAATAAATAAATAAATATCACAGGACAATTCACACCAGTTAACCTAGTCCCAAACTAAGCAAAGCTTGTACTATGGGTACTAGACAACGGATAAACATACTTATAGAGATAGATATATACTTAAAATACATATTAAACACCCAAGACTCGAGCACAAACATTCGTATTATTCACACAAATGTCTGCCCCGACCGGGAATCGAACCTGGGGCCTAAAGCTTCGTAGTCAGGTTCTCTAACAACTAAGCTATCCGGTCGTCTAAACTACTACTACTACTATGACAGCCATGTCGTCTACTTGACTACGTGAGACTTGTAGGTATGCAAACAAAACAATACAAATATTTTTTAGTGAACACCAAAACCAGTACACTTTTAAACACTGTTAAACCTTTTTAATAATAGTACATTATTGTCGTGGCCTGGAAATAGGCAATTTCTGTTTGAGTATATACGAAGCCAGCAATTGCTATTCCGGCCGAGACTAATAATATAAAGCTTTTCTCATAAATGGTGAAAGAAAAAAAATAGAATAAACTTTTACTACCTTAAATAGGTACAAATAATTGCAAATCACTTAAAATAAAATCTCATTAAATCCTTTCCCGCCTTTTTTCATTAAAAAAAAAACTGCAGGTGTATTTTTCTACCGAAAACACCACAAGCTGTTTCAAACACAATAAAAAAGTCTGGAGTTCCAACAAAACAACTGATACCGGTCATTTGAGGTGGATGTATACGAATAGTGCCAACTTATTACCATGGCCGTTTTAACTTTTTAAAAAACCGGCCAAGAGCGTGTCGGACACGCCCAAGATAGGGTTCCGTAGCCATTACGAAAAAATCAAGTAATATTTTTCTAAGGATTTCGTATGTGTACCGAATCTTCCAAGTTAGGTATCGTCAATACTTTGAAAAAAGCTCGTATCTCATAATCGTTAATCTGGCAAAGGGAACTTTATTATGCGCATATCAAGGTTCAGTTTTGTTTACATGCTGATTTGAGATACGAGTTTTTCAAAGTAGTGACGGTATGTTTAATACCTTAGGCTACTATTTACTCTTAAACTACAAATAATTCCCAAGTAATCTTAGCCGCTATAATTTTCCTTGTAATTTTAATATATTTACTACCATTTTGAATTTTTTCAAATTTTTCCACCCAACAGTTTAGATTTTAGAGGGGGGGGACGGTCGATTTTAATGAAATTTTTCACTTTAAAGTTGAATATTTCGCAAACAAATCACTGAATACGAAAATCATGTAAGCAACCCCCCAATGGTTTTAAAAGACCTATCCAGCGATACCCCACACTATAGGGTTAGTCGAGAAAAAAATAATAACCCCCACTTTACGTCTATGGGAGGTACCCTAAAAAAAATTTTTTTAGTTTTTTTTATTTAACCACTTTGTCGGCGTGACTAATATATATATTCATGCCAAATTACAGTTTTCTAGTACTAACAGTCTCTGAGCTTAGCCG
The DNA here is from genome assembly GCA_947563465.1 of Archips xylosteana. Taxonomy (NCBI): domain Eukaryota; kingdom Metazoa; phylum Arthropoda; class Insecta; order Lepidoptera; family Tortricidae; genus Archips; species Archips xylosteana. The sequence continues at coordinate 23,374,965 of OX387346.1, forward strand.
TGGACAGACAGACGGACAGACATGGCGAAACTATAAGGGTTCCTAGTTGACTACGGAACCCTAAAAAGTTTGAGACTCGACAATAATGGAATTTTTATGCGACATTGTTGTCGAGTTTATCGAGCCTGCAATGTTTTTAACTTTTTAATTTTTTTACTGACCATAAACTATGCACTTCACGTTCTGATATGTAAAGAATAATGACAACTTTTACGGATATTTTTGAGAAAACTTCATTACATGCCTCAGCTAGACCATAAAATACAAGGAATAGAAGGCTAGGCACAGCAAACGGGTTCCGTGGCCCCTGCGCAACAATATTGTTCCAGCCGTGTTTACTCTGGTCGTGAATAACTTACTCCCGCATGATTTTATGATCTCATTACTATGTACGATATGTACATAGTGAAGTAGGCCCAATTACCTGTGAATTTAGTAGTTGGAATACGGTTTGAGTTCGATTTTCAGTATTTTTACCGACTAATAAAAGCCTAATAAAGAACGCAAAGTGTGGGCTAACAGGTGTACCGTGGTCATTAGTTGGCGTGTCTCGGAAAAATATGGTTATTTCATAAAGCTAAAAAGACGGACGGAAGAAAAATACTTGCACACATGTAAATCACGCTGATTCACGTGATTTTTCATTTATAGTGTAAGTACCTCCAAAATTTTCGTTTTTCCAGATGTTTGCAGCACACAAAAAGTTTGCGGAACACTGGCATAGTGAACGGTTGAGATACTCCGAGGATGAGCTCTGGTGGAGTTCCAAACGCGTCAGTGTAGTTTGGTGGTGGTAATAGTTGGGTTTGTGTGATTTGTGTGTGTTTGTACAGTGTGGAGGTGGAGGAACTGCATGAACACACATTTCTCGCATAAACGTTACTATCATAAGGTCGCTGTTGAGCAAAGTAATTGTTCCAGTTCATTGACCTTGTTAAGTATGCGGGAACGTGTTGGATGCGTACGCGCGGGACCGATCTGTTTGGCGAGCCTTGGGGGAGGCCTATGTTCAGCAGTGTCTTTTCTTCTTCCTGTCATGTTAGTACTTACAATAATTAAGTAAACAGGCTAACAAATTGAAAACTACAGAACCAAAATCCATTATCACAACGGGGTAAGGAACTCAGGACATTGGCCGCGTTGCTACGTTGCACAGCGAGTCTCAAACACTCAAATCAATATCATTGATGATGGAAATACTGATTACTATAATGAAACAGGTACATTTTAGGCCACTAGGCTTTCAGAATAATTATAGCCAAATCATGTAGATGAGTACAGTGACCCCAAAGGACGTCCACTGCAAAACTATGTCATCATTTACCTCTCTATTACCGGCTTAATTCAGGTTAGATACTTGACGTACCAACTAGTAAAAAATCAAGATAATTTTCATTTAAAATTTAAACCGTATTTAAATCAAATAATATTTGATTTATCATTATCATGTTTTGTATTCTACAAAATTGTCCCTCAACCATACTGTCCTACTACTATTAATATTATATGATGTCAAGTTTGTGAAGACGTTTGGATGGTTGGATGTTAGTCAATCATGCAATTATGATGGAACAGATTTTAATGAAATTTGGCATTTATGTAGACAAAAATCTGAATTCCAGTAATGAAATCCTATGGGATAATAGTTTTACTTTAAACAGCTACCGGTGTTGTTTTACGAGCATGACACCTAATGACACATTTTTAGTGTTAGAAATCCATGAAAAAAGTTTACGGTAACAATTTTAAAACACAATAATAATTTCAGACAAAGTTAGCACCACAATCATCATTCTTAAAAGCTAGTACTTCAACATTCTTAGACAGCGCGCTGTATTCTTGTTTTAAAGTAAAATATATTTTCGAAGGAACGCATTACCGGGATAATATGTCCCAATTTGGATTTTTGTTTATCTGTATGTCAAGTTTCATCTAAATCCTATCCTAGAAAACAAAAACATACAAACATCCAAATATCTTCACAAACTTTCTCATTTATAAATTTTATAATATTAATATTCATCATCACTTCAACCGAAAGAAATCCACTGCTAGGCTGCTGCATAGGCCTCCCCCAAGGCTCGCCAAACAGATCGGTCCCGTCCCATCAGCTTCCAACGCGTTCCCGCAACCTTAACCAGGTCGTTGCTCCATCTTGTTGGAGGCCTACCTACACTGCATCTTCCGGTCCGTGGACGTCACTCGAGAACCTTTTTGCCCCATCGGCCATCAGTTCTACGAGCGATGTGCCCTGCCCACTCCCACTTGAGTCTGGCGATTCTTCTTATAATAATATTACTAGGATAATTATCATCGGATTATCCCCATTAAGACCTATAATATACAAAAACATGTTGGCCCTAACTCTTAACTAAAATATGCGCTGTGTAGTCCTAATTCCACTAGATTCCAGTGTTTCATATTCAACAGTCGATCGGGTGCTATAAAGGGCACCGGAGAAATTAGAATTTTAAATGTCTCGATTCCCTCGACTAAAATTTTGAAGCTATTGGACAAATTCGAATCCTAGTTTTCAATACGACGGGTACACAAACTGATAGTTTTTACAACTTTTTATTAATAAAGCTTTTTAGTTTAAGAGTCAAGGCAGGTTTAGGCAGGGTCAGTAACTGACTTCGAATTCGAGACAAGTCCGCGCTGACCCGAGAAATACCCAATGTAAATTGATTTGAAGTCAGTACAGCGGTGGGAGGTCAGCGCTGACTTTCAATTTACATAGGGTATTTCTCGGGGTCAGCGCTGACTTGTCTCGAATTCGAAGTCAGTTACTGACCCTGTCTAAACCTGCCTTTAGTTTAATTCTTTTTCCTCTTTTATTCAACCTTTTTTTTTCAATGTGTAACAAATAAAATAAATCACCATGAAAAAAATAAAATAAAAATATCATGTTTCATCTATACTTATAATAAATCTGTAACAAGTCGGTGTCTGTACATTGAAGATATTTGAGAAAAACTGTCACTAGGGCTATTTACTAGCGCCCAAAACAACGTTTTTAGAATTATTGTCTGTTTGTCTGTTTATCTGTTTGTCTGTTTGTCTGTTTGTCTGTGCGTTTGTGCGCGCTAATCTCAGAAACGGCTTAACCTAGAAGGATGCGGTTTTCTTTGATATGTTGGTATTTTCTTGGATTAACATTTAGTGTTTGTTTCATTTGAATCGGTTCACAAATAAGAAAGATAAGTCTATTTTAAGAATTTATAGAACAGTTTTTAGAAGTAGTGACTTGGGAGTAGGTACGGTGGTGAATGTGAACGCGGGTGTGCAGGGGGGGAGGTTCGGTGGGGGGACGGTGACGGGGGGGTTGCGGGGGGGGGGGGTAATTTTTTTTTATATCGTTGAACTAAGGAGAGCCATAATTGATGAAAAAGCAAATTGGATAAATAAAATAAGCTGCCCAAATTACTAATTCCACGCGGACGGAGTCGCGGGCAAAAGCTACTGTAAAATAAATAGTGTGCATGTGTGTAGAGTGTTAATAGTTGATCAAAATAAAATTATGTCAAGCACAAACTAATAATAATCATGTTTGAAAAACGTGTAAAAAAACTCTATCGACCTAAATACCCCTTTCCCGCCACAAACATACAAATAGGTTAACCAAACGCCAAGCAATAATGTCAAACGTTCGTTCATTAATAAACCCAGAACGTGAAATACCCTCCGAACTTATACGAAACCGCCGTGACCCGACCAGATGAAATATTAAATGGAGTGTTTTTTTCCAATTGGCCAATGCCGCCAACCTGCCAGCTGAGGCGGTTGTAAAACCGAAACGTGACTGGCTGGAGACAGGGCGAAGTCGCCTTAAAAAATCAAGTTGGACACGTTAAGTTGGCAATATATAGCCGAGCGGGGAATATACGTGTGCGCACTGTAATTTGAACGAGATTGTGGTGGTGGTTTTATATGGTTAGCGTGGTGCGTTTATTGCGTTTTTGGGGTGTATAAACTAGAGATGTTACAGATTGGTTCCAATTCTGAATGATCGAGCCATGGAGCATTCTATACTTCCTTTTTAGCATTAGAAATAGGGTAAACAATCTTGGTGAGTCTTTATCGAAAAATGCTTTTAAAATAACTATAAATTAAAAATTTTAAAAACCCGCGGCGCCATTTTTGGTCATTACTTAGAAAATAAATTAAATGGCCAATCTGCACCTAAGATTCCTTCCGCAGCTAACAAAAGAGCTGATAACTTTGAAACGGCTGAACCAATTTTACCATCAACAAGAAACCTGCTCTCAAATAAAAAAAACCGCATCCGAATCGGTTCACCCGTTTAAGAGCTATGATGCACAGACACACACACATAGCGGTCAAACTTATAACACCCCTCTTTTTGTGTCGGGGGTTAAAAATAGTAACTATTTACTGTTACTATTACTACTTATGAAACCAAAAGAAAGTAAATGACCATAATCCTTGGTAATTGTTAGGCACATTAATTTACAATGATTTATTATTCAATAAAAAGTCACGTCAAGATTGCTTCCCTTCTTTCTAATGCTAAAAAAACGAAGAAAGTATAGATGTTTTGAGGACTGATAGAATTAGATACCGACCTGCGCTCCAGAACTTCGCAAGACTGCTATGATAACCAGTGTAAGAATAATTCCTTCTAAAGTTTTAGAATGGTAACAGCAAGAACGTGTACCAGTTTTTAAAGTTCTATAACCTTAATAAGAACCCTAATAGTTTCACCATAATCTGTCTATCTGTCCGTCCGCGTCTTATCTTAGAGACTGTGTGGTGTAAAGCTGTAATTTTTGCAAGAACATAATAAACCACGCGAGGTATAGGTAACGCCATCAGAGTTGAGGTCACGCACACAACAACACGTCATGTAATGACAGCGGGATTTTGACATTTGTTCGTACCGATAGCAAGTTCACAGACTCAACATAGAATAAAAAATTAGAAATTAGACTAAAAATCAAAACAAAAGTCAAGACTAAAGTTCAAACAAAAAAGAAAATAAAATATTTTGATCTATTTTATATAAAGCAGATAAGCATATTTTTCGCTATTTATAAAATACCGATTTCTTTCTTGCAAATATTTCTTATCATTTTCAAATTTTTTTAGTTCAAAAATAGGTTTTAGGAAAAAGAAAAATTATAATATGCATAGCAATTGCGTAAGTATTTCATCATAACATCATATAACACACATTTTCATTCACTCAGTCATTTCATTCTCTATCTTTTTTTCAATCAGTACTTTATGTAGCTGTGTGTGTAATTATTCGCCTCAACTCTCGTGACGTTACCTATAAGATACAATTTCGCAAATAAAATGCTGTGTGCTTCCTACTGTTCTTTTTTCTTGTCTCGTCGTCGTCGATTACAAACCACAGTCTAAATTCCCAAAGGAACAATGCTATTACAGAACTTCAACTGCTTCGAGACTCATGGTAGCGATACTGATAGGTAAAGGTAAAACATGAATAAATAAATAAATACATATTAGGGGACAATCTTACACAAATCGACCTAGTCCCAAACTAAGCAAAGCTTGTACTGGGTACTAGACGACGATGAACATACTGATATCAATAAATAAATACTTAAATACATAGAAAAAATCCATAACTCAGAATTAAATATTCGTGCTCATGAAACAAATAAATGCCCTTACCGGGATTTGAACCCAGGACCTCTTGCTTCGTAGGCAGGGTCAGTACCAACTAGACTAAAGCGGTCGTCAAACATGATACAATAATGCTGAATGCCTTCACCTCCGGACGGCACATCTTGCTGTCAAGATGAGGCTTACACCTGTCTCAGTGGACTTTAGTAATAAGCCTAGTTGTCAAGTTGTCCGAGATACGGGAATACTAGCCTTATACAGTGTTTTTAGGGTTCCGTACCCAAAGGGTAAAAACGGGAACCCTATTACTGAGGCTCCGCTGTCCATCCGTCCGTCCGTCCGTCTGTTTTTATGAAACTTTTTTCTCTGTCTGTATTCGGTAGGTCTGAGAAAAGGTCGTAGGCTACTATTCTTTGCGAACGGAGTCGCGGGCAACAGCTAGTCTAATAATAATAAAAAAAATCTCTTGTCACGGTGTTAGTTATCGAACTCCTTCGAAACGGCTTGACCGATTTTATCAAATTTTTTTTCTATATTTGGTAGGTCTCAGAATAGGTCGTAGACTATTTTATACCACTATTATTCGCAGACGGAGTCGCGGGCAACAGCTAAGTATTATCATTAAATCAAAACATTTTTGTAATATCGGTTAGCGCGCAATGCAAAGCTCACGAACAGTGACGTGCGGTCAACCGCGGCACGGACGATTATTGAAAAAGATATGATGTTTTATATAGGTAGGAATAAAATAAAAAACATTAAATAAATATCACGGGACAATTCACACCAATTGACCTAGTCCCAGTGTCTAGTGCCTAGTATTGTGCCTAGTGGCAGTGGGCAGGGCACATCGCTCGTAGAACTGATGGCCGATGGCGCAAAAAGGTTCTGGAGTGGCGTTCACGGACCGGAAGACGCAGTGTAGGTATGCCTCCATCAAGATGGAGCGACGACCTGGTTAAGGTTGCAGGATCGCGTTGGATGCGGATGGCACTTTTTTGTTGGTTGGGTGTTTGACATACAACATATGTAATTTTGCAAATTTTCGGATTTCAATTCGCCAGCAAAATAACAATAATGCTATTAATAATAATGGTTTACGTGAGCCATGCCGCACGTAAAGACAAGTATGTTTATAAAAGCAAAGCTCCAGCCTTTAGCCTTACAATTATTATTTTTAATAGCTAATTACTGCGACTGACGCGCGGCTGTCCGACACAGCTGCTAAACAATTAAAGCTTTGAAAGCAACAGTAACTCTTTCGACTTGTACTTTTGTGTGATATTAATTAAGCTAAGATACACAACTTGATCTGACTCGTGAATCATCTGCGACCTGTAAAAATTGTTACATAATTACTAGTGATCGGCGACTGGTAGCAATTTTTCGGCCCAAGTATTATATGGATATGATTATATTTAATTTAGAGCGCAATTTATACAGTACTTATTAAAAATGTACGTTCTTTTGTCGAGTTTAATTGTCGTCGATAATGTATCGAACATTAAACATCTCTATTATGGTTATGAAGTACAGGCAACTTAAAATTATTATCTCTATCGAACGAATGTGTTTAAGTTAACCTCATATTGTCTTGGACTTGTCTCATTGACGTTTTCTATAATTTTTTTACACATCAATATGTACATGTGCTTTTTTTTGCCCCCAATCAATCCATCACCCAAATCATTAAAAAATCGCAAAGCAAGCGATCTGATAATAAAAACAAATAATAAACCTTATTTTTTTTAAACTAATATTTTCAACTGGCCACCCTTTCCCATCCAATTGCCAGTCATCCGTTAGACGGCTGCAGCGTCTATTGTCCTTTTTCCACCGGTTAAAAATATTGAATGAAAATATTGAACGGCCCTGAATGAACAGAATTCGGTTGCGTTAAAAATGGAATGAAAAATTTATATTCAACTAACTGGACGTTCTGGGATAGAATATTTTCCATCTGTTATTCTTTTGTGATGGACCTGAATTCCAAATACCTATTTATTTTTATACATTAGAAGTGGAAAAGTTTGTGAAGGTGTTAGGATGTTTTGTTACTCAATCACGTAATAATGGACGAACGAGAAGTCAAATCCAATGGGAACTTAGAAAAATCCCGGAATTTAAAGTAACTGCCAAACCTCAACTGCATATACTAAACACCTTCTAGAAAAATCTTAACTGTCCACAGGAATTTTAGAACATAAGCATTGGAAAACAGATAAGTTTTTTTACTTTAATTACTTACTATGTATTGTAAAGGGGCGTAGCTGAGAGGCGTAGCTAACAAGAACTGACTCTAACTATTTAAATAAAACTTGGTTTTATTATACATATTACTGTAAATTACCACCACACATTGTCATAGTCTACAATACGTTTACTTTTAGTTTACCACTGACAGATGGCTTGCCTTCATTTCATTTCCAACTTTAACACCATACAAATAAAGTAGCTTTTACAAAATCTGCAAACGTGGGTAACAGTATTCTAAAATTGGCTTTATTTGTAAGTCGTTAAAGTTGAATATGAAATGAAGGCAAACCATCTGTCAGTGGTAAACTTTATGTAATTTTACTGTAACGAGGAATGGCTCCCCAGACCGTCTGCTGTCCGCTGATCGTTTCTTGTTTCAAATTCTAGAATACAAAAATTCAAATATACGAAACAGCGACACGGTCTCGGTGGCCAGTGTCTACATAATACTTTTATAAATTAATGACCTACTAACTACTTTGTATCCTTTTTCCTCTCTTGCCTACTTGGCTTTGTAAATAGGTAGCTTAGTTTAAGAGTAATTTATAGGGTTTTGCAGTGTCTAAACAGATCTATTAGGGCCCGCGCAGACAGAGAGCGGTCTGGAGTTCCGAGTTGTGCGTCCAGAGTTCTGCGTTTTGACCGCTCGAGAGTTCCAACGCACACAAGAGGCGTTCAAATGTTTGCATTCCATTTTCGTCTGTGTCTTTGTAAGAGCAACATTTCGCTAGAAACTTCTAAAAAATGACGAATATTTTGTGCCCACCCAATTAACACAACATGAGAAGAATCCCATTGCCGCGGCAATTTCAAACCAAACTTCTGCTTTTTTGTCACGATATTTGTAGTGTACATGACTTAAACCATATAATAGTCTCCGTTCTCTAATAAATTCAATCAGTTTTTCTGTATTTACAACTTCAGACATCGCGGTGAACGCCGCGTTCTTTGTTTCGGCGGCGGCTATGTTTAGAACGCGGCGTTCCGTTTTGACCGCCGCGGTCTGACCGCCTGCTGTGTGCGTTATCGCAACAGACTCAGTACATTCGAAAGAACGCAAAACTCTCAAAGCGGAACTCTGAACTCCAGACCGCTCTCTGTCTGCGCGAACTCTAAGGCCTAAGAAAAAACGTGCAACATGCATTACACTGCGGCGTTCGATAGACCACTTCAAACAAACGGCTTTAACGGCTGCGTAAGGTATGCTATACTCGCACAAGTTTTCTTGCAAATAAAAACGGAGTAAAATGATTAAAGCGAGCAACATCGCAGGTAAAAGCTAATGACAAAACAAAACCACCAACGGTGAACTGACTCGTCGTATTTAGATTTTATCACCAAAACTATTTCACCGAAGCAACACAGGATCAACTCGTAGAAAAGCCGAGCCAACCCAAGTTATCCAACTTATAACAATACTCGTTAGTTAACTTCCGAAATTAACTAAAATTGCTAAATTAACCGAAGCACAAGTTTACATTAATAGCGACTTGGTAGTTTTCCCGCGGGACCTCTGCGGGACGCAGGAATTCTCGGTACCGTATTTTGGGACAAACAGAAGTATTGTGGTTACAAGGAGTAGTTTGCTGACGTAATTTGTATGCTCTAGGTACCTAGGTACTAGTATTATAAACGTGAACGTAGGTCTATAAGAGCATGTGAGCGTTTTTGAAGTGAAACTTCTAATGCGACTTCCAACAAGATTGCGTTAAACGTTTAACACTACCATGGAGGGGGTATGAAAGCATTAGTATATGTACTGCCGAAGCAAGTACACTTGGTACACATCTCGCATTGTATATATACTAACGGATGTTAAAAACTTCGATAGTGCGATGCAGAACTCATACTGTGTGTGCAAATGTATGAGACTTGATAAAAGCGCCATTTAGTGAGTAATTATTTATCACATAGATGCATAAGTAAAGTAAATTTAGTTCTTTAAGTTATTGCAATAAGGTTCATATTAATGTATAAGTGCCTTTTTCATTTCCACATTACGAAGTTTCACTTCTTCCGCGCGGAGGAGCTATTTATATTTAAAACTACGATTTGTATCTTAACATCTATAACCAATCCGGCGCAAGCTTATAGCCTTAATAGAATAAGACTAACTTATAATAACTCAAATGTCATGGTGAGAAATATAAAATACTCACGTCTTTAATCGAGTCTAGCCGGGCATAGGGTGACAGCACCAGTAATGGACAAGAACCAATTATAGACATTTTATCCGTAAAACCAAATTTTACGAAACGGTCAAACTACATTTTTAAATTATCAACACTATGCTGAGGTAACTGATGGTCATGACAGTAAAGTCCATGAATGGTGGGCTATAAGGCATTGAATCTTTGCTGTCAATTACTGGGGAACTACTGTGCTTAACATGTCCATGATTGGTGCCGTCTCCCTAATGTAGACCTTTTTCCTTTATCATAGACGTAAGTTATCCGTATATTTCATTATGAGTGAGTCTCACGACACTTTAATATTCAAAATTAGCTGAAATTTATAGTCGGGGTAAAAAAAGGTTCGTCACTTTTGGACCTTAATAATTAATTAACCTTAACTTGACATAGAGTTGAAAAGTGACGAACCTTTTCTTACCCCGACTATACTTTATAAAAGTGTTTCTTACTCTTTTGCACTATAAGGGTCCATAGACTTAGATGAAATTGTACGTAGACAGTTTGTGTAGCTACTGTAAAGTATGTTTTTAAACTCTTTATTGTACACAAAAACATGAAACTAACAAAACAAGAGAAAGAGACATACAAGGGCGTACAATACAATTCAATGCACTCTTTATTGTACACCACTTAGAAAACAATGCTGATAAGACAAACTTATCCCTTGAAGAGATCTCTTCCATAAAAGTCGGGGTACTTTGGCTCAATAGAGGATAACTTTTGCTCAAATGAAGCCAACTATATAGCAATGCACCATAAAATATCAATGTAATAATAAAATCTGGATCAAGCTAATCCCAATCGCCAAAGTTACTCTAAGGGCCAAAGTAAATTTACGATACAGGATTCATTATGGATGAACCGTCCGTTTTATTCAAAATAACCTTTATCCATTCAAATAAATTCACTTTTACCCACAACTTTTAATCAAAAACAGTTCCGAACTAAAATCAACTGCTCCAAACTAGTTCCGAATAATATTTATTCACTATTAACGAAACAAAAGTGAGCGGGCAAGATATTTGCCGTGCCAACTGTACCCAGCCACAAAGCAAAACGAACCAAACAACGTCGAGATAGCTCTCAATTTCCAACGTATCCTACTCTTTTTTGTTCCTTACAAACGTGTGAATTGTTTTCCTATCTGAAGCTGAAGGAATATAGGTTTTGCTGCTTTCTGTTTTAGAATGAGTTTGTCGCGTCCGCTCCCAGCTTCCATGAAACCGCCCCGTCACGGTGTCGGAAAGGGTTTTGCGAACTTCACTTGAGTTTATTTTCCTTTTTTTCGTGCTCTCGGTTTTATGCTTTTTAATGTAATTTATTTTATTGAGAGGCTGAATGTTCCTATTTCTATTGGCTTCGTTTGGACGTTTTATTTATTGTGTTTGCGTGTGTGGTAGTTTAACTGAAATGTGTGCGGGAGTGGTTTTATTGATATTAGTAATGCTGTTTGAAACATTTTATAAGAATTGGGATATGGAAAAGGTATAAATAGATATGGGAGAGGTAAAACAGCCTTCTTAGCCTAGTTTTTAGACCTATGGCCTCTCAAGCAGAGGGTCTTGGTTTCAATCCCCGGCTCGCATCTCTGAGTTTTTCGAAATTTATGTGTGGAATTTGCCTAGAGCTTTACGGTAAGCCAAACACCGTGAAAAAACCTGCACACACCTGATAAGAAATTCAATGGTGCGATGTTTCCAATCCGCACTGGGCCCGCGTAAGAACTATGTTTCAAGCCCTTTCATACTGAGAGGAGGCCTGTGCCCTGCAGCGGACGTATATAGGCTGGGATGGTTATAAAATTGGTAGCCCATCGACGTACATATTTCTTAACCAGAACATTGCGTTCCAACAGCAAAAAGGCCCTTGAATGGTGACGTGTATACAGGAGAGTGTCCTTTTAAGGTGTTTACATGATAAACTATTTACTTGAATAGAGTATGCGTCTGAGCTTATCCGGGAATGAGTTGCTAACGACGGGGCTCAGTCACCTTTACCTGCTCTATAAGTCTCACAATTGTCTGTCTGTTACTAAAATATTTGGGTACTGAAGTACATGACCTCCAGGTAAGGCCTGCTGATAAGGAGCAACAAAAAACACGTCCGTTCGATACTGCATTAAAAGTCAAAAGTCAAAGTCAAACTAAAACTCTTTATTCAATTTAGACATCAATTGGCTAAATAGTCTTGACTACAAGAAAACCGAAGGATTACTGAGGATCATTTCCTAAATAGATACTTTTCGCAAGCTATAGCCATACTTACGCCTACACATACACACACACACACACACACACACACACACACACACACACACACACACACACACACACACAAACACGCAAAAAACACATATACTCACTCACACGCCCATTCACACGCAAATCCACGTATAATTGCCGTTTCTCTAATTATCGGCAATTTAGAATTAAATTAAATTACCCTAATTTCATACAGAACTAAAATGATAAATTTATACTTTGCATACTTTCTTTACATTATTGTTTCTTTCGTAGTAGCTTAAGAGTACCAACTTTGTATGTAATCGTGGTACTTATTTTAAATTTGTAATGTAAAATTGTAATCCGAATCCGGTCACCATGTGACAGGCATTGCCTAGTGTGGGACCGCTTGGTAAGCCAAATTTTTGTAAATTGGATTTCTTTTAATAAACAAATTTATTATTTATTATTTTTGATGCTCCTATGAATGTCGAAGAATCTACCACTGATTCGGAAAAACCCTGTTGAGAAGATTCCAGCAAGAAACTCAACAAGGTATAATTTTTTCAAACAGATCTGCATTGTTATTTAATTACATACATCTAAAGTATTTAATACAATTAAAAAATTTAACAGATTAGATACGCTATTCGAGACTAGGCATCACCAATGCGGATCGGAATTATTTCCAAACATCCCTGTCCATGATAATAATTATAGTCATTAATTTTATAGTACGCCTTAGATATTAATGACTTCTTCACAGTGGATTTGAATTTTGTATCAGTTTGGTCAGTAATGTTTTCGGAATTTTATTATAAAAACGTACTTATCTTCTCGGAAACGAGTTTTGGTTTTAGCCGGTCTGTAAGATGGAACTTTGAGCTTTCCTGTGTTTCTAGTTGCCTTTGGCTTATCGACGTTAGTGGAACAATCACATAAAATATGTGTTTTCTTGTACCAGAGAAAGAGAAGAAAACTATCCTACACAAAACACTAAAAATAATCTTATAATCTACCCCATACATTACAGGTTTAATAAAAAAAGTGGTAACATAGTGATTTGACGATGCCTTCTTAAGCAGGGAGTTCAAGCCCGGGCTCATACCTCCGAGTTTTTACACTGAGATTGTTCATACCAATGAGCTACACGGCGCCGAAAACCAATTCATTGGTGCGCGTGAAGTTCCCAATCTGCATTGGACCCGCGTGGAAACTACGGCCTTTACAGATTCAGAGTTTTCATACATATAGGTCCTGTGGATAGCTGGTTTATTCTTTTAAAGTAAAGATAACAGTAACTTCTATAAATAATTCTCTCTTTTGAAAGCTTATTAAGCTAAAATTTTGGTAAACTATCAAAAACCACATAGGAATTTTGTGGAATCCTGAAATTTTAATGTAATTACCAAACATAATGCTTCATGCAAGCTAAGCCACAGGTTTAGTAAAGTGGACTTTATAAAAAATTTAGGCATTCATAAAATTATGTTTCACTACTATTTCAGTTTAGCCAAACTTTCGATTAATGCAAGCAAAGTCGCGGTACGTTCCTAACACGTCAACTCTCCATTCATCGCTCACGACATTACGTATTGAGCGGTGCTCATTCAAGCAAGTTTATCTGACCCCTAGGTAATGTGCTAATATAATATATATGGGGATTATACGATAGATTTGATGTGAACCAAATAGCGGAGTTCATTAGTGTTTAGTTAAACCTAAATCCGGTAAGTACCTACATATACTGAATTAAATCATAAATTATGTAATTACCTGATTATCATTTTGTCAAAAAGTATTTTTTGTTCCGTTCAATTTGTTTCATACAGGGGTAAAAAAATGTCGGGATTTTTTTATTTATCGAAGTCATTATTAAAATGACGATTGATGAAGTTCAAATAAAATTTCATCTATTTAGTCAATTTTAGCAAACAGCATTTTTAACTAGGAGATAAATTATTTTTCGATATTTCAGTAGATATTGAATTAGATGAAACTGTCATTCGACCAAACGTTATATAAGACCACGAAACATTTGATTAACCTGTGCCCTGAAGACGTATGCCACGATGATGATGATGATGATGAATAAACCTGGTCAAAAGACCGGGTGAACAGGGCAAAATTGGGAACAGCCTTATCACCGAACTGAGTACGCAATTGTGAATTATTATTGGCCTTTGATACATTTGGAATACGTAACTTAGTTTCGAAATCACTCCCCGAAGTACTGATCATAAATTCTGCTCGTCCTACTTTGCTGACCTACATGATCATTTACGTGTAGGTATTCGCGCGAATACAATTATGTAAAATTGACATTTGCTAGTTGAAGTTTGATTTGAAATGTCCATAACTATGCCAAGTCAACATTATTGTGAAAAGAATTGAGCATTTCATTTGTAATATCAGTAATTCTACTAAATCAAAAGATAAGTAGCCCTTGTTCCTACATTTCTCAAAAACTTTGTACATTTTATTTTGGACTCCGACTTTAATAAATAAATAATTTTAGTATATTAATTGGAAAATCAATCTAATTTGCCAATGGACGTCAGATACAGACGATTACGGGTAGGAAGCGCTAAAATGTGACTTTCTGTTACATTAAACAGGCAATTATTTTTGTATTCTAAATATTTATTTATTTTATTTATTTATTTCACTGTAAAGTCATGTACATTTCAAAAGATGTTATAATTGTATAAGTCAGTCCACGACGCCCTGCAAGGGCACACAATAATACTTAGAACTAAATTAAACATTTCATTGTATCGTATTTATATTAAAATCATGCATTTACTATTACATTACACTATATTCATTGTGATTATATTATTTAAATTTTCAATTTAAGCAGGTACCTATTTAATTATTTATACATGTGATGCCCTGTAAGGACAAAGCAATATCAGAGGGCCAAACTGAGTATTTTGTTTATAATTATATTAGACACATTATTCTTTTTAAATACAATTATTATTGTTATAATTATTATATTTTAATTATTTATTAGGTAGTCAATTGTCAATGTTCATTCAAATAATAATATTAACCTGATTTATTAATATTAAATTACAGTTTGGTCATTCAAGAACTCGTCAACAGAATAAGAACACTTTTTGATTAGGAATGTCTTAAAATTATTTTTGAAAATATTATATCGGGTTTCTTGTCTAATGGATTCTGGTATTTTATTAGTTATTTGTACACATTTATAGTGAGGACTAGTTCTGAAAATTTTGAAATTAGATTTTGGTAACAATAATTTATTTCTATATTTCACCCTAGTTGTGCTTTGCTTTAAATAGATCTGGTTGCTTACGTACAAACAATGCTGATTCTAATAAGTAGATTGAGGGTAGTGTTAACATTTTATGTTTTATAAAATGCTGACGGCAGCTTTCTGGTATGCGTATGTTGGCCATTATACGGAGGCACTTTTTTTGCATGATGAACAACTGTTGGGCCTCAGTACAATTTCCCCAGTACAATAGAGACGATGACATCAATTTCAAGATACGAATACGATAGCACTTTATTAAAAAAAAGCTCTCAAATCAAATCATTTATTTGCCATAAGTACACAAAATTATTTTAAATTAAAAAGAAGAAAGAAATATTTATTTGTGACAACTAACATAGACAAAAGAGAAATTAAAAAGAAAAAAAAATTAAACAATAAAAGTAAAAATAACACAATGAAAAAAATAAAATACTAGTGTCACAAAATGGACCCAAATCAGCAAAAAAAATGCCACTCTTGCGAACAGCACTGATCTTCCTTTGGGACCATAAAGTCATAACATGAAAAAAAACCACAAGAAAACAAAAGTGAAACCAACAAGCTGAGACTCAGAAAAATAAAACAAAAAAATACAAAAAAAGCAATAATACTATATAGGCCTGTGTCCTTTACCCTATCGGGTTATAGTAAAAAAAAAAATAAAGACCAACCATAGACAATAATACAAAAAAAAACCCAAATCTAAATATGGCTGGCCACGCCAACCAACGTTAGGATAGAGGATACTACATGAACAATATCTTTCATTCAAACCGTAATATAATAATTGAAAATACTTTAAAATGCTTCATTAGATTCCATATGTTTTTGATAATTACAAAAATAAATGAGCAACGTACATAAAAAATAAATAAAGTGCCTGTGGACAAATCAGGACGCTCAATGAGTAATATGGCCAATATTACGAGAATAAGTCCAATATACAGAAGATGGAAGCAGTGATTAAATAATGTAAAAAATTAAATGAAATCATGACATTATTATAGTGAATGTTAATTTAAATAAAAATAAATTATTAATTAAAGAAGTAAATCTTATAATAAAATGTATAATCTAGTGCGTTTGCAAAATATTCGTCGATTGTATAATAAGGTCTGCTTAAAAAATATTGCTTCACTTCTTGTTAAATGTACTTGCAACGCCTTGAAATCCAGAGGCCGTATTGTCCTGTGGGCGCTTGCCATCACCTTCAACATCTCTTTCAGTCATCGCCTCTTACCGTTTCTATCTATGTAAGTATGTTCATCCGTTGCCTATTAGTACCCATGGGACAAGCTTAACTTAGTTTGGGAATTACTTAATACTTTATTATTATAAACAAGTAGCCCGTTCCTCCCGATCAACCTTAGGAAAGCGGGTTATGTGAGACTTACGTTAATGCGGTAAAACTAAACCAAGTTGCATTCAGAACACGGCGACGAACGCCCCGCGCCGATGACCTAGTTGCAGTAGACTACCTGGATGCTTTACAGTGTCCTGGTTAGCTTCTTTCGGGTTATATTTTGTTAAAAAGATTTTTGAATAGTTTGGGACTTTAGGGCATTTGATGTTGTAATATTTTTGTGGTAGTGGCAAACGTATAATAACAACAAAACTAGTAACAGTTGTGTAGTTGTTTATTGATTGTTTTCTTAATATTTAATTATCATGTTGATAATAATGGTCATTATTTCAGTTTATCACGTACAGGTCAGCGGATGTGGAAAGAAAAAACAATACATTTACATTTTCTGGATTAAATTTATTTAAATTAAATTTGGCACTGATCCTTCTCCTAGCATCGTTCTATTCTTCAGTTCTAAGGGTCGTAATCTCCCTCTTGCATGATTTTATTTGGAAAGTTCTTTCTCTGTCTGTTCCTGTCACGGCACTAATAGAAACGTCAAAATATTGGGGCCTCATTAAAGGCCTCCTAGATAATATATTTATGACTAAAAAGTTTCAATCCAATTCGATTATTTAAAATATAGCTCCATCGAAACAACGTTTGAGGAAGACACTATCGGTTAGTCGTTTTTCGGTAGTTAGGTCACTTTTTATTGTGTTGTATGTTATGATTTTTTTAATTTGGAAAATTTTATGTGATTTCTGCTCAGAATCACGCGTTTTTTCAATCCTACTAGGAGAAAAAAAGGGTCCTAAGATTTTTTCCGTTGAGTTACCATTTTTCATATACTTTATTATGATCGTAACTAAATGGAAGAATCATTAATTATAATATGAAAATATTGGGACACTTTTTTCTCCTAGTAGTATTGAAAAAGCTTCTGATTCTGAGAAATAATCACAAAATTTTTCAAATTAAAAAAAGTCAAAACAGACCTCAAAATAAAAATTAGCTCAGTAAGACTAAAAAGTTTCGTCCTAGCGAAGCAGCATCTTACCACTCCTCATCTAAGTCGTTGGCAATTAACGTCAAATCAGTAATATTGAATACAGTTGTTTAGTTATTCATTCATTCAACCATTCATCCATTCGGACGTTACTCCGCTCCCGCTGTTTGATCGAGTTATGAGCGGATTAATATTTTATAAGTTCGGTTATTTACAAAGAGAACAATTATGGATAATGAAATTAATGAATCGTGAATTAGGTTTTGCTTGTAATGCAATTTTGTCGTTTTCATTTGAGGATTGAAATTTGAATTTGGCGTTTCTTGTTTCTATTGTAATAAAATTAATTGAAGTGGATGAAAAACTTTTTGGATGATTTTTTATATTATAACGCTGTCTTGTATGATTCCCACATTGTGAGTTATTTTATTAAAATCTCCATGCCTGCACTTAAAATAGTCTACAAATAAAAAAAATATCAACAGGTATTGCATTGTTTTTTTCTTAGATTTTAATTAAAAATGTATGTTTTAAAATGTTTTAATTCCAATTTTTTGAATTTTCTTTAACATCTTAAATAATTGGGCTCATTTTATTTAACTTTAAATACACTTCTTTATTTCTATTGACGTCAAAATGTAACACGCTTTTATTGAATTTTTTATTACATGGTCTATTTTCTCATCAGAACTAGATTATTTTTTACTTTTTTGCAATCTAATAAAAGCTTGTTTTTAAAAAGTTTTTATTTTACCCTTCATTTTTTTATAACTTTTTAGTGGCGACCTTCCAGCTCCATCATCAGACTTCATCAGGTTACCATCTAGAACCATAGTACTACTCGAAAAGACGAATGGAACGAGCCCAAACTCAGTGGGGTCGTGTCGTTTTATTACAAAGTTCCTATGATCACTTTCCAGTTCCATGATCAGATCAGCTTGATGTCATAATAATATTTGATTTACACATGCGCGCAAAATTTCAGTCCGACTAGAAATCGGAAATGGGCCTTATTTTAACTTGCAACATTCGATGATAATAATTAAAGTTTATTTATTTATCTAGAAATATAATTAACTAATATTCATATTAGGCAACGGATTTTCTAGGATTTGGTTATCTTGGAAACCTGTCTACTAGAATTTGAATGCTATCATATGGGAAACGTAACTTCTTGGATTTGGATATGTTAGGAAACGGATCATCTAGGATTTAAATATTGTAAATATGGATTTTATAGGATTTTGATGTTTTTTAGAAACGGATATCTTGTGTCTAAACGGTTTTAGTGGATATGCTTATCTTATTTCCGTATTGAGAGAGGACGAAGTCCTACGTAACCAGTCGAGCTTTCCCGTGTCCGATGGCACTCGCTCCACTCCGTTTTAAAAATAAAGATGTTCGTTGTCTCTCAGTAAATCACGTTACTCGTTTATAGGTACAGATGAAGGCTGTAAGTTTTGAAGCCATTTCAACCTAGTTCAGCAAGTTCTGACTCAGCTTCAGTGCTAAGTTGCCTACATGTAACAGACAGAATTTCGGCCGCTGTTTAGCCGACTGCCTTGAACTATTCGAATCTAAAATAGCTTACGATTCTTAACTTTGTGGAATTTTAAACAAGATATATAATTAAAGTTTCGAGCTCAGTAAATGATGAACAATATAATATTAATAAATAAACATCACGGGATACTTGACACCAATTGAGCCAGTTCCAAAGTAAGCAAAGCTTGTGTTATAGTTACTGGGCAACGGATAAACATACATGTATAGATATATACACACTTAAATACATATTAAACACCCAAGACTCGAGAGCAAAATTTCGTATTTTTAATACAAGTATCTGCCCCGACGCGGAATACGAACTCGGGACCTCAAGCTTCTTAGTCAGGTTTTTTAACCACTAAACCATTTTTGTTCGTCTAGGTCTAATTAAACTATTACTAAACGCATAATAATTGTCCAGCAATAACTGAGTTAAAAATACTAGTTTTGGGTCAAGTTTAAAATGTCACTTTGTATTATTATCATTGATGCACATAAATAAATTTGTAACCCCAAATCGGAAATAAGTTAGTGTTCATCTTAATGCACCCTTGCAGCCGAGTCAACGGCCTCACGCATGCGCTGCGTCCACCGCCTTAGCGCATTCATTGCCAAATACGATCAAATTTCGATCTTAACATGTAACCGACTAGATTGGTTTAGTGACGAGGCCGCCCCCTTCCGCGGAACGCCAGTTGCCCGTCGGACGCCGGACGACGCACACGTGTCGTGACACCGTTTTTCGTCGGCTCGCGAAAAGTTTTTCAACTTGACGCGAGTGCCGTTGTTATGTAAGCGGTTTTTGGAAGTGTTGTGACACGGATTTGGCGGTTTTTGTTAATTGTATTTTGATGGTGAGTTGTACTTTATTGTGTGTTTAACATAATTAAAAAAATAGGTTGCATAAAAATTTACTGGTGTTTTTTATATATTAAAGTGCAATTAAATAGTTGTCTTACGTGTTGCTTAAGAAAATTTAAATTTATGTTTAAGGCTTAGATTTTTAACATTTAAAAAACGACAATTGACGTTGATAATGTAATAATTTTAGAATTTTTGCAATTAAGGTTTTTAAATCTACATCGTAATATTATATTACTAATAAGTAATATAAATTAGAATTATTGAAAAATTTAAATGCATAAAAATTTAAATTTACTACTTGAATAAATGAGTCGTTGGTTGTTTAAATATTAATATTTAATTTTTATTATTACTATTTAAAGTAGTTAACTGACAGCCGTTATCAGGGTTGCAGAGAAGTAAGATAATAATATTGTAGTTCATTGATTATGGACCTTAGTAAAATAGGTATCGCCTGAATCAATTAATTACCTACTTACATAAACACTTTACATAAAAAAAGTACAAAACTTTGGCAATAAAATTTATTTTGAAAGCATCTTTATGCGTGTAAGTACTAAATAATAGATAGGTACAATTTTTTTTCTTAAAATTTTTATTACGAAAATATTGACTGAAACTTAAAACTGTTGATATTTTGTTTTATGAAAATAAAAAAAAACAAGTTTTTTATGTCACACATGTTTGGTCACTATTAACTACAAATTAACTATTTTTAATATAGTCCAATAATTATTTTACTGTGTAGAAAACAGTCTCTCAGAAGAAAAAAATCTCTCAGCATTATTTTAATTACGAACATAATTATTAACGTTTACTACAGCGTAACTATGTTAAAATTAACTCGTCTAAGCGACTGTCTCGTTCTTTATTATTATCTTAAACACTTTTATTT
This sequence comes from Archips xylosteana, assembly GCA_947563465.1. Lineage (NCBI taxonomy): Eukaryota > Metazoa > Arthropoda > Insecta > Lepidoptera > Tortricidae > Archips > Archips xylosteana. The sequence continues at coordinate 23,396,198 of OX387346.1, forward strand.
AATTTTCATTTAATGAAATGGGGGATAGTTATAATTAGTATAATCGCTTTTACATTACCATAATCACATACCAATTACGTAGAAATTAAGCACCTCTATTAAGACGTTTGTTTTGAATATATATTTATCTTAATTATGGACTTCATACACCACTGTATCCCATTAAAGTAGATTTTTTTTTTCTAGATTTATTTAGCGTCGTTTGTAAATTTCGTGATAGTTTAAAAAAAAAACAGAAAAGTATTTACGACGCATTCTTCTCAGCAACAGACTTTTCGAAAGCGCTAGTAAAAAAATATCGAAAAGTGTCAAGATTTTAATTTGTATTTTTTTATCTGTAAAGCCGAACAACCTTATCAATGTACCCATTGTGCATTGTGGATGCTACGCCGTAGCACAATGTAACGGTGCTACGCCTCGTCGCGCTACGGCGCGTAGCCCATGCTACAACGAAACTACTAGACTAGGTAGTGTATTTATTATTTACTACGCATGGCACGGGAAATAAAAGTCTTTGAAATAGATAAATCTATCTTTAGATAAATTACCGAGAGCGTGGAATTGCATGTAGTGGTATTGTGTGTATATGCAATTCCACGCTCTCGGTAATTTATACTATACTTTTACCTATAAATCCAAAGATTTCCATGTTCCCTAAATAGTTATAAATTTTACTTGTATGTTTTTTATTCTGTGTTTTTGCATGTATTTCGATTTTTTCAGCGCATTGGTCTTTTACACTACTACTGTAATCTTAAAATAACCATTTATTACAATTTTTTTGCAGTATCTTTTTTTTATTATTATGAGCGGGAGGCAAACAAGCAAGAGGGTCATCTGATCGAAATGATCACCACCGCCCATAAATATCAACAACTCAAATAGAGTCACTAATCTGTTACCGACCTTTAAAGGAAGTACGAGTATTTATAAGCCCCGATGTCATAAATTATAATAGTTGTCTGGAAACACTGCTGCTGAAGTTGATTCCACAGTTTCACTCTACGTATCAGAAAGTGCCGACGAAAACCTGTAGTGGTAAAATTCAGCTAAACCCATGGGATATAACATGTTATACTTTGATCTTTTCATGAATAAGGAGTTTAGTCCATTTTATTTATTTATTTATTGAAATAATTACACAGCATGAAGGACAAACGAAATCACTGTGAAATTTATATAATACTAGCTGCTGTCCGCGACTCTATTTGCGAAGAATAGGGGTACTACGAACTATTGTCAGACCTACCGAGTAAAGAGAAAAAAGTTTCGTAAAAATACGAACGCCGTGACATGAGATTTTATATATTAGACTTACTGACCCAGCAAACGTTGTTTTGCCATACAGGGGCTTAAAAATAGCCTACGATCTATTCACAGACCTACCAAATATGGAGATAAAATTTCATAAGAATCGGTCAAGGTGTTTCGGAGGAGTTCAATAACAAACACTGTGACACGAGATTTTTATATATTAGAAGATTATCAAAGCAAAATTGTTAAAATTTAATTTGTCTGTACCTCTTACATTTAAAATGTTACAGTATTTTAATTAAATAGAAAGAAAAACGGAGCCTTATCAATAAGTTCCCGTCCCGTCGGAATTTAACAAACTATCCCCAATCAGATCACGTACAAGTACCAAAAAAGGTATTTTGTGGAAATCAAATAACTTGACTTTGTCTTATTCAAAAATAATGACCCTTGTTATAGAAAATGCAATTCAATATTCCGCGAAAATAAAACATTCTCTGGAAGTGAAATTATTCATAAAACTTCCGTCAATTTAATGCTAAAACAATATTTTTCTACTGCCAACTTTGTATGGAAATCAAATTTGTGTTAACTGTTCAGCAAGTAAAAGCATAACACTTTAAAAAATACATTTATTAGCTTTATGGTAATACTGGCCTTTAGTCACGACTCCGCTTCTGTGAACCATAAGGCCTGGTAATTGGGTGCCGTTAAATTCGCATAAAAACTTTTGACATAAATATGTCAAACATACATAAAATTTAAATACATTAAATTACTTACACCATTCACAATAAACATGCATAAAAACAAAATTTATAATTTTGTTTAGAATAATATTTATAGTCATAATGTTCATAATAATAAGTTATAACGTCAGTGTAGGTAAGCATACCTTAGAACTGAAACGGACTGCTATTAATAAAGTAGATTAAGTTAGGTTAGAACTGTGACCCTATAGTGACTATTATACTATTTGTGTATCCAAATACATTTTTTTATACATAGATAGATAAAGACGTTTATTTGGTACTTCAAGCACACACAATCAAGATTGACAAAAATACAGAAAACAGTATAAACTTAAAAGTAAAACATCTGTATGCGCTGCAGTAGTGCAAATTACTTACTAATTCAAATAATTATACAACAAAAGATTAAACAACAAAACAAACTGTGCTAAGCATCATTAACACTTACAAAAATTGACGAGATTTCATTTTTGATACCTGAAAATCACCACAGTTAGCGGCATTGGAGGTACACCCTTTTAAAATAAGCACATCTTTATAAACATTGTAATAAATTAATCAATAATCCTAGTGAAAATTTAAAACTATCAGCGTCCTTCTCCTTCCAAACAGAATACAGAGAACGAATCAAATTATAGTCTTAGAAATATGAAATTTTGTCAATTAGACACAAGTAACAAGAACACAAAACAAGCCATCCCACCCGAGACGTCTCTAGAGGTGATAAATTTATTTTTAAATTACATATTTACCGAACTAATGCAAGACTGTATAGGTAGATCAAAAGAGAAAACCAAAAATCATAATAACAACAATAAGTTAAGTATAGCAGCAATCTATATTGTATAAAAAAATGTATTGCTTGCGTTTGACCTACGGTGAGGCCTATGGTGGAGCACGCTTGCCTAGTAAATGCTCATTCACCCTTGAAAGCGGCTAAATTGTAGTGTTCAGGGAACACAGTCGCAGGCAGGGAATCCCACTCTTTAGCTGTGCGGTTAATGAAAAAAGAGCGAAAACAATATTACTATACAACTAAACCAGTGATACCCCAATTGGTCCATATCGACAGAGACCTTACGGTTCTACTTACGCAAAAAAAAACACATAAGAAGTTAATTACTTTCTGATAAATTAATATTTTAGTAAACAGTGGTCTACTTAATTGTGAAAAACTTGGCTAGGAGTAGACACAAAAGTTTGCGCATCTCTGAACTAAACTTTGATTATTTCCGAAAATATGCAATCTCTTTGTATTCATTTTGTTTTTATGCTTGATAATTATGTCTGTAGCTCAAAATGATATAATTTTTATCAGGTATGTAAAATTAAAATTCAGAAAGTGAAGTTTTAAATACATTACACACACCTAGCAATTAAATCAAAATTTCGGGATTTTTAATATAGTTCCACGGGATCCCTTAAAATTAGATCGTGGTCTGGATAACGTTATACGAAGATCATCTGTGTAAAATTTCATACTTTTGACTTAGGTTCTTATTAGTTAACCGATCTAAATAAATGAACTGAAACTGTGAAACAATTACTTTGCTCACCCGCGACCTTACGATAATTACGTTTATGTAAGAAATGCGTGTTCATGCAGTTCCTCCACCTCCACACTGTACGAACATACACAAATCACACAATCCCAACCATCACCACCACCAAACTACACTGACTTGTTTTGAACTCAACCAGAGCTCATCTTCAGAGTAGGTACCACAACCGTACGCTAAGCCAACATCTAACATTTGGTAGCATAGCGTAACCGTGTGCTATGTAATCGTAAGGTCAGTTCAGTTCTTTAAAATGGACCTCCGCAAAGTAACGCCTGATTCAATAAACTAAAATGATCTAAATGAAATTATGCATTTCGAATTACAAAGCATTCGACCATTGCAAATAGGTGTTATTTGACCCACACACCTACTTCTAAACGAGGTAAGATTAATAAAATCTTCAAGGTTCAACATGTCATAGAACTACGGCGTTACAGTATTCAGCCATTACAGAACACGACATGCAAATTTATGTTAAATTTGGTCCATAAATTAAACTCATAGTGATATTAACTGTTAATATTTCATATTATTGTAATAAATTTGAATCCCGGTGTTTTAGTCGTGGGTACATATTTGTATATCGAAAATTATGATATCAACGTCTAAAATGTCTAGGATTGAAATGCCAAACGATCAAAATGTCGAATGTACAACCCAACTATTTTCATATCTATTATTATTAAATCTAAACTGATAATGATGCAAAATTCTTAATTAGGATTTTGTTCGTATTCTATATTTAACGAGTTTTAAAATAATTTCAAGAGAGTTTTTTTCAATCTGACAGAAAAAAAGACTGGCCTTCTAAACCTAACCTTTCCGAGTCATTTCTGTACCACTACCATGAGTTCACAGTGACCACACTCGATAGCGACTGCGTAAATGATTTGTGTGGTAGTGGTACTGATCTAGCCCATGGCCGCCACTTAGAATTTTTACATATATTTCAATTACTCACAGATTGTAAAAATAATTACTGAAATGTATAATGTCACAACGAGCGGGCAAAGCGAGTTGGCACAAAGGCCCGGGGTACGAGCCACTCGGATAGGGTAGGTTAAGAAAGCTTCGATGTTACTATCAGCAGAGTCCATTAATAGACATAAATACAAAAAATATATAGGAGGATTATCGATTTGGATTTTAAACTTACGTATAATCACTCGACTTCAATTACTTTCGACGTTTTAAGTTTCGGTCTTCTAACCATTTGTTATTTTAAATTTCGATGAGTTTTTTCATCATCATTTCAGCCGCAAGACGTCCAATGCTGGACATAGGCCCCTCATTGGTACCCAATCATTACGGTTGGAAGTGACTTGCATCCACCTTGAACCTGCGGCCTTCACCAAATCGTCCGTCTATCTCGTTGGTGGACGTCCCACGCTGCGCTTGCCAGTCCGTTTTTTATTGACAGTCAAACTACCAAAATTAACTCTTAGAAAATTTAAAGATCAGGTAAGAAATATTTTCGACATTTTATACTACGGCTTTAATAATAATCGTACGCTATTATAATTTTCGAAATTCATGAACTCTACAGTCGTACCTATAGCTCCTTCCCCTTTAATATTCCAACCCCTGTCACCTATGTATAGTTAGTGAATACAGTACCTAGGTATCATTCAATCAATAACGCGTATCTCGAGCGACATCGTACGGCAACGTTGAATCAATCATAGCCGTCCAATTAGAGTTCAAGAACGTAAACCCAGTTTAGAAAGATGAGCCAAGGCAGAAGCGACTCGGAAAAATAAAGTTTAGAAGGCTTACATTGCAGCGTTCGATTGACCACTTCAAACTCGTTAGCTTTATGGCCTCGCTATGCAATTCAAGTTTCACAATTTTTCTTGCAGCCCAGTTTACTGGGGATGGGGTTGAAGGTAGCGCAGAGGAGAAGTAAACAGACTTCAAATTTAGCTAAAATCCAATTCGATCGGTCAATGTGACAATGCTAACGTGCATTTCAACTAATGTATATGATTGATAAATTTTGCAGTAAATACAACAATACCAGGCTAAAAATATCCAGTGAAAAAAAACAAACGCTAAAGATAAACAACATGTTCAAGAGTGGATGTCTTTTGGCTGAAATGGTGATAGTAATGATACACCACGCGTAGACAATTCTTTTAAACACGCTACAGATCGAGTAATTCATGATGACGCGTGGCGTGACTATAATTATAATGTCATAAATGTCTAATTTTGACAAATTCACGCAATTCGTGAATGGCACTAACTATAAATTAAACTTACGCTACGGAAAACAATCAGTCACTAAGGAGATAAGAACTTACAACTAACTTATCACCCCAGTAGAGCGCTACGAGAGTTGACCTTTGTTTTTTCGGTTGTTCCAGAAAGTTTTCACACAAACAAAGTAAATTTAACCTTAGATATTATTGATCCCTAATTACACCACATGTACATAAAGGTAGGCGTCGAATGCAGACGCCCACGCCGGCACCAGCAGCTATGGCAGTCGTTGGGGAATGCTTCTCACCCTGTTATAATGAAGGAAGGAATGTTCATGACGAAAATTGATAAGTAGGCTGAGCGTTCAAGGGTGAAGCGATAAATATTCTTACCTCGCATCTACCAATTAAAGGAATGTTAAGTTGGTTTGGGCATGTTAAGATGATGGACGAAGGAAGAATTACGAAAGAGATATACAATGCCAGTGTGGATGGAAATATTGGAAGAGGGAGATCAAGAAAGAAATTCCATGATCAGATTGGGGATGTCTTGAAGAAGAGTCAGGTCAAGGAGTACCCGAAACCAGCGAGAATGTATGAAAAGACTAATGATTGTTGTGGAAGCGAAAGATGTATGTCAGGATCGTAGCAAGTGGAAACAAATAGTCTATGCCTATCCCCTTGCTGGGAAGAAGGCGTGATTTTGTGTATGTATGTAAAAGTTTTTCAACTCAGACCGAATGATTTACGACTTCGTCATTTTAGTCAAAAGACATCCACTGCTGATTATAGGCCTCATCCAAGGTTCGCCAATCATACCGGTTCTGTGCCATCCGCACCTTAACCAGATCCGTCGCTCTGTCTTGTTGGAGGCATCTCGAGAACCTTTTGGTCACATCGGCCATCAATTTACTATGCTCTGCCTACTGTCACTTAAGTCTAGCGATTCTTCGAGCTATATTGATGATTTTAGTTCTTACGTGGATTTTATCATTTCTATCAAATTAAATCAATCAAACAAGTTTATTTACTCTAATAATCTAATTGTGATCCCGCAGAGAAACTTCAAGTATCTTACCTTATCTTATCTTACTTCCATCGCTCTCTGAGTTACCTTGAGCTTTCGTATGAGACCCATCATTAGCAACATACACCGGTGAAAGACTTTTGATTTGTGACATTGGGATATACTGGATATATAGGATAATAAGGTATTACGGTGCTTCACGCTTCTCGGCCGAGCCAGATCCGTCGATTGACTTTTTCCTTGAAGTTGGACCTACTCAAATAATCTTATATTTAAAAACCATTATTAACTTGCAAGTCCCCAATCGGAACCAACAAAGCCAAATGAACATTTCATCTGCAGACGCCATTATACTCCTTTTGTCTCAAACAACGATTATAATGCCAGTTGGAAACTAATTCACTAAGTTTCATTCTCTATTAATTCTATACCAACAAATAAGGCCATTGTGACAGCTTCGCTTGCTTCTGACATGCATGGAGCTTGTTAAGCATAAGAAATTGGACTTTAAAGTGGTAGGATTTAGATTTGAATTGCACTGAAGGGCGATAGGAGGTATGTTTGCATTGTTTATTCTTGTAAACTTTTTCTCATTACAAGTGAACGCCATTCTTTTGAGAAACTAACAATCTTTAACTTTGAATAAATTGGATGCTGCTAGATAAGCGAAATCTTTTCAACCCACGAAAACTTGAAAATTGAGATTTGAATACGAAATTGTACCTAAGTATGTCTCCTTTACATTTTAGAACACGAGTTATGCGACTTAACGCTTCCATAATATTATCGAAAAACGGCAAAAATAGTTGAGATAAATGCAATAATTTATCCCATATGTGAAAGTCAAAAGTCAAAATCAAAATTCTTTATTCAATTTAGGCATCAATTGATGCTCCTATGAACGTCGAAAAATCTACCACCGGTTCGGAAAAAACCCTGTTGAGAAGAAACCGGCAAGGTATATTTTTTTCAATCAGATCTACATTGTTATTAAATGACATACATCTAAAGTATTTAATACAATTAAATTTTTTAACACAGTAGTTACGCTATTAAAATTTGAGACTAGGGATCGCCAATGCGGATCGGAATTATTTCCAAACATCCCTGTCCATGATATAGTCATTAATTTTATAGTACGCCTTAGATATTAATGTCTTCTTCACAATGGATTTGAATTTTGTATCAGTTTGTTCGGTCAAAACCTGATGAAATGAAAATCTTTAGCGGCATTTTTTTTCAAAATGAACACGTGACCTTAAGCTTAAAAATCTTAACTATTAAAGATTGTAACTAAGTACTTATAAGAAAAAATTTGTAACACTAATTTGCAATAAACAGATTAAATTTTTAATTTTTTTTTTAAAAGCTTCATGGTCAGGTTCTCTAACCACTACGCTATCCAGTCGTCAGAAGAAAGTCAAGCATCAATTAGTATATTTTAATATAATGCATCATTATCATCGTCCCAGAATATATACCTCCCACTATAAAGAACAGGGCTCCTCACAAAACAAGGGTATGGGTCGCAATTCCAACGCGGGCCTTGTTCGTAAAGGATTTTCTAACACGTCATTCATTCCTCTTCGCATGTAAGTACCGGTTTCTTCGCGATGTTTTCTTCATTGTAAAGGTCATGGTAAATTTTAAATGCAATTGGCTACTTTCCTAACTAGTCAGTCTTTTAGATTATCAAAAAATATTGGACACGTATTTTTTATTTTGTCAATTAAACCAAAAATTACGAAGATATGGCGCGTTGAAGTTTTGCGTGACGTCACTTGTTCCTACACTTTGTATGAGCGTTTTAGGAACAAGTGACGTCACGCCTCGTCACGCGGAACTTCAACGCGCCATATCTTCGTCATTTTTTGTTTAATTGTCAAAAGAAAAATTACGTGTCTAATATTTTTTGATAATGTAAAATACGGACTAATAAGAATTATTATTTTTTTACCTAGGAAACATCCCTATTTCGCGCATCAATTCCTAATTGATTAGAGGTGCGAGCCCACGACCTTCAGCTTGAGAGGGATACAGTCCATTTTAGTCTACCATTTAGTTCTATTAGTAGAAATTAAGAGGGTTTATACCTGCTGAGCTGGCAACGTTGCATTTATGTTAGTTTTTTTCGATTATTCCATAAAAATTGAATGAAAATTAAAAATGTTTTGAATAAAAATTGTTCTAATATATAAAATAATGTGTGTACTGCAATAATTATTCGTGATAAGACTTTTATTTTCTTTAAAAACCGTTAGGTAATAATTTGTTCGTTTTTAAAGAAAATAAAAGTCTATCACGAATTATTATTGCAGTAGACACATTAACTTATATATTAGAACAATTTGTATTCAAAACATTTTTAATTTTCATTCAATTTTTATGGAATAATCGAGAAAAACTAACAAAAATGCAACGTTGCCAGCTCAGCAGGTATAAACCCTCTTAACGGACAGAAAAATCTGTTTAGTCCTATTATGTCCGTTTAGTTCCACTAGTAAAGCTAAACAGAATGACTGCATTAGGCAGCCCACGCCTTATGTCGACGGAGCCCCGCGAACCTGAAGTAGGAATTATCTAACCTTGGGTTAAATTCAGGAATGGCCTAACACGGTTTGCGAGTGGTAATTCAATCGTTCGGGAGAGGATAGGAATAGGTTTAGCTTGGGATGAGCCTTATTTTAGGTACTGTTAATTCGCTTTATAAATAAATAAATATACAAATAAATAAGGCTCATCCCAAACTCAGCCCAAACCTCTTGTAAACTAGTGAGTTTTGGCGTTACTGATAGTAGTTCAAACCAAACCCAACCCAAACGATTGAATTACCGCTACCAAACCCGTGAAGACCCGTTTCTGAATTTAGTTCCAGCTCTATTTCGTGCCAGAAGTATTGGGACTAAGCGGATTATTTCGTCCGTTTAGTCCTATTAAAATTCGTGCCAGAAATAGTAGGACTAAATGGATTATTTCGTCCTTTTAGTCCTATTAGTAGGTCTGAATGGTAGACCAAAACGGATTTGCTGGCTATTATAGGTCAAACCACATGGCACCATTTACGGCTGATTTTTTATAACAATGACAAAAATTAAGCACCAAGCCGTTAAATGAACAGAGCATCTAATTAACAGCCCAATTAACTCTAAGCGATTATGATGTTGCGCTGAAGAAAGAGATTTTCACAAGACAGTGAACTTGTGCGATGTAGACTATTTCAAATGTTTAAATATTATTTATTTTATTAGCAGTACGGCTGCTCACCGAATCTAAGATTATTAATCTAAGATTTTTTTAAAATAATTTCAAATGTTTAGTTTGAATGAATACCGCTTTAAATTTTAGGTTATTTTTGATTCAAAATGTAGAGACGCAGCGGTTTCACATTTGTGTCAGTTTAGTGTACTCCTATCGTACATGCATTGTGTAGCATTATAGTATTGTAAATAACACAGCAACAATCATAATACCCATACTAATCTACCTATATACATCTACATACACATTACACATTTACATCTAGCTGTCTGTTTCCTCTTCAAGCTTAAACCTCTGAACCCATTTAGATGTGGTTTAGAGATATTTTGAGTCCTCGGAAAGGACATACATACATACATACCTAGGATAGTTTCCATCCCAGAAATCACACTTTAAGGGAGTGAAAAGGGGGATACTTAGAAATTTGTACGGGGAATCAAGAACCCCTAAACCGATTCCCTTAGAAGAATTTTTGGTATAAAGATATACCAAATACATATTAAGTCCCTAGAAAGGCCATTTAGGATAGTTTCCGCGGAATAGGGATAAACTAATTCTTCGCAGACGGAGTCGCGGGCAACAGCAAGTACTTTGTAATTGCATTAATAGACCCCTTGTTCCACGTATTTCAGTTAATAATGTCCGTTTATTTTGCCATGACGTGTTTCATGTCGGCTATGTTTAACCGGGATTCTGCTCAAATTATCCTGTCGTATTTGACACCTCGGTTCACAGGTGTAATACCGCCATATTTTACTGTAGTATTTTAAGTAAACATTCTACAGTGGTTTTTTTTCTTTTGCCTTATTTTGTTTTATACATATTTATTTATTTTTTCAGTCGAAATTTTCATTTAATTTTTTAAACTTTCACAATATCACTCATCATCATCATCATTTGACGACCAGATGGCCTAGTGGTTAGAGACCCTGACTATGAAGCTTGAGGTCCCGGGTTCGATTCCCGTGTCGGGGCAGATATTTGTATGAAAAATATGAATGTTTGTTCTCGGGTCTGGGTGTTTAATATGTATTTAAGTATGTACCTATCTATATAAGTATGTTTATCCGTTGCCTAGTACCCATAACACAAGCTTTGCTAAGCTTACTTTGGGACTAGGTCAATTGGTGTGAATTGTCCTGTGATATTTATTTATTTATTTATTTATTTATCATTAAGCTGAAGAATTTGTTTGTTAGTTTGTTAGGTTGAATGCGCTATTCTTAGGAACTACTAGTTCGTATTGTATTTTTTTTGTGTTGAATAGTCCATTTATGCTGCATTTATTTATGTTTGATGCCACGGGACCGATCTGTTTGGCGAGCCTTGAGGAAGGCTATATAACATCACGCTACAACACAGTGACCATATACGCCGGTGAAGTTGAGGGTACAGTAACTAATATTTTCCAGTACTTAATCATGAACTACATAATTTGAAATAATCACATACACTATCGAATTCACATGTGTGTGCCTTACGACGTTTTTCTTCGCGTTAAACACAAATGACCCACACTATCGCCCACATTATCAACATCACATCCTAAATTTAGCCATCTTTAACCACAACGCTCAATCACCTCCCTTACCCCTAAAAGCCGTTAAACCAACAACTTATAAACTGAAATTATCAACACTTGTAACAATACCGGGACGTTCACGCCTTAACAATGAAATAAACTACCCCTTGCAAGGGTCGGCCCTTCGTTTCAATCGAGGAGGGCCCTGGGGAGTGCCAGAAAGGCACCAATTGTATTGTGCAGTGCGCGGGTGGCGCAAGACGAGAGAAAAAGCGGATCACAGATCACAGATTTTTCTGGATTTTTTGCAGTAGTTCCTACGCCAATCTTTAAAACTGCTTGTAAGTAAGTAAGTAAGTTTTTTTTATTTGCTTTAAATGTGGTTAACAATAGATCTTAAAATACATTTAAAATGATCACACATTTAGCTGTCACATAGCATGCAAAAAATATATCTTAATCTAATTCTATTTAAAGAAGTAAATTAACATTTTTATTAAAATTGTTGTATAATTATTAGCTCTATTCAATCATGTCATAAAAGTCATAAAAACATATAGAATTAATTAAATTAATAATAATAGTATAAAATGGCACGTTACTTACAACAGTCATAATCAAAATACTCCTTAATATTGTAAAAATTGTTATCTATAAGCCATGAATACAATGTCCGCCTAAATCTTTGTATGTCACAGATTTCCTTAATGTAAATCGATAAATGATTAAAAATTTTAATTGACATTATATAACAGTTATTTTTAAAGAGTGCACTGTTACATTTTGGTCTTATTAACTTGTAAGGATCTCTACAGCGAAGTTTTGGATTGACGACAAGTTTTGTAAATAGATTTGGGTTTGTCTTTACAAACATCCCCATTTCCAAAATATACATACTAGTCAGGGTAAGCAATTTAAGTTTCTCAAATAAAGGTCTACAGGAGTCCAAGGGTACTTTACTACAAATAGCTCTGATGCATTTTTTCTGGCTAATAAACACTCTCTTTATGTCAGTTGAGTTACCCCATATGATAAACCCAAACCTTAGCAGTGAAGCAACATATCCATGATAATTGATTTTGGATATTATTACAACAATAAAAATGTCGATAATAATTTGACAGTGAACATTATTTTATGTAACGCTGGTCTTAATAGAACTATTACGATTTTTTTCACACTACATCCAGAACGGATGAGGAAGAAAGGAGCTTGTAAAAGAACTACGGTGATAAATCCATTTTGCGATGATTAAACATAATAAATTATCACATATCCTTGCATATTATGCTTTACCAATCGTAGAGTTAACGACCGCTTTAGCCTAGTTGGTATTGACCCTGCCTACGAAGCAAGAGGTCCTGGGTTCAAATCCCGGTAAGGGCATTTATTTGTGTGATGAGCACGAATATTTGTTCCTGAGTTATGGATGTTTTCTATGTATTTAAGTATTTATTTATCTATATAAGTATGTTTATCGTCGTCTAGTACCCATAGTACAAGCTTTGCTTAGTTTGGGACTAGGTCGATTTGTGTAAGATTGTCCCCTAATATTTATTTATTTTTATTTATTTTTAGAGTAGTTAAAATATCTTAGTCAATTAGAAAAACGCCGATGTGATAAAACGTCACAAATACTTACTTATGCTGTCACTTGTCAAAATGATAAACTTGCGGTAAGGCCTTTTGCAAGGTCCATGATCGCTACTTATGCGACAATGTTTTTGCCTTCCCGTAAAAACGTGCTGTCAACTCTTGGAAAATGCGCAAATTAACAATAATTATTTTTGACATGTTTTATTATAATCGTTGTAAGGATAATACACACACAAATAATCACAATATGTTTTTGTTAAAAAACAATACAAATAAACTTTCGTTGCTTCCTATTTTTTGTTGACTGTACCTACTGGCACTGCCATTCGGTTTACATAATATTATACAAATACCTACCAAATTTCAAGTCAACCCGACCACTGCATGTGTATCAAAATAATTAGTCTTGCAAGAATTGACCTTATTAAACATACAACATGCGAACAAACATATTTTCCACTCCTGTTCACAAGCACTTATAAAAGTCGAAAATCTATCACTGGATCAGAAAAATCCTGTTTTGAAGAATTCGTCAATAAACTCGACAAGGTATTTTTTTTTCAAACAGACCTACTACAATTATGACATACAATATTTGGCACAACATTTTTTCAACACAGTAACCGAATGCCAACCGTGTCCAACTTACGCACGCCTCTGACTGTACCCATACTCTGTATTTAAACCGCTTTCGCCTATACCTTCCACAGTCCCCCGCCACGTGGGGTCTGATTTCCGAAGGTTTTTCTTACGTCGCGTGATTTCGACACGCATTGTGCCGTTCGCCAACTGTTTTACACTATGTACGTGACGCGAATATCGCTTTAAATTGCTGGCTTATGTATGGCTTACATTTGAAGTACAGAAGGACCAAGGAAATACTCTAGTTCGGGTATCAATGTTTATTTTTATCGATAGAGAAGGGTTTAGGTTGTTTGTTTCCTTCACTTCAAGTGGTCACTTTTTTATTCGCGTACCTATTTGAGCCATATTTTCTGACACCAACAAGAATAAGACGAAAAATGCCATGGCTTTGTAACATAACAGAGTGGAACAAAGAAGTAGAGTGGAAGATAGTGGAACTGCTATTTAAATTGGCTGTGGGCAGGAGGAGTTTAACGAGCGCGGGCAACAGCTAGTAACATCTAGTAACAGCTAGTAATATATGCATTAATAGATCTAATGTATATTAGGAGATACTTAGGGTAACATAATTTCAAAAATTGAACAACGTTGACTCCAAAAGCAAATCTACTTAGTAAGATAAGTTATTTACGGTTACCCACGTCGCGCACGAAGACGACTGCATTTTACTACCCTTCCACTTTTATCAAACGTACGTGAGACCGAACGAATATTTCAAAGAAGTCAAAGCGACAGGGTTCTAAATTATGCGCGATAATGTAAATCTACTTTAAAAATGTGAATAAGTTTTCGTAAAAATGTTTTCTAATACAAGTTTTATTGCTGTTGTTTTTATTGTGTTGTTCTGTATTTGATTCATCGTCATCATCTAAGCATGTACACGTCCCACTGCAGGGCACAACTGAGAGGGCTTGGGTTGGAGTTCCCACGCAAGCCCAGTGCGGATTTAGAACTTCACTTACACCATTGAATTTCTTACCGGGTGTGCGCAGGTTTCCTCACGATGTTTTTCTTCACCGTAACGCTCATAGTAAATGTCAAATGTCTCTTCGAGGCTAGAGTGTGGATAGGGTGTTACTTAAAAAGTGATATACTTACACCTTTTCTCTCATCCGTACTTTTCATCAGGTGAAATTGTCAATCACGGGTTAGTATTATACATAAAATAAAATGGGTCAAATTTGATTTTTGGGTATTACACAGGAAGTGTAAGTTAACTAAAATATATACAAGAAAATCGTGTAAAACCAAAATAGCTTCTATCATTTGTAATAAGATGCTAAAATCAATGTTTGCTTGAAGTCTGCTCATTTAAATTTTACTAAGAGAGTTGGAGCAGTTCCCATTGAGAAAAAATTTGCTATTGCGATTAAAAATTTACAAAAGCAGCAAACGATGTACTAGCTGAAATAACGATATACAGAGATCGTTGTATATTTTAGAGGCTTGGGAAGTTATTAAATTGCTACTTCATGGAAAGTAGTTCAAAGGTTTTTGGTTATTTTTTAACCGTCCTAAAAGAGGGGTGTTATAAGTTTGACCGCTATATGTGTGTGTGTGTGTCTGTCAGTGGCATCATAGCCCTTAAACGGGTGAACCGATTCGGATGCGGTTTTTTTAATTTGAAAGCAGGTTTCTTGACGATGGTTCTTGGACATGTTTCTTCAAAATTGGTTTAGCCGTTCCAAAGTTATCAGCTCTTTTGATAGCTGCGGAAGGGATTTTAGACGCAAAATGGGCATTTACTTTATTTTAAAAATATTTGTGACCAAAGTGCGTCTAATGTCTAAGACCATCGGATTCTACAAACGGACATCAAATAACGCCTACTGTGCACCCCAAACGCCTCAGCAGCAGGGGTCTTCAAAAAGTCAAAACTAAACGTTATTTGTAGTAAAACAAACTAAAGCAAGTATTTTAATAGACACAGTCTATTACCACTTATGACTTGCACTAAAACGGAACCAATTTACACTTCAGCGAAGATAACTCCTAATTAACCATCGCAACCAAACCCCAACTCTATCACAAGGCAGCAAGTCACAATACCGCTCGCCCGCAAGCGTTACGTTGAAATTCTGATTTATAGTTGGCAAACTATCTTCTTCGTTTGTTTTAAGCCAATTGTAACTTTGGATTTTATGATATTAGAGTTATGAGCCTTTATTTCATGAGCTGGGAAGTCGTAAAGTTGTTGCAGATGAATTTCAACTTTATAGAATAGATGGAAGAACTATTATCGGACAAATAGTGTAAGGATAAATTACCCTAGTTTCGTGACTGAATTGTGCTGAATTAACTTATGAAGCTTATTTATTTTCCTTGATTTTTTCTGCTCGACTACTGTTCATTGTAGGATAATCAATTGATGATTTTATTTCCTTTTGAACGCCACACATCGTTTTTGTTACGATCAAAATTGATCCTAATGCGGATGCGGGTAGGTTAATTTTTGAATTACGGTATTATTGTCGTCTATAGTCGACACTGGTGTTCAACAGGATAAAGAGGTCCACTGTCCTGCAGTGGGACGTATATAGGCTGGGATGATGATGATGATGATTAGATCTGCCCTTAACAGGCTCTCTTATGCCTCCGCTTCCGCCATCCCCTCTGACTTTGAATCCGTTCCTACTCAAACTCAAATTTAATCAAATTCGAGATATTTTTGTAAATCTCTTTCGTTCTTACTGAACAAAAGTATTCTCATTCACGTTTTCGATGTAGAAAATGTGAAATTTTTAAAATTTATTATTGAACTGTATCAATTTGGTACTTTTTTCACCTTTCTCCTTTTCATATCGCTTTGCGAGTGAGCAAAGTAATTGTTTCAGTTCATTAATATGGACCTCCGCAAAGTAACGCCTGATTCAATAAATTAAAATTTATTATGATAGAAACAGGGGTTCAAAGAATTCGTAAATTGCCTGTTACTGTAAACACTATGTCCGGATTCGGTTCCAACCGAGACCGCAGATTCAAGCAACCGATCCAATAATCCCATAATGAGATGCAACTGTTAACATTAATTGTATTTATTGTGCAAGTGAATGCGAAAACGGTTGCGGTATGGTGGTGGAAAGATTTTTCGGTTAAATTGCTTTGAGTTTGGGTAGTTTTGGTTTTAATGGTAAAATTTGATGGATGGTTATGGGTAGCCTTAGCTCTTCAACGTTAGGTGAGATAACCTCATTATTACCTTTCTAAGATATAACTAGAACGTAAGGACGTCGCAATAACTTTGGTTAAACTGGATTTAACATCGATACTATTATTAGTTTTCACAAAAAGTTAACTCTTCGTCTTCTTCTTTCTTAACATTTTATTTCTTGTCTTTTAATAATTATTTGCTCAAACGGTTATGAGGAAAAAGCGTAATATTCATATTTATAACTCTACTGGTTTTACTCCGTGGATTTGCCTGCATTAGAAATTCACAAAAACATCTACGATATTTGAGCTTGGCCTAACAAAAGGTTGGGATAAAATTTTAAGCCACAACTTTCGCTTGGACTTCGCCATCTTTTTTTAGGGTTCCGTACCCAATGGGTAAAAACGGAAACCCTATTACTGAGGCTCCGCTGTCCGTCCATCCGTCCGTTCGTCCGTCTGTCACCAGGCTATATCTCGGGAACCGTGATAGCTAGAGAGTTGAAATTTTCACAGATGATGTATTTCGGTTGCCGCTATAACAACAAATACTAAAAAATGAAATAAAATAAATATTTAAGGGGGTTCCCATACAACAAACGTGATTTTTTTGCTCGTTTTTGCTCGATATTGATAACGGCAACAGGTAGAAGCTTGAAATATTCACAGAATATTTAATTATGTATTGACTTTATAAATAAATCATTAAATTAAAATAAAAAAAAATATTTAAGGGGGCTCCCATACAAAAACGTGATTTTTATAGATAATTGTACGGAACCCTTCGTGCGCGAGTCCGTCTCGCACTTGGCCGGTTTTTTAACAATAAAGGCTTGCATTTGACCACAATCACGCTTGATGGAAAGTGAAGATGAGGCCTACGATGGACCATGCTTGCCTAGTAAATGCTCATTCATCCTAGACTTGAATTTGGGGGAATAAGAAGAAATAAGGCAGTTGAGCGCGGTGTTGCGTGCGCCCTCAAGCATTGAAAACGCACAACAAATACGGGGCACTGTAACCGGCCCGCGCGCTGCACAACTGCTCAGATCCTTCCTTCAGAATAGCTTCTATAGGCAACAGGCTGGAACACGACAAAAGTTGCTTGGCGGCCTGGCTCAATCTATTAGGGAATTGTAGGGAGGGCGTAATTGTAGACGCGAGCGATTTCAACCCCCAAAATCTCTTACTAGCACCAGATTTACTACTATCAGAAAATTTAATCAATCAATCAACAACCATAGTCCATCCACTGCTAAACAAGTAGATAATAATTAGCCCCACTCAATACCTAATGCATTTACATATACCTATGTGTAAGAGTTATCAAAATTAATAAAAACAGGGACACTTTGGCAATAGCGGTTAGCGTCCAATGAAAGCCCTTCACACGCAGCGATGTGTGGTTGACCGCAGAACTGACGATGATTTAAAAACATATGATATCATATAACATCATCGTGGTACCGTTGTTTATCCTAAGGCGTCTCAAGCAAAGGGGCGTGGGTTCAACACGGGTTCGAACCTCTGAGTTATTTGGAACTATTGTCAGAAATTACAGTTGTTTAGCATGAGTTTTGGTGAAGGGAAACAACTGCACCTGCGAAAATTTAATACCTATGTGTAATGGTCTCAATCCACACTGAGCCTGTGTGGGAAGGCAAGCTCCTTTAATCTGAAGAGGCGCCTATGTCTGGCTAGGCCGAAAACGATGACGATGATAGTTATGCATTCCTTTAAAAAACTTCGTTACTGACATACAACGCCCTTTAGCTAGTCAGAAACATTTAGACTTTTTACTTTACTTTAGTGGTGTACCTACGGGTATGTATTACAATACCGAAGTACGAAAGACCGAATGTATTAAAACATCGAATGGGTTAAAAGACCGACGCGATTTTTCTCTGAAACCGTTAACTTTTTAAGATTGTTATAAAACAAACCTAACCTAACCTAATGGGTTCTGTATGATGCCGTTTTAATAAATTCTGAGAAGTTTACGGTTTCAGAAAAAAATCGTGTCGGTCTTTTGACCCATTCGATGTTTTAATACATTCGGTATTTCGTACTTCGGTATTGTAATACATACCCGTCCGTACCTACCAAGAAGGGATTTTTCGGAATTCCCGTTAGGAACGTGACTAGTCTATTTTTATTCTTACTCAGGGGCAAAACGGCGAGGTGAAGCTAATATCGTGATAAATGATTCGATGATCTAACATGTCACATTCTGAGAATGACCTGTGGAAGAGACATACAATACAATACAATACAAATATTCTTTATTGATCACCAAAAACAGTACAGTAACATTACAAAAATAAAAATTCAGGTAGACAATAGGCGGTCTTATCGCTAAAACTCAGAAATTAATAAATATCAACAGACTTATGTAGGTGGCAGAAATAACAGACAAGAGAAACTTAGTATTAATAGACAATAAACAATAAAATCAATACAAATATAATATAATATATAAATTATATATTTTGTAGTGGTAGAGCCATGTTGTAGCTAGCCGCTGCATCACGAATGGGCCGGCTCATCCGGGGCTGTACCACCCTCTCACAGAACACTGGCGTGAAGCAGCAGTAATCCTGCTTGCGTTTCGTACGGTCAGTGAGAGTGCCGGGGGCCCAATACCTCACCCCTTCCCTCTCCCCCTTCCCCTATTCCCTCTCCTTTAGGGCCAACAACGCACTGGCATCGTGTAAAGCGCTGCGGGTGTCTATGGACAGTGGTGTTCATTTAACATCAGGTGACCCACTAGTTCGTTTGTCTGGCCTATCTAACATAAAAAAAAAAAAAAAATATAAATAAACACATATATTCAAGAGACATAATTAAGTAAATGTAGTTATAACAAGAACGATTTAATCAAGAGATCTGTCAATGTCTATACAAGGACTTTTTTTTTTTATTTATTTTTTTCTCATAGGTATTACATACACTGGCTTACTAGTCTAAATCCACTCGCCAAACTGATATGACAGTTTGTTGGCGAGAACACGCTCATTACAATTTAGTTATAATGTAAGTACCTATTTAAATTAAACATGCATCTATAAACAAAATAAAAGTTACAACAAATAAATACAGAGATGTGGACGTGTTCCCTTAGGGGCTGTTTCACCACTTTTTTTAAGTTTGGATTAGCCTTATTTGACAGATGGAATTAAAATTTCTGTTTAACGACCGCTTTAGCCTAGTTGGTAGTGACCCTGCCTACGAAGCAAGAGGTCCTGGGTTCAAATCCCGGTAAGGGCATTTGTTTGTGTGATGAGCACGAATATTTGTTCCTGAGTTATGGATGTTTTCTATGTATTTAAGTATTTACTTATCTATTGTTGACGCCCTCTGGTGATGTCAAGCGACAACAACGCTACTGCGCACAATTAAGAACGACGACCGCACGAGGGCGCTGCAATCGCGACGGTTGACAGTGTCAAAATTCTTTCTTTCTTACAACCGTAACAACGACACCAATTTTGTTAGCGAGACAAGAGCGCACCATTTTTCATTGTAATTGTACAAATCCTTTTTTATTAAATCTGAGCAAATAAATATTTTGCTGAAGAAATTAAGAATCCTTCATTGAAATTGCCTCTGCCGAACCACCCAAGAGATTGCCAAAGCACAGCCGCAACATTGGACCTTCGAGCCGCATCATCGCAGAAGCAGCTTCAACCAGCACACGAGGATCACAGTTGATCACACCAGGAGAAAGGTCATATTCGCACTCCGTCCTTCCTTCCTTCCCACTCGGATTTGTGCTAATACCGTGTCCGTTGACTACGTTTCAGGGTACCTACGCGTACGGTTAAACACACGCACCGTCATTGCGTACCGGCTACGTGTCTAAAGTGTAAAATTGTAAGTACTCTTGTCTTCCACATACCACAAAATGCCTACGGACGATTTAACATCCCAAAAATCGCCTCTCTCAATTTACATTGAGAATATTAGCGATGTACGTAATTTAATTAAAAAGCGAGGCACAGTCAAAGGCAAGCTAACGTTGTTCGAAAAGTATGTCGGCAGTCTTGACACTACGTTTAATTCATTATTAGCAACGGAATTAAAATTGCGCATCAAAAATTGCACACAGTATTTTATAGATTTTGATTTAATTCAAACTAAAATCGAAGAGCTGTCACAAAATGAGGAAGAATTAAATCAAAATTTAGAGTCACGTGAGGCTTTTGAGACGCAATATTACCGGGTTATGGCTCAAGCTACAAAACTGATCGAAGACACGCTTGCTGTGACCACGAACAAAGCGAACAATTCCAACAATTGTTCTTCTATAAATTCGTGTCCGGTTAAATTGCCTACCATTTCTTTACCATCGTTTGACGGTTCGTACGAACACTGGCTAGAGTTTAGGGACACTTACACATCACTAATACATAACTCTAAAGATATTGGAGCGATTCAGAAATTTCACTACTTACGTTCGGCCCTCACAGGTAACGCCTTACAGGTAATTAAATCATTAGAGTTTTCGTCGGTGAACTACACTATTGCTTGGGAGTTGCTTGAGAACAGATACAATAACCACAGGGTACTCACACACACTTACGTAAAGTCATTGTTCACTACACAATCTTTAACTAAAGAGTGTCCTTCACAAATTAGGAGGTTGGTCGATTCCGTCCTACGTAACCTTCGCGCTCTGAACACATTAGGCGAACCTACGGATTCCTGGGATACGCTTATAATTTATTTAATTGTCACAAAACTAGATCCAGTCACAGAGCGCGAATGGGAACAGTATAAGGGCTCGATTAACTTAAGACAGAAAAACGATACGTCTTCTAAAATTATGCTGGCTGATTTACTTGACTTTTTAAGAAACAGAGCTGATATGTTGGAAGCTATAAAATCTAATCACACGAAAAATACGCACACATATACACAAGAAGTTAAAAGGTTATTTACAAATCAGCCGCCTCAATCACAACAATCACGATCCGTATCACAAAGTTATGTATCTAGTTCCGCAAACACTCACGCGACTAAACCTAACTCTAAACGCACATTTGTTAAAAATTGTCACATGTGTAATGGAAAACATCCGTTATATACGTGCACTGGCTTCTTGGATCTATCTGTTGACGAGAAAACGCGCCTGCTTAACGACAAAAGGCTGTGTCTAAACTGTATGAGGTCAGGTCACACTGTTGCTACATGCCTATTCGGCCCATGTAAAATATGCCATAAAAAACACAACAGTCTTATACATAGCCCGAGTAATGACGGCGGCGGCTCGTCAACATCTGAGATAACCAATGCACCTGTGACGACAACAGCTAATCACCATTCACACACACAATGCAATTATAATACGCACGACGGCAGGAATGCAAGCGACCCCCTCACACACCCGCAATTATTGCAACCGGTCCTGTTATCCACGGCGCTAGTGGACGTTACCGATTGTAATAGTATCAATCACCGGGCGCGAGTACTTCTAGATAGCGGGAGTCAACATTGTTTCATCACTCAATCGTTCATCACACAAATAAACGCACCTATCATACAGTCCACTCACAAAGTTACGGGCGTGGGTCAGTCTGTCACACAGTGCACACAGTCTTGTCAGGTTTACCTACGATCGTTAACGAGTGAGTATCATACACGCATCAATTGTATGATACTCCCTTGCATCACACAAAAGCTACCGTCGACTCACATAGACGTTAAAACACTACAATTGCCACAAAATATCCAGCTCGCCGATCCAGCATATTACAAACCATCACAGATTGATATGTTGATCGGCGCAGATATTTTCTGGGATTTGATAAGTGACGGCCACATTAAATTGACGAGCGGGCCTCATTTATTAAATACGAAACTGGGATGGATAATCTCAGGGCCGTTATACACACAAACATCTAACACTAAACAAGTTTCATCTAAACAAACACAATGTCATTTTACACACACAGACACACAATCAATAGACACACAACTTCGTAAATTTTGGGAGGTCGAAGAGGTTTCGAAGGTAGGCGATGGGTTGACGGAGGAGGAACGCTCTTGCGAACAGCTGTTTACAAGTACCACACAGCGCCTAGGTAATGGCCGATTTTCCGTACGTATACCTATGCGCGAAACAGCTGATGAGCTCGGTGATACCTACGCTATAGCAAAAACCCGTCTTATATCATTGGAACGTAAACTCGATCGCCACCCAGAATTTAAAAAGATGTACACTAATTTTATGCGTGAATATATAACTTTAGGTCATATGTCACGTATTCACACATACACAAAACCGTACTATTTTCTTCCACATCACGGCGTCTTTAGAGAACACAGTGTCACAACAAAATTGCGCGTTGTATTCGATGCGAGTGCTAGCTCAACTACGGGCAAGTCACTAAACGACTTGCAGCTAGTAGGCCCGCCTTTACAATCGCACATATTTTCAATATTACTTCGTTTTCGACAAAATAAATATGTCGCGTGTGCGGATGTGGAGAAAATGTACCGGCAAGTATTAATACAGCCTGATCAACGTAACTTGCAATTGATCTTGTGGCGAGAGAGTCAGTCGGATCCAGTGGGTATTTATCAATTAAATACGGTGACTTATGGTATGTCATCCTCGCCGTACTTAAGTATTCGTTGCCTAAAACAGTTAGCCTCAGAGTGTACTAACGGCACGGTCAAGCGTGTCATAAGTGAAGATTTTTATGTTGATGACTTGATCACTGGCCACAACAATAAGCAACAGTTACTAAACACATGTGAACAGGTCACCGAAACACTGAACTCTGGTTGTTTTCCTCTCCGTAAATGGGTGTTTAATTTTGATGTGTCGCAATCATCGGCTAAAATCACATCACGAGAACTTTCTTTAGGCGATACATGTCAAAATAAAACACTGGGATTGGGTTGGTTAAATTACACAGACGAATTACATTACACTACTAACATACAACACGACGATTCACAAACAACAAAGCGCAAAATGTTATCAATAATTTCACAGATCTACGACCCACTCGGCCTTTTATCTCCAGCCATAATTATCGCAAAAATATTATTACAAAAATTATGGTTGCTGAAGCTAGGATGGGATGATCAAGTGCCTGATGAGGTATCTTTATATTGGGAAAAATACATAGAAACACATACACAACACATTCACACTTTACGCATTCCTCGTCATGTCATCACACACACACGCTCACTCCAATTGCATCTATTTACTGACGCAAGTTTACATGCGTATGGAACTTGTGCTTATATACGCACACACAGTATTAATGAGGAATTTATAGACGTGAAATTGTTGTGCGCAAAAAGTAAGGTATCGCCGGTGTCCTCCCCGTTGAGCGTTCCGAAACTCGAGTTGTTAGGTGCATTGCTGGGTGCGAGATTATATAATAAAAAATTAAACTCGTTACATGTAACCTTTGACAAAGTAATTTTCTGGACAGACTCCACTATAGTGTTGGGGTGGTTACGTATGTCACCTCATCTGTTAAAAACATTTGTACAGAATCGAGTCGCGGAAATAAATAACTTGACCGGGAGCGCGCAATGGTTACATGTAAGTACGAAGAGCAACCCGGCCGATCTGGTATCGCGCGGGCTCGAGCTCGACGCGCTCAGCCCCTCGGACTTGTGGTGGCGCGGCCCGTCATTTTTGCACCAGCCGGAATCGAACTGGCTACACCAACATACGACATGCACACGAAATTTAACACAAAACGATTTACCGGAACTTAAATTAAATACGATTAGCTTGACGTGTCAAACCGATGTTGATCCATTTCCTTTCGGTAAATTTTCATCATTTCCGGTTCGTGTACAACGCACGCATTAAAATAAAAATGAACCGTAGAAGCGGCCCACTATCTCTTACCGAAATAAATGACTCAACAAAATGGCTGACACGTCTCGCTCAAATGCAATCGTTTCCAACAGAACACACAAATTTATTAAATAACATAAAATTTAAACGCACACGCAATATCTCAAAATTAAACATATTTATGGACGCAGACAAGTTAATTAGGGTAGGTGGACGCCTATCTAACTCAAGCAAATTTACATACGATAAAAAATTCCCTTTGTTGTTATGTTCTAAACATAAATTCACAAAACTTCTGTTTGATAGTGAACACAAACAACTATTACACACGGGACCGCAGCACCTGCTATCTGCAGTCCGAGATAGCTGGTGGCCGCTCGGAGGTAGAAACCTAGCTAAGCAGGTGGTTCGCGAGTGCGTTACGTGTGCGCGTATGAAGGGAACTGTCTTCACACCTATCATGGGTAATTTACCGGCACAACGTTTAGACCCCGGTTTTCCATTCATGCGTTGCGGCGTAGACTACGCAGGGCCAGTGTTCGTACTAAATCGTAAAGGCAGGGGCGCGAAGTTAGAGAAGGCTTATATTTGTGTAATTGTCTGTTTCTCTACTCGTGCTGTCTATCTCGACTTGGTTACTAGCTTGACTACACAGGCATACATGCTGGCCTTGAAACGTTTCATTTCCCGTCGTGGCAAGCCTGCTGAAATATTTTCGGATAACGGCAGAACCTTTGTGGGCGCAATGAAAGAACTTTCATTGTTCCTACAAAATAATTCCGCTTCCTTGATCGACTCTGCCTCTGTGGATGAAATTAAATTAACGTTTATACCACCTTATGCGCCTCATTTTGGTGGTTTGTGGGAGGCAGGCGTGAAATCTTGCAAGTTTCACCTCAGACGCATCGTTGGCAACGCAAATTTGACGTACGAAGAGTTCAGTACGGTGTTAGCACAAATCGAGGCAGTCCTGAACTCTCGTCCCATGCATCCTCTATCCACAGATCCAAACGACTTCCTTGCCCTTACTCCAGCACACTTCCTCATTGGCCGTTCTTTGACGTCCCCCCCATGCGAAGATCTGACCCCAGTTGCGTCAGGCCGGCTCCCCCGCTACGAGAGGCTGGAGCAACTGAGGCAGCATTTTTGGAAGCGATGGTCGAAGGAGTACGTCTCGGAGCTGCAGACGAGGACAAAATGGCACACAACTGGTCAGGATATCGTCCTTGGCTCCCTTGTCCTCGTCAAAGAAGACGGCCTGCCACCCCTGAAATGGCGTCTAGGGAGGGTGGCTGAAGTATTCACCGGCAACGACGGCGTTTCCCGCGTGGCCGACGTTAAGACGTCGGCTGGTCTCCTGCGTAGGGCATTCTCGAAGCTGTGCCCACTGCCACTGCAGGCAAACACGGACTCTTCTTCGTGATCTACACCACATATTTTGGGACCCTGGTGTTCCCAAGGCCCGGGGCATGTTGACGCCCTCTGGTGATGTCAAGCGACAACAACGCTACTGCGCACAATTAAGAACGACGACCGCACGAGGGCGCTGCAATCGCGACGGTTGACAGTGTCAAAATTCTTTCTTTCTTACAACCGTAACAACGACACCAATTTTGTTAGCGAGACAAGAGCGCACCATTTTTCATTGTAATTGTACAAATCCTTTTTTATTAAATCTGAGCAAATAAATATTTTGCTGAAGAAATTAAGAATCCTTCATTGAAATTGCCTCTGCCGAACCACCCAAGAGATTGCCAAAGCACAGCCGCAACATCTATAGAAGTATGTTTATCGTCGTCTAGTACCCATAGTACAAGTTTTTCTTAGTTTGGGACTAGCTCGATTTGTGTAAGATTGTCCCCTAATATTTATTTAACGGATGATGATCGTCTTAGATCTTACCTTAACACAAACTGTACCGTTGCTAAAATATTAGTCACGATTATTTTTTTTCACAAAAAACTTCCTTATTTGTATAAACGTGCCGCAAACACACAAACATAGTTAACAAGTCTTCATTGAACAAGGAAAGGAACAACCCCACAGTAATAAAAACACAAGCGAATGCACTCTAACCGAAGCCGAACCGCCGCGTCAAACTGACGTAACCAAAAATCCTAAAAAAACTCGTCCATTTAAAACAGAAGCCGAATGAGAATCTAATAAAACGATTGCACGGGGCGACCGCGGCAAAATTAAATATCGCCGAGACAATTCACGAGAATAAGTCCCGGGAAAAATCCACCGCCATTTTAATTCTGCTCCGTGTTGAATTGAACAATTATTTTTATTTGGCTTGTTCTACAGACGTTTGCGGATCAAGTTATTGCGGTTTTTTGTTCTTTTGCTGTTTTGATAGTTTAATGGCGTTGTGTTTTTACTATCCAGTGTTGATTGTGCAATACGAGAAAATCACAATGCTTGTTTTCAGCAATAAATGCTATTTCTTTTGTATCTTTTAATAATATGCTAATTTTTATTAGCTACTGATATACCTACACACTAGACTAGATTTAAGTGGCAGTGGGCAGGGCACATCGCCCGTAGAACTGACGGCCGATGGGGCCGAAAGGTTCTCGAGTGGCGTCCGCGGACTGGAAGACGCAGTGTAGGTAGGCCTCCAACAAGATGGAGCGACGACCTGGTGAGGGTAGCGGGAGCGCATTGGATGCGGATGGCGCAGGGCCGATCTGTTTTGCGAGCCTTATGTTCAGCAGTGGACGTCTTTCGGCTGAAATGATGATACCTACACATCAACTGCTAATCGCTTTTTTAGGTTTCCTGAGCCAAAATAGCAAAAATTGAATTTATAGTTTCGCCATGTCTGTCTGTCCGTCCGTCCGTCCATCTGTCCGTCCGTCCATCTGTCCGTCCGTCCGTGGCTTAGCTCAGATACCATAAAGGGCTAGAAAGCTGTAATTTTGCTTGGACTTTTTGCTTGAGAATTATTAGTAGATTAAATACTAAAAGTACCTAGCCTGAACTATAAAATATTGCTTATATAATACGGTCGAATAACTAATAAGATATGCAAGGATTAGATTATAATTAGAGTTAGATATAACGGGACAATTCACACCAATTAACCTAGCCCCAAAGTAAGTAAAGCTTGTGTTATGGGTACTAGGCAACGGATAAACATACTTTTTTTTTTTTTTTTTTTATAAATTATATTATCCGCAATCAGTCGAAAGACTTTTATCGGATTTGGTGAGGGTGAGTTTAGACTTGTAAGGGAATAAGGCCTTTACCCTATTCTCCTTTTATAAAACTTGGCGTCTTTTCAGCCTTTTGGTGCTATTTTTGGCATCCAGTAGATGCACTGCCAGTGGGTTAGGATGCCCGGCTAAGCGAGCTGCATGAGACTCTTTGTATCGCTCGATTTCTTCGGCAACTGTTGGCATGCCCAAATGCTCATGGATTTCATTGTTTCTCACAAACCACGGTCCATTCACTATTTGTCTGAGGATTGCATTCTGTACACGTTGCAAGCATGCTATGTTGGTTTTACTGGCCACACTCCAGAGTTGTATTCCGTAAGTTCAAATTGGTTTGAGAACAGATTTATAAATCAGTAATTTGTTGTCAGCTGATAGAGCAGAATTTCGTCGCATGAGCCAGTAGAGGGACTTGAACCGATGATTGATTTCATCTCTCTTGCATTTGATATGGTTTTTCCAGGTTAGTCGCCTGTCTAAATGGAAACCAAGGTACTTGACGGATTCAGAATGTGGTAGCACGTCGGCTCCAAGTTGCACGGGTGGGCAGTCTCCTCTCTTTAGGCTAAAGGTGATATGGTTCGACTTCTGCGGGCTAGCACGAATACGCCATTTCTGTAGCCAATCGTAAGTTTTGTTTAAGAGTTGTTGCAAATTGGAGCTAGCTAAAACAGGATCCGCATGGCTGGCGATGTGAGCGACATCATCAGCATAAGTTGCGGTTGTGATTTCGTCCGAGGTAGGAAGGTCGTAAGTGAAAATATTGTACAGAACCGGTCCTAGGACTGAACCTTGGGGGACGCCAGCATGGATCGGGTGGAGTGACGAACGCGCATCATTTTGTTTAACTCTGAATGACCTGTCTGACAAGTACGATGCGATAATGAGGAAAAGCGAGTGCGGTAGTCTTTCCTTGACCTTATATAACAGTCCTTTGTGCCAAACCTTGTCAAACGCCTGTTGAACGTCTAAGAAGACCGCCGAACAGAATAACTTATTCTCAAACCCCTGTCTCACAACATTGTACACACGGTGGACCTGCTCAACCGTAGAATGCGATTTTCGGAAACCAAATTGGTGATCTGGAATAATGTTGATTTCATCCATGTGTTTCTTGAGTCTAGTCAAAAATATCCTCTCCCATAATTTCGATAGAACAGGTGTAAGACTAATGGGCCGGTACGAGGCTGCTTCGTGAGCAGGTTTCCCAGGTTTGTGAATCATTACAATTTCTGAAACTTTCCATACCTCTGGAAAATGGGATAGCCTAAATATCGCATTAAACAAGCAAGCAAGGAAGGTCACGCATTTTTTTGGAAGTTCTTTTAAAAGTCGAGGAGAAATCAAATCAAAACCCGGAGCTTTTTTGGGGTCTAATTGCTTTATTTCCTTCCATATTTCTTTAGGTGATGTTGGATTGATTGGCAGGCACAATTGCAAGTCTTGATTGAGCATGCAATCTAGCTCGGTTTCATCCAAGTTGCTCTCATTCGGTTTAAACACACTTGCCAGATGATTTGCAAAAGCTTCAGCTTTCTCTGCATCGGTTTTTGCCCATGAAGATAGATATCGGAGAGGAGGGAATGACTGCTGCGGTCGATTTAAGTATTTGGTTGCCTTCCAAAGAGAATGTCCGTCGTTACTAGTAGGCGACATATTTTCTAGATTTATTTTTAAGACAGCGTTCGCGGACTGTTTAAGCGCCGTTTTCAGTTCTTTTATTGCTTTATTAAGCCTCTTTTTATCTAGTGGATGACGAGATTGCTGCCAGGCTCTTCGTAGGCGTCGCTTTTCCTCGATCCTCACTTTTACTTCATGTGGTAACGTCAAAGTTTTTGTCATTACGTTCTGATAGGGGGTGTTACTCCAAGAGGCTACCTGAATTAAATTTGTGACATACTTGCAGGCTTCATCTACATCTTCACGAGACTTCAGTGAAACATTGAGATTAATGTTATCCTCGATGTAGGCCCTAAACCCTCCCCAGTCAGTTTTGTACGAATACAAGGATTCTGGTTTTTCTAGGGTGAGTGGACTTGCACTTATCGATAGTATGACAGGAGTATGATCTGAGGAACCGTCATAGCTAGATTCGATGCTTGTATGCAGATGACAAATATTTTTTGAGATGAAGAAATCCAAGAGATCAGGCAGTTTGTTTGGATCGGCGGGCCAATAGGTTGGGTCACCTGTGGATATTGCTTGAAAGTGATTGCTATCCACACTCCGTTTCAACTCCCTTCCTCTAGTCACGCTACAACGTGAGCCCCAGAATGAGTGTTTTGCGTTCCAGTCTCCGCCCGCCACAAATCGGGGGCCTAGTGTCCTAAAGAAGTCCGTGAACACGGCTTCTGTTATTTTATGTCTTGGGGGACAGTATACGGCAGATAAAACAACCGGACCCGCACGGTCTTCTAATCGGATTGTGGTAGCCTGGAGGTGAATGGTAGAGTAGGCGTCCAAAACCGAGTGCTTAAGATTTTTCTTTATAGCCACCGCGCTTCCCGCGTGGGCTCTACCATCCGGATGTGGAGTGTGGTAGATTTTGAAACCCTCGATATGACACGAAGAGCTGCTAGTTGTATGAGATTCGGAAATCAAGACTACGTCCAGTTTGTTACACTTTATTATGGTTTCAAGCTCATGGATATTAGGTGATAAACCATTGATGTTCCAGGTTGCGATTCTAATAACTGCCATTAAGGTAGTTTAGCGATGACGGTGGTTAACAGTTGCAGCATGACGTTTATTTGATCAAGCAGAGAGTTGATTTTCTCACTTTGTCTTAGGAGTAGCTGTTCTATATTAGATATTGGTTGAGTGTGAGGATTGCTCGTACTGTGATCATTTTCCTTATGGGGTTTTTCAGTTTCAGGTTTATTCCATGCGTTTTGTTTTTTGAGCTGGGGAAATTCGTCTAGGTTAAGGATTTTTTCTGGTGCACCGGTACTTCTCTGGTTGATTTTTGGTTTCAATGTTTTACGAGCATGGATCTCTTTATACACTGTACAACCCTTGTAGTTTGCAGGGTGATCGCAGGAGCATAGGGCACATGTAGCAGGCGTATTCCTGTCCTTTTTGTGGCAATCTGATGTTTTATGGCCTTCGCCGCACTTGACACATCGATAGGGGCGCATACAGTTATTCTTAGTATGTCCATACTGCTGACACCTGTGGCATTGGACAATGAATTTGGATTTTTTAGGGTCTTCTATTTTAACACGTTGGTGATAGATGTATTGAATATTTTTTACTTCTTTGTTATTGCTACATGGCTCAATGTTGACAAAGAAAGTGGAGGTTGGAATTTTCTCTGGTCCACGACGAGCATTTACTATTTGACCTCTGACTTTGTTCCCAGTTTTTTCTATTTCATCTATAATAGCATCATGTGGAGTAGAGTGGTGTAAATTCTTAATGACCATGCGGTAACATCTTGTATCTTTCATGGAAAAGGTATGGCCTAACAAACCCTTTATAATATTAAATAGATAAACATACTTAAATAGATATTAAACATCTTGCATAAAGACTTCGACCACAAACATTTCGTGATGGATTTTTTCATAACGGCTGCGGAACCCTATCTGGGGCGTGTTCAACACGCTCTTGACTGGTTTTTTAATGTATATTTAATTTTATATATTTTTTACACGCCTATGTTAAAAATACGTACTAATTAAATAAATATCACACCAATTGACCTAGTCCCAAAGTAAGCTAAGTAAAGCTTGTGTTATGGGTACTAGGCAACGGATAAACATACTTATATAGATAGATACATACTTAAATACATATAAACACCCAAGACCCGAGAACAAACATTCGTATTTTTCATACAAATATCTGCCCCGACACGGGAATCGAACCCGGGACCTCAAGCTTCGTAGTCAGGTTCTCAAACCACTAGGCCATCTGGTCGTCACTAATTGCATTTAACACCTTCATCTATTAGAAGATTCCGAGTATCTGACTATTTAATTACAGTAATAGACGCGAACAATTAGCTGTATCAGCAATTAAATAAATTACAAAATGTTATTACAATCTGAAGCAGACTTCGAAACCTCGGGCAACTTCAACGTTTACCCACCGCTCCCCGAATCCAAACTAAACTGGGGAGCGAACACCTATTTACGTAAAAACTTTTATTAAAATCCAACACACAGAATGGGCGTCGTAATCCTCCATTATTTCGCCTTTCAACAATTACGCGGGGCTGCAAATAAAGACGTTTCAAGAGCAATATTCAAGGGGAAGGAAGGCGTATAAAAAATTATCATCACCTCATTCCGTCCCGCGAGTTTTCGGCCCAAATAAAAAAACTTGAGACGCGAGTAATTTTTTCACAAGCCTTACACATAGCGGCAATAAAAACCCGCCCCAGCGGAGGCGCGCTATATTTCATTTTATGTCTCACTCGAACCTGCCCGCGACACTCGGAAAGTTTAAATACCAGATGAAAATAATGTGAATTACGTGGATCGAGTAACATGACGTCTCAGTTCCCGTTTGTCGAGGAAAAAGAGTTACTACGCTTTGTCTTTCGGGCGTGTTTGATTAAGTTCCTTATTCTTGGAAACAAATTACTCTGTGACGCACAAGGCACAATTATTCTTGCTTTTCTTACAGCGTTTTGTCTTCGAGGGAGAGCGATGTACATTTTCGACTGGAGTGATACTGTACGGGAAAACCGTGCAAATTAGGGGAGTAAATCGTCGTTACCGCGATCGAAATCATGATTTTGATTTTGCCGTAAAAACTTGTAGTACCTGGGCGACCGAGCTCTGCTCGGGCAGAAACTCGGTACCAAGCGTTTTCCCAGAGATAAGACCAAGCTAGATCAATTTTTCATCCCCGAAAACCCCCAAATACCAAATTTCATCGAAATCGTTGGAACCGTTTCCGAGATCCTGATTATATACACCGGTGGGGCGGGGGGGGGGGGGGGTTGAGAGGGGGGGAGGGGATGCGGGGGAGGGAGCGCGGGGGTATTAAAGGGGGGATGAAAATTTCATTGATTTTGCCGTAGGATGCACCGTTTTCAAGATATTTGACAAAAACACCGGAGGGGGTGGAGGGGCGAGTCACGTTAAACTATCGTCCGTAAACCGACTTTACAGACAACCGGCTTTTCCTGTTCTGTGCTCCCAATAGGGAACGTGCACATAGACGGTGCTGCCAACTGGTGCCAAAGGGTGCCATCAATTTGAATGTTTTACCTTGATAAGTTTGTTTTACTGTCCGCATAGTGTCTCTTCTGTCGCATTAGTGCTGCCGCCTATAGTTACTGCACGTTCCCTATAATACTTTTTCTAACAAAAAAGTATCTTTTTCTCGCAAAAAAATAACTTTTTCTCACAAAAAAGTAACTTTTTCTCACAAAAGAAGAAACTTGACGTTTTCTCATAAAAAATAAACTTAAAAAAAAAAACTAAAAATCTTGAAAAAAAACGTGGTATCGAACCGAGGTCGGCTGGATCCGAGACCACCCGATTTCTAATGTGCCATTATGATCTGCTCGAAGTTGGCGAAATTTAGCTTTATATTCTAATGCAAACAAAAATAGCCGGAAAACACGAGTAAAAGCGATTTTCTGAAAATGAAACATAGCTAGATCAGTTTTTCATCCCCGAAAACCCCCACATACCAAATTTCATCGAAATCGTTGGAGCCGTTTCCGAGATCCTGATTATATATATATATATATATATATATATATATATATATATATATATATACATATATACAAGAATTGCTCGTTTAAAGGTATTAGATATAATTTTTTTTACTTTGATGAAAGTAATCTTAATCGTAAATAGAAATGATTACTTCTAAGTAATTTATTAGACTTTGCCACTTTGATAATAAAAATCATTGTGTCTGAGAGTTGAATTGGAATTTTAGGATTTTTTATTATCAGTAAAACTAGTTCTTTCCTGTGACTTAATTTTAGAAAAAATTCAGATATCGTTATCCCGCGGGAGCTATGTGCGTATAGTAGCGGAGTGAAGTCGTCACTTTTAGACCTTAACTCGTTGACATAGAGTCGAAAAATGACGAACCTTTTAATTCCGCGACTGTACATACGTAAGTTTCCATGGTAAAATCCTATATCTTAACAAATATACACAGACCAATGAAACACTTTCATAAACCGGATGGCCTAGTGGTTAGATAACCAGACTACGAAGCATGAGGTCCCGGGTTCGATTCTCGGTCGGGGCAGACATTTGTGTGAAAAATACGAATGTCTGTGCTCGATTCTTGGATGTTTAATATTCATTTAAATATGTATTATCGGTATAAGTATGTTTATCCGTTGGCTAGTACCCATAGTAAAAGATTTACTTAATTTATTAAAAAAAAAAAAACTTTCCCAACAAACTATTCTGCCGCCATAAGGAGAAAAACCATAAGTGACATTTTTTGCAAAATTGACTTTTTACCAGCCTCGCACTCCGGGAAAAAAATGTGATTTTTCTGTCTAGCATTTATTCGGATATCTCTTACAGGTCATGATTTAGACGAGCACAAGTCCATGCCATTTTGTTGCTATTACTTCCTGTTGGAGGAATAAAAGACATAACTATATGCTCATAGACAGAAAACTACTTAAGCAACCACTTGTGTTTTTTTAAATTGTTGTCTTCGACTTGCGCCAAACATTTTTGTAATAAGAAGAAAAACCATAATAATATGTTGGTTTTTTAAAAAAGTTTGATGCAAAAAACACACAAGTTGATAGAAATGCTGTTTCTTTTTAGTTTACGATTTTCATCAATTAAAAATCTCGGACACTGAAAAAGCACAAGTTACAAGTTATGTTTTATCAACCTCGTATGATTATATCTTATGCTTTTTCTGCTTAGTATCGGTTTCAAAAAATATGGTCTTGTGGTTTGTTTCGTAAATTTTGTTGCTACTTATGCTTTATCAGGCTAGTAGTCGTCCCCACCCCGGCCCCTCAAGGACAGGATTTGGCCGGCCTGCGATGTATTAAAGACTAATTTATGTCCCAGATCTGAATTAAATTCAGATGGTTCTGATAAACAGTGTGTGATTGAGGATTCAAATGACTCTGTCAAAGGCAAAGACTATGCTCCATCTAATGGATCTCCATCGGCCTTTGATATTTATGAGCTTTCCTCAGAGGTCCGAAGCTTACCAACTGAACCCCAACTATCTACTTCGCAAAATATAATTAGTAGTACTTGGGGCAAACTGATAACGTTTAATTTTAGTTTTGTTATTATAATTACCCAAAAATCTCTAAAAGCATCTCATTTAATTTTTCAAAACATTTGCTCAAAAAATTAACTTTCAAAAGATTCGAAAGAAAGGAAAGGATGGTTCGTAAGTTCATTTTACCGCACTAGTGCGATTTTTTTACAGTTTTTTTTTTGTTTCTGGGCTGGCGCACCCCAATATCAGCTGCTTTCACTTGATCGCATACAGCGCAGGGCGTCCCGAGTCGTCGGCAACCCCTCACTCTCCGATAAACTCGATCCTCTTGCTCTCCGCAGAGACGTTAGCTCCCTTTGCGTGTTCTATAAGATCTACAACGGGGAATGCTCTGAGGAACTCTTTGACCTCATTCCAGCTACGGGGTTCCATTACCGATCCACCCGTCGTAAGCGTTCATTTCATCGTCATCATGTTGATGAATGGCAGTCTTCGACGGTGCGTTTTAAGCGGTCTTTTTGCCACGAACTTGCAATATCTGGAACGAGCTTCCCGCTGGGGTCTTCCCATCGAGTTACGACCTGGGTGCCTTTAAGAGGCGAGTGTAGGTACAATTTTCTGCAGGGCCGACAACGCACTGGTATCGCGTAAAGCGCTGCGAGTGTCTATGGACAGTGGTGTTCATTTAACATCAGGTGACCCACTAGTTCGTTTGTCTGGCCTCTCTAACATAAAAAAAAAGTTTTTTTAATTCTCCATTTTAAAAGTTTACAAACAAAGAGTTTTAAATGAAAAAAATAAAAAGTATCGACTTATACGTAGAAAAATGTATAAATATACAAAACTAAGTAATGAATTTGCAAAATTAATTGTAATTTTTATAAACTGTAATTCAATTACCTCAGATTTTAATGATTTCCACCTTTTATTTATTCGAAAAAATCGCAGTGGCTGAACGCGTCGAACCTTTGCCTGATAATTTTAGTTAACCTAATTAAAAACAAAACTTACTCATTTTTGTAAAACTTTGCGTTGTTTTGTTTTTATTTTTCAATTTTGTGTTATGAATTGCCTATTTTTTCACAAATGTATTGAAAAAGTCGTATGATACACGGTTGGCAAAGTTTTACAAACTCGTGACGATGAAAACCCTCACCTTGTGGCTCGGGTTTATCACTCGTCAACTCATTTGTAAAATCTTACTTACCAATCAATAATCACGTAATAAATAATTTTCATTGTGTTTTTATGAATCTCTATTACAAGATAAGACTAAATAAATAAAACCCAAGTACTCAGTTGTGTGTTTTCAACTCCGAGGCCAACTTATAATGATGACCATAAGTGTGTACTTATGTTCTTTTTTCTTAGATATCATAATGCAAAGCTAACACAAAAAACATAAGTGCACACTTGTGTTCTTTATTCTTAGTGACAGTATTTTTTATGATTTATTTTACGAGACAGTAACTGTTTTTTTCTAAATATCTAATTAAAATAAAGAGATAATTGAAAAGTTTGCAATGCATAATAATTATGCGATATTCGTTTATTTAAAAACGAAAGTTTCAACTTTGTACTTTCAAGTTAAAGCAATTAAACAGAAGTGCAAAGTTTTTTGGATTTATCTCGAAACTTACTTTTTGTCACTTATGGTTTTTCTCCTTGAGGCGGCAGTATTATAAAATTTACTTTTACCTACTGTTACATTTCGAAACATACCTACATAAGTTAAATCTTAATTCTAATCAACTATTTATCTTCGCAACATCTCAAAACTCAAATTTACTACCCAAAAATTCCTCAAACCTTGTTAAAAAAATCAAACCGTTAATGTAACAAAGAGCTAAAATTCAATCCTTTCATTATCAGTAATGAACCAAAGGCATCATCAGCCTTAAACATAAAGTGTATTTACTCTAAAAATCCTTCTGGGAAGTGCTTTCATAATAGCCCCTCCGTAAAAATACCGTTTTCTCGTCGGTTTAATAAAACCCCGTTTGAACAGTCATGCCGATTATTACCTCAAGGGCTTAACATTTTATTTTAATCACATCATTCCACCCGATATTCAATATCTATAAGGTCTACGGAAAAATTGGAGAAGGGTTCACTGAAATAAAAAAAATAAGTAAATTTCAAGGGTAAAATACTATTTTAAATTATACTAAAACATCTTAACAACATTCTGCGTCAACTTTAAGGCTTTCTTCACAATACAAACTACGCCGACATTTAGACTCGACGAACCTGGGTTCTAGGTTGAGTTCTTGAGTGGAGACCACGGATCGGCAAACGTAGCGTGGGACGTCCTCAGACTCGGTGGAGCGATGATCTTCGCAAGGCGGCTGGCAGGAGCTGGATGAGAGTGGCCGAGGAACGTGCTCAGTGGCGTGCCATGGGAGCGGCCTAATGTCCAGCAGTGGACGACCATAGGTTGATGTTGTTGATGATGAACCTGTGTTCGTTAATCTTAGTTTTTATGAACTTCACGAGCAAAATTACATTTAACGACCGCTTTAGCCTAGTTGGTAGTGACCCTGCCTACGAAGCAAGAGGTCCTGGGTTCGAATCCCGGTAAGGGCATTTATTTGTGTGATGAGCACGAATATTTGTTCCTGAGTTATGGATGTTTTCTATGTATTTAAGTATTTATTTATCTATATAAGTATGTTTATCGTCGTCTAGTACCCATAGTATACAAGCTTTGCATAGTTTGGGACTAGGTCGATTTGTGTAAGATTGTCCCCTAATATTTATTTTATTTTTATTTTAAGTCTTCAATGAAGAAAAATACTTATAACTAATCAAATTAGCAGTGAATCATTTACAAATGTTTATTGAAACAAAACTGTATTATCAATCGAACCACAAACTTTTCGACGGCCTCCTTGCAGAACAATAAGGCAAACCATTACATAAACAAGCCATTAAAATCTTGCTAGAACCGGACAGTGTAACTTTCGAGTGGGTTCCGGAAGCTTCTGGAATATTTAGCCCGACTTAGAATCCCAATGGATGCTGAAGCTTTAGAAAAGTCCTGGCTATTTTTAAATCTGTTGATCCGCTTATTTTTGAGCATCGGCAATTTACCTCCTAAATCAACAGTTTACCTACGTTGCAAATAGACCGCAAAGAGTTCTTTTATATTTCGACTTTCGGCTTCGGTCCCCACAGGCATGACATCTGTCTGAAGATCACTAATGATCGTGATCTATACTAATAGTTTATTTAATTTATGTAAGCAAGTGATCAATGCTCGTTGTAAATATGTATCTGTTAACGTGTCAGTGAGTGCGTGAGAGCGAAATCTATGATGAGCATATAAAAACAATATATTTTTTAGGCTACCAGCGCTTTTGAAAATACCTTTATTGTCCTGAAAAATTTGCCGCAAGAAACTTAGACAGTAAGTCATAGTGACAAAAGTCATAGAAACAACTTAATACCCTTCTGTTAAAACTTGCCAATTCAGATCTGCCTTGGCTCTTTTGGCTTAAATGAAGATGCACCGACGATTTGGTAAAGGTCGCAGGAATCACTTGAATGTGTACAGAGCAGGACCGATAGTTATGAAACTCTTTGGGATAGGCATTTGTCCAGCAGTGGACGTCTTTTTGGTGATAATATTATATGATGATGATGTTTTTTGGTATTTTTCTAACACGTTGTCTATTTTTTTAAATAAACCATCTAGACACCTTGTCCATCATTGTGAGACTTTCTGTCTTCAGACAAAATACCCAACCCAATCAAAACGCCTTTGCAATAATCGTAATAACCTTTGACATAATACGTATCTTCAATTAGCACTAGACAGGGTAAGTTCGCAGACAGGCGGCAGACAATAATTCACAGACAAATCATCCATGGCAGGGGAAACTTTGTCCGCTAGTGTTGCAGCTCTATCGATGATAATTTTAATGGACTGATATGAACATGATACATGGAAATTAGAATTCGAATTATAATTATAGCACTAATACTTAAGAAGCTGTCATTTTGTTTTATATGTGGTACTTATATATTTATATTCATATTCATTTATAAATAAAATTAATACCACTTGGGAAATAGTCCTTTCACTAAGCCTAGACGGATTCTAGTAAGTGTTGCCTATTGTCTGTCTGAATTTTTATTTTTGTAATGTCACTGTACTGCTTTTGTTAATCAATAAAGAATATTTGTATTGTATTCTATTGTATTGTTTTTTATTGTGTTCTTTAAATTTTACATTTCGTAAACAAACATGATCTTTAAACTCAGCATAGGTATAAGTACCGGTAAGAAAAATTGCGCAAAGTGCACAATGACAATTTTTTTTTAATCAGGCGTGACTTTGCGGAGGTCCATATCAATGAATTGAAACAGTGTTGGCATCAATCTGAACTAAATCAATCCGGATTGATCAATCGAATTGACGCGTCCATCCGAATTGATCAATCCGAATTGATCAATTCGAATTGATCCATTTCTGATTGACGCGACAATCCAATTGAATCAATTGGAATTAACGCATCAATCCTCAATTCGGATTAAATCAATTCTCAATCTAGATTAACCATTCCCTAAGATTACTTTTCAAAGGTGTCCTTACTTAGGTAGTAAAGTAAGTACGCGGCTAAAGTGTAGAATCTAAATATTGCCGTTGAAGTTGAAACCATGTTTTGCACCTCAGATATCGATTTTGAATGCAAGCAGTCACTTTCAAAGAATGTCACTAAAATGTCCCAAAACAGGACACAAAATTTTTAAATATTGCAGTTGAAAAGATGTTTAGAAACCTCTGGTTACCTAAGATATCGATTTTGAACGCTATCGGTTAATTTCAAGGAAAGTCCCGAAAATGTTCCAAAAAGGACATCCTTCATATTGCCGTCGGAAACATGTTTTGGAACCTTAACTCAGACACCGCTTTTGAACGCATTTGGTCAGTTTCGAAAAATGGCCTAAATAAAAAGGACATTAGGTAGGTACATACAAAGTAATCGTCAATCCGAATTGACGATTGAGGATTGAGGATTGACCGATCAATTCGAATTAACGATTCGTAATCGTCAATCTTCAATCAGTAGATTTAGAATTAGTTTCGTCAATCGTCAATCGTCAATTCAAATTGATCGGTCAATCCTCAATCGTCAATCGTCAATTCGAATTGATTTTTTGCCAACACTGAATTGAAACAATTACTTTGCTCACTCGCGACCTTACGAGAAACGCGTCCGTGTAGTTTGGTGGTGATAGTTGGGTTTATACTGTGTGGAGGTGGAGGAACACAGCACATTTATTGCATATACTAACGCAACTATCGTAAGATCGCGGGATGAGCAAAGTAATTGTTTCAGTTCATTATTGACCAAAGAAACCGAATCTTAGTATACCTTACTTGTTAATTGACGGTGGCGGTCTTTATACCCATATTATCCACTAGTCTAGTC
This sequence comes from Archips xylosteana, assembly GCA_947563465.1. NCBI lineage: Eukaryota > Metazoa > Arthropoda > Insecta > Lepidoptera > Tortricidae > Archips > Archips xylosteana. Next base: position 23,436,837 of record OX387346.1, read on the forward strand.
GAAATGTTCAAAATGGTGTTAATTCTTGATAAAGGTCCTAAAAATATGTGCGATAGCTCATTGGATTCGAAATGACGTCTAGAAAAATGTATTCGAAGGATTTTACTGCAGGATAAAAATTGCAAAAGTTATTAACAAATTAAGATGAAAAAAAAAGGTATTTTGTTTTTTGGCAATATCTCAAAAACTATTAATATTTAAGAAATTTTAAAAAAATATTCTTAAAGAGGAGAAAATTTCCAAAAAAAAAGTCTACCTCCCGGAACTCTACCTCCATTATTTATTATTTTAATTTAGCGCTGAAAATAGGGCCCCGCGCGGTCGATTCAGCATGGCCGCGCTGCCGCTCAACAGAGTCTATGACATAAAATAATTTTTTTATAGAATTAAATATCAATCGAAAAATTTAAAAAAATTATCGTGTCATCAGAACACTTCAAAGAAGAAAGTCCCGTTGGAAAAAAATTTTTTTGTTGATTTTTCAAAAAGTTATACTATTGTTAATTAAGTAATTTTTCGTGGGCTTTAATTTTTACAAAAGACAGTATAAAAGTTTAAATAATTGGCCTATAAATTTTTGGCTTCTTGGAGCTCTTTTTATATATATACTTAACAAGACCACGTTATAAAAAAATCTTAAATTTGTATATTTTGTTTATTATAATTTTTTTAAGTTAACAAAAAATGAAAATCATCAAAAATGTTATTAAAAAATTTTTTTCAATTTAATGTTGAGTTATGGCTATTTTTGCATTGCATAGAGGCATTGTCTAACGTCGAAAAATATTTTTTTGCGGCATTTGTTAATAAATTGTTTATAAACAAATAGACAAGTTTAATATTTTTTAATTTTTTTTTTTTACCATATTGTTGTCATGGGAAAATAACAATTTTTAAAATAAAAATTTTTTCTTAAAAAAATTTTTTAATTGTTTAAAACCGTTTTTTACATTTTTGCATTGTTTAAATAATTAGTTAAGAAATTATTTCCTCTTTAAAAATCATAATTACCATTTCTCAATAGACTGACCGAATTTTTTTTTTTTTATAAATAATTTAATTGTTTATTAACTTTACAATTGTTTATAAACAAATTCAGATGACCATAGTATTTTTTTTCTAAAACTAAGAAAAACTACAAAAACAACCATGTATAACAAAGTGGTAAAATATTAAGATTATCTTCAGATTAAAGCCAATATAAAAAATTATAATATGTAGAATGTAAAGTCGTGGCAAACTATAAATAATTTATGCAAAAAGGAAGTTATTTCATATCTAATAGAACACTAGTTTGAAAAATAATAATGAAAATATGTTTATAATTAAAACTATAAGAGATATTGATTTAATGAAAAGATCATGAGGTAGATATTTTATCGATAAACAAAATTGTCTTGAAGGTCCATAAGCGTATTTACGTTATTTAACAAGTTATAAGTCATAAAAGAGGCAAAAATGTCAAAAAATCTTAAATTTTTTTAAACAATAGCATGTAATTGTTAATTAACAATAGTTACAAACTTCGTTTTGAGCTCATTTTAACAAATGTTAATCCTCTATAAAAATGACCTGAATGTTGATTATCGTATCTCTAATAGTTTATGAGTTATGGTAATTTGTTACTTGACAAATTGTGTGACCGATCTAACTTTGGTATCGTGGAGTTTTAGAAATTATTGTACAAAATACAAAAAAAAATATTTTACCACTTTGTTATACATGGTTGTTTTTGTAATTTTTCTTAGTTTTAGAAAAAAAATACTATGGTCATCTGAATTTGTTTATAAACAATTGTAAAGTTAATAAACAATTAAATTATTTATAAAAAAAAAAAAAATTTCGTTCAGTCTATTGAGAAATGGTAATTATGATTTTTAAAGAGGAAATAATTTCTTAACTAATTATTTAAACAATGCAAATATGTAAAAAACGGTTTTAAACAATTAAAAAATTTTTTTAAGAAAAAATTTTTATTTTAAAAATCATTATTTTCCCATGACAACAATATGGTAAAAAATTTTTTTTTAAAAATATTAAACTTGTCTATTTGTTTATAAACAATTTATTAACAGATGCCGCAAAAAAAATATTTTTTGACGTAAGACAATGCCTCTATGCAATGCAAAAATAGCCATAACTCAACATTAAATGGAAAAAATTTTTTTAATAACATTTTTGATGATTTTCATTTTTTGTTAACTTAAAAAAATTATAATAAACAAAATATACAAATTTAAGATTTTTTTATAACGTGGTCTTGTTAAGTATATATATAAAAAAAGCTCCAAGAAGCCAAAAATTTATAGGGCAATTATTTAAACTTTTATACTGTCTTTTGTAAAAATTAAAGCCCACGAAAAATTACTTAATTAACAATAGTATAACTTTTTGAAAAATCAACAAAAAAATTTTTTTTCCAACGGGAATTTCTTCTTTGAAGTGTTCTGATGACACGATAATTTTTTTAAATTTTTCGATTGATATTTAATTCTATAAAAAAATTATTTTATGTCATAGACTCTGTTGAGCGGCAGCGCGGCCATGCTGAATCGACCGCGCGGGGCCCTATTTTCAGCGCTAAATTAAAATAATAAATAATGGAGGTAGAGTTCCGGGAGGTAGACTTTTTTTTTGGAAATTTTCTCCTCTTTAAGAATATTTTTTTAAAATTTCTTAAATATTAATAGTTTTTGAGATATTGCCAAAAAACGAAATACCTTTTTTTTTCATCTTAATTTGTTAATAACTTTTGCAATTTTTATCCTGCAGTAAAATCCTTCGAATACATTTTTCTAGACGTCATTCCGAATCCAATGAGCTATCGCACATATTTTTAGGACCTTTATCAAGAATTAACACCATTTTGAACATTTCGACTAGACTACACCATTTTTCGGGGCAGTGGTGATAAATAATAGTGCAAATTATCGATACATTTTGATAGTTTATTTTGACATCACTATTGCCGGCCCAATGGCCCGTCTGATCGGTCACGACTGTGTAACTTAGTTATTACTTCTAACGGAGTATTTATGAAGAATGTGTACACAGAATTCATTGAGCAATTGTTATTATACGTATATTATTTTATTAATTATATAAATCTGTAAGGGTTTTAACTTGAACGGAACTTTAAAATGAAATATTTATAATACTTTACTAAACCTTTCACACTTTGACACTGTACTTTGTGACACCTATAGTGTCGTTGGCGTTGAAAAGGTTAATGAACTGAAACAATTACTTTGCTCACCCGCACCCTCGCAAAGTAAAGAAATTGTTTCAGTTCATTATTTATATTTGAAATTTACCATGAGCTTTACGGTGAAGGAAAACATCGTGAGGAAACCTGCACACACCTGGGAAGAAATTCAATGGTGTGTGCGAAGTTCCCGATCCGCACTGGGCTCGCGTGGGAACTACGGCCCAAGCCCTTGCAGTGGCCCTAGCAGTGGGACGTATATAGCCATCGCGTTTGCTTTCAAAAACAGTTTTTATTTTTTTTTATAAAACGTTTAATGTGATTGTACGAGCACTTGTCTGCCCGTACACTGCTTGATAGTTGTCTTGATCACAGGAAGGAACACGAAAGACGACTTTTAGATATAAACTTGATTTAATTAACTTGATAGGTGTGCACACTTACAATTAGCGAACGTGAACTGAATTACTTACTAATGGCGGAATGTTATACAAAACAAATGCTGAGTGTGCAAATGATCGATGACGCGTGTGCGAGGAACTCGTACAGTGATGCTAGTTTTACACAAGAACCGGTTATTTTTTCTTGCTAGAAAACTTAGTATTTGAAAATATTACCTGAGAAAGAGAAAAGAAAATATTGTTTAAAGAAACTGTTTTTTTTTGGCACGACACAGTGACTCCGTTAGTTTATATTATAAGAAACCGTTTCTCGAAACAGCTTACAAAAAACGCTAAGCTTTAGTTTTGGCGTATGACTCGTCAAAGAGTTGCTAAAGCGCCGGTTGGCACCACTAAGAACTAAAGGGTGTGTATTACAATACCGAAGTACGAAAGACCGAATGTATTAAAACATCGAATGGGTCAAAAGACCGACACGATTTTTTTCTGCAACCGTAAACTTCTCATAATTTATTAAAACGGCATCATACAGAACCCATTAGGTTAGGTTAGGTTTGTTTTATAACAATCTTAAGAAGTTAACGGTTTCAGAAAAAAAATCGTGTCGGTCTTTTGACCCAGTCGATGTTTTAATACATTTGGTCTTTTTTACTTCGGTATTGTAATACATACCTGAACTAAAGGGCTGGCAGCTATCTCTTTCAACAAATCAGCGACGTTATTCACTGAGGGAACGCCGACAGCTTTTTGGAGACCAAACTTGTCTTTTATTTAGCTGGAAATGTTAAAGCTCGGAATTGAAAGGAAAGTAGTACATTGTGGGACCGTAAAGCGAACGAGTTTGAAGTGGTCAACCAAACGCTGCGATGTAATGCAATTTGCACGATGTTTCTTGCAGGTTTGAACTAGATTGTAGGATTGAGAATTGCAAGATGATTCTACGTTTTTGACGCGGTACAATTCGATCAATGTGCAACATTTTGAAAAACAAAGTTAAAAAAAATCTTGAAAAACGTATAAAGAACTAGTATTCAGTCGAAAGAACTCAATCGACATATTTTGATAATAATATTTTTTTTTATTTGTATCTTTTCCTTCCAAATTTTTTTTTGTGTACGTGTATTGAATATGTGCAAATTAATCTTTCGCTCTCTCTCCCTCCCCCTTCTCTCTGTCAACTGCTAGCTGAATAATTCCGGTTTTAAAATTAACACCATGTCTAAAATAAGTGTCAAAATTAGGTAGGTATTAAAAATAAATACCAGATAATAAACACTCAAAACTTGCGCCTTTAATCATTTTAAAACTTCTTGATCCATTGAAAAACTTAATAAAACCGCAAAACACTCCCCGAGATTATCAACAAAATGAATTGGCAGGGCTACTTAAGCTTACAAAGTCCGAAAAGGCATCCAACCGCCGCGGGGCGCCGGTCCGGCCCGCGGTCCGAGGTGAATTACAACCCGCCGATCTGCGCCCCTGGCGGTCCCGCTACCAACCTTCCAACTCACAATTCTATTACCCCCAACGACAGTGCAATTTCGCCCACAAAAATAGCCTTTTTAAATGCTCAAAATGTTTGAGCTAACATTTTTATCAGACGATTGTTTGGCCAATATTTGTTTGGGGATTATTTTAGATTTGACGCCGCGATGTCGCGCCGCCGCCGCGGGCTCGAGTGGCAATATTTATGGATAATTTTGGCATTGTCCCGCCGACGGCCGGTTATTGGGGTGAATATTTATTGTTTAACCTTTTTTTATCGAAAAGCCATTCGTTCCGAATATGTCTTTTGTTTATTAGTCAGTTTTGAACGTTGGTGATGCCTGTGATTCGCTTCAGGAGCACAATGAACTTCTGCTCTCATTTTTCCCGATAGTCGATGGAAGTTCGGGTTGGCTTTTGTTTTAGACTTATTCAATATCGTCCAACCAAATGATTCAAAATTATTATTTTTTAGTCACTTTTCAAATTTTGGTACGTGTTAGGATGATAAGGTTCACTTTGGTTTGAAGGAATGGAGACACAGAAAGATGTAGTTATCACTTCAAGTTTTATTTGCTACTGTTTTAACTTAATATTGAACACCAGTTTATAGTTGCACTCACACATGCATAAATTGACAAGCATTCCATTCAACATACCGCCCACCAAAGGACTCTAACAGTCCTTTTTTATTTACACAAACTTAAACATTTACACAAAACTTACAAAATAAGTTAGGGAAATGCTCGCAACAATAATGGCTGGATAAGATAAACATCATACTTCAACTCTTATATAAACCATAATTACATTTCCATAAAATGTGCAAATACATGAATAGACTGCAATACAATACAGTGAGTGCAAAGATTACTAAACTCTTTCAAGCATGCAAAAAGTTACTTAGGTGTAACAACTTTCAAAGTTTTTAGTTTGACGCAATAGAAAATGACAAAAAAAATAATCTTAATTGAATATGCTAAATTACAAATACATTAAGAACTGTCTATTGGAAGATGACATAATTTTGTTACAGAACGCTTTGTAATGCTTTCTCCGCATTTTAGAGTGTAGACTCGAGTCACTCCGTCAGAGCCTGGATGCTTGTCCAGGATACGACCTAGCATCCATTTTCCAGGTGGCAGATTATCCTGCTTTACCAGCACAATTTGTCCGACCTCAAATTCTTTTTGATTCTGCTGCCATTTAGGCCTCTGTTGCAGTCTCGAGAGGTATTCTAGCTGCCATTTGCGCCAGAAGTCTGTAAGCAGTTTCTGCATGTGTTGCCATCGAGACAGGTGGCTCATGGGGATATTTTGCATATCAGGCGATGGTACTGTGATAGGAGCTTCGCCAATCAAGAAATGGCCAGCAGTTAAAGGCTCCGTATTATCAATGTCAGCGTCGTCTATAGGACTTAAAGGCCTCGAATTAAGGCACGCCTCTATTTGGTGCAAGAGAGTGGTCATTTCCTCGTAAGTCAGGTGTGATGAAAGGATACGTTTTAAGTGGTATTTCATGGACTTAACTCCTGATTCCCACAATCCGCCCATGTGTGGGCTATACGCCGGTAGGAAGTGCCATTGAGTGCCATCCATAGCTAAAGAGTCAGTGATCGGTCCCTCAAATTCCAACTTGGCTTCTGAGAAAGAAGCAGCCAATTCCTTGTTGGCACCGACAAAATTGCGTCCTTGATCGCTCCAGATGTGTGAACATCTGCCGCGTCTGGCAACAAATCTTCTGAAGGCTCCAATAAATGCTTCAGAGGTGAGATCTCCCACTAATTCCAGGTGTATGGCTTTGGTGCACATACAAATGAAAATTGCAATGTATGCTTTGTTGGTCTTGGCACCTCTACCTTTGGACATCAAAACTTGGTATGGGCCAGCAAAATCCACTCCACTATGCAAAAAAGGTTTTGCTGGATTAACTCTTACCGAAGGTAAGTCCCCCATTTGTTGTGATTTTACAACAGCATTTTGTTTGGCACATATCAAACATTTCCTAATTATTAATTTCACTGCATTCTTTGCTTTCAGGATCCAGTACTTCGAGCGCAAGTAGCAGAGCATTAGTTGGTGTCCGCCGTGCAAAGTCTTTAGGTGAGCTTCACGTACTATCAGTGTTGTAAGGTAGGTATCATTTTCCAATATGATAGGATGTTTTTCCGTTTCTTTCAGATTAGCGTGGCGTAGCCTGCCGCCCACCCTGAGGATACCCTCTTCATCCAGGTAAGGTTGTAGTGAAAGCAATTTACTTTTTTTGTTCACTTTTTTATGTGCTTTTAGGTTTTCTATATCTTCCAAAAACTTTTCCTTTTGTACAATCCGTATGCATGTTTTCATAGCTTCATCTAGTTCCTTAGTAGTCATAGATGTTTCTTTATCTTGTAGCTTTCTTCCATTTAAAAATCTTTTACAGTAGACTATACCTTTTGTTAATTCTTTTAAATCATCAAATATTTCAAACTTCGTAGAAAAATGATCGTCTTTGGTTTTTACTTTCAGGTTAATTTGTATCTCTTTTCTTTCCAGGTTCGTCATTACGTTGTTCGGTCTGCTATATGTGATTTCTCCTTCAGCCAGCCACTTCGGGCCCTTCCACCACATAGCATTGGTTTTTAGGTCAAGCAGGTGTTGGCCTCTCGAGGCTACGTCAGCCGGATTTTCTTGTGATTGAACGTGATACCAGTTGTGATTGCCAATATCGTCTAATATTTCAACCACTCTGTTCCTCACGTAAGTATTCCATCTAGCCGGATCTCCAAATAGCCAGGATAGCACTATCGTCGAATCAGTCCACGCAAATATCTGTCGTGTAGGTATGTTCATTGCATCCTTAATTTGTTTTAGTAAACCAGCGAGCAACACTGCACCGCACAGTTCCAATCGCGGGAGTGATTTAGCTTTTGTGGAGGCTACACGTGTTTTTGCGGCTATGATTTCAGTCTTCACATTTCCGTCTGTAGTTCGAACCCTTAGGTATGCAACAGCTGCGTAGGCTCGATTTGAAGCGTCGCAGAAGCCGTGAACAGAGATATTTTCCCTTACATTTTCAGTCGTGTGTAGCCATCTGGCAATTTCAATTTCAGGTAAGTGTTGAAAACTTTCTTTTAAATCGCACCATTCATCTGCAATTTCTTGTTCTACTTCTTCATCCCAGGTTATACCTTGCAACCATAACCTTTGGATTAATAGTTTTGCCAGCAGTATAGCAGGTGCTAACCATCCGAGTGGATCGAATAATTTCTGGATGTCAGCTAAGATGGTTCTCTTGGTGATCTTAGAGGAGCTTGAAGGTAAATTTAGACTATACAGAAAAATATCTCGTCCCATATCCCAGTGTAATCCTAAGGCTCGTATAGTTCCATCTATTCTAATATCAAGATTTACATGGGTACTTCGTTGAGAGGGCTTGAAATGTTTCAGGAATTCGGCATTGTTTGAGCACCACTTTTGTAGCATGAATCCACCTTTTTCTAAAATAGTCGCTATATCTTTAGCTTGCTTGATTGCTTGCTCTAGCGTGTCATTTCCCGACATAAGGTCATCCATGTAGCAGTCTTGTTTAATGGTCTTTGCAGCGTCGGGGTTGAGACAGCCTTCATCATCAGCTACTTGACTTAAAGTTCTCACAGCAAGATATGGAGCAGATGCCGTTCCGAACGTGACAGTTAGTAGTTGATAGTCTTTTACAGGTTCATCGGGAGTCGCGCGCCATAGTATTCTCTGTAAGTCTCTGTCTTCCTCAGTCACGAGAATCTGGCGATACATTTTTTGAATGTCAGCTACAAAACATATTTTTCTCATACGCCATCTCATTATTAGACTTCTCATATCATCTTGCAGCTGTGGTCCAACCAGAAGCTCGTCATTAAGAGAAACACCGTTGATCCCCTTTTGTGAAGCATTGAAGACAGGTCTTACTTTTGATGTTTCCTTTTCTTCTCTTACCACGGCATGATGCGATAAATATACGGCTGGGTTGTTTCTTTGGTCTTTAGGTACTTCTTGCATATGATTCAATTCTTTATATTCTTCCATTACTATGACATATTCGATTTTTAGGTTTGGGTCTTGCTTAAATTTTCTTTCTAATTGGTAGAATCTTCTTAGCGCTATGTCTCGTGTTTCTCCTCGTGTTGATAGAAGCATGTTGGTTTTCGTTGGTAACTTGACAATGTACCGTCCCTCGTCAGTTCTGGCTGTAGTAGTTTGGTAGATTTCTTCACATTTTCTTTCGTCTGCAGTTGGTTTTCTTCTTTCATCTTTGTCGTCTTCCCACATTCGTTTTAGCATATCGTCCAGATCCAGATTCAAATGCATAACTCGTATTTCATCCTTTTGTTCATCGTGTTGTACGTTCCCAAATAAAATCCAACCCAGGCTGGTATTTTGTGCACATGGAGTGCCTGGGGGACCTTTGATAACTTCACTCTTCATAATTTGGGCACATACGTCAACACCGAGCAGCATATCTACTCGTCCTGGTTGGTTGAAGCTTGGGTCTGCCAGAACGAGTCCTTGTAAATGTGGCCAGGTGTTTGAAGATATAGTACTTGACGGTAATTGGGCGGTAAGTCTCGTCGACATAATATACAGTTTGATTTTCACTTGGAAACTTGCGTCATGTCTAGATAGGAGTTCCACTTCTGCGCTGTGCTTAACAGTGGCGGTTGTAGACCCAATCCCGGTGATAGTGCCAGTGACAGGCGTTCTTGTTAGTCGTAGTGTCTGAGCGGCTCTTTCACTTATGAACGTGGCTTGGGAGCCATGATCCACTAATGCACGAAGCACGGTTATATTTCCTACATCATCTTTTACTGGCACAAGAGCGGTGGCCAGTAATGCTGTAGACTTACAAGTCGTAAAGTGAGAAGACAGCTCCATTTTAGTTGCAGTAGTGTCTTCTGATTTCGAGTCTTCTTCCACTCGGCTGTGATGGGCTTGAATATTGTCGGCTCGATTTGACGATATCACCGGTGTAGATTGGTGCACCAGGGTGTGATGACGTTTGTGACATATGCGACAGGACATGTTGAGATGACATTTCTTCGCTGAGTGTCCTGGAGCCAGGCAATTGAAACACAGGTTATGAGTCTTGACATAATCGCATCTTTCTGTGGGTTGCATTTTCGTAAATTCCTTACAATGGCATAATGTGTGATCTTCATTGCACATAGAACATGTTCTCGTTTTGGTGTTGGACGTCGTAGCAACGTGTACGGAATATTCTCTTGATTTAAAGGCTTTATCTTTCGATGGTGGGGCTAGGAGTTCAAGTGTTCTGAATTTAGATTGAAGAAATTTGTTTAAATCATCATAAGTGGGTAGTTCTTCAGCATCATCTTGACAAGAAAATTGTTCCCATTCTCGGTGCGTCTCCGGGTCTAATTTTTGCACAATTAAAAATATAATTAACGGATCCCAAGAGACAGTAGAAATTTGGAGATTATTTAAGCTATTAATGCATTCGGTGGTAGTGTCTAACAATGATTTAATATTATTCGCAGTTTGTGAAGGTACTTTCCTTTGCATAAATAATCTTTTCAAAACAGTATTAACTATAATCCTTTTATTTCCATATCGTTTCTTGAGCGTCGTCCATGATTGATCATAATTGCTTTCCGTAACTTGAACATGTCTTAATAAAGATTCAGCCTCTCCCGACAACGTACTTTTTAAATAGTGTAATTTTTGTACCTTGCTAAGTGATTGATTATTGTGCACCAAAGATATGAACAAATCTTGATAAGCCGGCCATTCTTCATAAAGTCCAGAAAATGATGGTAACTGAATTCGGGGCAACTTTAGTAGTCCATCACTATTGTTATTAATTGCACTCATAGATTGCCCATGTGAAGGCGCGCACTTAGTTAAACCCGTTATCAAATCCTTTAAATCAGCCTTTACGCATGTGTATAAATCTTCATACACAAAGAAATCTTCATTGACGAAGTACGAATAATCGGGTTTTTTCTCTTTCGGTACACATTTCACAAGTTCCAAATGTATATTTTTGAACGTATTCCAATAGTCTTCCACTGATTGTAATCTTGTTTCCAAATATCCTCGAGTCATACGTTGTTTAGGACATTTTTTTAGATTTGCTTGTGCTTTTGTTAACAATAATGCGGTATTCTCCAATACAGTTAACAATTGATCCGGTGTACTCATTTTAAATCTTATTCTTGCACTCCGTTGCTTAATTTACGATCACGTTCCTTTTTTCTTCGATAGCGTAATTATGCAGTTTATTTAAATCAATTACAATGTGCATTAAAGTTGTAAACATCGACGTCCAAACGACCCTTTTTTTTGTACCTGCGCCGCTTCGCTATTGTTCTCGTGCCGGGCGCTCGGACCGTCCTTTGTTTAGATCTCGTTCGTAATGTCGTAACTCACTTTACTATCCGGTTCGATGTTCGACCATATGTTAGGATGATAAGGTTCACTTTGGTTTGAAGGAATGGAGACACAGAAAGATGTAGTTATCACTTCAAGTTTTATTTGCTACTGTTTTAACTTAATATTGAACACCAGTTTATAGTTGCACTCACACATGCATAAATTGACAAGCATTCCATTCAACAGTACGTGATTCGGTATTGGGAATTATAAATAAGCATCATCATCATTTCAGCCGTAGGATGTCTAGTCTACTGCTGGACATAGGCCTCCCTCACTGACGCCCAATCATTACGGTTGGAAGCGACTTGCATCCACCCTGATCCTGCCTGAACCTATTTAATAATAATTGATTAAGAGGCTGACAACACCTAATTTTGTTGAAATTGATGTCATTTAAACAGTTTTTTAAGAAAAACTGCTAGTTCTAGCACATCAAAAAAATTATATGTTAATATTCATCATATTTCAAAGACCGTGGACGGACTCGATACATAATTGGACGAAATCGGCTCGATAGAAAATAATTGCAAAGATAGGTCTTAAAATCATCATTAAACGGTTCTATGTCTTTATTTTTTTGGCGTATGCGTCTGCAATTAAAAACATGAAGTCAACATATTCATACCTAAACCGCTAACGAGTCATATTTCACAAATAATCCACAGTTTTTTTTTAATTAAATATTTGCCCAATAAATTTCAATATACCCGGCTGCCCAGTAATAGCGGCATCTCGTTTACTCCGATACAAATAGACAGTGTGCGCCGACATTGGTGTTGACAGCGTCTTAAATTTAATGTTTTGAACTAAATAATTACTTTGCTCACCCGCGACCTTACAATAGTTACGTTTATGCAAGAAATGTGTGTTCATGCAGTTCCTCCTTAGTTTAACATTTGGTAGCATAGCATACGGTTGTGGTAACTCCGAAGATGAGCTCTGGTTGAGTTCGAATCGCGTCAGTGTAGCTTGGTGGTGGTGATAGTTGTGTTTATGTGATTTGTGTGTGTTCGTACAGTGTGGAGGTGGAGGAACTGCATGAACACACATTTCTTGCATAAACGTAACTATTGTAAGGTCGCGGGTGAGCAAAGTAATTGTTTTAGTTCATTAATATGGACCTCCGCAAAGTAACGCCTGATTCAATAAATTAAATAAATTAATTTTTTTTTTTTTTTTATTTTTTTTTAATATTAGCACATAAATAACAATATATTTAAGTACGCCAAACTGTGAAACAGTTTGTTGGCGTCACGTTCTGACAATAAGATTATTGTGCCAAGTGATGCTTACTAACTAGGTACATTAGACGTAAGTACATATTGATGCTGTTACAAAAGGGTTCCAGCTCAGCGTGAAAAGGTGTACCCAACAAAATTTTTAAGATACTCATCTTTTACTAGTCACTGATCTCGACGGTACCGCATTTTAAATGAATACGAAATCCCACAAAAATGGTAGTCGCCGGTGGAATTTTTAGTCAATTTCTCCTCTGTCGCAATTGAATTTGATCGGCGGATAAATCAGGTTTCAGCGCACGGAGCGGTGGCTCTTTGAGGTGAACCTGCCAAGCGACAGAAGATCCGCGGTTACGGATAACGCGGCGCTTATAAAGCTCCAGGTGACGGTTGTAATATTCTAACTTGTGTGAACAGGTTGTGCGGTACCGTACCGCAAACTCGTTCATACAAGTAAAAATATTACAACCGTCACTGCCACCACACCGCCACACCTGCGGTGTCTGCGTTTGGAGCTTAAGAGCCATGTGACACTGGCGATTTGCGAACGCATTTGCGGCGTGTTTGCCGCGGATGTGCCACGGATTCGCCACAAACGCGCAGTGTCCCTCGGGAACTATGCAATTTTTCGGAACAAAAACTATCCTATATGTCCTTTCAAGGGTCTCTTACTATCTCCATATCAAGTTTCATCTATTCTTTATCACGGGGTGCTCGCGGTTGCATTCCCCGTCTCTTTCTACCCTAATTGCTTAGTTCGAATGAGATTCCTTTGAAAAGAAGCGTGAGACAGGGGGATGTTATATCTCTGAAACTGTTTACTGCCGCTCTGAAAGACGCCTTCAAGCTCCTGGAATCGAAAGGACTAGGCATCAATGTCAACGGCGAATACATCAGTCACTTTCTGTTTGACGACGATATCGTGGTCATGGTAAAATCAATGGAGGAACTCAGCACGATCCTCCTCGAGAAGGAGATCAATCGGCGAATCCAACTCGTATAGGCAGCGTTATGGAAACTCCGCAATATCTTTTCGTCCAAGATACCTCAGTGCCTCAAAACAAAAGTATTTAATCAGTATGTGTTGCCAGTGATAACATATGGATCCGAGACGTGGTGCTTCACTATGGGCCTGATAAATAGGCTCAGAGTCGCTCAACAAGCTATGGAGAGAACTTTGCTCGAAGTTTCTATACGGGATCGAATCAGGAACGAGGAGATCCGTAGAAGAACAGCGGTCACTGACATAGCTAAACGGATTAACTCGTTGAAATGGCAATGGGCAGGCCATATAGCACGCAGAACAGATGACCGTTTGGGCCCAAAAGTTCTCGAATGGAGACTGGAAAGCGCAGCGTGGGTCATCCACCACAACGAGATGGACGGACGATTTGGTGAAGGCCGCAGGTTCAGGGTGGATGCAAGTCGCTTCCAACCGTAATGATTGGGCGTCAATGAGGGAGGCCTATGTCCAGCAGTGGACGTCCTACGCTTGAAATGATGATGTTTATCCGTTGTGCCCATAGTACAAACTTTGCTTAGTCTGAAACTAGGGCAATAAAATTAGTGCCAATAGTCCCATTGTTATTTTTTATTGCAATATTTTTTTGTCACACGATTTAGGATGACAGTAGAAAGAGTTAGTGGAAGCGATGGCAAGCATCCGCGCGTCAGAAAATAAGAACTTAGCAGGCTAATTGCCTAACTAACTCCTTAGCAATTGCTATCGCGTCGATTTTGACAGTTCTTGTATGGGATGACAATTGGTATCGGAAATAGCCAGCTGTTGTGACAACTACTCAAAAACTGTCATTTCAATTCGTTGCCAATTGTCAAAAAAGTTACACAATCACCCTGCTGGTCTTGAGTCGCATATACCTCGTGGCTTGCGCCGGCGCCTCCCTTTGTCGGGCGCTCCGCTCGTTTGCGGCTACTTACGCCGTCTTTGTGCGCGTGCGACTCGGCGCTCAGCCAATCGCTCTCCCGCTGATTTCGGGTCACTTCAATGACAAGATCATGAAGGGCCCCATTCAGTGTACTTTAAATTAAATTGTGTGTGCTTTTACTTTGTTAGGACTCCTTATAAAAAAAGATAGCCGTGCTGCCGTGCTATCGATATTAGCAGTAAGTCTGAATTTCGATTTTCGGACTTAGGATATCAGCAGTAAGTCCGTTTTTAATCTTTGGCAAAATCCGACTTACTGCTAATATCAATAGCACGGCAGCGTGGTTGACTAGTGATTAGACCTATAGCCTCTCAAGCGGAGGATCGTAGGTTCAAACTCAGGTTTCGCACCTCTGAGTTTTTTGGAATGCATGTCATCCCGCCATCTCCGTTTTGGTCTGCCCCGGCTCCAGTGCCCGTCGCTTGAAACCCAATCGGTTGACGATTTTACTCAGCGATCCGGATCCATTCAGCAGACAAGTCCCGCCCAGTCCCACTTGAGTTTGGCGGTCTTTGCCCCCACATCGACAATCTGAGTTCCGGAGCGCAGGTCGGTGTTTCTGAATCTATCAGTTCTCCGAACACCTAGAATGCTGCGCTCCATGTCTCGCTGGCAAATTTTGAGCTTGGATATAAACAATGAAAATGCTCTGCAAACAACTCAATAAACAAACAGTTTAACAACCGATGTTATCGCCCGTATTTCATTAATCAAGATATTTGGGTCAGGGTGGTATTAATCAATCACCTGTCGAAGCTAATATCCCAAATATTCACGTTTGGCCTTTGATTTGTGACTGGAATTACAAATTATTGGAATTTTATTGATAAAACGTTCACTGGACCATGTTTAGATGGTACCTATAATTACAACACTGATTTAAATTAAAATTCACTAGTCTATTGTTATTGAAAGTATGTATGTTTTTGTAAAGATAAATTAGGGTCAGCTATACATAGAAGAATAAGACAAAAAAAGCTTTGATTTATTTTCGACATACTATGTATAAGGAGTAGCTACTTTGGCCTGACTGAAAATTAAAATTTTAGTCATTGAGAGTAGTTCGATTCAGATTTAATTATCATTTATTATCAGACTTAAGCGGCAGTGGGTAGAGCACATCGCCCGTAGAACTGATGGCAGGTGGTGCCAAAAGATTCTCGAAGAGCGCTCGGACCGGAAGACGCAGTGTCTAATAAGATAAGCGACGACTGATTGAAATAATTTAAAAATAGAATAATGAATCCAAAACAATTACTGAACTAGAACAATTATTTTGCTCACTGCTCATTGTTTCAGTTCATTAATATGGACCTTCGCAAAGTAACGCCTGATTCAATAAATTATTCAAAACAATTACATTAGGTACTTAACAAGATTTACAGCGAAGTAAGAAACGACAATAGCAAATGCAAATGTATAGCAAATGACCGTTGTGTGTATGTGAGTGTGTATTTGTGTGTGTGTGTGTGTGTGTGTGTGTGTGTGTGTGTCAGTGTTTATGTATGGAGTTAGGTAGGAGCTGATGCGAAGAAAGGCCTCCGTATCTTTATTATGACAAAGACGGAAGACACTTTCTCACAACCAAAATGAGATTAGGTATATTTGTGACATAATCTTAAAACATAAAACTACCGTGAGACTCACTCATAGTGAAAAAATACGGATAACTCACATCTAGGATCGACTTTAGCTTGACATGTTTCGGGCTAATTCGTAGCCCTTCTTCTCGGAGCCACACGTCTCGGCGGCGGCCAAAGGCGCACTACGCACTAACGCTCCGCTCGCGCGGCTGCTCGACGCAACTGACAGCGACACACAACTACCCCCGTTTTCATAGTCACTTTTATTGTCATTGTCAAATGTAGGGTAGCACACAACATTTACAACATCACTTTGTGAAGGTTCGCTTACACTCACCGTTGTCGCAGTGCGAATATTCAACACAGTTTTCCAACTCGGGGATACCGACCATCGGCCGGTTGAAATTTATGTGTTTACTAGCTTTTGCCCGCGACTCCGTCCGCGTGGAATTAGTAATTTGGGCAGCTTATTTTTTTATCCAATTTGCTTTTTTATCAATCATGGCTCCCGCAACAGCATCCCCCCCCGCACCCCCCTCCTCGACAAATGGGCTATCTAACACTGAAATAATTTTTCAAATCGGACCAGTAGTTCCTGAGATTAGCGCGTTCAACCAAACAAACAAACTCTTCAGCTTTATAATATTAGTATAGATAATAGACGTGAGTTATCAGTATTTTTTCACTACATAATCTTAACTTCGTTGCATCTTGTTGCAGTGACTGCAACCATGATCAGGCCCCACCGGGTTCTCAGCACGTGCTGAGCGGACGCCGCAATGAGCAGGCGAGGCCCCTGCCGGAGCTTCGCGATCAGCGTGCTACAAATCATCACCATTATATGTCAAGGTATCTATAATCTCTACAATATCATCTATAGGATGTAATCAGAAGCCATCATCAGCCAAAAATCGTCCACTGCTGAACATAAGCCTCCCAATAACCAAACAGATCGGTCCTGTGCCATACGCATCCAACGCGATCCCGTAACCTTTACCAGGTCGTACCTCCATCTTGTTGGAGGACTACCTACACTGCGTCTTCCGGTCCGTGGCCGCCACTCGAGAACTGTCAATTCCACGAGCGATGTGCCCTGCCCACTGCCACTATGTCGGTGACTTAAATTCTTGCGCGGATTTCATTTCTAATGCGATCCAGCAGAGAAACACCGAGTGTAACCCTCTCCATTGCCCTCTGAGTGACTTTGAGGTTTCAGAAGTGATACGACTCAATCAAGCATAGGTATGAAGGTGAATAAATGCAGTCATTATAGTTATACCCAACAATAATCAAAACTAGATTGTGTTGGCGGTAGCGGTATTGAAATAGTACGTGTAACTTGATGGAATATTAATTTATTACTGAATCAATTTATTCTATTACTAACTTACATACTACACTACACCACAAGATGATCAACCGTGAAACATTTTTTTTAATTGGGTATTCTGTAACTTCTTAAGTAATACTTTTATTTGTTGATTTACCTTGCGCTATTAAAGTTCCCAAGAACAAAAGTTTCATGATAATAAAACTTCTGGCCGCTAACGATGGGCCTCATGAGAAAGCTCAAAATCACTCAGAGGGCCATGGAGAGGGCTATTGTTTGGAGTTTCTCTGCGGGATCGCATTAGACATGATGAAATCCGCGCAAGAACTAAAGTCACGGACATAGCTCGAAGAATCGCTAAACTTAAGTGGCAGTGAGCAGGGCACATCGCTCGTAGAACTGACGGCCGATGGGGCCGAAAGGTTCTCGAGTGTCGTCCGCGGACCGGAAGACGCAGTGTAGTTAAGCCTCCAACAATATGGAGCGACGACCTGGCGAAGGTGGCGGGAACGCATTGGATACGGATGGCGCAGGGCCGATCTGTTTGGCGAGCCTTAGGGGAGGCCTATGCTCAGCAGTGGACGTCTTTCAGCTGAAATGATGATGATGATGAAAACTTCTCTGCTTCAGCTTATGGTGTCAACATCTTTAAAGCAATAAAACGGCGTTTTGTGTATGGGCAAAGTTTCAGCAGTTACTCTGGGGCTATGTTTCTTATTTACTGGAAGTGTACCAGTAATTACCGGTATGAATCCCTCCCAAGATTAATACCCAACCCACCATTAAGTTAAACGCCTAAACGCAAATAAATCTAAACAATCCCCAAGTTGTCCACTGTCGTTAAGGTGACGACGTTAATAGATACCAACTTCCAAATTACAAGCGAACTTTTCAAATAAAATTGAAGTTCAAAGGTTCTTGATGAAGACAATATTTTGAAGGTTCGACTTGACTAATTAATTACATGTTTCAAGTTTGTTTATCATGTGACCTTTTGTGGAGTTCTTTGGGAATTTAATGTTAACGAATCATTTTACTTTGATCTGTTGCCTATCGTTGATACAAAGAGTGAATGTCTACTGTCTTGCAATATCCTAACTCTAAATTAAGCTTTATTTAATTTAATCTTATTTTGTCAACTGTTGCTTGGAATAGGCGCTTAGTGCTTGTGTTGACTTGACTAATGATTGGTTTACTCAAGCATGCTTATTGTAACTCGATTGCAAATTCAATCTTCTCCTAGAATAAACATTCATGTGACTTTTCAGATGTTGTTTGGCATAGAATTAATTATAGTGAAAATGTCGTGAAAATTTAAATGAACTATTTTCAAATTTGCTTAAGAAGTTAAACTTAATTGAAATTAGAAAAATACTTATTGTAACGCGCGGTATGGACCCAAAGATGACGGCAGATTTTCCTCGATGTATAGCGACGATGATTCTTTGTGCGAGGAAGCTGCCAGCTCTTCAGTCCCCTGTGGTTTTCGACTATCGTATAAAGAATACATTTTATCTTTTTATTCGCATAGTGTAGCGGAGAAGCAAGGTAAAAGGTATTGTAGTTCATTGCTTTGGCCCTCTGCTAAGTAACACCTGGATCATTAAACAATAAAATTTCTCTTAAAATGTCGGCAAGCCACTACGGCGATTACATTCTCACTCACAGTGCCCTCTCATTAACCCACTCAAAGTTAAGCAGAGCTGGGCAAGCTGATTATTATGATCAATAGATTTTTCATTCGCAAAACCCTATCTCGTGGAAATATTGAGTAAATATAGCCTAGTGTTATTCCTGATCCTGATAACTAAGTTACTAATACAAACACGCAAGCACACGTAGAGTCATAAACTTTTGCAATTATGATATAATCTAGCTGTTGCTTGGTCTGTGTCCCTAGAGGACTCTTCATTCTCGGTATTAAATTAATATAGTCTATGTTACTCTATGACTACACGGTGACATTGGAGACGTAATCAGAAGTGGTACGACTTAATTAAGCACAATAAAATAAGTATAAAGGTGATTTAATGCAGTAAATAAATTTAGTCACAATTTTTATTTCTTTTTTTATACAATATAGGCTTGCGTTTGACCACGATCACGCCTGATGAAAAGCGACGATGGGGCACACTTGCGTAGTAAATGCTCATTCACCCTAGTCTTGAAAGCGGCCAAATTGTAGTGTTCAGACAGTGTACAAAATGAAATAATTTAGAGCTAACAGTATTATAGTCAGATACTGATAAAAAAGAGATGGGTGAATCAACTTTTTTTGCCACCCGTAACGTTGCTATGGTTACAAATATTTTGTTTCCTGGACAACCTAAGCATTTTTCTATGAAACAGTATGAACATGACACTTGAACAACCGGGGACAGAGTATATGTAGGTACAACACAAAAAAGTTGACGATGACTTGCGAAGATAAACGTATTTCACGTCCCTCAAATACCCATTTTTCATCATTCCTGCTATTTGAATATCTTTCACTTCATCGCTACTAATAATTATAACTATGTACTAAAACTATTTAAATAAATGAATTGAATTGAATTGAATCGCTAAAATGATAAAGGGGGAAATTAATAAAAAAAACTTTTTTTTGACTAATCATCATCATTTCACCCGAAAGACATCCACTGCTGAACATAGGCCTCCCCAAGGCTCGCCAAATAGATAGGTCCCGCGCCATCCGTCGTCAGGTCGTCGCTCCATCTATTATCAATTACCCAATCTCAAAAAGTGGTCGAGTCAACCTAATACTACAATCTAACCTCTTCTCTTTGTATGAGTTTAGATTGAGAGATAAGGATTGTTTAATTATTCATCGAACCATTTCCTCAGCTCAGCTCAAGCGTCTAAACTTAATGGTTATTTATTCTGCTACTTAATGTTTTTAAATGATGAGTTTGTCTCCTAAAGGTGGGTGTTTACGACGCCACTTTGGCGTAATTACGTCGGTTACGGTTAGTGCAGTTGGGAAAGGCTCCGCTGGTTTACTGGCGCGTAACGGGCCATAAGGCTTACTTTATGATTACAAGACACCCTTGGATTACTGTAATAATTAATTTCGTTAAAAACTGGCTCAACTGGTGACTTTTTTAATTGAGATTATTGGGTCTGGTCTGGGAAAATCAAAATATAAAAAAAATCATTTATATATATATAGGCCTATATAAATAAATATATGTCGGATCGGGGTCAGGAAGGAGCAAATTGTCAGGATTTGGAGTACCCATTTTGAGGGTATTATGAAAATAGCAACTTTGATTAAACTCGAAACAATAATTTATTGACAAATAAACACAACACAGACATTATTATAATAAGCAAACAGTGATTACAATAAGTACACGCTAAGATAGGTCTATGGACCGAGAGGCAGAGTAACAGTGTATTATGATATACACCTAGGTAGGTAGGTGTAGCTCCAGAAAGGCAGAGTAACAGTATACAAAGCATCGATCTGTAGTACGTTGAGGGTGTATTAAACCCTTTTAGTAAACCGACAGGTTTGTCGGGAGCTAGTGCTCTTGAGTCAAGAGTGGGCAAGACTGACAATGCAACAACATCGAGTCATCTCACACGCCTCCCCGCGCAAAGCGCGGGGGGGTGTGGGGGGACTTTTCAGGGCGTGGCCCTTTAAGTCGGCATCAAACGCGACCCATAACTATGGGCCGGTCTCTATTACACCATCTCGGTGTTTGACGGCCTCTCTGCCCGCTATAAGCCCGATTAGCCCTTCCAGGCGTAGCGGGCGTCCGCCTGTCTGCGGCTTTTGTCCCGTTCTGCCTATCTGCGGCGTGACGGGACCGGTGGCCTTTCAGCAGCTTTGAGGTTACCTGTCCTCACCACGAACAGGGGGCTCTCCTCTGGGCACCAGCTCTCTTGGCAAAGCCAGCGCCCGGTGGCTATCCGGGGGAAGCGCGTGTAGCGGCGCGATCCCCTGCAGCAGCGAGAAGCTGGAGTTGTCCGCGCGGTCGAACATGACGCGCGCGAGGTGGCTGATGAAGTCGTCCAGCTTCTGCCAGTTGAGGCTGCGCTGGATGTCCTCGTTGCGCACATAGCGTGGGGCGGCGATGATGGTGCGTAGGGCTTGGTTCTCCTGCGCACGGAGCCTCTTACGATTGGTCTCAGCCACAAGCGCGTACCAGGCTGGTGCCGCGTATGTGAGCCTCTACCTCACGTAATCCTGCTGATACATGGCCTGATGTAGGCTTTCCCCCACCAGCATTAACTCCACAACAACTCTGTCCAATGGCGCACGGAAGTACGTCACGTGTTTACTAGAAATGAATTACAAAATAGAACTTAAAACTATTGTGAATTTACTTCATAAACCATTAAATATTCCAACATTAATTATGGCAAACAAATTATAATGTTTTAGAAGCTATAACAAGATCTAGCATACAAAATAATCAACGGTTAGGTTTTTCATTAGACCGACCGACTACCTGCTAAATCTGAATCGAAACTAGATTATCAAATCTAATTCGTAAATACCTCTTAAATTAAAAGATCAACACGTAATATATTAATATTTATTTATGTAATTTAACACAAACTATAGTTATTAAGTATCATATTTTGGTAACTATCCTTATTGATATTTGTTTAGTAGGAATAGGAACTGAAATTATGGCTTCTTTTTTCCGATTTCTGGTTTCATTTCAATATTA
This sequence comes from Archips xylosteana, assembly GCA_947563465.1. NCBI lineage: Eukaryota > Metazoa > Arthropoda > Insecta > Lepidoptera > Tortricidae > Archips > Archips xylosteana. Next base: position 23,459,120 of record OX387346.1, read on the forward strand.
AGTATTATATTTGTTTTTTTATTTTTACCTACTATTGTTAATTTTTTTTTTCTTTTTGTTGTCCGCCATCAAACCCGCTACAGACGCTATTCCAGCATGTGTCAACAGGGGCAGGCTGAAAACCAGCGCTGGCAGCTTCCCCGTAAGCGCAGCATTAGCTGAGTCTGCTCCTTTTGCCGCAGGACAGAAATCGTTATACATATTTACTTAATTTTTTACTATTGTGTTTTTATTTCCTGTTTTGTGTATTTTGGTTTTTTATACTGTGGCAAATAAATATTTTTTCTTTCTTTCTTTCTTAATAATATTTTAGCTTAAATCTAAATTTTTACAATAATCCAAGTCTGTTGGATACATTACGCTTGAAGTGAGAACTGACTCCGACATATATATCTGCAAAGTCTGTACCATTATCAACATTAATTGTCATTGAATACGGAAAAATAAAACATGGCATAAAAACCAGTTAAAACAGTCTGACTAACAAAATTAAAAAGAAAGCACAGATTTTCCGATAGCTGCTTCCTTTGATGATATCTGTTTGTGTAGGTATCAGTTTTGATGCTACCATTTTTATTATACTTACCTACTTAAAGAAAACATTTACATAGGGAAGTAAACATCTTGTTATTTGTGATCCGATGAATATTCAGCAATCTTGCTTAAACCTATATTTATCTTTACGAAAAGGTATAATATCCCTTGGATCTATTGACAAAGACTCATCATTTCTTTCCATTGTATGTAGAATCTTTGATGATGTTGGATTATTATCGAAGCCTCCAGCATTTATATGACGTTTTTGGGAATAAATAATATCTTGTCTTGATTATTTTGATGCTTTCCCATTGATTTGATGTTTTTCAACAATCCGTTTCGAAGACGACGTTTATACCTTTTCATTGTAATTTCTTTGTTAAAATTTGGTTGCTTGTTTTTCCTCTGGATGTTACAACATAAGAAAAAAATGAAAATGAATTCGAGATAGTTAAAATCTGCATGTTTCTGTTTTCGTTTTTTTTCTTTTCTCTTATTTTGATAATTTTAATTTTTTTTTTGTTAAGTAGTAACTCAGTTAAATTTGTTGTTTTAGCGAACTTATTGTAAATCAATTGCCACATCTTCCAATAACTAGTGGGAATCGATTTAGGGTGCATACTATAAATAATATGTATTTATATCCCTTGTTACATTAATGTGTATCTGTTTTTTCCCCAAACCACTCTATATTATGTCCTCTTGCGAAAAATAGGTATTATAGCTCACCTAATTTCGATAACTTTCGATTATTTTCTGTACAATTTATTTTCGAAAAAATATCTATCATCGCTTAATTGAATGACATGGATTTTTTTTTCTTATTTTATCCAGAAGTGTTCGAACTTGGCCTCTCGGCAGGTACAGTCAAGTGTAAAAAGAAGGGTGCATACATCTTGCTCATAAATAATTATTATATCCCATACCTCTTATAGCATCGAATTGAGGCATCGGTAGGTAGATACATAAATTATGAGGGGATTAAATCGATACAGTAAAATAACATAAAGTTAACCACTGACAGATGGTTTGCCTTCATTTCATATTCAACTTTAACGACCTACAAATAAAGCCAATTTTAGAATACTGTTACCCACGTTTGCAGATTTTGTAATAGCTACTTTATTTGTATGTTGTTACAGTTGGAAATGAAATGAAGGCAAGCCATCTGTCAGTGGTAAACTAAAAGTAAACGTATTGTACTTACCAAGTTATCTTTTAGTTTTGGGGCACTCGATATATGAACTCGTATTATGTATACAAGCTCGTGTTATGTGTGCAGTGTTGCCCATAATTATTCCTTTCCCATATTTTCCCAGTAGCATTTTTCCCATTATTTTATTTTCTGTGGGCATAATTTCTCAAAATTGATTTTTCCCGTTGGCATACTTTCTCAATCTGCGAAGCTGACCTCCGTCGATTATCAGCTTTAATCGAAAACACTATGTTAATCGAATAATAATAATACTTCCTGGGTAATTAAGAGAATAGAAAAAAAGAGAACAGTAAAGTTAAACAGTGATAAAAAATAACAATTGGTAAAAAATTACACTGGGAAAAAATGGGGATAGAATAAATAGCCACAAAGAAAAGAACGATTTTCGGAAATGATAGGCCGCACTCGTAGAGGATGCAGATTTTATTGCTACATTACATAGAATGGTAATCGAATCCCGTTGCTTTGTCCGCAGTGTTGACGGAAGAGCCTCGGTTCTCGGAACCCATCCCAAACGTGACGGTGGCCTTAGGACGGGATGCGAGCCTGCCTTGCGTCGTGGAGCACCTCGGGACATATAAGGTAATCCTTCAACATTATCATCCTCATCGTATTTTTTATTTATTTATTTTAAAAAATGGCTTCTGTCCTATTTTAGGACAATTTCGCCAGTGTCAAAGTAAGCTCTCTTTGGGAGCGATGTTGTACGGTGATTGTAGTTTTTGCAACTTGGTAGTAAAATTCCAGAAACCACGTGGAGACAACTTGCGCATTAAAAAATGTCAGACACGAAAGCAATATAGAATTTTGTGATCACTGTTAATTAAGGTTAATCGCCGCACAAAACACTATCAAAATTATACTTCAACTAGCCAAAGAAGCAGAAATACCAAAATTATATACTGTCTACATCGGCCATGTTTGAATGCTACAAATCGAATCCATCCTCATCGTACCACAGGCTGTATTGTCCAACGCGCAGGCACTTGCCATAGACGCAAGCCAACAAAAACAAGAAACAACAACAACAACAACACAAGACAACAACAACAACAACAACAACACAACACAACAACAACAACAAGACAACAACAAGGAGCAAGAAGCGATGTGAGATGGCGCGTCGCATTCACGACGCCCCTTGAATCAGTTTCATATTAAATGTATTTAGACGACTAGTTGGCCTAGTGGTTAGAGAACCTGACTACGAAGTTTCAGGTCTCGGGTTCGATTCCCGTGTCGGGGCAGATATTTGTATGAAAAATATGAAAGTTATGGGTGTTTAATATGTACTTATTTAAGTATGTATTTATCTATATTATTATAAGTATGTTTATCCGTTGCCTAGTACCCATAAGACAATCAACCGATTGAGCAGGCTGGTTTCAGAAAAAGTTTTTCGACAATAGACCATATCCACACAATAAATCAAATTATGGAGAAATACAACGAGTATAACAAAACCTTGTACATGGCATTTATCGACTATAACAAGGCATTTGATAGCATACATCACAACATTATATGGAAAAGTTTAGAAAACCAAGGAGTATGTGCAACATATATTGACATTATAAAGAATATATATGCTAACAGCAAAGCACGAATACAATTAGAAACACTTGGAGATGAGTTCCAGATACAAAGAGGCGTCAGACAGGGAGACCCCATGTCCCCTAAATTGTTTTCGGCAGTCCTGGAAAATGTCTTCCGTAATATAGACTGGTCTAACTATGGTCTTAGCATAGATGGAAGAAAACTGTATCACCTAAGGTTTGCGGACGACATTATCCTTTTAGAAGAAAACCCAAAACACCTGGAGCGCATGATACAAAATCTAAGTGAAGAAAGTGCTGAGGCAGGATTGTCTATGAATAAAACAAAAACGAAGCTTTTAACTAATGCTATAAAAATTGATATTAAAGTCGATAACCAACCACTGGAATACGTAGAAGAGTACACCTACCTTGGCCAGATCATATCAGCTACAGACCAAACAACCAAAGAGATAAATAGAAGAATAGCAAATGGTTGGAAAAAATACTGGTCATTAAAGGAAGTGATGAAATCAAAAAATTTGGGCATATCAGTAAAGAGAAAAGTTTTCAACACTTGCATACTTCCATGCCTTACATATGGATGTGAGACTTGGGCTTTAACTAAGTACCACAGGGACAAATTGGAATGTTGTCAAAGGTCCATGGAAAGAAGCATGATAGGGGTTAGAAGACTTGACAGAATTAGAAACGAGCAACTGAGATCCATAACACGAGTGACAGACATTCTCACCAGAATCGACCAGATGAAATGGAGGTGGACTGGGCATATGCTGAGGTCAAAGATCGAGAAATGGTCCAAAATTGTAACAAACTGGTACCCTAGAGATGGCAAACGCAATAGGGGTAGACCACACAGAAGGTGGGAAGATGAGCTAAGGGTAACTGCGGGCCCTAACTGGAGAAGAGTAGCTCGTGAGAGGGTTCAATGGAAAGAGCTAGAGGAGGCCTATGCCAAACGGCACGCTGAATTGAGGGATATATTATAACAACAACATTAACTCAACTTATAGAAAGAAAAATTCAGAATAAAGGGCTTATTATTATTATTATTTTAGTACCCATAACACAAGCTTAGCCTAGCTTACTTTGGGACTAGGTCAACTTTACTGGTGTGAATTGTCCCGTGATATTTATTTTATTTATTTATTTAATGTACAGAAAAGTCGCGATCCAAAGCAGACAGAAGAGACGGGGTGGAGACGCGGCCTGCGCATATCTCATAGCTTTCATCTCTTTCTGGCACCATATTATACCGTCTGACAGAAAAACATAGTAAATGTGATAGCAAGCGTCCGTGGGTTGGACAATGCGGCCTCTGGCCTATTTAGATGGGCATTTTTGTATATTTTAGTATATTTCCCGGGACTTGGGACAAGTCGACTCGTGACTACGCCGGCTTAGTCAGGTTCACAAGTTCAAAATCGAGAAAAATAGAAATAAGGCTCCTAAATCGTGAAATATAGCTCAGAGGATTCGAAAATGACCTCAAGTAAAAATGTTTTTCGACTTTACTGCATATAAAATTGCAATCTTGGTAAACAAATTAAGTTGTAAAAAAAAAGTTATCGTTTTTTGGCTATAACTTAAAAACTATTTATACTTAAGATATTATCTAAACAGATTCCTTAAGAGGAGGAAACTTTAAAAAAAATATGACTCTGGAGTTGTAGCTCTATTATTTATAATTTTAATTAAACGTTGAATATAGGACTCCGCGCGGCCTTTTCGTTGACATTACGCCGCCGTCAAAGTGAGAGTCTCAAACTTAATGATTTTTTTTACCATAGTAAACAGTGATAGTCCTAAAGGTACTCGTTGTTTATTTTTTCATTTCGTGAATTAAAAAGAAAACATTCTCATAATTACGATCATAATTCATAAAAGACTATAATTTCTTAGTGTTTCATATTCATTTCAACTTGAATCTCCATGACAAACAGACAGACGAAAATTCGTGTTTCCATTAAAGTTTATTTTTTTCTCCTTTTGAGGTCTGCTTTAGTGCTTCTTCTACTAAAGAAAGCTAGTATCTGTATCTTTTAAAGTACGGAACTTTAAAATGACGGCTTTTGTACAACAACCAAAAATATAATAAGTCTTAACAAATCATTCTCGAAATAACGTACGAGGAGCCTTAGGAGCTTAATAAACGTGTAAACTTTGTATGGTCCACAAAACAATTAAAAACATTTGCATTTAGGCTTCAACACGAGTTTTATGGAAAATCCCTCTTATTATTATAATTGCGAAAGTTTTGATGTTTGTTTGAACGCGCCTTAACGGTTGAACAAATACGAATGGAAATTGATGTATAGGTAAGTAATAAGAATGGCCTTGGCTTCTATTCGATCTAGAGAGATTTAAAGGCTGTCCCAAAACTCATCGGTAACCTGGTACCATGCTTCACGTCAAATTACACCAGTTCTAGAAAAAAAAAAATAACCTTTAGGGTGCAGCCAGACGAGCGTAATTTTGTGAGTCGTAAGCGGCAGAATTTCGGCTGCGCCATACATTGTGTCACGTGAGTGTCACGTGATAAATCAGGCGTCACTTCGCGGAGATCCATATTAATGAACTGAAACAATTGTGGTTGACGACCAGATGGCCTAGTGGTTAGAGAACCTGACTACGAAGCTTGAGGTCCCGGGTTCGATTCCCGTGTCGGGGCAGATATATGTATGAAAAATACGAATGTTTGTTCTTGGTTCTTGGGTGTTTAATATGTATTTAAGTATGTATCTATCTATATAAGTATGTTTATCCGTTGCCTAGTACCCATAACACAAGCTTTGCTTAGCTTACTTTGGGACTAGGTCAATTTTATTGGTGTGAATTGTTCCGTGATATTTAATTACTTCGCTCACCCACGACCTGACGATAGCTACGTTTATGTAAAAAATGCGTGTTCATGCAGTTCCTCCATCTCTACACTGTACAAACACACACAATTCACACAAACCCAACTATCACCACCACCAAACTACACTGACGCGTTTCGAACTCAACCAGAGCTCATCTTCAGAGTAGGTACGACAACTGTACCCTATGCTACCAAAGGTAAGAACTTACATTAAGTTCAGTTCGTTAATATGGACCTCCGCAAAGTAACGCCTGATTCAATAAGTTACTTTGGCATTATAATATGAATAGCGATTAGTTCTGTTAATCCCAATGACCAAAGTTAGAGTTATTTGGGACATTGAGATTAATTCGGCCCAGACGCCATTATTGTCTGTCACCAATGAGACTCCACTTAACCGAACACTTGCATTCGAAATAGAATTTTAAAATACAAGAAAAGCACCAATTCCTACCTCAACACGTTCACTGCTGACCGTACGCGAGTGGCCCCCCGGGAAATCTGCAGCCGACGGGTTACTCCACACTTCTCCCCTACGCTTGTACTTACAAATTAACCCCTTTTAACCCGCCGCGTAAACGCTCCGTATTAATGTTACGGCTCGGTTTAACATAAGCTTCATTGTTTTTATTTTTAGTACGCGGACAAGTTTCGGGATTAAAAACGGGTCCAACTTGCTGTGTGTTTTCTGGACGCTTTCACGGTTTGCGGCGACCTCGCTTTCAGACCATTGAAATGTTCTAAACCGTTTGGTTTAAATGTAAAAGCTTACCTTAGCCCTTCGTATGCTAAGGTACGGATCCGTGCAAAAGACTATTCGCTATTTACGGACACGTTCACATTGAGTAGAACAGAAGGCAAGAACTCAATAGTTTATTGATCCTCTTCAAAATACAATACAATACATCGCTTATATCGAAATTCTTCGCAGGTGTGTACATATTTTCCTTGGCAAATTCCATAATGTAATTTTGCACACAAATTCTAAAAAACTAAGAGGTTTGAGCCCGGGCTAGAACTAACAACCCTCTGCTTGAGAGACCAAAGTCAAGTCCAGTGGCGTAGCTAGTTAACCAAAGGCCCTGGGGCAAAAATAAACTAGGGCCCCAACCCGTGTTTGTTTACCTACATGATAAGACAAGTAAGTATGAATGCACTTTAAATTCACTAGACTCGTGCGCTTGTAAATTCACTAGTAGCGTTTTATAGCCGCGTTTCTCATAGGTCCGCGTTTATGGTTTGTAATTCAGAGTCCGAGGGGCCCCCTGAGCTTGGAAGCCCCGGTGCACTGCCCCGCTTGCCCTACGGTAACTAGGCCACTAGTCAAGTCACTAAATTACCGACACTTCGTATAATTCAATACATTGACTCTTTGTTGTCCACACAGAAAAACAAGTACATGGAACAATATGTAAGGTAAGCAAAAGGCCGCCTTATCGCTTCAAAGCGATCTCTTCCAGGCAACTTAATGCTAAGAAGGTTGGCAGGAGAAAATTACGCCTGAATTAATAAATTATTTTAAACGGGATCAGCTGCTACGTTTAGATACATCAAATTTTACACAAGTATTTTTCATACAGCGTTTTATGTTTTTTATTTGACCTTTCTATGCGTGGTATTCAGTATAGTTAGGTTAGGACTTTACAGTGTTGAAACAATAGTCTTCTATTCTAACATTGTTTGTGTAACTGGCTTCTATTATTCGAGCAAATGCGTCTGCAATAAAAGTTACCCCAGGATCTCACTGTCCAATTGGATTTCCTTGAAAATTAAAGATATTTCCTCTGCTATGTTCCAGTTATATTTCGTTATCAATAGAGAACAAACGTGGGAGTTAGATGTGATAGTTCAAGTTTCAACGTTATGAGAAATTTTAGTTTTAATTCTTTAAATTGATTACATTTTCGAGAATGTCTTTCTATCTTTAGATTACTAAATAGGTAGTGCTCATGAATATAATAGTACCTGTTGCTTTTAATAACCCTAAGGACTAATGCTGATGACAACGTTAGTCCTTAGGGTTAGGGGGTTAGTGGGTCACCAACAATTGGCAATCGATGAAAATTTTAAATGTGCTTGAATATTTTTATACCGGTAGGAATAACGTTCCTTATTAACAGGAAAAATTACTGATTTTTTGGTTGCGTCATATAATTATAAAAAATAAAAAAAATTTATTAAATCTGGGACAGCTTAATACGGGCACGAACCTTAGTCCGTCGCATATTGAAAAAAAAAATCAGATGTGACATTGACAAACTGAGATAAACACGCGATTAGGTTGAGTACAGTACTTACATTAAAGCTTTTGCGCCTCTAATTTCAGCAACATTATACTTGTCACTACTCTTCATAAACTCCATGAGCATAATCATATCTACTTTTGGCAGAATTGATGAGTCCGCTCTAACAAAATCAGTGTTTCTATTCATATTTCACAGTTTTCAAATTCGAGTTAGTCGTCGTAGCAGCTATAAAGGTAAGGTCCAGGGTATAAAGCAAGAGTTATCGTCGTAGCAGGCAATATCAAAGGTCCGGTGTGGGTAAGCAGTCGAAAAATTAAAAGATATCCAGGGAAAATACCGAAAACTTGGAGAAAGACGCGGGCGCAAAATCGCAAGCTAAGGTTATGTAGGTACGTTTGTTTATGACAAGCTGTCAATGTCACATCTGGTTTTTTTTTTCCATATGTGACGGACTAAGGTTCGAGCCCGTAATAAGCTGTCCCAGATTTAATAAATTGTTTTTATTTTTTATAATTATATGACGCAACCAATAAATGTGTAATTTTTTCCTGTTAATAAGGAACGTTATTCCTACCGGTATAAAAATATTCAAGCACATTTAAAAATTTTCATCGATTGCCAATTAGTACGCCAATAAGGCAGATCATAAATGTAACATATTTTGACTATCACTAATTTTGTTACGTTATTTCAATAAAAAAATATACCCATGTATTTACTCAGGTTTGTGTGATCGAGGTATGCCTGACATGTTTCGAACCAATCTGTGGCTCTTTATCAAGGTAGGCTTGAACGGACAGCGAAATGCCATAAACTATTAATATTGCTAAATTGGGGATGTCTATTTTTTTGTAATATACAGTGAATCGAAAACCATTTAGAGATAAATACTTTTTATTTTTTTTCCGTATTTATTTAATTTTAATATAATGTAATGCATTTATTACATATTAAATAAGCAATGACCTTCATTTGACATTGAAGTAAATTTCGTAGACGGTCCAAGTTGTACTTTAATCGGTGTGGAATAGCATTATTTAGAATTCTTCACAATTTACGCGTGGATTAAACTACGGAGTTTGATTCGGACCCGCTGTCTGTCATCTAGAACTCTGACAGCAACTCTGAAAAAATATTGAAATTAGGTTGTTATTGACTTTTCTATAAAAAAAATATATAAAAAACATTGTTTATTTTTTTTAAACATTTCCAATTACTCTTCAGAGCCAAAGAAACCCGACAAAGAAGCCGATAGAATAATCTAAGTTTAAAAAGGAAAAATACACGAAACGATATTCTACCAACACCTTTTAATCAGAATAATTATTTTAAGCATACAATTTCACCCCTGTTAACAAGATGTCCCTGTGTCAAGCGAATGAAATAAATGTTTACACAATTAAACCCCGAAACGATAATTAAATTGGCGTGGTTTAAAAAGGCCGGGTTCAAATAGCTCAATCACACTTAATGACCAATTAAGCTCTTAAAACTACTACTGACAATTAAACACTGAACCCATTCGCAATAATCACGTTATCAACAAGACTAATTGAATACTTTGAGTTTTCATTGAAGTTCTTAAATTACACATTTTATTACGGCCGTACGTTTCATTATGGCGTAAAATATGGCAGGGAATTAATAAACATCATTCAAGGAATTAATGCAGTAATTTCGGAGAAACGGGCTAATTAAGAGTAAGACTTGTATATGGACGATGTCTTGATTGGAAGGGAGGGCTGGTTTGGTTTATTCGTGAATGTATACTTAGACTTTATTTTCACGTGTCTATTGATTTAATCTTTCAATTACGTTTTATTGAGGTTTGATGATGACCGGATGGCCTAGTGGTTAGAGAACCTGACTACGAAGCTTGAGGTCCCAGGTTCAATTTCCAGTCGGGGCAGATACTCGTATATGTGTGAAAAATACAAATGTTTGTGCTCGAGTCTTAGATGTTTTATATCTATTTATCCCTTGCCTTGAACCCATAAGACAAGCTTTGCTTACTTTGGGGCTATGGCACTTGGTGTGAATTGTCCCGTGATATTTATTTAGTGGACTTCGGTCCCCAGGCCTAACATCTGCTTGGAGAGAGATTTCTCTATTGCAACTACCCCCAAAAATACAGTACACAAATTAAGCTACTTACTCCAAGGGTTTATGTGAAGTTCCGAATCCGCACTGAGCCCGCATGGGAACTATGTTCCAAGCCCTCTCATTCTGAGAGGAGGCCTGTGCCCTACAGTGGGACGTATATAGGCTGGGATAATGATGATGATGATGATGACTTATTTAGTATTTTCTCATCAGTCATCTCCGGTTGTATACGTTCCACTACTAAACTCAGGCTTACTCTCAAATGGGCTTGGGCTGAAGTTTTCTCGAGAGCCCAATACGGATTGGGACCTTCACAGATGATTTGCAGGTGTATCCGAGTTTTATCATGATGCCCTTCACCAAAAAGCTCATTGTTATTTTGCATTATTACTTCCGAAAAATTCAGAGGTGCAAGCACTGGTTTAAGTCCACAATCCTCTTCTTGAGAAACCATAGGTCAACTTGGCTAAGATAGGTTTTCCTTTTCGGCAACTGCTTAGTCTTCTTCTTCTTTTAGTGCCACTCCAATTACTGAAGGCCGGGAGTTAGCTCTTTAAACTTTTCGTCGTCCAGAGCAAGTCGGAACAGCTGTTCCACTGATTTTATTCTGGTCCATTCTCTGATGTTTTGAAGCCACGACATCTTACTGCTAAGTCTAAAGACATGGAATTTGACACTGCTTGCCCGATCGATGGTTTAATGTTAGCAGGAACAATCTTAAAAAGAGAAAGAGGTAACCGATATGGAAGGAAAAAGAAAAGAGAGGCGTATGCCCAACGGTGGGTAAAAACGCGCTGAAGATGAAGAGTCAGAATCAGAATTAGAATCTGAATAATCTATTGTACAACTTTGTGACTTAGATGGTACTACATATAAGGTAATTTCAACAGTTATTACGCCCGTACAATATTGCTAAGAATATAATAAGGTACCATTTTATTGACATATTATTTTAATATTGATTTAGGTTCGATTTTTATTTTTTGACTTTAATTTTAAGTTTGATTTTAATTTTAATTTTGATTTTGATTTTGATTTTGATTTTAATTTTGATTTTAATTTTAATTTTAATTTTAATTTTAATTTTAATTTTGATTTTAATTTTAATTTTGATTGATATTGTTAAATTTTATTATTTTTTCTAAATATTTATAATAAATGATTTGTTTGATAAGGTACTTACTTGTAAAGTTAAGTCTAATTTTAATACATAATAAAGACACCCTTACACTTACATCATGGCCTTTTTTACAATCCCACGAGAAATCTCAGGATTTCAACTGCTAGAACTAATATAACGCGGGCGAAGCTACATGAAAAAGCTAGTTTACTGTATAACTTTAAACGCTTTATCGGTCAATTAATTTATTACTGTACTGTAGGTGAACTGCTCAGGTTTCACTTGTTTAGAAGAGCCAGGTAAAAACTTGGATAGAAAGAAATGATGTTAAGGTGGAAGTGCACGCTCTAGGCGCGAAATTCAAACTTTTTACAGTTTTTAATTTATTGTGGGTATACGGTGTAACTGTTTAGCTTCATATGGTATTTGCGCTTGTAAAACAGTGTTCTTTATATTATTGTGTAAAGTTTTTTAAGAATAAAACTATTAGCTTGAAATAAAAGTTGTCAAAACGTTGAAAGTCCGCATTTCTATGTTTGACAACTTTTATATCAAGCTAACAGTTTTATTCTTAAAAAGCTTCACACAATAATATAAAGAACACTGTTTTAAAATCGCAAGTACCATATGAAATGAAACAGTTACACCGTCTACCCACAATAAATTAAACCTGTAGAAATTTTGAATTTCGCGCCTAGAGCGTGCCGTTCCACCTTAACGCAGCCGTGGTGGTAAGAGAAGTATATTGTAAAAAATCATATAGCTAAATACGGTACAGGAAATGAATGATTGAATGGTGTTGCCAACACTGTACCTCGTATTACAAATAAAGGAAGCCGTACCCAATAGTGTCAAAAATAAACCCGCCTACGAAAAATGTTGATCAAACAACAGTGATATATTTAACGAGCGCAACTGTACCTTGTTAACGACATAGATTGAAATACAAACACATGTGTTGTTTGTACAACAAATATTGAGGCTACACAATGTTGATACAGGCTAAAGGATCAGCCAAAAGTGGATGTAGTTTCCGGGTTCTTTAGAAAATTATACTAAAACTGACGAGGCGGGTTGACGTGTGGAATTCATTATTAAGTTTTTATTGTTTAAATAATTTTATCCTCCGAATTCAGTGCCGTGGAACAATCAAATTTCGTCAGCTTATCTGTAGATATACAGGGTAATTTTTTAATAAGTGCACATGTTTTAATTGTGATTCAGTGACGTTAAAATAACAAATTTCAGTATTTTTCGTTATAATATCTATCACTTATTTTTTGTTTTTCATAGTAACTCGACCAATTATTGGATGAATTACTATGAACAACCCAAATTTCAGAATGTAAAAAAAAATCTTGAACAGATAATCGTGACCTATCAACGATACTGAATCACGTATCAAAATTTGTGCACTGATTAAAAAATTACCCTGTACCTTGCTTCGGTTGTTTAGGCTGTGCGCTTTCTGTCAATCAGTCAATTACAATACTTTTTTATATTATGTCCTTCTTTCAAATTATTGCCAGAAATTCTTCGCGTTCGTCTAAGAAGGGTCTCTTGTTGGTGTAGTCGATACTCCATCTCTACGAAAGCCCACCATTAATGCATTAACGAAATTAAGATCGAATTGAAATTGAATCAAAAGTCCAAATATATTTATTTAATTAAAGCTATAATGAGCACTTATTAATGTCGAAGAATCTACTTGTTGAGGAAAATTCGGCAAGAAACTCAACAAGCTATATTTTTTTCAAAACAGATCAACACTTTAACCCAACTAATTTTTTGTAGGTATTTCCAAATATCCCTGCCCATGATTATAATCATTAATATTATAATACGCCAATAGATATTAGTAGGTATCCCTTTGTAACTAGGTGTAAAATGAGGAACCAAGCTTAATTCCAGTGTCATTCATTCTACTCAAAAGAACTAAATTGTGACCATGATTCAGCTCATTTAACCTTACATTGCTTGAAATCCCGGCAAAGACACGTATTTTGCCTTTGGTTTAAACTCGTTCTATTTTAAACCGGGCAGCAAAGTAAAAGCTAATTGCTGATAGTTTGTGAATCAGTTGTATTAAATTAGAATCGCTGAAAGCGTTTCTGAAAGTATCTAGAATTTATCGTTCTTTCGGACTAACTTTACTGTTATCTTTACTGGCGTGAAGCTACGATAAACTAAATCGAATATTTAATTTATTGAATCAGGCGTTACTTTGCGGAGGTCCATATTAATAAATCCTTCCTTCCGCTGGCGCTACAACCCTCTGTGGGTCTTGGCCTCCTCCACAATTTTCCTCCAGTTGTCACGGTGCCTGGCAACCTTTTTCCAGCTGGTAAACTTTCCCATCCTCCTGAGATCTTCTTCCACACAGTCACTCCAACGCTTTCTAGGCCTGCCTCTCGGTCTCTTTTGTTGCGGCGTCCACTTTGTCATTACTTTTGCGGCCCTTGTGTCCGGCATTCTTTCAAGGTGACCCGCCCACCTCAGTCGCTGCGACTTACAAAACCTGACGATGTTCTTGTGCCCGATAAGTGCGTCCAGTTCATGGTTCATGCGTTGACGATAGATACCGTCACACTCTTTCACGGGACCATAGATTTTTCTCAACACTTTCCTTTCGAACACGGCAAGCTTCAGTTCGTCTCTCTGGGTTAAGGTCCAGGTTTCGCAGGCGTAAGTCACAACAGGCCTGATGATGGTGTGATAGATGGTGAGTTTCGATTTCACACTAAGCAGCTTAGAACTTAGGATTTTAGCACATGCGTAATAACATTTGTACCCAGCAACTATCCGTGCCCTAATCTCCTCGTCAAATCTATTCTGGGAGGTAATTGTTGCTCCTAGATACTTGAAGCTGCTCACGCCGCTTATGATTTGATTGCCGATGTTAACGTTTTGTGGCTGTCCAGGCTGTCTAGCTGTTGCAAGGTACTCAGTCTTGGATACATTTACACGCAGTCCAAAAGTAGCGGCTTCAGTCTCTAGCGTTAGACAGTGGTCAGCCATCCTGTTTCTTGACCTGCTGGTAATGACAATATCATCAGCATACGCAGCGAGTTGAGTGGTGTTGTAGTCAATCAGGCCATTGATATTCAATTTACGTGTGGCAGCCTCAAGTGCCAGATTGAAGACTATAGATGATAGTGCGTCTCCTTGTTTCACTCCCGAATGAATTTCAAAAGGCTCGGACAGGTCATTCTGAATTCCTACAACAGCTTTGGAGTGCTTTAACGTTGCTTCGACAAGCCTAACCAATTTGCTAGGCACGCCTAAATGTAGCATGCTGGAGAGTATTTGTGTACGATTCACACTGTCAAATGCCTGCTTGAAATCCACAAACATATGATGCAAGTTGATGTTGTATTCATATGCCTTTTCCAGTGTTTGCCGCAGGAGGTGAATCTGATCCACAGTAGAGCGATTAGGTCGAAATCCGCATTGATACTCTCCCAGTATCTCCTCAGCATAACCACAGAGCCTCCTATAAATGACTCCTGACAAAACTTTATAAGCCGCTGAGAGGACTGTAATACCTCTGTAATTGCTACAGATACCCTTGTTTCCTTTCTTGAATATAGGTACAATAATACCTGAATTCCACTCCTCGGGGATTCTTTCTTCCTCCCATATCAGAGTAACGAGTCCGTGCATTCTCTCCACGATATCGCTTCCTCCTCTTTTGAGTAGCTCTGAGGTGATATTATCAAGCCCTGGCGCCTTGTTGTTTTTCAGACTTCGAATGGCTAGATGGACTTCCATTCGCGTGGGTGGTTCTAGCCGTTCCTCAACGTCGAAGAAGATGGGTTCTTTATTTGTTGCAGCATTTGATATGTTTAGGAGTTCGTTAAAGTGTTCCCGCCATCTCCTAAGCACGTCTGCCTTTTCCGTGAGTAGACTCCCTGACTTGTCTTGGCATGCGTTGGTTTTGGGTTGGTATCCCTTACAAAGGCTGTTTATTTCCCTATAAAAGGGGCGTGTAAAATGACGTGCCCTCAGGTCTTCCATTCTCTTAAATCGCTCTCTTTCTGCATCCCTTTTCTTTCGCCTCGCTAATTTCCTACATTTGTTTCTCTCAGTCCTATAAAGTTCTCCGTTTCTTAAACTGTCGCTTTGTAGATATCTAAGCCGCATTTCATTCTTTTTATTAAGTGCTTGCGTATATTCTTCATCGAACCATTCTATATTTCTTGTACGTTTTGCCTCCCCAATAGTATTTTTGGCTGAATCCGTCACCGCTGTTTTTATATTCTGCCACTCCTCATCAATGTTTTTGGACGGGACATATTTAGTAAGTTGTCTTCCTACTTCATTTTCGTACAAAGTTTCATTAGTAGTATCTTTTAGTTTGTCTGTGTCCCATTTTATACGTTTCTCACCTTTAGCATTCTGAATTTTACAAGTTTTTTCCTTTAAAGAAGCAACAACTAATAAGTGGTCAGAGTCACAGTTGGCACCTCTATATACTCTAACATTTTGAACGTTGGACAGTCTACGCTTGCTAAATAGCACATGATCTATTTGATTGTATTGTGCCCTGCCGGGAACCTTCCAGGTGCCTTTGTGTACAATAAATTACTTTATTAATAAATAATAAAGTAATTTATTGTACATCACGTAACAAACAACATAGATACTTTAGCACATAAGTTTTTAAGTGATATCGCCTATAAGTGAGTGTTGGAGCTTTTTGTAGGGCAGGCACTTGAGGCGCGATCGCCGCCCGCACCTCTCTCGGCCCCTTTGTCGTCTCCCCCCCCAACCCTTGTACCGCACGGGCGAGGACACATCTAAACGGTATAGCTATACTAACGGTTTATGCGAGCGAACTCGCTGAAAACCGGTTAAGATATAATTTAACTACGAAATTTCTTACCGGTAAATTAAATGGGGTGTAAACGGGTAAAGGGTACTTGCATTGTAACAATTAACTTATTCATGAGTGTGCCGTGGCACTAATTAATTAGTATATTTTACGGGCCCATTACCTAGACACTGCCTCGTAAATATGTAAAGAGTTTAAGAAAACGTTGTAAATAGTTGGGGGCGAGCGTGGGATGGCAGCTTTATATCAAAGGGGGTTTAAAATTGGCAAGTTGAGGCGGTTTTAAGACGAATTGGGGTTTAGTATTTAGAGCTAGGTATAGTAATTTTGTGCGATTGGGTGTAGATTTTGATGGTGCTGTCGGTTATTTATTAGAGATTCTGTACTTATACCGAAGAATTATTATTGTATCAAATTAATGTTCCTAGTAGTCATTAATCTAGAGCATAGATCGGACAAAAAACCGGCCAAGTCCGAGTCGGACTCGCGTACCAAGGGTTCCGTACACATTTTTACGTATGTCTAAATATGACGTAAACAGCCTTAACTATACTAATCCAGTGTTTGCTGAGCCCTGCTTCAGAGTAAAATGCACGTTGTTTGGGATCATTTTATATTGGTTAATCAGGATCCCCTTAATATTAAATCTAATTAAATAAATAAATGTTACGGGACAATCTAACACAAATCGGCCTAGTCCCAAACTAAGCAAAGCTTGTACTATGGGTACTAGACGACGATAAACATACTTATATAGATAAATAAATACTTAAATACATAGAAAACATCCATAACTCAGGAATAAATATTCGTGCTCATCACACAAATAAATGCCCTTACCGGGATTTGAACCCAGGACCTATTGCTTCGGAGGCAGGGTCACTACCAACTAGGCTAAAGCGGTCGTTAATTATACCTATTCTTATTATTTCTTGATGTAGCGACATTATTACGTTTAAGAGATAGAGCCCTATGACAGAAGGACCGACGGACATAGAGACAGACAGCGGAGTCTCTATAATAAGGTCCTTTGGGTACGGAACCCTAAAAATCATGGGGCGTAGCGTAACCAAACTAAATGACAAATGTAAGTAGCATTAATAATGAAATGACATAAGCGGTATAAGAGTAAATATTCTTATTTATTCTTAGGTGATTGATTAAATCATGGCAATGGGCAGGTGGGCAATGGGGAGCACGCTGAACATATGGCCGTTGGGGCCAAAAAGTTCTCGAATGAAGACCAAGCAATGATGGCAACCGCAGCGTAGGACGTCCACCAACGAGATGGATGGACGATTTGGTAAAGGCCGCAGATTCAAGGAGGAGCAAGACGCTTCCAACCGTAATGATTGGGTATCAATGAAGGAGACCTATGTCCAGCAGTGGACGTCCTATGGCTGAAATGATGATGATGACGATGATTAAATCACTTACATTGAACCTTTTTTATACAATATAGGCTTGCGTTTGACCACAATCACGCCTGATGGAAAGCGAAGATGAGGCCTGCGGTAGAGCACGCTTGCCTAGTAAATGCTCACCCTAGACTTGATTTAGGGGAATATACTGAAAGAAGGCAGTTGAGCGCGGTGTTGTGCGCGCTTCCAAACAGTGCAAACCGTATCGCAACAGCCTAACAAATACGGGGAAATGTAACCGGTGGGAGCCCCTTTTCTCCCATAACCTTTTTTATCCGAATTTTGAAAGTCAGAAATCGATGTCCATAATATTCTTGCTCATAAATATCGATGGTCATAATTATTTTAAAGCATATCGCTTAATAGTTCTAACTGCAATGATCCATAATCCTATTGATCATAACTTTAAAAAGTCATAATATTGATATCAATAAAATTTAACGGAATATCGTTGATTATTCAGAAATATCTTAAAGTACCTAATAATTGTTTTCAGTCACAATTTTGCATTATCTAAAATGCACTAAGCATATACATCGAAATCTATAACATCTAAAGGAATATCGATAATTATTCAGAAACATTGTAAGGCATATCGCTGGCAGCGAGCGAGCGAAGCGAGCGAGCAAGCCCTTTCAGGGCAGAAGCGACTCGGACAGGTTAGGTTCAGAAGGCTAAGGCGGGAGTTAAGGGGCTAAGGTTGAATACGCTGGGAATATTATATGTATTTAAGACCATTGTAACCGTATTCTGGCAAATAAATTGATTGAATTGATTTGATTTGATTTGATTAGCCTTCGATGTTAGGTATTTTTTTTATGACAGCACAGAAAAGGATTATTACCTTTTATATTATGAAATGTCATACAAACATGACACTGAATGTTATTTACAAAGTAATATTATGCCTAAAAATAATTATGACCTGCGAAAAAAGACCATGCAATAATTATTATGAGTGACATTATTACTTTTAACATTATGAACAGTGATGCATTCATGACACTGAATGATATGACTTTACTTATTGTTCCTTACAATAATTATGACTTAAGAAAATAGTCACTCCAATTTATGTTGTTTAATATTATGACTTCCGATAATATGACGAAAAAAAATTATGACAGAAAACGTTATGGGCTTGAAAATTCGGAACAAAAATTTTATGGGAGTCATTATAGACCCGTAACCGGTACGCGCGCGCTGCAAAAACTCCTCAGAAACCCTTTCTCCAGAATGGCTACACTATATAGGCAACAGGCCGGAACGCTACGAGTCGCTTGGCGGCTTGACTCAACCTACAGGGAACGTGCACATAGACGGTGCTGCCAACTGGTGCCATCAATTTGAATTTTTTACCCTGATAAGTTGCTTTTACTGTCCGCATAGTGTCTCTTATGTCGCATTAGTGCTGCCGCATATAGTGTCTGCACGTAGGGTGGTGAGGTGACCAGCCGCGGCCGAAGCCGACCACCGGAGTTATATCGCTACTTTAGCATTTGTCAGGGGTCACGTGTAGGGTCTCAAGGGTAAACCTACGGACGCGAGCGATTTCCTAAAGCATTACTTCAGCGGCACATGCATAAACATTATAAATAACTTAGAGTACGGCATAATTCGAAATCGATTTAACGGAGGGGAATAAAGATGGCGTTAGAACCCGCCGGGACTAAGGTGACCCGACCTTTATCAAATTTGCTTCAGCTCCGTCCGAAGCGATTGAGATTTACAATGTAAACGGATTACATTCCTTTTACTAAGTGATACCGGGGTCTAACGGTATACTTATGAATATGAGAGTTTAAATGGACGTTTATGTATGAATGAATTTAATTTTATATTTACCATCTACTGCGTACCTACCTATATAACGATTCTGTATGTATGTATGTAAATTATTCACTGTACAGTTAGTGCTACAAAGCTGTAATTTTGCGTGGGTATACGTAACAATTACCCCAACAAACTGGTAAAATAAATTGAGGAAAAAAATATTTAATTATAATATTTCCCATGGACGTAATAAAGAGGGGGTGACTTTTTTCTCGTTTAACCTATAGTGTGACGAATCGTTGAGATAGCTCTTTTAAAATCATTCCAAGGTTATTAAGTTGTTTTTTTACGAAATATTCAACGTTTAAGTGTTTTTTTTTTGTTTTGTTAAAATCGAGCGTCCCCCCTCTCTAACAGCTAAACTAGTTGGTTTGAAAATGATGAGAATAAATATATCAAATTAACAAAGAAAACGATTTCGGCTAAATTTACATGAGAATTATTAGTAGTTTAAGTAATAGGTACACTGGCTAAAGACTGGTCTCGAGGCACTGCGGTATTTTACATGTGAAGATAAATTGCGTAGCTTCCCGAACGCTGCCTAAGCGAGCTGGATCCACCAAGAGACCCTTTTCTCAAACTCTAGCAGAAAATATACTTTTTCATCACACTTGCTTTTCAATGGTGTTATTCCATGCCTGTATACTAAATGACAATGGCGGGAGTTATGGATTTACGTACAGTTTTTCTACCCAAGGGAGTTCTGACTTTAGTTTTAAAATATGCAAACAAGACATTTCAGACTAAGGAGGTTTCAAGTCAGCCAACGTTTTATTTATATCTTTAAAACTTAGCTATAACCCAATTTTACAACACAAAACTACGCTTATCGCTTTATCTACGCTTCATAAAAATTCATTATTTTTTATTTTTATATTTTAAATTTATATCAAATAGTTTTGCAATAATATTAGTAAATATTATTTTAACATGTTGGCAGAATCTGGCCATATGACCATTCTAAACTAAACACAGTTTACATTATCTATGGTAGATGACTCGAAAAAAGTGACAATCTGTATTGGCGGGTAGACATTATTTTATTCAATTTAAATGTTTAGAGACAAAATAATTTTATTTTTGTTTTTTTTTCCTCGCAATGTGATGAAAATCATTTTGTGTATCACGGGCAGTAAGGGGATTACAAACTCGAGTCATTAAAAGCCCTCCGCCTTCGGCGTCGGGCTTCTAATTGAAACTCGTCGCCCTAGACGCCCGGGTTACGGCCCTAGATGCACAATGTACTATTTTTCAATACAATATAGGCATGCGTTTGACCACAATCACGCCTGATGGAAAGCAAAGATGAGACCTACGATGGAGCACGCTTGCCTGGTAAATGCTCATTTACCGCATCATCTTGTTGTGTTTCTTTCTAGATTCTTCTCTACAGGGTATTTCCAAACTGATGGTAAATTTTTCGACATTAATAAGTGCTTAAGTACCATTTTGTAACAGTATCAATCAATATGTACCTATGTCTATATTTTTTGTAATTTTACCCTGTGTACGAAATATTGTTGTTATAAATAAATGTTTTTCTTTGTTTCTTTCTTTCTGATTATAGCCAAAATTGAATAAATATATATTGACTTTGATTCATCTATCTGCGTACCAAATTTCATCCAAAGCGGTTTCTCGCTTGTTTGTCTTTATCCAGCAAACAAACATCTTGCTGCATCAGTTTTCCAAATTTTATGAGCGGGGGTTAGTCGCAGGCATATTTATTCATCTTTAATCAATTTTAATCAAAACTCTTTGAAAAACCGCACGAAACTCAGCAGTAGACTAATTTCGCAACTTTATGAAGCCAGCCTCATTAAATTAATATTAAATTCACGCTCGCAAAGTGTAAGTTACGAAGCCGCAACACCTTAAGTTGTAACTTAATCTATGGGGAGCCCGTGACGTCTGCCAAGAGATTCTAGGTTAGGGAAGATATCTAGTTCCTAAATTCGATTTCACACCGTGATATTGTAGATGAACAAAGTTATAATTAAGTCTGGAGGATTTATGAGCCTACGTCCTTAAGGTATTGCGTAAGGTAATAGTCGGTTGAAGCAGGAACAATATTCGTTTTTAGGCGTAATGACAGAAATGGAACACTTACAGTTCTGCTATGCCTGTCTGGAGAGTTATAATACAGAAAACTATATTTTGGCGTTACACGTTGGACTGATGACCTTAGGAGGACAGCTGGCAGTGGGTGGATGAGGGAAGCCCAGGATCGCGAATTTTGGCGCAATATGAGGGAGGCCTACGTCCAGCAGTGGACGGACAATGGCTGTAGATAGATAGATAGATATTTTGGCGTCATCATCATGGCTTTTACGTTCCATTGCGGGCACAGGCCTCCTCTCAGAATGAGAGGGCTTAGGCATCAGTTGCCATATGGGCCCCGTGCGGTTTATAAACGGTGTCATCGTATGTATTCGCCGGTGTGTGCCGGTTTCCTCGCAATGTTTTCCTTCGTCAATTTTAAATGTGATTTTGCACTTGTATTTTTGATATTGAAAATCAGCACTTTAGCAGGCACCTACTGCAGTTTAAGGCTGAGTCCAATTTCTTTTCCACATCATCATCAAATTTTTTGTATTAGTTTAAGAGTTAGTGTATTTTTTGCTATCGCATAAATTTATGTCTATCTATGTCTATATATGTCTATACCTAAGATTAGTTCGAACGGAAAGCCAACCGTGAAACAAATTTAAGAGTATATTTGTCATCTATATTTTTTTATTACGGGTCAGTTCACTTGGGTGTGTATTACAATACCGAAGTACGAAAGACCGAGTGTATTAAAACATCGAATGGGTCAAAAGAAACCGTTAACTTTTTAAGATTGTTATAAAACAAACCTAACCTAACCTAATGGGTTCTGTATGATGCCGTTCCCATTCGATGTTTTAATACGTTCGGTGTTTCGTACTTCGGTATTGTAAAACACACCCAGTTCACTTCAATTGACCTAGCCCCAAAGTAAGCAAAGCTACTGTTATAGATTCAACCTCAAGATTCGTAGTCAGGTTCTCTAACCACTAGGCCATCCGGTCGGTCGTGTTATAATATAATTACTCTATACTACGCGAGGCCCAACAGTGACTTGGCCAGTTCTTTATGAGAGCATAAGCATTGATAATTACTGTCCGGTGTCAATCAATGTAAATATAGTGGCTTGATTTAGGGCCTCCCCAAATCTATCGACGCGGAATCGCCTTCAGCTGATTGGAAATAGTATTTTATACAATCGTTGCATAATGAAGGCTCTTAAAGTCGAGTACCGTGTTTAGGCCACGAGGCTTGCCGAGTGGCCTAAGTAAGGTACAAGATTTTAAGAGCTAATTATGTAACTATTGTATACAATACTTTTTCTACGAGTCATCATCATCATCGTCTATCGAGGTACATACATAACCTTTTTTCGTCCGCCATTCCATGAAGCTAGCATAACTCCTGTTGTAAGCTTTTTAGATTTTTCTGGCAACAAGGTAAGCGTTGCTTCCTCTGTAATAGTAGTATCTCCTCTGGAGTAGCGGCGAAACTAATCTCGTCACTGTCACTCATGTTTAATTTGAATTAGGGATTACTTATATAACACCATCGATTTCGCGTCAAATAACAAACAAAACTTTTAAATTTTCGTAGCACAAAAAGAACTAATGAGACGTCGTTATAAGACTGTTTCTGATTGGCCAATTACTTCAATTACTAACCAATCACGTAACAGAAGAAAAAAGTTTGTGTGTTCAAATGGAAGCAAATTTGCCAGATATTTCCATCTTTACATTGGGTGCGTTCCACTAAGCGCTCACAACGCTCAATCGAAGTACAAAGTTCTAATTTTGAAATTATTATAGTCGTCTAGAGCGTTGCATAATAATCATTATAGAGAAGAGTCCGAAGTGCCATAGACTATCCAACATTAAAAAGTATGTGATTGCAATTTTGTCTATAAACACATAATTGACAGATTAAAATCAACGAGTAGAAAAACCTTCAACGCAATAAGAGCGAAAAAGACGTCGATCGGCTCGGCTACTTGGGCCGAATGGAGCCGACCTTTTCGCTCTTATTGCGTAGACATAAAGGTTTTTCCGATCGGCAGAAGCCGATTCCGCGTCAATAGATTTGGGGAGACTCTCTTAGTATCCAAGACTTTCGAAGGTTAACTCCGCCCTTTTACCCATAGCTTTATATCGACATTTAACTAATGACTTTATACTTCTAACGACGACAAAAACGAATAACAGAATGAGAAAAAATATTGTATGTTAAAGTTAAGACCACTTAACATTGCTGCCGTGGTTATTGACCTTTATCAGTGCTGCTCCATCGCTACATAATGGAGTTCTTCCCCACACGCAATTATTCTAGTCTCTTTGTAAATGTACAATCGAGAAAACTGAATCACGTACCAGGATGGAACCTCTTCACAGTCAATTTCCCGAAGATTTCTTTGGAACGTCAACGTGACATTTGCAACTAAAAGGTTCCACCTGGTAAGCAATTCAGTTTTCTCGACTGGACTCTGTAACTGGAACTACCAACGTCGGCGGTGTTGCGTTTTTGGTAGGTGATGTTGCTGCCGTCAAACACTAGTATCGAATCCGTTACATAGTTTATGGCTCATTGTTATCCGAAATAAATAATATTATTATCATTATAGTAATCAAAATCGAAGTTAAAATATATTTGTTTAAATTAAGGACTAGTTTTTCAATGTTCAGTTAACAGTATCTGTTAGAATGTAAGCTCTGTCCTTATTTTCATATGACTCGAGAAAAGGAAAGCGATAGTTTTAACTGACCGATACTTTTATCTGTATAAGTCTGTAACAAGCACGTTGAATCTGATAAATTTACCACTGATTTTGAAAAACTCTGCTGACAAGAAACTCGACAAGGTATTTTTCAAACAGTCAACAAAGAAGCCGTGATGGTCTCTTGGTTTAACCTATGCCCTCTCAAGCAGAGGGTCATGGGTTTGAGCAAACGAGTGTGAACTACGGCCTAGGCCCTCTCATTCTCAGAGGAGATCTGTGCCCGGCTAGATCTACAATGTTATAATAGGGATGTTGACGTTTTTAAAAATAATTCGAATACACGACTCCAGTAAAATAACGCTTTATTTTAGCCCTGAAAACCAGATTAATTTTCGATTAACTGCAAAATTTGATTTTTTGTTGCTTTAAAACAAATAAATAGTTGATTGAGTTGGCGAACAAGCAACGTCATAAGTTGCTGCTATTGCCATTCAATGTCTATGGCAGAATTGTGTTTGACAGCTCATAAAAAGTAGGTACGTAAGTTGATTGGTGGCTTTGATCAATTATAACTGTAGATCCACAGTCGCGCGCCCGAAAATGTCCGAGCCAAATGAGCGCCACTTTGATAAAAGTGGCCTTCTTTTTTCTCAGAACGTTGCGTGAAATTATCAAGTTTAGCTGTCAAGTGGAGTTTTGCCGCTACCGAAATTCGACTGTAATGAAGTAAAGACTAGGTTCAAATTTCTGTGTAGGTGACGCAACCAAATAAAAAAGTTCGGACATTCTTTGAAGGGGATTTTGTTCGGCAATGTGTATCTTCAGTTATAATTGATCAAAGATTGGTGGTGTCAATATCCCTATTAGTACTTCCAAAGTATTTAACTAACCTATTTTTTATAAATCATAAAATCATAAATCATATATTTATTCACTTGAGTAGCGGTTACAGAGATGTTCGATAGGTACATAAAATGAGTATGTTCAGCGCTCTCGCCGGTATCACCAGCATGCGACAATAAAGGTGTGCCTAAAAAAAAATATATTTATAAATTATTTACTACTTAATTACTACAGCAATGATAGACAGCGAAAATGGTCTAGTCTAGTCTAACTTAAAACAATAAATAATCAAACAATTAAATACAATTAAATTAGGCATATCACAAATAGAAGATGTCAGTTTTAATACAATACAATACATATTTATTATTACTATTGCCATCATTAATTAGCCTGGAGAAGTGTATTATTAATATTTATATTATTTAACCATTAATCAATTTCTTTTGGATAGGAAGTCTTTTACACAATAAAATCTTTTTATTAATAACCATTTATAAAGTGCTTTTACAAATTTTCCATAAGTTAGATCAGCAATATCTCGTAGAATATTATAAAAAATCCTGACTGCCATACTGTAACAATTCCTATAGCGTAATTTCGACACTGTTTTAGGTAGTACTAGTCTATTTGGATACTAGAATAGATGAAAAGTATTTTAAATCGAATTGAGTCCGTGAAAATAGTTGATTAAAGAACAAGAGCATAAAAAGAGCTCTTTTACCCGAGGCAGTCATATAGCTACCCGAGCCGGTACGGTGAGGGTGGATAGTATAGTCTAAGAGCCGGTGAAGATCTACCTTCACCGATCTGATAACTCGATGAGACATATTTTTTATCAAATATAATTTATAAAAAAATATGCCTATGATAATTTTCCTATCGAAAAGTGTTCATATCTATATTTAATTTCATTAATTCAATATGGCCAAAGGCACTCCACAATAAAACGACACAACCCCATCGAGTTTGATTCGTCTTAACGATTACTTTGATCCTAGAGTGTAACCAGGGTCTGATGATGGAGCTGGAAGATGGCTAAAGGCACTCCACAATATAACGACACAACCACATCAAGTTTGGGCTCGTTTGATTTGTCTTGACGAGTACTTTGTACCATCTAGAATTAAAGTACTCGTCAAGACAAATCAAACCAGCCAAAACTCAATAGAATTGTATTATTTTGTTACGGTGGTCTTGTGGCCCTATTTCAGCTCCATCGTCAGACCTTTGTTACCATCTAGGACCAAGGTACTCGTCAAGACAAACCAAACGAGCCCAAACTCGATGGGGTTGTATCGTTTTATTGTGGAGTACCTTTGGCCAACTTCCAGCTCCATCATCAGACCCTGGTTACCATCTGGGATCAAAGTGCTTGTCAAGACGAATCAAATGAGCTGAAACTCGATGGGGTTGTGTCGTTTTATTGCGGAGTGCCTTTGGCCATACCGAATTAATGAAATTAAATATAGCTATGAACTCTTTTCGATAGGCAAGTTATAATAGGCATATCTTAATATATAAAAGAAGAAACTGACTGACTGACTGACTGACATATCAACGCACAGCCCAAACTACTGGGCCTAGAGATTCCAAATTGAGCATGTAGATTCCTTATAAGGTCTAGGAGCTAAGCCGCGGGAAAAAGCTAGTTTGTTATATTTGATAAAAAATATGTCTCATCGAGTTATCAGATCGGTGAAGGTCGATCTTCCACGTCTCCTCTACTAGTAACTTTGAGAGGAAAATGGGATTAATACTCGAGTTTTACACTCTGATTTTCACTTCAATTGCAAGGAAATCAAACATTTATTATGTTTGTGATTATTTTTTAAATGTTATCTTATTAAATTAAATATTAACATTGAAGATCAAATTTATAAGATTTTATTCCAATAATGTACTAAATTTGCCTAGTTTTATTAATTTCGTAATTTAAAACTCCAGTTTTATAAAAAAAAAAAACAAGACACTTATATTTTTAAATTTCTACTGCTTGTGGTTTGCGCCTGATTGTCTTGGTCTTGGCGAAGATTTTACATTATGCATTATGCATTATTACATTATTATTATTTTTAGGTTCCCAACGGGGGCGGTACTGCCCCCTTCTGGGTTCTGGAGCTTTTTGTGGAGGTGGTAATGGGTCACAAATACCACGAGTGAGAGAGAGATAATTAATATCAAAAGTGAGATAAAGACAAACATTTACAATTAGAGGGGGACGTTGGATTTTTTTCTTCTAAAGGGGGCGATAGTCGATAGTCTATAAAAGGTTGGAAACGTACGCACAAGAGCATAAAAAACCATTTTATGCAGCGTTCTCTCGACATAAAGAACAATTCTACGAGTATGAGAAGTGAAAAATACTTTTCATCAAATAAACAGATGGATGTGAATGTCGTTTGTAGTTCGAATCTTCTACTGTAAACGCGCATCGCCACACCACGTCTCGTGGTAACGCGGACTAAGCGGGCCATGTAGTTGAAATTGCTGCTAAGTATGTGGAGGGAATAAAAAGGGGCCAAAGAGGCTTACTGGAGCTTTGCGCGACTCCGCAGCGGCAACTTTTCACTTGCCAGGAGTTATGCTTCTTCGTGTTTGTTCACATGCCGTTTGCTCTGATTAAGTATGGGATTACAAAGTTTATGTCGCCAGATTTAAATGATAGACATTTTGGTTTTGCGAATGTTGCTGTTGTAAATATTGGTGGAAGTGCTTGAGTAGAATTGCAAACACGGCAAACAAATAGCCTGGTTTGTGCGCTGTTTGCTCTCAACAGGGATAAAAGCTTGATAATTTGCGGATTTTGAAATGTGGTGCTTTTGAATTTTGTTCAAAGAGATATCTTGCTTCTTTTTTTTACTATGTTTAATGTAAAGAAAGAAAGAAAGAAAGAAAATACATTTATTTACAACAACACAAGACACATAAAAATATTTTACAAAAAGGACAATACAAAGGCTAAAAAAGAGTGTGTCATTGCGGTTGTAAATTGGATACTGGCTCAGCATAATGCTGAGGCGTTTATAGCACCCCAGCGCTGATTTTCAGCCAGCACCGTCGGTAATACCCGGAACGCCACAAAGATAGATAAACTGTATACTTATAAATAAGCGATAAACTACATAAACTACATGCGTAAATGGATAATTTGTACCTAGACCATAAAAACGAATAATTTTAACAAAATTACTGAATCATAAATTGCTATAACTCGCTTGCCAAGTATACAACTCTGCGCGGAATAAAACAAAAAAAAACAAAAAGTGAAATAACCGAGACAAAGAAAAATTAAAAGAAGTTTTGTGAAATAGTGCTGGAAAGGAAAGGAATTAAGTTTTCTGAAATGACAACAAATAGCCTTTAAGCTTTCGCCCAAAGGTGTACCTGCTAGTCACTCCTAGGATAGGAGGGGGAATGTCATTCCAGCACTTAGACGCCGCAAACCTGAAACTGCCTCGACACGCCACCGTCCGGTGCGGCGGAACAATAGCCTTAAATCTGCGCACACTTTTCGACCATGTGATTTTTTCAAAAAGGTACGAAGGCGTCTTGTGCCGCACTACACCGAACAAAAGGGTTGCAAAATGCAAGCGCCTGCAATGTCATAATTATGTCACGCGCTTATTTTGAGAAATTATTTTGTTTGCTACTTACTTTGTCGTTTGTGATTACTATTTCAAGCTCGTACAGTTTTTCTTTACTGTATTAAATCTAGTCAATAATTATTATTAAAATTAGAATTAATTGTAGGTACATAGTTCTTTTCTGAAAATTATCTAATAATTAATACATTAATAAATCCTACTAATCCTACTTAATGTTATAATCTGAAAATTTGTGGGCAGGTGTGCAGGCGTGTAAGCATATTTGGTTATTGGAATAACACTTAGGGTACTTTTTACTATACTGCCGTGCTCAAGCTAAAAGGCGGCTAAGTGACAAAACCAACTTTTGAGTAAACGGCGAAAAACGTCACAAAAATTTCAAATCGATACTGGTCAATTTCTTTAAATCTTTAGTTATGTTGTCATATACCAAACGGTAGATCTTTTTTTAATTTATGATTTGATTTTAGTCACTCTTGTTATATTATAGTTTTTGTGCCACTAAAAGTCATTTTTTCCTTTATAGTTATGAAAATAAAATAAAATCCTTTTGAAATTGCAGTACAAAAAGGCGGTTATCGGATCTTAACTGCTTTATAGACATGTATTTTTTGTTAATGATATAGGAATTGTTTTGAAATAGATAGTTAACTACAATTACGTAACTAGAAAGCAGTTATCTGTTTTAGTGGCATTTTAATCTAGGTTAGTGAGTATTATTGTTAACCCAGTCCATAACTATAAAGCGGCAAAGGGCACATTGCCGCCTTATAAACTAATTCACTGTTTCTTGTTTACTTTCCGATATACTGGAACATAGCTAAAAAGCGGTTATCTTACAAACCTTTTAGCGTCACTGCTTTTTAGTCTTGTACGAGTCCCAATATTTTTTTAAGAATCCTGCAAAATTGGCCGTAACTACAAATTCAAATAAACATTTTACTGTGAATTATTCGTTTATTTCGATGTAAAATGGACATTCAAATAGCTCGTTATTGCTACCATAGTTAATAAATACTTCATTGTGATATTAAAATAGAACAAAAATGGCACTCCGCGCAAAAATCAAAAGGATAGTTACAATCTCAAAAAAAACAACTTAGTCACAGTAATTTAGAATTATGTCCATTTGAATAATAATATGGTATTGAAAAAAAAGGTCATAGGGGTGTAAGAGAGAACCCAGAATCTCAATCTCCAAATGTCAACCTCACCTGCTCGTGGTGCACCCTGCTAGCAACTGACGAGGCTCTGGCGACCGACAGATGGCGGAATAACCATCCAAAAAAGCAAGTAGACAAAATTAAGCAGGCCAGGAACGGGCAGCAGCGTTGCTGGTGCAAGTGGCCTAGTTCTGCGATCACCAACCCGCCTGCCCAGCGTGGTGATTATGGGCAAAACCTTTTTTGGTAGCACAAACAGCAGTCCCAAGGTGGAGTCGGCTTCCTTATCAATAAAGCTCTCTGCAACAACGTTGTGGAGATCGGTAGCGTGTCGGCAAGGGTAGCATACCTTGTACTTAAGTTGACAGATAGGTACTCCTTGAAAGTTATACAAGTGTACGCGCCGACCTCGGCATACTCCGACGACGAAGTGGAAGCTATGTATGAAGACATAAGTAAAGCCATGCATAGCACCACTAGAACACATTACACCGTTGTTATGGGAGACCTCAACGCAAAGGCATGCGACGATTCGATTATCGGACCGCACGGATTTGGAGTTAGAAACCACAGGGGCACATGTTGGTCAGCTTCCTGGAAAGCCAAAAGCTTTTTCTAATGAATTCATTCTTTAAGAAGGGGCCTCACAGGAAGTGGACTTGGAGAAGCCCCGACGGTAAGACGCGAAATGAGATCGATTTTATCATGACGGATACAAAGCATATATTTAGGGATGGCTCAGTGATCAACAGGTTTTACACAGGCAGTGATCACCGACTTGTTCGAGGCACTCTGAATATACGTCATAAGCTGGAGAGAGTCCGCATGGTGAGATCTGTTTTGCGTCCAACACAACTCTTGTTGATTTGTTGGAAACCACCGACGATGTTGATAAGGAGGCGGACCAGTTGGTGTGGACGATTTGGGATGTGGGAACAACGTGTTTCCCAAAGCAGCGAAGTGTACAGCAGTCTCAACTCTCTCGCGAGACTTTGGAACTCATGAGGCGGCGACGAGAAATGGCAGCGCAGACTGTTTTGTTAGGTGAGAAAGAGCTCTCCAAGCATGTTAGAAAGCTGATAAGGCGAGATCTCCGTAGCTCCAATACTCGCTCTATTATGGAGGCAATAGAGCGCAACCGGGGATCGAAAGTCTTTATGCGGCAACTTGGAAAGAGCAACCTAATGAAACTAAAAACTGCAAACCATCCAATCCGTCTCCTCTAAGCCGGAAATCCTCGCCGAGATTGAGAGCTTTTATGGACAGCTGTATGCTTCCCATGCTGCACAGCCTCTTCCCGATCCAAATCACATCAGAGCCTCACAAACACGCCACTACACTAAAGATAATTATCCCGGATGTCGAAATGAGTGAGATTAGGATTGCCCTGGGGCAGCTTAAAAACAACAAAGATCCGGGTGAAGACGGAATTAGAAGACGGAAGACGGAATATTAAGTATGCGTATTGTTGATCGAAGTTGCAAAATGTCAGCCCAATCGGTAACCAGGAAGTGGTTCAAATTTAACGTACAAGATACATACCTACATAGGCAATCACATGCTTTGTGCAACCACGGTTGCCAATTTATTTATTTATTTCAATCATAATTATTTATTCCTTAAGTCAGTAATGACCTTGTTTGAAATCACATGTCAATAAATGATAGTAATTGGAAAAAAGGCACGTGAGTGGCTAATTGTAATATATGTACATACTCTACTGTCAACCGAGTACATTACAAATCTTGTAAAACTAATTCTAATTCTGCGATTACACAAAAAGAAAATATGTAACTTACAGGCCTCATAATATGTTTATCGGCCATAATGTTATTTGGTGGGAATGCGTCGCCGACCGCCCGCGAAACGTCTTCCTAGACTAAAAGCATGCTACACATTGACACATCTGCTACTTTATTATGGTAAGTTTTCTGGTTTAGCGAGGGTACAGAAGAAAGAGGCAGGCGTAGTTAGCTGCGTTTTAGTCATGTATTGTAGAATAGCCCCCTTTTAGTTATGCAAACAATTAAATAAAATATGTCGTTTACTTTGCGCACGGACCAATGCCGCTTTCAACCGTAGGTTTTTTACTGGAATTGTGGCATGAATACAGGACTAAAAGGCGGCAATGTGATTTTAACTGCTTTTTAGTGATGCATTGTCGTATAATCGCCTTGTAGCCAGGTATTAGCGAAGTATTTTATTCAATAAAACCTAGTTAAATAGCGGTTAAAGACGTTTAGCCGCCTTTTAGTGTACCCAAAAATAATAACCGCTTTTAAGCTTGGCATTTATAATAAAAAAGGAAAAACAATCCAAACGTTAAAGTACTTTAGTAGCTTTTTAGTTAAGTAATGTGGTTTAGTCGCCTTTAAGCATAGGAAAGTCCATTTTTTATGTATTTAACCGCTTTTTTTGAAAAATTGCAGTGGTAGAGCCATGTTGTAGCTAGCCGCTGCATCACGAATGGGCCGGCTCGTCCGGGGCAGTACCACCCTCTCACAGAACACCGGCGTGAAGCAGCAGTAATCCTGCTTGCGTTTCGTACGGTCAGTGAGAGTGCCGGGAGCCCAATACCTCACCCCTTCCCTCTCCCCCTCCCTCTCCCCCTTCCCCTATTCCCTCTCCTTTAGGGCCAACAACGCACTGGCATCGTGTAAAGCGCTGCGGGTGTCTATGGACAGTGGTGTTCATTTAACATCAGGTGACCCACTAGTTCGTTTGTCCGGCCTCTCTAACATAAAAAAAAAAAAAAAAAAAAAAAAATTATTTTCGAAACGGTATAAGATAGAAAAACCGTTCCTAGACAGATCGATAGAGATTTTTTTTCTAAGCAGAATGGTTTGAAAAGTCGAAATTGACCAAATGTCACTTAGCCGCCTTTTAGCTTGAGCACGGCAGTATAATAGTACGTTAATCTCAACTGTTCGGTTTAGGTACATGAAATTTGGCATAGTTATTTTTATCTGTAATGTCAATGACACCCACGATGTAATTTTGGAGAACTCAAAAGCCAAATCAAATTGTTTACGCGAACAAACCCGTAAGCAAAAACTACTATTACAAACAATAACCTACAGCGACCAGAACGATATTTCGCATGCCGTTCTAAATTATACCGAGTGGAGCAATTACATTGCAACTAGTAAATGATAATTTGCATCCTCGAACACCCGGCCGTTCGATGCGTCGGTCCCAGTTGGTCGAACATTCGAGACCGTTTAGCCGGTACTTTGGACACGTTTTCGTCGCCAAAGTTAGTCCCATATTGGGCGCCACTTACGGGATGATCATGTTTTTATTGAAATCGAAAGGGTTCGGATGTTTAGTTGTAACTTTTAAAGCGCGTAAGATACTAAGTAGCTTGGTTAGGTAGCAATACGTTTAAATATACTTAATAGCTTTGATCAATTATAACTGTAGATCCACAGTCGCGCGCCCGAAAATGTCCGAGCCAAATGAGCGCCACTTTGATAAAAGTGGCCTTCTTTTTTCTCAGTACGTTGCGTGAAATTGTCAAGTTTAGCTGTCAAGTGTCAACCAAAATTCGACTGTAATGAATTAAAGACTAGGTTCAAATTTCTTTGTAGGTGATGATTTTAATTGTTACGCAAACAAATAAAAAAGTTCGGACCTTCTTTGAAGGGGATTTTGTTTGGCAATGTGTATCTTCAGTTATAATTCATCAAAGCTTAATAGGGATGATAACGACTAACTGAAGAGCTAGCAAGCTGTCAAATCACAATTATTCTGTAGATTTTGTATGGTATAATCTAGTTCGTGTCGGAATCATTGTGTGTATGTATCATAGGAAATTTTAAACTTAAATACTGCAATGTTCTGACATTTTAATTTCATAAAAAATATGGTAAATTATTTAGAGGTTCTTTGCGTTGGTTTTTATTCAAAATTATACGTATTTAAAACTATGACATAATTTTAAACATGAAACTAGCGTTATTACGACTTAAATAATGACTTATTGTGACACCAATGTATTTTTAAAGACACTGTTTTGCGGAAGGTACTTTATTACATTGTCACACATTTAGAATCAGTTCATACACATGCATATTCTCAAATATTCTATGTCGCGACGTATCGCGTTTCTGTGTGACCTGTCTTTTACATTTACCTGCCAAATTTCACGTCAAATCAACTCAGGAAATTGATTGAAGTACCATGCAAAAAATACCGCACAGTAGTCCCTGTTTTGCAGATGCTATTTTGCTTTCTCTTTAGAATCACAAAGTTAAATTATAGAATCAAAATCGATCCTAAACGCGCTCCGTGCCGAAATTGTTTGTAACAATCGCCATTCACCACATTATCTACCGTCACAGCTTAATAGAGAAGGTGCTCTATTACAGCGGAACTGGAACGTGAATTATACTACCAGTTAATCATAACTAGGAATTCAAAGCTCGGTGCATTGATTTATTACCGACTTTAATTTGGGGTTCGAGCCAGCTGGGATATATTACCAGTAGTTTTAAAATTTAATTTTTATGCTGTGATTAAGAGGGTGAAATAATGTTACTGGATGCTGATGAGAAACAACGTTTAAAATCACAGAAACTGGAAAATTGAGATTTGGATACGAAATTTTAGCTTGTCGTTTTCTCTACATTTTATAAAATCGAGTTATGTGACTTAACACCTTCACAATGTTAAACAACGATAAACACTGTTGACATAAATGCGTTAGTTCAGCCTTAATAAAAATTTTAAGCGGCCATTCTCTCAAAATTACATTTAATTCAGTCATTTGGTAGATCTACCTGGAAAATTTTCCGGGAGTTTTGAAAATGAGTATAATTTGATAGTATAGATTTTGATGTGCTTCATTTGAAATATCAACTTTGTCACCTCGTATGTTTGCTGCTCGCGCCGCCACATTAGATATATTTATTCGTGTGGGTTAGCTTGATATTACATATAAGCATCCAAGCATGCAGTGGTGTGAATAATAACAAAGTCTGCAGTTTTTTATTTTATATTCGTCCTTACAAACAAAATGTTTGCTTTTTAATTTTAACATTACGAATCCTACTGCACTGTAGTTTGACAACAACAAAACAATGAAAGGCAAAGTTTTGATAGCAACTGTCGCTTTGTGTTTTAATGATGGAGCTGTTTTCAAACATCACAAAGGGAACAACTAAATAAAGTATTTTAAAGCTGAAATCATAAAGAATGATATAAAAACTAAAATCGCTGAAGTTCTAAGGTAAACAAGTAAACATGGACCTTGATCAAAGATTCTACAAAACTAGGCGCAGCCGAAGTCGTGAAGTCTATAAAATATGCAGCATGTATCAGCGGCGCAGTGCGGCAGCGATACGGTCCCATGTCTGCGGCTCACCGGATTAATTTAACGCAGTTGTGACTTTGTCAAAGCAAACAACGATGAAATGTACTTCGCTTAGACATGTTTGGTGCTCGGATTAAACTTTAAAGGCGCTAGAGTGCTTATTTTGTTTGACGCTGTTTGATTGAATCACCAGCAGACTTCAAAGTCTTTGATAGAATTTACCGACTACTAGCTTTATTTTAAGGGATTTGAACTGATTCGTCGTTGTCATCATCATCCCAGCCTATATACGTCCCATTGCAGGGCACAGACTTTCT
Organism: Archips xylosteana; assembly: GCA_947563465.1. NCBI lineage: Eukaryota > Metazoa > Arthropoda > Insecta > Lepidoptera > Tortricidae > Archips > Archips xylosteana. The sequence continues at coordinate 23,494,856 of OX387346.1, forward strand.
CTTAAAATGAGAGGGTGTTTTTGCAGGTGTCTGCAGGATGTTTTTAACATGTTTTACTTTACAGTGAAGCTTATGGTAAATTTAAAATGTAATTTCGCACATAAAAACTCAGAGATGTAAGCCAGGGCTAGAACCGGGGACCCTCTGATTGAGAGAACATATATTACATTACTGAGCTTCTACGATTTCAGTATTTATGAAATGTTTCAGTTTTGTTATTCAAGTTTTTCATTTAGACTTTGCTGATTATTAACGTTCTAATGATTAGTATCTACTTTTATTTAATGTTAAATTGAATTAATTTGATCGTAAAGTATTTATTTAAATATTTTCAAAGCCTGGAGGTTATCGAGAGATCTACAAAAGACTTGAAATATTTGTTATTATTTCTAAAATTATTTAACCTTCTTCAATCATTCATTTTACTTAAAATTACATTTGGTTTTGAATATTTAACATTGACGAGCGGACTAGTGGTTACAGAACCCGACTTCTAAGCTTGAGGGCGGCTTCGACTCTCGGTCGGGGCAGATATCAAGAACAAAAGACACGAAAGTTTGTTTTCGATTCTTTTCGTGTGTTGGGTGTATTTTAGTGTGTACAAACTTTGTTTAATTTGGGACTAGGTCATACTTAAATGTGTTAAAATGTAAGTCTTCTTATCGACGTATCGTCCATATATAAATAATTGACATCATTGTTAGAGATATTGATAAACATATAGTCCTGGGTTTAAGCCCGGGCTCGCACATCTGAGTTTTCCAACTTTATGAGCGAAATCAAATTTGAAATTTGCCATACGTTTTGTGAAGTCAAATATTGTGAGGAAACCTTTACGCACCTGCGAAGTAAGTTAGTGGTGTCTGTGAAGCTTCTAATCCGCACTGGGCGCGTGGGAACTACGACCCAAGCCGAGAAGAGGCCTGCGTCCTTCAATGGGACCTGGGATGACGATGATGATAGTGATGATGATGATGATGATGATGAAAAATAGATGGTGCTGATATTTTTGGAATATTCGGGTTTCAATTAAACAAATACGCTTTACCGGTCTGAGTGATCCATAAACCAAAAGCCGGCGCAATGACATTATTCGTAACATTATTGAATCCAACACTACAGCTAATGGCGAGGACCCATGTGTCGCGTGGTTAGGATTCAATTTCCGATAGTCTGCGAATATTCCCTCGGATACACAGATTTTATGAATATTTGAAAAGGAAATAGCATTTGGTGAATATTTCATTACCAGAAACTTTGGGCTAATTTCACCTTTGCTCTTTATTTGTTACACTGGTGATTTGCAAACGTATAAGAAATGATAACAGTACGTATTAAAACAGTGATCTTGTGCGGATTTTGAACCATGTCCATAGAATTTTTAGTCATAAGGTCTTCATCCAAGTTTCCTGATGCCCTGAATTTTACTCTGTTCAATGAGCTGTGGCAGTTCGTATTTTGCGATCCGCATTATATAAGCACAACGAATGTTGTATCTTTCTGGTCTTTACAGGGTCTGTTTCATTAGCTGCCATTTCCAATGTTGTGATAGGTTTTTTTTAATTCAATATTTTATGTAGATTTAAAAAATCAGGTTACAAAGTTTGATACTTGTTAGGCTCAACATTAATAATAATAATACACAATTTTATGCAGTTGTATGAATTTCAAATAAAAGACTTATAACCTTATAACCTGGTCAGTTGGCACAACGTAAAGTGATAAACCTATCATAAATATAAATCGTGGGACGACTGACACCAATTGATCTAAATAAATATTAAGGGACAGTTCACACCAATTGACCTAGTCCCAAAGTAAGCTCATCAAAGCTTGTGTTATGGGTACTAGGATAAACATACTTATATAGATAAATACATACTTAAATACATATTAATCATCCAAGACTCGAGCACAAACATTCGTATTTGTCACACAAATATCTGCCCCGACCGGGCATCGAACCCGGGACCTCAAGCTTCGTAGTCAGGTTCTCTAACCACTAGGCCATCCGGTCGTCTAATAATAAGTATTAAACCTATTTATTCTAGCACCGGAGAAAAGCCATAGGCGCCATCTAGTTAAAGATTTTTAACAAAAATGCGATCGATATGAAAAACGAAAATAAAATGACTTCGAATGGTTTTTAGCTTGTTTGCCTATTCGTCTGTTTGTTCACGCTGATCTTTGAGACTGTTGAACACATTCTAGGTGAACAAGAAAAATACATTCAAAAAAAAACATGCGTTATAATGCATCGTCCAAAATATTGAAAAATCGGCAAATGACATAAATTTACCAACTTAAAGCAAGTGTGGTAAAAAAGGAGCAAAATAAATTAAAATAAATACGTCTGTTCGTTGTTTACTATAGATTAAATAGCTTAATACTATTAAAACTTCCTAATGCAAATTTCCTTCCCCAGGTGGCGTGGATCCACATCGACCGGCAGATGATCCTGACGATCCACCGGCACGTGATCACGCGGCTGGCTCGCTTCTCCGTCTCCCATGACAACGCGATGACCTGGCTCCTCCACGTCAGCCAGGTCCAGCAGGAGGACCGAGGGTACTACATGTGCCAGGTCAACACTAACCCGATGATCAGCCAAGTTGGATACTTGCAGGTTGTTGGTGAGTAACGTTTCCCATATTAACGGCCAGGCTGAACGCATGCATCGTGGTTTACTGTTTAAATCTAGCAGGACCAAGTCAAAAAGTTGTGCTGGATTAACACCAACCCAACCAAGTTTTTTATGGCTCATCATCATCATCATTATCCCAGTCTACATACGCCCCACTGCAGGGCACAGACTCAGGGCACAGGCTCAGAATGAGATATGGGCCGTAGTTCCCACGCGGGCCTAATGCGGGGTTTATGACTCATGGTGCCGAGAAGTCGGGTTAGGTACTTTAGGCCTGATGAGCAATTTTGACATTGGGATTAACTCAGTCCAGATTTTATTATTACATTGAAATTATGACACATTGCTATTGAAGTAGATGAGCGTTTGTGTAGCTGTAGTAATGATATACACACGAGTCTAATACGAAAACAAACAAGAGGGTCTGCAGATTGTTTTGAACACCATAACTGCTTTCCACTTCTCCCGCTGATTGAACCCACTATATTTTAGATCTAGCTCTGCGTAGAATAAATATCGATTGTGCAAAAATACAATCATCATCATCATCATCCTAATCCACACTGGGCCCACGTGGAAACTACGTCCCAAGCCCTTTAATTCTTGGACCGTAGTTCCCACGTGTGCCCAGTGTGGATTGGGAACTTCACATACACCACTTAATTTCTTCTCAAGTGTATGCAGGTTTCCTCGCGATGTTTTCCTTCACCGTAAAGCTCATGGTAAATTTCAAATTGAACTTCGAACATAAATAAATTCCAAAAAACGCAAAGGTTTAGAGGGTTCGAACCCACGACCCTTTGCTTAAAGCCGTGGTAGCACTCAGTTGCTCGCGTGGAAAAAAAACGGCCATGAATTGCTCTCGCCTTGCGTTACAAACAGCGACGCAGTGTCGAATTATGTTTAAAAATCGATTTCTTTAATATTTCTCAAATATATCTTACATAAATTATTACACAATAAAGCCAAAGAAATAGAGAATATGTTTTTAGTAGTAGTTTGTTGGGTTATTGTATTGAAATAATTATTAAAAAATGCACAAAAAGCAAAACAATGCTTACGTATGCACCTAGGAAAATTTTGGGCACTTTTTCAAGTCGATTTCAAACACTACAAACCACTTATAACACTTAAACTTATAAAAACAAACACTACAATACTTGCAAATAACGACCATATGCGTAACATTTTATTTACTAAACACGATATAATTTATTTCATCACAAATCTATACAGCTGATTCGTGACCGTTACGACTCGAACTTTACTTGTCTAGTCGGAATATTTTTTTTCTTCCACAGACCTTCGGTTTTTTTTTTAATGTTGCCAGTTTATTGCTCTGTATGAAAGATACTTTTAAGGTATCAGTACACGTTGACCAACATATGGAGAACACAAAAACTGTGAGACCGTTTTCTGGCAACCACAGTTGCAAGAAGCATTTTGCTAAAATATATTTGGCAACCGTAGTTGCTAAAATCACGTGAGTGGGTAGCCTAGTGGTTTGACCAAAAATGTAATGCTTTTTACAAATTTTCATTGCTTCAACGTAACTTATAAAAATAAACGTAAAGTTTGTGCAGTAACAATACGAGTACATGTGCTACTGAAATGCTGTTAGTTATTTATAGATTCACCGCAGCAAGTTCTGATCTCCTTCTCTGTGGAAATCCTTTTGCATAAATGATTATACTACCCACGATTTGGATCGAGTACAATATAAGGTTTTCAGAAATCAAATTGGATTTTGTAAAGTGTACACTCAAGTAGTTTTTAGATTATTCGATTACTGGAAAGTGCTGGGACACCTTTTGAACAAAGCGATGACGTGTACATTTCGTTCAATGAAATGCTAAAATAATGAATGATAGACACCTTTTTGGTTTTTTCTTTGAATCCTGTAAAATATTTGATCAAGTTAGTTATTTTAACAGACAGTCAGGTAAAAGTAAAATGTCATTCTGAAGGGTTGATTAAAAAACATAAGAACTATGGCTTACAACCTAAATTTGAGAACTTTAGTTACAGTGGTCTCGATAGTTTATGCATCACTTGAATTTTCGCTAACGCGTCCTTGATGTCCATTAACATTTTTCCGGTAGTAGGCTTCGGCCGTAGCTGGTCACCACTACTGGTACTGCTAGGTTGGGCGAGGCCACCAAGCGACTCTCGTCGTGTTCTGGCCTGTTGCCTATAGAAGCCATTCTGAGGAAGAGTCTGAGCAGTTGCGTAGCGCGAGCGCACCGATTACAGTGCCCAGTATTTGTTGTACGGTTTACACTGCTCGGGGCGCGCGCTACACCGCGCTCAGCCTTCTTTCTGCTTATTCCTCTAAATTCAAGTTTAGGGTGAATGAGCATTTACTAGGCAAGCGTGCTCCATCGTAGGCCTCATCTTCGCTTTCGATCAGGCGTGATTGTGGTCAAACGCAAGCCTATATTCTTCAAAAAAAAATGATGATAGTTCTACCACGTATCTATTTACATAACTATTGGTGGTGGCGGTAGTGAAGCGGAAGACTTAGCGCGGGAAGGCCCCAAACAAGATGGACGGATGGATCGGATCCACATGGATCCGATCTGATGGATGGACGATCTGGAAAAGGTCCTAGGTACCGCGCTTGAATGCGGGCAACGCAAGACCGATACATGTGGAACTCTTTGGAGGAGGCAGTGGATATCGTATAGCTGATAAGCTGATAATATATGACTGGAAATTACAGACTTTATGAATTCTACTGACAATGAATTTAGTATTTACAAGTAGTAAAAAAAAACACAGCAAAAAATTAATAAAATTTTTCGTGTAACGTATTTAATAATGTTTAGAATTAAATATGCTCAAGAAAAACCTTGAAAACAAAGCAAGCACACATACATTAACTTGTCAGACCATTGCCAGTCTTAAAAATATTTTGCAAACGTTCTTTGTTTACTCGGGCCGGGTTTATTACGGGCCAACTTTTAATTACTTTTCTTTACATTTTGAGAGGTTTTCATTTTCTTTTGCCCGTTGTTTCGTAAATATCTCGAACAGTACGGACGGGGATTGAAAAAGGCAGTTTCTGTTATTATTTTAATAATGCTTTTTTCTATAACATGCAGGAAAAGGTTGTTTAAAATATTGTTGCCATAAATAAAAGGTCAAGAAATCGGTGATTAATTAATTATGGTTTATGATCGATGAAATTAATCTTTGTAATCGTCCCTTTATTTGTCTTATACTTTCCAGTATCAGAGTTTTAAGTAAATGATCGGGGTTTGAGACAACTCTGTGATGTTTTGGAATATATGTGCCAAATTTTATAAAGAGCTTTTTTGATGAAGGTAAGTTACATGAGGAACCCTTATTAAAAAACAATTAAACTCTGGGTAAACTGAGAAAACTTAGAAATCTGGAAAAACTGGGCCTACGTGGGACACAAATAATCCTTCAAGAACTAGGTGCGCCGAAGCTCAGATTTAATACAGTATGCTTGAAAAAAAAATACGTCGAATCACTAAGCAACTTTTTTTTTGTACATTGTGTTGCTTTCAGGCTTTGAATTATAACAGTATAGCTTACAGGGAAAAGGGAGAGTTGCTATATGGGCTGATCTGCGCTACCATTTACGTAGACTACCACAAAATTTTATTATGACTGTACCCGTGAATTTAAGCTATACTATTATCATAAAAGAAAACCACTAAACGAAACGAATTTAACGCAAATTTAACACTACGTCAATAAAATGGTGGAAGTGAATTAAAAACACGTAAACAACGACGTGCAGCGATTGTCAAGTGAGACGAGGAACTGTTAAGTGGATAGAGAGGGAAACTGTTGGGTTCCGCTTTGAAAATCATCATCATCATTTCAGCCGAAAGACGTCCACTGTTGAACATTGGCCTCCCCCAAGTCTCGCCAAACAGATGGGTCCTGCGCCAACCGCATCAAACGCATTAACAAACCTAATTCAGGACGTCGCTCCATCGGTTTTCAAAATGCTAGTCTAGAAATGAACATTTAGCTCAAGAGCCTATTTCGACACACTTCTAAAGCCCAGATCAACTTTTGACTAACATAATTTGAAACTTTTTGTCAATGAAGAAAAGTAGACTTGTACTGAATTTCGTACGTCGTGCCTTACGAGGACATTAGATACACTTTTAACTAACCTATTTATTTTTTTATTTATCGTATGGCTTCTGGTTCTCTACTTAAACTAAATATTCAATAAACTAGATTTAAGGTATGCTAGTGCATCTGTCGAGAGGGTCTTAAAGTCTGCCGCTAACCCGCTAAATTTGGTGATCGGGCACTCAAAGACCATATGTCGGACTGTTTGCTCCGGGCAGCCACACTGACACCGTGGCGACTCGCACCACTCCCATTTGTGCCTAATGATATTAACAAATATTATAATACAATTTTTACTTCCAAAGCTCTGATTGACGTTAAAAGAGGAAAGTATTAATTTTATGAAAAAGTACCTAATAATTAAGGCGTCCTTATTTATATTTTCCCTTGTTCCTCGACCAATAATATATATAAGGTGTACATTAGCGTTGGTGTTGCTTTCCAACAACCCGCCTGCTTGTCTTGCCTCTAAATAAAAGAAAAATTAAATAAAAATGAGAGTGCGTTTAATCAAGCTCATTTTACATTAAAAAAAAAAAGTGAAAAATCCATAGTAATATCATAAGAATAAATAATAACAGAGTAGAAGGGAATCTCTTTTGACCGCGTCCAAAACGCTGCCATTTATATACCTACTTCCCCCACACGTTGTTACACCCCTCTGTCATCCAGGCGTGTTGCTAGGGTTGCTTACTGTTAAATATTACTTAGGTACGTCTAAAGATAATATAGCTAAAATATAAGTTTTTATTTACTTTGAAATCATTATTTTATTCTAGTTTTACAAAATATGACAATTATAATTATTCTCTCTCTCTACATTTGCTAACAAGACAATTTCAATGTAATACAGGGTTATTTGTAATTCACTAGCATCCTTTTAACCTTACTCCTACCACTTAAACAAATGTTTTTTGTTTTACGGCTTTTGTCATAACTTAATACTTTTGGTGTAATAACGTTTTGAAAATTTGATTCTGCCTCTTATTTTTACGATACTCTGTGTATTTGTATGGGAAAAAAGTGCTTCATTTTAAAAAGTCGTAAAACAAAAAACATTTGTTTGAGTGATAGGAATTCAGGGTTAAGAGGATGTCAGTGAATTAAAAATAACCCTGTATAATATTGTGCCGGGTAAATACTGTGTTCATCGACACAGGCCCTTGGGCCTGTTCTGGTGTACCTGTAACCTGTACTTACATAGATATAGGTACTTAGGTACAGTGTACAGTTACCGTTACCGGCGAATTTTACGTCATAAAACTAAAAAAACTCAAGTGTGGCATCGTTTTTCCATTATTTACACACCCAAATACACCACAATAACTTAACGCCATTGTTATTTGTTTCCAATAAAACGAACGCGCAAACAGTAAACACAGCCAAAAGCGCGTGCGGCGACGCCGGCCGTGACACCCTGACTGAGTTCCCGCTTAGCGAGTACTCTAATATCGTGACCTTGAGTCCGGCCGGAGCGAGAGTTTCCCTTATACTCTGTTATTATTTTATTCTTATGGTAATATTACAAATGTAAAAGTGTGTTAACTTCTTTGTTTGTTAGTTTGTCCTACTTTCACAACAAAACTGACGGACGGTTTGCCATGTTTTATTTGTATGGCCATAGTTGAATGTCTGGAGAGTGACAAAGGCTAATTTTTACCACGGGAAAATATCTTATTCCCACGGGAAAACACGTTTTAATCTACTTCAGCGGGGCGAAGCTGCGGGCATCAGCTAGTAAGAAATAAATGTGTTCACGGTACCCTAGAACCTTCCCCATGTATAAACACTTAAAACTTCCCCAAACGGGCCGTATACGGCTAAGTGCCCGGAACGCTGCCCCGCCCCCGGCCGTGCACTACAAACAAATAAGTCATTAAAGCGAATTGCGCTTTTATTTTTTATGTTTCACCTTTACTGGACATTTTGCATAAAAATTCTGATAGCTTGTTTTTCGGACATCGAGAGAACATCTCCAATTGAAAAACAGTGGAAGCATTTTACACCTCCACTGAGCGTACGTAGATAGTTTACTGCTCTAAGTAGTTCTTAAATTAGTCACAATACACCCCTGCACCCTTGCACCCCATACACCCCTGTAAAAAATAATGATGAAAAGAATAATGTAAAGAATAATGATGTAATATGTTTTAATGTGTTTATGTATAAAGCACACGTTTTTTGTATTAATAATCAATAGAGAAGGGGACTTGTGACCGGGTTTCTTAGTCCGTGCAAGTCGGACACTGTCTGGGCCCTCCATTTCCAGTTCATCCGAAGGGATTTTTCCCGAGCACAAGTCACTCTTCCTACCCTAAAGTTAAAAAACAGCAAAGACTTCGCGTCTTTGGCTCCTCTGGCGACTCATTCAAAAAAAAAATGTGTTTATGTGTAGTTCCCAATGTGCACTGGGCCCGTGTGGGAACTACGGCCCAAGCCCTCTCATTATGAGAGGAGGCCTGTGCCCTGCAGTGGGACATATAGGCTGGGATGATGATGTTTTCGATGCCCATGTAATTTTTGTCTTTTATTTTTTTTTATTTTACTTTGTCTTGCTTGTGTTAATAGTTAAGTTTCAAGTTTCTTCTAAAGCGAAGGTATATGAAAAAAATAAAAAGAAAGAAAAACATTTATTTAGAACAACAATAACACGCACACAGGCAAAAATAAGAGTACAAAACATAGACAAAGACATAGGTGCACATATTAAAGCTGTTACAAAAGGGTCCCGACTCAGTATATCGCTAGTTAAAAAAACCAGCACTGGTCTTCCGCCGGGCCACTGTACAAAATAGACATCTAAAAGAGCACTTCGATGTCTACTTGTCTTAAAGAATACTCGTAAGCATGTTGATGTTGACACTTCTAACCTATGTTGTATTGTATTGTTCCATCATAATTATGAATTTGAAAAAATGAAGTTACTTATCTTGGTTCCGTTCATTTATAGTAAAAAATGTTTACAAGTTCACTCTTTGTTTCTTCATCGCAGTTACCAATTGGGATGCACCAAAAAAAATAACCTATAGTTTTTATAATTTTTTGGAAAGAATAGGATATTTTAAGATACCATTTTCATCGATTTTGAATTTGGTTGGGTATTTAATTATTTATAATTTTTTTAAGAATTACGTTGGATGACGTCACTGTGAGAGAGCCATGTTCCATTGCCTACAAAAATTCAAGCCGTACATAACATAATCTGTGGCATTACTGATTTGTCTTGTCACTGTCAATAATACAAGCACGGCTTAGGGTCCTAAATGAACCATGACAAATAGTTTTATTTATTTCTCTTCTTTTAGCTTCTATTATTCCTGTTTGTTTAATGGTGTGATAGTAAATAGATATTTTTTATTAAAATCTGATATTAAAATTCTTTCATGTTTACTTGTAACATAGTAATTTAATAATTAAATTTGTAAAAATACATTGCGAGTATTGTATACATTTCGGACTTTATGATAAATTACAACTGTTTAAAGCCAGGTGCGCATCAAGTGATTAAAGTTCTGTCTTTGTCACTCTTTGCTATTATAAGCAGGACAGCAACATTTCAAACTGTCAATTTGCTTTAGAATGTAGACCTGCTTTATGTCTACCTATGTGACGATTCACTGCAGGGGTCAAATGAAGGTCATTACTTAAATTTTCTTTATTTAATTCAGTTTATCATATTTTTGGAATCTGATTTCTGAAAACGATTCACAAAGCCTATTTCTCCAAACGGTTTTCGATTTATTATACGTTGTCAAAAATTGGGACATCCCAATTAAATTGTGATTATACTCGTTTCTGTCCCTCATGCATGACCATTTTAAGTAAATTAATAAAATAAAAGTGCACTGTGTGGACTCATTTTTTTTGTGTTTGCGACAACCGAATCCCATTTTCTTTACCCATAATTTCCACCCTTTAAAGTCTATTTTTCTATCCAAGTGATTTTCGTGATCTTTACCAGGATCGTCGACCATCTTGTTGGGGCCTTTCCATGCCACGGAAACAAAATAATCACACGTAATCCAAAGATGAGCTACAGATAATTCCCCTGACAACTGCTTCGTGCCATCTAAACAATAGCAGACGTCCTAAAATATATCGGAACTCAATTCCCGGGACACACCCTCAATCCAACGTGTAATTAATTAACATTTCGCTGTCACGTGTATCAGTTCCATTTACTCTAATTAGTAATGATTCGGTATCGTGTTCCGGCTGCTATCGGGGCAACTCGACTCGTGTGCTTTTCGTCCTCAATTGAAGTGAAAAGCAAAGTGTCGTTCACGAAACCCATTTTGCCCTCGTTTTAATTATTAACCCTCGCCTACAGCTCAGTTGGATATAAACGCCTCGGGTAAAATAGTGCGTTTTCAAATTCAAACTCAAAGACAAAACATTCGATTCAATTAAGTTAAGCCTCAAAAGCAGAATGAATATCAGAGAATCAACCACTGACTGGTTTGGATTGGAAGAATCCGACAAGAAAGTCAATAATATTTTATTCGAAACCGATCTAGTACAATCATATTTTACCTACTTGTATCCAAAGTATTATCAGCCGTGGTGGCCTAATGGTTTAACCTATAGCCTCTCAGGCAGAGGATCGTGGGTTCAAATCCTGGCTCGCACCTCTGAGTTTTTCGGATTTTATGTGCAAAATTACATTTGAAATTTACCATGAGCTTTACGGTGAACCTTCATACACCTGCGAAGAAATTCAATGGTGTGTATGAATTTCCCAACACACACTGGGCCCGCGTGGGAACTACAGCCCAACCCCTCTCATTCTGAGAGGAGGCCTATGCCCTGCAGTGGGACGTTTATAGGCTGGGATGATAATCCAATGTATTTGACGTAAAAATACCTTCGTTAACACCTTAAGGTGTAAAATTTTTCGAACTCCATCCACTAACTCCATCTAGCGAGTTGTCAGAAATTCATTGCCGCCTCACGCCTCAATACGACGTGCAGTAAATTAACATTTCGCTGTCACGTGTATCAGTTTCAATTACTCTGATTAGTAATGAATGAGTCGGTATCGTGAACTGGTATTGGGGCAACTCGTGCGCCTTTGCTTGCCGTGGGGCCTGGGAAGCAGCGGCAAACACAGCTTAACCAACCACCAACTACTTTTTTAGTCATTTTGTGTAAGTGGGCATTTTCATTTGAAAGCGCGCAAATTACAGTGTTTTTTAAATGACGATTTTGGAGTTTTCTGCCTCAGAATATAGAATTATTATATAAGGTATGGTGTGTAAATAGGCAATTTTTAGGGTTCCGTACCCAAAGGGTAAAAACGGGACCCTATTACTGAGGCTCCGCTGTCCGTTCGTCTGTCCGTCTGTCACCAGGCTGTATCTTGGGAACCATGATAGCTAGACAGTTGAAATTTTCACAGATGATGTATTTTGGTTGCCGCTATATCAAAAAATAATAAAAAACAGAATAAAATTAATATTTAAGGGAGCCCCCATACAAAAAACGTGATTTTTTGCTCGTTTTTGCTCGATATCGATAACGGAAACAGGTAGACGCTTGAAACATTTACAGAATATTTAATTGTATATTATCTTTAAAAATAAATTATTAAATTAAAATAAAACAAATATTTAAGGGGGGCTCCAATACAACAAACGTGATTTTTTTGCTGTTTTTATACACTGACGAGCAAAAATAAAGGGTCGGTTACAAAAATGACGATAACTACAAAACCCGCTGTGATAGCTTCTTCGAGTAAAATGAGTTTAGTTAAGAGTTTTATTCTCAATTAAACTTTTTCTTGTTAAGAATAAAACTATTTACTAAACGTCATTTCTGTAACCGACCCTTTATTTTTGCTCGTCAGTGTAGATAATGGTACGGAACCCTTCGTGCGCGAGTCCGACTCGCACTTGGCCGGTTTTACTGTTTCCTGAAGGCCAGGAGCCCGCTTTTGACAAAAGGGGGTTTGAAATAGTGCAGAAGCAGCGAGCGCGCCTCGTGTGTCTGCCGCCTGCACCTCTCCCGGCCCCCTTTGTCGTCATACCCCCTAGCCCCTGTACCGCGTAGACGAGGACTCATTTAAACGGTTTAGCTATACGAACTACCCCCTCATTTTTAACGGCTCCGCCCAACGCGTTACATTACTCACGCAATAACAATTAGAGCAGTTGTTTACATTTCATTATGTCGCGATTAAGATTCGATATGAGTCGCGGATATCCGGCGCGGCACCCATTATTCAAATTGCTCACGGAAATGACTTTAATTTCGTTTAGGTTAATTAGAAATTGATACGCTTGTGCTTGCCGATGTGTGGGTTTGATTGGTATTCTTGTGATTGAATGTCATTTCCACGGAGTATTGATTAGGTACCTACACGAGATAGGTATAAGAAATGTTATTTTGTTGAATAATAAAAAAAAATAGTGATTTATTTAGGGGTTTGGTTAGAGAGTCGTGATTCGAGCCCGCTTATGCCTCTGAGTTTTCGATTTTTTGCGCGAAATTACATTTGAAATTTACATTAGCTTTACGGTGAAGAAAAGGGTATGTATTACAATACCGAAGTACGAAATACCGAATGTATTAAAACATCGAATGGGTCTAAAGACCGACACGATTTTTTTCTGAAACCGTTAACTTTTTAAGATTGTTTTTAAAACTAACCTAACCTAATGGGTTCTGTATGATGCCGTTTTAATAAATTCTGAGAAGTTTACTGTTTCAGAAAAAATCGTGTCAGTCTTTTGACCCAATCGGTGTTTTAATAGATTCGGTCTTTCGTACTTCGGTATTGTAATACATACCCGAAGAAGAACATCGTGAGGAAACCTGTGCACACCTGAGAAAAAATTCAATGGTGTGTCTGAAGTTCCCAATGCGCACTGGGCCCATGTAGAAACTGCGGCCCAAGCCCTTTCATTCTGCCCTGCGTTCGAGGCCTGTGCTCTGCAGTGGGACGTAATTATAGGCTAGGATGATGATGATGATGATGATGATGACGATTATAACTCATGAAATGGGATATCTGCTAGTAACGCTTAAATCAATATTTAAGACCTCTCAATTAAAACGTGTTTTTTTCTTGTCACCAGTTCCACCTAATATCCTGGATGAGGAAAGCACGCAATCAGCTGTAGCGGTACGAGAGAACCAGAATATCAGCCTCGTCTGCAAAGCTGACGGCTTCCCCGCGCCCAAGATCATGTGGCGGCGGGAGGATGGGCAGCCCATATCAGTAGACAAAAGGAAGAAAGGTGAGCTGCGCTGATGATTCCTTGGGCACTTGGGCACTTTATATTTCGTGGTGGAACTGGGTGCTGTGGTTTTTCTTTTAAAGTTTACTGCATCAAATCCAAGAAAAGAGTACACAATTTGTTTGTTCGCGGAGATACGTGAGGACAACGCAAAAATTAAGGATCTATAGACAAAATTTATTGGTCAAGTCTACATTGGAGTTGGGGACGTCTGGCCAATTTGCGGCACATTTAAATAAATTTTAATTTTGCTGACTCGGAGTTCCTAATTTTGTCTCCAAGGGAGAGAACTTTTGTTTCTCACGCTGTGTATAACCCAGATAAGCTTCATTCATCCTCGTTTATTTTGTAATTAAGGTCGCAAAAGGTTCTTTTACATGTATATTGCAAAGAAGAATGCAGAGCAAGAAACTTGGCAGAATTTGCAATAAACAGAATTTTTTTTTTTTTTAGAAAATAGTCTTTTCTAATAAAAAAATATTTATGAACTGAAACAATTAAGTACTTTGCTCACCCACGACCAAAGTTCAGTTTAAGTTCATTAATATGGACCACCGCAAAGTAACGCCTGATTCAATAAATAATTCAAAAAATATATTTCAATTCACTTAGCAAACAATATTAGTAGGATTAAGTAAATTTAAAATATGCAAAAGATAAAAATTACATAGGTATTGAAACTATCGAATTGTTTTCGAAGTCGTCATGATTTTGCAGGTGCATTACACTACTATTAATCTACTAATTAAAATACTTAATTAATACTTGATTGAAATAGTGGACTATCATTTTATCAATGGTGTCGAATAATTGATCAGTCATTTTTATTGTTTAATTAATAAATAATAAATATTAAGGGACAATCTTACACAAATCGACCTAGTCCCAAACTAAACAAAGCTTGTACTATGGGTACTAGACGACGATAAACATACTTATATAGATAAATAAATACTAAAATACATCCATCCATAACTCAGGAACAAATATTCGTGCTCATCACACAAATAAATGCCCTTACCGGGATTTGAACCCAGGACCTCTTGCTTCGTAGGCAGGGTCACTACCAACTAGGCTAAAGCGGTCGTAATTATACAAATTACTAAGACTGATTTGATAATAATTTATAACAAAGTTCTTAAATAGCTGCTTTTATAGACACTTACTAACTAAACTAACTGACTTGGTTTTACCTGACTTCTCATAAACTGAAAAAACTGCATTACAGAACCTGGCGTTTTAGATGGGATATTGCATTTACCGATCCAATTTGTAGAATGATCATTTACAAAATATGAAATGAAGGATTGAAAAGGCATTGGTGCGAAGAGTTAATAAAATTGATTGATGGGATCGCAATTTACTAATTGGTTATTAGATATTTTTCCTGTCATAATCATTATCAGATTGATTCATTCAGTGTTATAGATGATACAAGAGACGTTCCCGAAATTTTAGTAATAAAATATTGAATTGGAATGTTTAGACAACTCTCAATCAATACATAATCAAAACAGTCTAACCCCTCTCAAACACACAAACAAAACGAAATTGGAAACAGCATTTGAAACTCAAATCCAACAATATCTTATCCAATTAAAGTCATCCGGATCGTATCAAAACAAACAAAAGATTAACACGTAACGAATCGACAGCATCCGGACGCAAACGGCCTCACCGAACGCGTAATTAAAACATTTTTGGCTGAGTGTCCTTTCGAAATAATCATAGCAGATGGGGATGACAGGGGCGAGGGAGGGTCACACACAATTAGGGACAAGAGCCTCTCGACACCACACGTTAATTTCGCGTGGTACAAGGAAATCACTCTTAAATTTAAACTCGTTTCCTGCCTTTGTGCTTTCTGCTTTCCATCCACTCGTCTAGTAATTATCTTTAACCAGATTTTTTCTTGTGAAGTTTAAACGGATTAGGGTAAAGGTGGGCCTCCGTCATGAACAGATTTGTGTTAATGAAAATGAATGAGGGTGTCGTTTTGGACTACGTGTTTTATTGACTTAAAAAAGGGTGTCTTTGGAACTTTGAAGATCTTGTGGCTTATGAATATATCTTTTGAAAATCGGGTTTGAGGATTTATTAATTAACTTTACCAAATACCTTATTATAGCCAGTTTTTTTGTTTAATTTGTGTACCTACTAGTTAAAATTCCCTGTTCAGCATTTTGTGTATTTCCTTTTTTATCCCAATTAGCTGCGAGTAACTAACCGGTACATACTGTTTCATAAATTTTTCATAAATAACTGTTGTGATCACCATTATCTGTGTTGATTTCCATCGTTACTATATTTTTATCTCAAGAAAATTGCTTGAACATTCTTGTCTTCCTGCACAATACCCCTATCCTTCCAATATGATCGTAGTGACTGGGCTACCCTCGTTTGCTATTCCGCACGCCTGCGCTCTTTCTGTTATGTTAAACAGCCCGATACGCTCCCTGAATTAGTTGCAAAACGATCACTTGTTCACACACGGGACAACATTGTATGCCAAAGTGTCATGAATTTTATTCATCGTTGCAAGATAGTCGGATGGGTGGGATCCTAATGGGGTTGGGTGGGAATAAGAATAATAGAAATCTATTATTCGTATTCTCAATAAATCATTGTTATTCAACGAACACAATGGACACCATGCCACAGAAAATTAGTTGAGTTTTAAAAACCTATGAATTTTTATTTAAGTATACCTAGTCCAATTTGATTGAAGTTATGAGTTTTTTTTTATTTGGTTTTAATTTGAAGACTGTTTAGTTTATATCGCAACGTGCAACGCCTTTAAGTTCTGTCCGTAACTACGGTCAAGGACTTTAATTCATGAAACCAAACCATGGAACCAGACGTCATAGTGACATAGCATTAATTAACAAGGAAAATCCTAATGACTTTTCCTTTGTAAATGTTCCATGGTGGCTCATGAATTAAAGTCCTTGACTGTACAAGGCACAAACCACACAGAAGAGACGTGGGACGGGGGCGAGTCGCAGTCCGCATCGTTTGTTCGCAGGCCGCGTCTCCGCTCCGCCTCTTCTGCTTTGGATCGCGACGCTTCTATACATTTATGTATATAAAATTCTAAACTGACTGACTGTTGATATATCAACGCACAGCCCAAACCACTGGACCTAGAGACTTGAAATTTTGCACATAGATACCTTATACAATGTAGGCATCCACTAAGGAAGGATTTTTGGGAATTCCCACGGGAACGGGAAAAAACGGGATTTATAGATTCGATTCCGAGTGACCGTATCTCAGTAACTATAATAACTAGACTCTTCAAATTTGATACACAAGCAGGTATAAAAGACAGTTTCTATGTGCTCAATACATTGTAGACGTTATTTTTTTTTTTTTTAAATTATATATACTAGAACAATTAACCTAAAACTAAAAACCTTAAAAAATATAATATAGTAAATAACTAAAATACATTATTAAAAGGAGTCCCTTTAGGCAAGGTTCCGAAGAGCTGGCAGCTACCTCGGACAAAGAATTAGTCTAGCTGTTCAAAGCAGGTATTACAATAATGAAAACATCAATTTCAGGATTTTTCAAAATTCCCACGGGATAAGGAATAAACGGAATTTATATATTCAGTTCAACGGAATCCTATGAACTATAATTACTAGACTCTTCAAATTTGGCATAGAAGTAGGTAATTATAATAGTAAAAAACAGTTTTAAGGATTTTCGGAAATTCCCACGGGATAAGGAAAAAACGGGATTTTTCGTTTTACTGGTCGTAGAAAGCTGAAATTCGGCATATAGGTTGCTTGGGGAGTGTAGAGGAGCATTAAGAGAGGACTTTCCAAAATTCCCACGGGAACGAGAAAAAAACGGGATTTTTCGTTTTACTGGTCGTAGAAAGCTGAAATTCGGCATGTAGGTTGCTTGGGAAGTGTAGAAGAGCATTAAGAGAGGAAAATCCAAAATTCCCACGGGAACGAGAAAAAACGGGATTTTTCGTTTTACTGGTCGTAGAAAGCTGAAATTCGGCATGAGGTTGCTTGGGGAGTGTAGAGGAGCATTGAGAGAGGAATTTCCAAAATTCCCACGGGACGGGAAAAAACGGGATTTTTCGTTTTACTGGTCGTAGAAAGCTGAAATTTGGCAAGTAGGTAGGTTTCTTGGAGAGTGTAGAAGAGCATTAAGAGAGGACTATCCAAAATTCCCACGGGAACGGGAAAAACGGGATTTTTCGTTTTACTGGTCGTAGAAAGCTGAAATTCGGAATGAGGTTGCTTGGGGAGTGTAGAGGAGCATTGAGAGAGGACTTTCCAAAATTCCCACGGGAACGGGAAAAAACGGGATTTTTCGTTTTACTGGTCGTAGAAAGCTGAAATTTGGCAAGTAGGTAGGTTTCTTGGAGAGTGTAGAAGAGCATTAAGAGAGGACTATTCAAAATTCCCACGGGAACGGGAAAAACGGGATTTTTCGTTTTACTGGTCGTAGAAAGCTGAAATTCGGCATGAGTTGCTTGGGGAGTGTAGAGGAGCATTGAGAGAGGACTTTCCCCGTATTAAGAAAGTATTTTCCGAAATTCTTACGGGAACGGGAAAAAACGGGATTTTGCGTTTTACTGGTTGTAAGCTAAAATTTCAAAATTCATAAGTTTATACTGTAAGTAGGCCGCAAAGGGCTCTTTAACCGACTTCAAAAAAAGGAGGAGGTTATGCATTCCATTTTATGTATTTTTTTATGTAGGTATGTTCACCGATTTCTCGGTCAATTGTGGACCGATTTTAAAAATTCTTTTTTGATTCGAAAGAATATAATATACTCCTGAGATGGTCCCATTATCACGCAAGCAATCTTGCTTGCATGCTTGCTTGCTTGCCTGTATGCTTGCTTGCTTGATATCTTGGTTCTTTGGAATTCTCATGGTACACGCGAGCGAAGCCGCGGGCAAAAGCTAGTTTAGTATAAAAACTGATTCAAAGGGCGCCGCGACTTCGACACGACTCCGTCCCACGTGTCTTCTGTGTATAGTATAAATCTTCCCAGGTGAATTTTTCGCTTCGAGCCCTTATCTTTCAAAACAAACGGTATCGTCATAGTATTTAGGTTCAAATTTAATGTAATGGCTCGAAGCGAAAAATTCACCTGGGAAGATTTATACTATGGCTTGCACCCATTATTTTTTGATTGTATTGAATGTTAGAATTTTTGCATGGAAACCGTTTTGGCAACAATCTGTGGAAGGGCAAAGATGTCTATGCATCAACAAAACTACCATGACTGCTTACTGTTTGACTTTTTGCAAGGAAATTATTACCACTTGTGGTGATTTTTAAGGTTCACACAAGTGGTCGATCCTGACTGGCTCTTATACATTTTCTTTTTTTTAACAAAAATGTGTTGACAATTCCATTGGTTTCACAAAGGCGACTAGAATCTGTCTTTCCTATGCATTTCTTAACTTCCTCTCTGTCGAATATTTTATTAAAAAAAATAAACCTCTTTTGGTTTAAGAAAACTCATTTTACTCAGATGAAGCTTGTGAAGCAGTCGTTAGCAAAATGTGTACTTCAGCCAAAGTTTGTTCAAGAGTACTTGATAAATAAACAAAGGTTAAAGCCTAATTTGCCGGGAGCCGTACATTGGCCTCAAGCGGCTTAGGAAACTTCACATTTGAGAACAAAAGGAACATAGGACATTTGCGCGGTGCAGTAGCATCAAAAGGGTACGTCTAATTGCTTAATATATTCAAGCGTGGAGTGTTTGGCTTTTCAAAGGTTTGGGAAAACCGTGGAGACGATTTTGGTTTTTAAAATCATACTAATATAATGCAAAAGAAACTTTGTTTCTCTCTGCTACATCTTCATGCTTAAACCATTAAAATGATTTAAGTATGTATGTATCTAGTACCCGAAGTACAAGCTTTATTTAGTTTGGGACTATGTCAATTGGTGTCAAACTGTCCCATAATTTATTTATCGTTATTTATTATATCTGTAGGAATAAAAAGTTCCTAAAAGGCGCAAGCGACACAGATTAGAAGAGACGTGGGAGATGGAGCGTCGTAGTCGCGGCGCCCCTTGAATCAGTTTTCATACGAAATGTATGGAAGCATCGCGATCCATAGCAGACAGAAGAGACGAGGCGGAGACGCGGACTGCGACGCGCGCCCGTCCCACGTCTCTTCTGTGTGGCTTGCGCCTAAGATGTACGATAACCTAATCCTATCAAACCATTGTCATCTCTAGTTTCTGCGTTACTACGTGTGTACATTTAACAATTATAAATACGACGGAACTCATTTGGGCATTAGGCTTCAGCGGCACATGTCCCGAGCGCGTGTCCACTAGCTAATGGGTTGTGCTATTTGTGCCCGTATTTTTAAGTTCGAAGTAATGAAAAGTCAAATATCACTCGTGCTGAGAGCTGCATACGGCATATCTTTCAAGATGGCGTTTTATTGACGCACGTTTAACGCTCTTTAAACGAGAATTAGTTATAATTTTGTTTTGACTACCAGACATTTGCTTGACAAATCTAAGATAAAAGCTTAAAGGCTTTGTCTCTGTTAGTTCTGGTTTTAAATAAAAAAAAGACAGCTGTGCAGAAAAAATGAGACAGTTGAAAATAATATCTACTGTGTTAAGAAATTTAGATGTGTTAAACACAATAGAATACAATACAATGCAAATATTCTTTATTGAACACCAAAACAGTACTGAAAATTAATAACAATACTTAATAAAAAAATATTATAGATCTGTTTGAAAAGAATACACATTTTTTATATTTCTTACTAGTTTCTACTCAATAGGGTTACCTAACCTAACCTAACCTAACCGTTAGTAAATAACGTGTTTTTATAGCCTTAATTAAATAAAGACATTTTGCACCAAATATTTTCCACCAAAATGCAGCACAAAGAGTATTTAAATGGCATGATAAACTTGTAGCTCTATTATTGACTTCCTGGTGTATTTGCACAACAAACTTTTATCAACAGCAATCGTCAACCGTCAAACCACCTGCGTATATTCTCGCAAACACAAAAGGTAATAAAAGAGGATATTAAAGCCCCTTAGCTGCCGTGCACGGCGCCTAACTTTGCCGATGCATCAGGCCAACCGACTGTGGATATTTCGCTCACTTAAAGCGCCAATTCAAAGAAAATAGCATGGAACTTCTCAGTCTCTCATCTGTAAGAATCCAGGCACATTGAGCGATTGAGCTGTTAAAAGATACGTTTTTTTTTGGCTTCAGGATTTGCCACACTGCATGCGTGCTGCGGTCGCGCTCAGAACAAATTTAACGCAGCCCGCATTACGTGTGAACAACATTCTCGGTCTCTAAATAGGTATACAAAATATATATTCAGTTTGACCTGACCGCGACCGCAGAACGCATCCAGTGTGGTAAATCCTTTCAAGTCTTAGTTTTACTTCGTTTACCTTTCTAAATCAATTCAAAAGAAGGAGGAAGTTCTCAATTCTTTATGTTTTTATATGAATATCGGTAGTAGATTTCTTAATCGGTTGAGAATTGATTTGATTTTTTTTTCGGTATTAAATATACGTTTTAGTAAAAAAGACAGTTTTTTTTTTTAAATTTAAGCACAATTTAACACGTAGTAAACAATAAATAAAAGAAATAAAACATAACATAATCCTTTAAGAAAAGAAAATGAGAAAGAATGATTCCGGAAATATAAGAGCACACTTAGCATGACGATGTGGCAAAAAAAAATTCAAAATGATTTTAACAACTGACGTTAAGATGGTTTTGAACTCCACCCGACTATTTTTGGACTAGTTTCGACCAGTTTAATAGTTTTTCTAGAAAACTTTACATTACTGATTTATATCCTTGAAGATGTAAATTCATTTCCAGTGTTTTGTACTTAGTATAGAAATCAGCGAGTAAGTTTTGACATCGTTTTAAAATAAGAACAAAGCAGGACCTTTTTCTAGGAACAGGCTTTAATTACTAGTTTTCCGAACTAAAATTAATTTGTAAAACAAACTCACGTTATGGACAGAAATTTGGAAACCGCAGCTATCGCAGCTGTCTGGGCAATATGATTCTGAACTTAAAATGGTTGCTTTCATATTAGACTTGCCATTCATAGCGCTCCACCGCATTCAGATAATTTCTAAAACTGATTTTGTTACAAATTAACTTTGTGAATTAGCAATTTAGCAGACAATTCGAGAGTAGAACATTTGGCACAAGAAGTTACAAGAACCTACATTGTTTTAATATAATACTGATATAAATTATGGTCACTTATGAGAA
Source organism: Archips xylosteana (assembly GCA_947563465.1). Classification (NCBI taxonomy): domain Eukaryota; kingdom Metazoa; phylum Arthropoda; class Insecta; order Lepidoptera; family Tortricidae; genus Archips; species Archips xylosteana. The sequence continues at coordinate 23,517,128 of OX387346.1, forward strand.
ATAGCCACGTGTAACTTCTTTCTTCTTTCACCATCTGTAGCCATATAAATGTTTAAATTTTTGACAGTTTCTGTTTTCATATTGAATTTTGAAATTTCTGTCAATAATTCAGCAATTATTGCTGCACTTACATACATACATATATACATATATTGCTGGCCAGCGCAAGCGCAGTTTGGGACGTCCATCAACAAGATGGACGAACAATTTAGTGAAGGCCGCAGGTTCAAAGTGGGTGCAAGTCGCTTCCAACCGTAATTATTGGGTATCAATGAGGGAGGCCTATGTCCAGGAGTGGACGTCTTGCGGCTGAAATGATGATGATGATGATGATGTGTGTAAACTCGTTATTGTACATAAAACATGAAATTAACAATTTACAGGAGAAAAAGATGTACAAATATTTAAACACAAAATTACCAGCACATGACCCATTGCATCTTAGACCTCGAGGCTTCTATGCTGACAACACCATCTGAAATCCTCCGGTATTGCAGGTGTCCAAGAACAGCGATACTCACTTAATGGTGGCCTATTTCTCTTCTGATACTCTTTTTAAAAGAATCTTCTTCTGCATAAATAACTATTGTCCATAAAAATGTTACTTTGCACTTTTCACTCCCACTTCCCATAAGCCGCCGAAAGCTGGTTTCTATTGAGTTATTTTTATTGCAGTGACAGTGTACGAAGGTGACACGCTGAGCCTGCAACGCATCAGTCGCACTGAAATGGGGGCGTACTTGTGCATAGCAACTAATGCAGTGCCGCCTTCCGTGTCGAAGAGGATCATTGTTGACGTCGAATGTAAGTTTTTTGTCCAGTAAAGTTCATTGGTATAAGCACTTGCTTTATCCGAGTGCATACGCAATTGCATATATTTTTATAATAAAAATCCCAAACAGATGTAAAAGTCAAATCCATCGTCAAGAAAACATTAATATCTTAGGCGTAGGCTATAAAATGTATGATTATAAATAATTATAATAATATCATGGACAGGTATGTTTGGAAATAATTCCGATCCACATTGGCGAAATAGTGTCAAAAAGCGAATCGTGTTAAAAAATTTAATTGTGCCTATTATATACTTTAGATGTATTTAATTAAATAACATTCTAGATCTATTTAAAAAAAAATACCCCGTTGATATTCTTGCCGAATTCTTCTCAGCAAGGTTTTTTAAATCGGTGATAGATTCTTCTAAATTGAATAAATGCATTTTGACTTTGTGTGTAAATGTGTTGCCTGCATTCAAGAAGACAGAAAAAAATGTTTTTCTATTATCTAATAACGAAAAAACCGGAACAGACGGAAAGCTTTTTTTTATATTAATGTTCGGTCAAAGCACAGTAGAGCATGTCTGTTATGTAAAATTGAGATATGGTATCGACGCGATTAAAATATGACAGAATAGGCGAGTAAAATGTGAATTTACATTGTTAACTAATGTTTTATTGACGTTTCCCTGCAAAAACAAAGATCAAAAATTTATCTGTTAATTAAAATATCTGATTGCGAAAATAATTGCTGTTAGAAATTTAGTTAAATCTATGATAAACGCCCCTTGACTGTATTATCAATTTAGGTAATTGACATCTTTTTTTCGCAGTTAAAATAAAATAACAAACAAGAAAAAAGACGCAAAAAATACTTTAATAGCTATAAAAAAATGTAAACATGCTCAATCAGACCTCCCTTCAGACCTTCAAGACCTTCGTTCCTCGACTAAAGTTTGGGAATATTGTTGCCACACAACGCTTTCAGTAACATATTATAAATTGTAATAACAATTTGAAAAGATAAACATTTGACCATCTTGAATTCTTCAAGCAAATAATATTTAATCTCATCTAGAAAACAGTCTCCAGTTGTTGATTTTTCTCGACAAAAACAACTTGCCCTCAACAGCTTTTGTTCGACTTTTATTTTCCTTTAAAGTTTCAGCGCAAACAAGAGTGTATTTTCAAGACCACTAGCAAACTATTGATAAAATTACAGTGCAAATAACGTTTGGAATTTAATCTGTTATATAAAAAAGGTCATCTATGCATATAAAAAGAAAAATCCTGACTGATGCTAGTTACGTAAATAAATTTAATAGAGATCAAAAGAATTTCACAAGAATTAATTAAGGACTTAAATTAAGACAGAAAATTCTTTTTTTTTTAATCAATTTTTTATTAACCCTTTCAACGCCGCGCCTCGACAAAACGTAAACCTGCTTTGAATCATATGTCATTGTGTCAAGATCACTTTGACACTGTACTTTGTGACACCTATATGTGTCGTTGGCGTTGAAAAGGTTAAGTAGATGTTAATAAAAAGAACTAAAAAGTTAAAAATAATTTAATTCTGATACAAAATAGAGCGCGCATTAAATCTTTGCGTTTTTGTCAGTCTCAATTTTTTCAATAAAGGTGTGTTACACCTTCATTATTTCTCTTGGCTTCAAAATGTAACACGCTGTAGCACACAGTGTAGAAAAAAAAACCGTATTTTTTGTTAATTAGCCGTGAGAACTATTCCAGATGAAGACAAGACCGCAACAAACCAGAATTTTTCAGTTCCAATTAAATCATCCTCTGTAATTTTATTCCGACGTTAATTGAACAATGACCTAAACCTCCACTATAACAATTTCCAGTAAAAAACGGAATTATTCAAAGAGCATTTTGAATTTCTAATTACAAAACGCAGCTGGCTAAATACGAGAAAGGAGCGATAATTGAAAGATAATATTTTTTCACGGCGGAGTGCCTCGAGATTGCGATGTTACGTCCATGAAAAACAACGTCGTTTCGTGTGAATTCAATAAAGAAAATAGATTTCTGATTTCAACAGCTGGTATGAAGGTTTTGGTGAGATAAGGGGTTAAAAATTAAAGAGATTTACGATTGGTTTGTGAGGCGCGTGGTTTGTAATAACTAATAAGTGATTTCACTACTTAGAAGGCAGCAGCTCAAAAACATCACTAGCCAAAAGACGTCCAGTGTTAGACAAAGGTTTCTCCCAAAGTGTTATATGTATAAAAATTGGTCCTGCTCTGCCTATATTCTAATGATTCGTGCGCCCTTGACCAGATCGTCGGTCTGTCTTCTTGCATGGGGACTTTCCCACGCGCCGTATTTTCCAGTTCGCGATCACCACTTCTAAACCTTATTGCCCCATCGGCGATCAGTTCTACGAGCAATGTGCCCTGTCCACTGTGACATACGTATTAGTTAGCTAATATATTTTCATACTAAATACAAACTGCAACATCGATACACAGAAAAACCCAGAAAAAGAAACTAACGCTGGGAATCGAAACCAGTTCCTCAGCATTCCATGCTGCGTGCCAAACCCCTACACCACCACTGGTCAGGAGTTAAGATACAATTTTTTCCTATATATCGACATTTTTCAGTTTGTTTTTCTATAGTCACTTACGCAGGGACACTAGCGACATATATGTTAAGGTTCTCATCGAGAAACCACAACACTCCTTCGGAAGTATCAATTTGTGAAAAAATTTGTGTCTAAACTCCTAACCAGTGGTGGTGTAAGGGTTTGGCACGCAGCACGGAATGCTGAGGACCTGGGTTCGATTCCCAGCATTGGTCTCTTTTTCTGTTTTTTTTTTTCTGTGTATCCATGTTTCAGTTTGTATTTAGTATGAAAATATATGGATTTCAATGACCGTAAAAGTAAAAAATTTGGAGTTGAAAAATAAAAATACGAAAAGACTCCAAAAAACCAATCTTGAGTTAGAATAGACCGATGATAATATGTGCGATAAAAATAGGCCGAGGATTTCAGAAACTGTATCAATATAAGCTTAAATTAGCCAAAAAAATCACTAATAGCATAATAAATAAAATCTTGAACATAAAATCAAATAAAACGCGACTCACATAAACCTTCATCCACTTAGCATAAAATATGATGCACATTAATATGAAAAGCGCATTAAAATCCAAGTGAAAATCCAACCATAAAAACCTTCCAAGGTGATACGATAAAAACTGGAATAAAACTCCAAGTCGCAGTAAAAGGCGGAATTATAAGCCGAGATAATGAAGTCATCTACACAAGGACAATAAAGAAAGAACTTTATAAATATTTTAAAACGACGTGGAATATTAAAACACATCACGGCGGAGTAATATTCTTTGGAATTGCCACCATAAACTGTGAGCGTGAATTACGCCGGAGTGTGGGTTTTATTATCGGCCCGTGGCGGAAATTGAACGCTATATTATTATGCCAATTGGTTCCGTAGATATATGTCAATAAGGTAGAAGAGAAACTATAAAAATTAACGCATTAGTAGCGCAAACATTCCAAAGTTGATAGGTGACTATTCAGAGTAACGTATTCTTGAATGAATTTCGCATAAGCCGTCATTTTTCTATAATAATGATAGTTTTAACTACATTAGACGTATTCACTTCAGTCTTCAGACCACAATTAACTTTAATAAGTCTATCAGTAATAATGACACTAGAAATGTGTCAAGATATTGGGAGTTCATCAAAGGTAATTTTAATCTACATCTCGTAGAAAATATCTCTCACAACTCGCTTTAAAATCCATTAGCTTATAGATTGGTACGGGGCTGATTAGATATAGTAGAATAACACCAAGGGAATGTTAAGCCATCTCACTGTTCATAATTTAGCTGAGTAATACATACTCGTAGTGCAGAGGACAAAGTATTTGCATTAATAATCCCTATTAGCATTACACACCTAAATTACGAACAGTGGCAAAAATTTTGTGTTGTAGCTTTACGATGAAAATTAGTAGCAACATTTCATAGTCCAAAACTGCAAATTAACTCCTCTGTAATCTAATTTAAACTACATAAGAAACTTGTGCATAGATGCAAGTCTGTTTTAGAGTCTTGAACTTTAAATATTTATTTGTCTAATGAATATGCTCAAGGATGTTATAGATTGGATTGGCAGTCGCCATAGTACGGATCGGCCGCGGTTTTGGTAGTTCGATTATTAAATCTAGATGGCGCTGAAATATAGCCAGAAGCTTTGAAGGCAAAACAAATAAGACTACAGATGTTTCATATTACTACAAATGTATTATTTTTCAAAAATATTGCATAATAATACATTTGCTGTGATATGAAATATCTGAAGTCTTATTGTTTTGCCTTCAAAGCCTCTGGCTATATTTCAGCGCCATCTAGATTTAATAGTCGAACTACAAAAACCGCGGCCGATCCGTACTATGGCGACTGCCAATCCAGTCCTTGATATGCTTATCCATTGACTACCACCCGTAGTACAAGTGTAGCGTAGTTTAAAACTAGATCAATGAATGTCAATAGTCCTTTCATCATCATCATCATTATTCCAGCCTATATTATACGTCCCACTGCAGGGCACAGGCCTCCTCACAGAATGAGAGGACATGGGCCGTAGTTCCCACGCGGGCCCAGTGCAGATTGGTAACTTCACAAACACCATTGAATTTCTTCGCAGGTGGATGCAGGTTTCCTTACGATGTTTTCCTTTTCACCGTAAAGCTCATGGTAGATTTCAAATGTAATTTCGACATAAATTCTGATTAACTCAGGAAGTGCGAGCTGGGATTTGAACCCACGGCCCTCTCTCTTGCTTGAGAGGACATAGGTCGAACCATTAGGCCACTACGGCTTCAATAGGCCCTTTGATATTTAATAATTTTATTTTATTAATTTCAACACCATCATTACCAGCCTCTATATATCAATCTAAGACCTTACTTACATTGTCAAAATGTACGTACAAGAGTACATCTAGAAATTTTATAAGCAATCACGATTAAATTACTTCTCTTATTGCGATGAAATAAGAACTACGACTATAAACTCAGGTGACTTTGTCGTTTATAAAATACAATGTATCGCTTCGCCGTAATTTATTTCGCAATGCACGGCAACATTTTATTCTCACAAACTCACGTCTTCATTTAGCAAGTCACGTCGCCTCAAACATATCACATGTTCAACAACAAATTTGCAAAGGAACCTCCTTTATTAACTTGTCTTTTAGGTCGCAATTACGAAGTGCCCACGGTTTTCGCGGGCGGTACCCCACACGCTCCATGTAACTCTGCGCGATCCATCATGTTTGAGACTTTATAAATTGCTTCCGCCAAGTTTTCAATGTTCTCAGCGTCTACGCTGCCCTGGTACTTTCGATTGATTGGTTTTGATCGTGAGCATGCAGTTTAATGATTTTTTTTTCTGAAGTAAATGGTAGTTTCCTGAGAACTTGACCATTCACTATGTAGGACCATTTCGTAGTTTCAGATAAACATCGTGAGTTTATGTTGTAGGGATAGTAGGGATACATAGAATAGTTCAACTATGCGTCGTTAAAAAGCTTTGCATGATTTGCAGTCATGGTATCAAAATTTCAGCTTGAAAAACTAAAAGTTGCAAGCTTCTTGCACTTTACTATTTTGTTGCTGTGACATCGTATTAGAATTTAAGTAAAGTGTTACGTTGTCTGTGATCTCCACTGTACAATGGATTTGTATTTGTCCCTTTTTAAATATGTAGACATTGTTGTGGATCTTAATTTCGTAATCTATTTCGACTTAATTTTCTCTTAATAATAGGGATAAATAATTGATGTCGGTACCTGTGTTACTTAAAATAAGTAGGTAACTAAGTAATTTATTGAATAAAACGTTACTTTGCGGAGGTCCATATTATATTGAACTGAAGACCTTAAGGGTCGCGGGTGAGCAAATTAATTATTTCAGTTCATTAAAATAAGTTCTTAACTAGAACTGTAGCGTCATAACGGAGTCATTAAAGATACTGAAAATGAGATATTATGCGGAATTGATTAAATACCCCGCTACTTTGAAGTAAACATGAACTAATTTGTCAGATATAACGTCATTGTTAACTTGCCATGTAATAATTTTAATGACATTAGTTTCAAACAAACATATTTGTTTCCGAACAAAAGTTATTTCTGTGCCAAATTTCTGAAAACAGGCGACTTTGAACAACTTCGCAAAGATAGACAACAATAAGTAGACGTTAATAATGTCTTTGAGAGCGTTTTCGTGTTGTTTACCATTGGGATGGTGGCAGATGATCCGGATAGGACAAGTAATCTAAATCACATTTTAAATAAGTAATTTTGTTCGGGGCTCAGTGAGATTTTGAGGATTTTGTAATGATTGAATAATAAAATACCTTTTATTATTTCGGCGTGATATGCCAGTATCTCTACCATGAGTTACACTAGTTTGCAGTGACCGTACTCGCTAGCGACGGCGTAAATGATTTGTATGGAGAATTGTACTTCCGTAAGTGACCACTAGAGGCGCTGTACACAATTCTCTATACAAATCATTTACGCCGTCGCTAGCGAGTACGCTCACAGTAAACTAGTGTAACTCATGGTAGAGGTACTGGTCTAAGGATAGACGGACCTAGCCTGTTAGTACCGTAAAAGACGACTAAGAGATCTCATGTTAGAGTGGCCAGCAGTGCTGTCTATTTTCAACTGCAAAGTCCGGACTCCCTGTACAGCCATGTGGAAATCCAAGGAAAACACTTTTATTAGGCACTGGTCCCACCGCCGGCGACGAGCGATAAACGAGTAGAACTTGAAACTAGAAACGAGTGGGCGAGCGGCGAGAAGCGAGTGTGTAGTTTCGATAGTTTTGTCGTTCGGCTATAAGGGAGTGTTCGAGTGCGACGGGCATTTGTACCGTAGAATAATCGCTCTGATCGCCAAGCGTTCATTGCCGAATACCGCTGAGCGAGTTTTATCGTTGATAGCTTTTATCGCTGCGATCAACTAGTGAAGAGAGTCCTCGCCGGTTGAGTGAACAGCCAGCGATGAACTATAAATATATATCTCTCTCTTTTATTTACACGGAGCGATTATCTTTTGTTCGTTTCTTGGGCGAGAAAATCGCCGATAGCTCATCACTTACTCGCCGAGGGTGGGACCAGTGCCTTATCCCAAGAAATTTATCTATCATAGAGATAAGCTTCTACTCCTCAATTGGCAAGCACTTTGTCATTGATATAGCGACTGGAAGAGAGAATATCTTATACTAGCCTTAAATACATTAAATTTCGTCTGTGTGAGAAATACTTTTACGAAAAACATTTAGCCCAGTTTACACCTGCAAGAAAAATCGTGCAAGTTGCATTACATTGCGGTGCTCTCGATTGACCACTTCAAACTCGTTCGCTTTACAGCCGCACAATGTAATTGTTGACGCCCTCTGGTGACATCTAGCGACAACAACGCTACGGCGCACAATTTAAGAACGACGACCGCACGAGGGCGCTGCAATCGCGACGGTTGTCAGTGTCAAAATTCTTTCTTTCTTACAACCGTAATAACGACACCAATTTTGTTAGCGAGACAAGAGCGCACCATTTTTCTTTATATATTGTACAAATCCTGTAAAATTGGAGAGCAAATAAATATTTTTGCTGAAGAAATTAAGAATCCTTCATTGAAATTGCCTCTGCCGAACCACCCAAGAGATTGCCAAAGCACAGCCGCAACATTGGACCTTCGAGCCGCATCATCGCAGAAGCAGCTTCAACCAGCACACGAGGATCACAGTTGATCACACCAGGAGAAAGGTCATATTCGCACTCCGTCCTTCCTTCCTTCCCACTCGGATTTGTGCTAATACCGTGTCCGTTGACTACGTTTCAGGGTACCTACGCGTACGGTTAAACACACGCACCGTCATTCCGTACCGGCTACGTGTCTAAAGTGTAAATTTGTAAGTACTCTTGTCTTCCACATACCACAAAATGCTTACGGACGATTTAACTTCCCAAAAATCGCCCAGATCACCTCTGTCGATTTACATCGAGAATAGCGATATCCGTAATTTGATTAAAAAGCGAGGCACTGTCAAAGGCACTGTAAACTGTATGAGGTCAGGTCACACTCTTGCTACATGCCTATTCGGCCCATGTAAAATATGCCATAAAAAACACAACAGTCTTATACATAGCCCGAGTAATGACGGCGGCGGCTCGTCAACATCTGAGATAACCAATGCACCTGTGACGACAACAGCTAATCACCATTCACTCACACAATGCAATTATAATACGCACGACGCCAGGAATGCAAGCGACCCCCTCACACAATTATTGCAACCGGTCCTGTTATCCACGGCGCTAGTGGACGTTACCGATTGTAATAATATCAATCACCGGGCGCGAGTACTTTTAGATAGCGGAAGTCAACATAGTTTTGTTACTCAATCATTCATTACAAAAATAAACGCACCTATCATACAGTCCACTCACAATGTTACGGGCGTGGGTCAGTCTGTCACACAGTGCACACAGTCTTGTCAGATTTACCTACGATCGATAACGAGTGAGTATCATGCACGCATCAATTGTATGATACTCCCTTGCATCACACAAAAGCTACCGTCGGCTCACATAGACGTAAACACACTGCAGTTGCCACAAAATACGTAAACTCGATCGCCACCCAGAATTTAAAAAGATGTACACTAATTTTATGCGTGAATATATAACTTTAGGTCATATGTCACGTATTCACACATACACAAAACCGTACTATTTTCTTCCACATCACGGCGTCTTTAGAGAAAACAGTGTCACAACAAAATTGCGCGTTGTATTCGATGCGAGTGCTAGCTCAACTACGGGCAAGTCACTAAACGACTTGCAGCTAGTAACGGCCCGCCTTTACAATCGCACATATTTTCAATATTACTTCGTTTTCGACAAAATAAATATGTCGCGTGTGCGGATGTGGAGAAAATGTACCGGCAAGTATTAATACAGCCTGATCAACGTAACTTGCAAATGATCTTGTGGCGAGAGAGTCAGTCGGATCCGGTGGGTATTTATCAATTAAATACGGTGACTTATGGTATGTCATCCTCGCCGTACTTAAGTATTCGTTGCCTAAAACAGTTAGCCTCAGAGTGTACTAATGACACGGTCAAGCGTGTCATAAGTGAAGATTTTTATGTTGATGACTTGATCATTGGCCACAACAATAAGCAACAGTTACTAAACACATGTGAACAGGTCACCGAAACACTGAACTCTGGTTGTTTTCCTCTCCGTAAATGGGTGTTTAATTTTGATGTGTCGCAATCATCGGCTAAAATCACATCACGAGAACTTTCTTTGGGCGATACATGTCAAAATAAAACACTGGGATTGGGTTGGTTAAATTACACAGACGAGTTACATTACACTACTAACATACAACACGACGATTCACAAACAACAAAGCGCAAAATGTTATCAATAATTTCACAGATCTACGACCCACTCGGCCTTTTATCTCCAGCCATAATTATCGCAAAAATATTATTACAAAAATTATGGTTGCTGAAGCTAGGATGGGATGATCAAGTGCCTGATGAGGTATCTTTATATTGGGAAAAATACATAGAAACACATACACAACACATTCACACTTTACGCATTCCTCGTCATGTCATCACACACACACGCTCACTCCAATTGCATCTATTTACTGACGCAAGTTTACATGCGTATGGAACTTGTGCTTATATACGCACACACAGTATTAATGAGGAATTTATAGATGTGAAATTGTTGTGCGCAAAAAGTAAGGTATCGCCGGTGTCCTCCCCGTTGAGCGTTCCGAAACTCGAGTTGTTAGGTGCATTGCTGGGTGCGAGATTATATAATAAAATATTAAACTCGTTACATGTAACCTTTGACAAAGTAATTTTCTGGACAGACTCCACTATAGTGTTGGGGTGGTTACGTATGTCACCTCATCTGTTAAAAACATTTGTACAGAATCGAGTCGCGGAAATAAATAACTTGACCGGGAGCGCGCAATGGTTACATGTAAGTACGAAGAGCAACCCGGCCGATCTGGTATCGCGCGGGCTCGAGCTCGACGCGCTCAGCCCCTCGGACTTGTGGTGGCGCGGCCCGTCATTTTTGCACCAGCCGGAATCGAACTGGCTACATCACCATACGACATGCACACGAAATTTACCACAAAATGATTTTCTTACTTAAATTAAATACGATTAGCTTGACGTGTCAAACCGATGTTTATCCATTTCTTTTCGGTAAATTTTCATCATTTAATCGAATGAAGCGCACCGCCGCGTACGTTCTCCGGTTCGTGTACAACGCACGCATTAAAATAAAAATGAACCGTAGAAGCGGCCCACTATCTCTTACCGAAATAAATGACTCAACAAAATGGCTGACACGTCTCGCTCAAATGGAATCGTTTCCAACAGAACACACAAATTTATTAAATAACATAAAATTTAAACACACACGCAATATCTCAAAATTAAACATATTTATGGACGCAGACAAGTTAATTAGGGTAGGTGGACGCCTATCTAACTCAAGCAAATTAACATACGATAAAAAATTCCCTTGTCCTTTCCTTTTTGTTGTTATGTTCTAAACATAAATTCACAAAACTTCTGTTTGATAGTGAACATAAACAACTATTACACACGGGACCGCAGCACCTGCTATCTGCAGTCCGAGATAGCTGGTGGCCGCTCGGAGGTAGAAACCTAGCTAAGCAGGTGGTTCGCGAGTGCGTTACGTGTGCGCGTATGAAGGGAACTGTCTTCACACCTATCATGGGTAATTTACCGGCACAACGTTTAGACCCCGGTTTTCCATTCATGCGTTGCGGCGTGGACTACGCAGGGCCAGTGTTCGTACTAAACCGTAAAGGCAGGGGCGCGAAGTTAGAGAAGGCTTATATTTGTGTAATTGTCTGTTTCTCTACTCGTGCTGTCTATCTCGAATTGGTTACTAGCTTGACTACACAGGCATACATGCTGGCCTTGAAACGTTTCATTTCCCGTCGTGGCAAGCCTGCTGAAATATTTTCGGATAACGGCAGAACCTTTGTGGGCGCAATGAAAGAACTTTCATTGTTCCTACAAAATAATTCCGCTTCCTTGATCGACTCTGCCTCTGTGGATGAAATTAAATTAACGTTTATACCACCTTATGCGCCTCATTTTGGTGGTTTATGGGAGGCAGGCGTGAAATCTTGCAAGTTTCACCTTAGACGCGTCGTTGGCAACGCAAATTTGACGTACGAAGAGTTCAGTACGGTGTTAGCACAAATCGAGGCAGTCCTGAACTCTCGTCCCATGCATCCTCTATCCACAGATCCAAACGACTTCCTTGCCCTTACTCCAGCACACTTCCTCATTGGCCGTTCTTTGACGTCCCCCCCATGCGAAGACCTGACCCCAGTTGCGTCAGGCCGGCTCCCATGCTACGAGAGGCTGGAGCAACTGAGGCAGCATTTTTGGAAGCGATGGTCGAAGGAGTACGTCTCGGAGCTGCAGACGAGGACAAAATGGCACACAACTGGTCAAGATATCGTCCTTGGCTCCCTTGTCCTCGTCAAAGAAGACGGCCTGCCACCCCTGAAATGGCGTCTAGGGAGGGTGGCTGAAGTATTCACCGGCAACGACGGCGTTTCCCGCGTGGCCGACGTTAAGACGTCGGCTGGTCTCCTTCGTAGGGCATTCTCGAAGCTGTGCCCACTGCCACTGCAGGCAATCACGGACTCTTCTTCTTCTTCTTCTTCGTGATCCACACCATATATATTGGGACCCTGGTGTTCCCAAGGCCCGGGGCATGTTGACGCCCTCTGGTGACATCTAGCGACAACAACGCTACGGCGCACAATTTAAGAACGACGACCGCACGAGGGCGCTGCAATCGCGACGGTTGTCAGTGTCAAAATTCTTTCTTTCTTACAACCGTAATAACGACACCAATTTTGTTAGCGAGACAAGAGCGCACCATTTTTCTTTATATATTGTACAAATCCTGTAAAATTGGAGAGCAAATAAATATTTTTGCTGAAGAAATTAAGAATCCTTCATTGAAATTGCCTCTGCCGAACCACCCAAGAGATTGCCAAAGCACAGCCGCAACAGTAATGAAACTTGCTCGATTTTTCTTGCAAATGTAAACTAGGCTTAAGAGCTTGGTGTAAAAAAAATGTTCGCTCGAACAACACCATCTTTCGACTGCAAAAAAAGTTAACGCGTTATTTTGAAGGCCGATGTATAGCGAAATGAAAAGAACAACACCCTCGTTGACATAGAATCGAAAAGTGACGAACCTTTTCATTCCGCGACTGTACCTACCACAACGTTCTTACACAACACCCTCGAATCCATACTATAATATTATAAATAAAAAAGTATGTCTGTCTGTTACCCCTAGCGATTAACGATTGCGATTAACGAATTCTTTTCAGTCGGAAACGCGGGGAACAGCTAGTCTTGTATCAAGTTAAAAAATATATTATCCCAGGAGAATGCATTGCCGAGGTGTTAAGTATTCTTTGTCTCGATACAGATTTTTTGTCTATCTATACGACATGTTTCATCCAACATGATATTTTGCAGTCTATTATAAGGAACATACATTAATATTGCATAACATGTCAGAGAAAAGTAGGATGATTATGTAATGCCAGTATGTTACAATAAAAAAGAAGTCGATAAAAAGAAAAGACTACTCAAATAGTAAACATTCAGTTGTTTCCACAAGGTACATACATTGTCATAATCATAACATTATGACTGTTATGCGTTATGAATGAAATAGATATGATAACATCAGCAAACAACTAACGTACTTTTTATGAGCTAACAAAAACGATTCTTCCAAAGATAGTTGGCAATAGCTAGTCATGGCGTTATTTATTGAAATTAAATCAACTTAAAAAAATATTTTTAAGCAGGATTATTTCTTCAACACTAAATGCCTCTTCTTTTCCAGTCTCCCCCATGATATGGGTCCCGAACCAGCTGGTGGGCGCACCAGCAGGCACTGACGTCACCGTGGATTGTCACACGGAGGCCCACCCTCGGGCCATCTCCTACTGGGTGTATGACAACGTCATGGTCCTGCCTACTAGAAAATATGCCATCAACACTGAAGAAAACTCATACAGGTGCGTTTATTTAATGCCTAACTATTTATCAACATCATAATTTTAGACGTAAAACGTCCACTGCCAAAAATGGAGCTCCTTTAAGGTTCACCAAACAGAACGGTCCCGCACCATCTACATTCTTAACCAGGTCGTTGCTCCATCTTGTTGGAGGTCTACCTACACTGCATCTTCCAGTCCGTCGACGCCATTCGAGAACCACCTGAGTCCGGCGATTTTTCGAGCTGTGTCGGTGACATTGGTCCTTGCGCGGATTTCATCATTTCTAATGGGATTCCGCAGAGAAACTCCGATTACAGTCCTCTCCATCTCCCTGTGTTAAAGCAAAATAAATCGTAAACTATGTAATTTTTAAACACATCTATTTTTTTGCATAAACAAATGTGTATCATTATAATTAATCCAAAAACGGTATTTATTTACGATACTTTGGTTAACAATAACAAAGAAAAATAAAATCACGTAAAACGAATCGAAAAGTGGCGCCAAACCCTTTGACAGATTAACTTTTTTTTTAATGGCGATGTACATGTTCAGGTAGAACAAACGATTGTGCCACTGAAAAAAAGTCTGTAATTAAAAAATATTACAAAATTTTGGATTTATTTTTAAATACTTAAAACGTACCTATATTTTTTATTCAAATCTTGATATTTAAATTCTCGTTTGCAATTTAGCATGACTTCTTTCTTTAAAAAATAAAAAATACTAATTCCTTTAAATAATAATTTTAGTAGTGGTAGAGCCATGTTGTAGCTTGCCGCTGCATCACGAATGGGCCGGCTCGTCCGGGGCAGTACAACCCTCTCACAGAAAACCAGCGTGAAGCAGCAGTAATCCTGCTTGCGTTTCGTACGGTCAGTGAGAGTGCCGGGGGCACAATACCTCACCCCTTTCCCTCTCCCCCTCCCTCTCCCCCTTCCCCTATTCCCTCTCCTTAAGAGCCGACAACGCACTGGCATCGCGTAAAGCGCTGCAGGTGTCTATGGACAGTGGTGATCATTTAACATTCGTTTGTCTGGCCTTTCTAACATTAAAAAAAAAAATACTTTGATTTATTTTTCTGAAACCGGCTGAAGGGCTCTCCAACCATGGCCACAAAAAAATAAACTAACTAATTAAAAAGATATGTGACGGATAAAAATGCTAAATGCCACCTGATCTGATGGTCAAATTAAGAAATAGTTTGTCCGTCACTTAGCGCTAATCAAGACTGGTGAAACAGAATTTTTAATTCCATGTGACAAATAAGGTTATGATCAAGCTAATCCGAACTTTAAAAAAAGTGGTGAAACAGCCCCTTAGAGTGTTATATTTGTTTAGGATGTAAACTTATCTTCTTATAAATAGATTTCAGAATTATCTGCAGAACTTGGCACCCACTTAGATCTCAATCCTTTTGTCGATGAAATCCACAATCAAGCATATTTTTAGTATTGAACTTTGCTAACACTTTTCACATTTATCTTTTTGGTGGAATTTGTATTACAATACAATACAATACAATGACTCTTTATTGTACACCACAAATAATACAATACAGTAAAACAAGTACATGAAAAAAAAGAAATAAGGTAAGCAATGGGCGGCCTTATCGCTTCGAAGCGATCTCTTCCAGGCAACCTTTAAAAAAAGAAAGAAAGCAAGGAATGCATTTCATACATTTTATATATTTTTTACATTTTATATCTTAAGATAAGTTTTTATTTATTTGATGATTTTTAGTAACAGATGAATCTTCGAAAACTTTCATTACCAATTAAATAGACACAAAACACAAAAATAATGAAATTCATTAGCTAAGTTTTCGGAGTCATGTCAAAGGCAACCTTTAGGTACTCTCTAGAATTAGAAACAAGTAATTCAAACCTCATCTTAGGAGCAAATCTAGATTAATAAACTCCAGTCATTAGCTTTATATTGGTATAAGTCTGGAGATACGATTAAGAAGATCTTTGAGTTTTCATACAATAAGACTTAGTTTGTGGTGATGAAAAGATAGACTTCATTGAGTATTATAAAATGTATTAAGTAGTCGCAATTAAAGGTGATTCCATGGGCGGTTTAACCTCTCTCAGTATAATTCATTTTCATTTATTTTTTGTCGACTCATGGAAAACTATTTTTTAATTAATAATTTTTACTAACATAATTTTCCCAGACATCACGTGACGGCTAGCTGCCTGAACTAAATCTCAAATATCATCATCATCAGTCTATGCTCGTCCACTGCAGGACATAGGCCTCTTCCATGGCACGCCACTGAGTACGATCCTCGGTCAATCTCAAATACGAGTATGTTTCCCACTAAAACTTATAAAACTAAACAGTCTATCCTTCCGCTCACTTAAATTTATTGAAGCTTGCGATACCAATTAAGTCATCCCGCGAAAGATTAAATGGGTAGATGTAGCAGTACTTAAGTAAAACGGTTTTACATTTGATTACATATTTGATTTGAAACTGTCTCATTAATCAATACTTTTTAACAGAAATCAATGAATGACTCACCGATGTCTACATTTCAGTTGGCCTATTTGGACAACTACTTAGTTTTCACCCAATTTCTAGCTATACGGTCATCAATCATCATCATCATCTCATCTTATCAGCCACATAGTGAAAGTCTTGCAGCTGATAAAATGTTTTTTTGACGAAGTTATAAATAAAAGCCGTTTTACCCTATACTTCATTTAATTTTATTTAGCCTTGAAAAGCACAACAACATTATATTGCAGCTCGTGAATCGTAATCTCTTTACAGTTTGTACCAGAGTATAGTAAAAATCTTCCCAGGTGAATTTTTCGCTTCGAGCCTTTACATTAAATTTGAACCTTAATACTATAACGATACAGTTTGTTTTGAAAGATAAGGGCTCGAAGCGAAAAGTTCACCTGGGAAGATTTATACTATAACAATTGACGACACGCAAATAATGTGGCATTAAAACAATTTTTTTTTGCGGCTCCCAGACTATTGTACTGTACTATTTGCTAGGTAAGAAATAGTTGACCAGACGCAATATAATGTTGTTGTGCTTTCCAATGCTAAATTAAATTAAGTATAGTGCTTTGAACCTATGGCCACAGATTACTTAATAGTTACTTCGTAACAGATACTGCATCCCGTACAAAATCTTGGTACTTACCGCGATTGTAGCCACAGATTATACTACTCCGTTTCCTTAAGAATGTGTGCGTGCCGACAGTGACGAGGGCTGGCAGTTTGGATTAAATTTTTTTTTCTACATGTTGTTTTACCATTTTGTCGGGATAATTGCTATCCATGCAAACTTTCTAGCACTAATATTCTTTAAGCTAAGCCACGGACGGACAAAGAGACAGACGGTCATGGCGAAACTATAAGGGTTCCGTTTTTGCCATTTTAGCTCTGGAATCCTAACAAAAAAGGATATTTATTGTAACGCGCAGAACACATTGCCATGCTCACAGTACCCTAGCGTTATACTAAATACGAAGGTCAACTTTCGAACTTCGCATCGTGCCATCCCGCTCACGCTTATAGCTTCTTATAGAAGAGTAAGAGGGACAACACGATACGAACTTCCAAATTGTTATATTTGCTATTAATTCTAGCATAGTCATATTAAAATTTGCCCCCTATTTCACCATTCACTTATAAAAGTCCAGGCGGCATATTTTTTCCGTGGAACACGAATGAACGTGCGTCAGCGCGCGCTTGTGACAACCTACTGCAATTTCGATCGCAGCAGATCGTCCCCGCGGTAGGTAAATATCGCGCGTAAGTATAGTCGGGGTAAGAAAAGGTTCGTCACTTTTCGACCTTAACTCGTTGACATAGAGTCGAAAAGTGACGAACCTTTTCTTACCCCGACTATACATGGCATGCATGAGGCCTGCTATGGCCTCTCTAGCAGAATAGTCGTGATCTTGAACCTGAGATCGAACTTCTGATTTCTTCATAATATCTAAATGTGCGAAGTAACAATAAAATTAAAATTTACAGTTAAAATATGCACCAGTAAAGCAGTTTAATGATGTGTGTGAAGTTCCTAACACTGGGCCGTGGGAACTACAATTCTAAGTCCTCTAATTTTGAGAAGCGGCATATACCCAACCTGTGGGACGTATGGACGAGATGATTTTTTTTTTTTTTTTTTATGTTAGATAGGCCAGACAAACGAACTAGTGGGTCACCTGATGTTAAATGAACACCACTGTCCATAGACACCCGCAGCGCTTTACACGATGCCAGTGCGTTGTTGGCCCTTAAGGAGAGGGAATAGGGGAAGGGGGAGAGGGAGGGGGAGAGGGAAGGGATGAGGTATTGGGCCCCCGGCACTCTCACTGACCGTACGAAACGCAAGCAGGATTACTGCTGCTTCACGCCGGTGTTCTGTGAGAGGGTGGTACTGCCCCGGACGAGCCGGCCCATTCGTGATGCAGCGGCTAGCTACAACATGGCTCTACCACTACAAAAACAATACAATATGGCCGCGACCATCGCAAAACGTCTACCATAAAATAACGTGAAAACTTCATTAAAATCTACACACATTAGGTTAATTTACCTGAACTAAGTTATAATTTTAATTAAGCATGTTTGCGAGAAAGGTTATTACTAAGTTAATTTGATGGAAGTTTTTCGAGTTATGTCAGAAGCAGAGCCAAACCGCGCTTCAGAGGCTTGAGAGGTTAAGGAATATTAGCTGGCGTGGAATAACTTGTGTTGGAAGTTTGAATGAAAATTATAGAAGATATTTTTAACTGGTTTTATGTGCCAGTACGACGTAGGAGCAATTTTGCGTAATATCAGATCATAATTAGAATAGGAATGAAGTACGATTCGCACTTTACTTTAAACTTTTATTCAGACGACCTGATGGCCTAGTGGTTAGAGAACCTGACTACGAAGCTTGATGTCCCGAGTTCGATTCCCGGTCGAAGGAGATATTTTCTGTGAAAAATACGACTGTTTGTGCTCGAGTCTTGGATGTTTATAATATGTTTTTAAGCATGTTTATCCGTTGCCTTGTACCCATAACGCAAGCCTTGCTTACTTTGGGATTAGGTCAATTGGTGTGAATTGTCCCGTGATATTTATTGATCTATATCAGAATTTACTTAAATTTGATTCCGTTTGTATTGTTTCAGAGCTCATATGAAGCTGACTGTACGTAACTTGCAGCTGGGAGACTTTGGGAACTACCGCTGCATCTCCAAAAACTCGCTTGGGGAGACTGAAGGCTCCATCCGGCTGTATGGTAAGGATTTTTGTTCTATCAAATTCAAATTCAAAGATTATTTTTTTAGTAACGAAATAAACTCAATTAGTTATACAATATATATAGTTATACAATAATTGTACCAACAGTGACTAAGTACCCCATTACGTATTTGTTTATTATGATACTCAATTTTTGGCATAATTTTATGAAAAATACACCTACGCCCTTCAAGCAATAACCCAAAGGGGCTTGAACAAGACGATCGGGTTTTAATTAAATTAACCTGAACCCCCCTTAATTAGAGGTATAAGTTCGGCACAAAGTTGAACTATGTCATAAACAATGCTTTTGGGAACTGATTCTCAACGTTACACAACTTGTATAGATTTAATTATTTAAGCAGTGCCTTCGAATGTTTGACTTGGTGTTTTAGCCAGGGATAGCGAACTTGCTGGTCACTTTACAACTTGGCATCTACTTAGAAACACGGGTGGTAGACCTTTCAAAGTCAAACTCAATTCCTTATTAAATTTATAGGCAACATGAAGAATCCGGAAAGAACAACAAGAAATATTTTTGCAAGCAGATCTACTTTGCACTCATCCAAAACGTCTTGGTAGAATTTTATGATTTTAGGGTTCCGTACCCAAAGGGTAAAAACGGGACCCTATTACTGAGGCTCCGCTGTCTGTCTGTCCGTCTGTCACCAGGCTGTATCTCGCGAACCGTGATAGCTAGACAGTTTAAAATTTCACAGATGATGTATTTTAGTTGGCGATATAACAGCAAATACTAAAAACCAGAATAAAATAAATATTTAAGGGGGTTTCCATACAACAAACGTGATTTTTTTGCTCGTTTTTGCTCGATACTAGTATTGATAACGGCAACAGGTAGACGCTTGAAATATTCACAGAATATTTAGTTATATATTCACTTTAAAAATAAATAATTAATTTAAAATAAAGCAAATATTTGAGGGTGGCTCCAATACAAAAAACGTGATTTTTTTGCCGTTTTTTTAGATAATGGTACGGAACCCATCGTGCGCGAGTCCGACTCGCACTTGGCCGGTTTTTTATTTATACACAAATACTGGCTGCCCGCGACTCCGTCCGCGAAGAATAGGGGTAGGCAAAAAAAATAGCCTACGACTTATTCTCAGACCTACCAAATACAGACAAAAAAGTTTCATAAAAATCGGTGGAGCCGTTTCACAAACACAAATTTTCGTTTTTTCGTAATTTTACCGATTAATATTTCTTTGCAGAAATCCCCATGCCATCGACGTCGCCAAAAGCGACGGAAATGAAGAGTAACGCCAACAAAGAATGTAAGTAAACTTACATTAACTCAAGGAACATGAAAAATAACATTATTATGTCGTCTTAATGAAGTCACAGACAATGATGAAACAATCGTCTGTCTAAATGGACACATTCTTCTTCCAGATCCGTACAAGGTTAGATTTCCTATACACAGATGGGTTACCGTAAAACGGGGTGAATAGAAATCGCGGGGTGATTAGAAATATTCTCGCGATTTTTTTTGCATGACTACAAAAAACACCATGATTAATAAAGCCAATTACTTTGGTTTTTAGTATTAAGTTCAATATTTGTTTATTTTGCTTGCAACACTCGATAGTCGTGAAGTTAGTTAGAAGTATTAAATATTTTAGTGCAATGAAAGACGTCACCAAGGTAAGAAATAACAGTTCCAAAAACTTTGTTATAATAGTGATTTTAGTGATAATTACAGTGTAGTGGCGTTTTTATCTAGTTACCCGGTGTCTGCAGTGTCTAAATAATAAAACGTTTGACCGAGTTTATTCATAATCAGGTGTAATTTGTACAAAAGTAATTTCATAACCGTTTCGATTAGAAACTGAGGTGAATAGACACGGATACGGAGTGACTAGATACGCTATATGGGGTGATTAGGCACGCTGTTTGGGGTGAGAAGACACGACAGTGGGGGTGAAAAATAACGAAGAGAGGGGTTAATAGAAATGAAACGAGTTTTTTTTACATGTATATTCTTTGTATACTTATAAAAATATTTTATTTTATTATTCCCTTGACAAGGTCCTATCACCCGCATAATTTTTTTTCACAATTGTGACAACCCCTTTAAAATAGCAGGGAATTTACAAATTTTGCTTCGACAAACACAAACATAACTTACAATAATTTTATTCAAATTAGAAAGAAAAATACAATAAATATAAACATATATACTAATAAATCACGATACTATTAATCGCTGAAATTACCTTGACGTTTCGACGGCATTGCACGGTAAAAGTTTACAGAATTTGCCACACTGGATGCGTTTTGCGGTCTGTGGTCAGGTCAAAATGAACGCAGCCTGCGTTATGTATGAACATGTGCAACACGGTCAGGTCGCATTATTATCTATACAAAATATAGAGACCGACAATGTTGTTCATACATAATGTGGGCGGGAACGTATCAAAATATATAAAGTTAAAAACGAATAATGGACGAAATACATAATGGTCATTATGTATACTAAAATTTTCTATGAAACTATTGATTACACGAACTTTTTTAATCGTGTAATCTACAGATTGGTTTAGGTCAGGTTATTTTGTGAAAATACTGTAAAGTTAAGAAGTTCCAAGAAAATGGCATTATATCAAATGCCCATTATTTATTTCGTCCATTATTATTTTAAAACTTTATATATTTTGATACGTACCCAATGTGGGCTGCGTTCAATTTCACCTGACCGCAGACCGTAGAACGCATCCAGTGTGGCAAATCCTCAAAACTTCACACGTTTGTCATCACATTCTAATAAGATTGCCGTTAATCATGATACCGGGACCAACTCACTTTCAAATTTAATGCAAGGCTTGTCGTTGACATTAACTGCAATCGACACCTCGTTGTTTCCTCGTTTTCCCGATAGCTTTATACACCCGTTGTCCGGATAGCCCCCTGAATGAAGTTATTCGCAGTTCATAACGACACTTTGAAGATCCTTCCACGGGGGGTCGATTCTCGACCCGAGAATTGTTCGAAACTTCTTCGGTCGGCGGAATTGAAAACTTTGGACTTACGTAGTTTTATATCGGAGTGCAAGCGATAGTCGGCTTTAGGGGTAATGGGATCTCGAATGTTGACGTTTATTGTACTTATTTTTAGTAGTAGAGAGATTATTTTGAGATGGTTACATGTGGTTAAGTATTGTGCAAGTGTGAGTTTATGCGTGCGTGCAGTGTGCGCATAATAATATGTGTGTTCGTGCCATGGCATGTACATTGTCTGAAAGGTTTAGGGATCGCCGTAAAATGACTACCGTAACAATGAACGAAATATTCAAACAATTACATCAATATCAATGCAATAAAACGTCAGTAAGCTCAAAGAAATTTTAACGAAGTACTAAATACGTACTCGTTGTTAAATAATATGTCTTATCACATATTACAAAAATAATAGCAAAGAAAATTGGAAGGGGTTCTTGTATAAAAAAAAAAAAAAAAAATATTAGGGGACAATCTAACACAAATCGACCTAGTCCCAAACTAAGCAAAGCTTGTACTATGGGTACTAGACGACGATAAACATACTTATATAGATAAATAAATACTTAAATACATAGAAAACATCCATAACTCAGGAACAAATATTCGTGCTCATCACACAAATAAATGCCCTTACCGGGATTTGAACCCAGGACCTATTGCTTCGTAGGCAGGGTCACTACCAACTAGGCTAAAGCGGTCGTTAACACAATAGACAAAAAAGAAATATTTACACAATTATTTCGTAAAGGGCGTCTTGTTATTATCTTTTTTAAATCAAAAACCATATCTTTACTGACTCTCAGAATAGTCAAATCGGAATGAAATAAGCGCTTGAGCCCAGAGAGATACGCGTAAATAAATATATCATTATTCATAATACGGAAAGTTGACGCGGGTGCACGCACGGGTGTATGGCGGGTTGTATTCGAGAGCCCTAAGGCTGGTCTTTGTCCAGCTTCGAACCCACCTGCCGCCATGACGTAGCACCAAACTTAAAGGGACAGAACACAGCTTCTTCATAGTTAATCCAAGCATATTTCCACCTGCAAGTTAGTATAGTAGGAATTCTATAAGCTGGGGGTTTAGGACTGCAGAACTCATCTGGTAAAGATAACATTGTTCTCGTTTGTTGAAGCCTACCGCTAATAACAAATCAGAACCAGTAACAAAAAATGCAAGCAAATAGCTACCGTCTTCTCTAAGTTACAAGGTTGAAATTGCAAAAGCTTAACTTATTAAGAAAGGCCTTTCGTCATTGTAAGCGGTACTCAGGTGGATCGTCGGCATTGTAGTGCGTCCATAATAGAACAAACGAGAACAATGTTATCTTTACCAGATGAGGTCTGCAGTCCTAAACCCCCAGCTTATAAAATTTCTACTATAATAATATTGTTTCATAAAATGTGGAGTTCAAAAGAGAAAACAATCAAATTTGGGTTATACACATTTTTTTCGTTTAGGTTAATTTCGTCCACATACACACTTCGTCCACATTCCCACTTCGTCCACATTCCCATTTCGTCCACATTCCCATTTCGTCCTTTTCCCACTTCGTCCACATTCCCACTTAGTCAACATTCCCATTTTGTCCATATTCCCACTTCGTCCACATTCCCGTTTCCTCCGCATTCCCGTTTCACCCACATTCTCATTTCGTCCACATTCCCACTTCATTTTGTCCATATTCCCACTTCGTCCACATTCCCGTTTCGTCTGAATTCCCATTTCGCCCACATTCCCATTTCGTCCACATTATATTATTATGATTTTTTTATTTATGGGGTGTCTTAGGAATGTAAACGAAATGGGAATGCGGACGAATTGGGAATGTGGACGAAATGGGAATGTGGACGAAATGGGAATGTGGACGAAGTGGGAATGTGGACAAATTGGGAATATGGACGAAGTGGGAATGTTGACAAAATGGGTAGTGGACGAATTGGGAATTGATTGTGGACGAAATAGGATTGCTGACGAAGTGGGAATGTGGACGAAATTAACCTAATCGATTTTTTGGGCCTTATTAGAAAGCTCAAAGTCACTCAGAGGGCGATGGAGAGGGCTATGCTTGGAGTTTCTCTGCGGGATTGCATTAGAAATGATGAGATCCGCGCAAGAACTGAAGTCACGGACATAGCTCGCAGAATCGCTAGAGACTTAAGTGGCTTAAGTGGCCCGTAGAACTGACGGCCGATGGGGCCGAAAGGTTCTCGAGTGGCGTCCGCGGACCGGAAGACGCAGTGTAGGTAGGCCTCCAACAAGATGGAGCGAGGACCTATAAGTATAGAAAGACAGCTAAAGTGGAGGTGGACAGGATACATGACAAGAGACAGTAGAAGAAAATGGACAACACTAAGAATAGAGCCACATGCCACCATAAAATGAATTGTTGGGTAAAGTAACCCTTAAGGCAAGGTGACATGCAACCACGACTCTCCTCTGAAGTCCGTGTAGAAGAATTTTGGACTAGAATATTTTCTTGCTTGATTGAATCACGCGTTACTTTGCGAAGATTATTATTTGTGGTCGCGGAGGAGCAAATTAATTGTGTATAAGTACTTGCACATTTTCTTATTTCATACTTTTTAGAGCGCTTTTTTCCATAGTCGAGTTTCAGTTTTTTTGAGTTTACTCTTTGTGAGTTTGTCAATGTCTTTCCCGTCTTTCCTTAGTAATGTATGTATGACTTTGTACGATATAATGGCGTGTGGAATGTAGTCAATACCGAACTCATTTTGGTTCTAAAAAAACTCGCTTCACTAGTTTATTTTTATTTTAGAAGCTTCACCTTCTTATTATAGTATAAATCTTCCCAGGTTTCAAAATAAACTGTATCGTCATAGTATTAAGGTTCAAATTTAATGTAATGGCTCGAAGCGTAAAATTCACCTGGGAAGATTTATACTGTACAAGCTTTTATTTACCTTCATCTGTCCCGTTGCCTGTGTGTCATCAAATCTTGCTACCTAAATTTGACCCCTTTTCCAATTTCCGATTGAGCTGAAATTTTATTTATTATGGCATGAAGATGATCTGATCATGGAGCTGGAAGGTGTTCAAAAGTTTACCCAATAAATTGTACGGGACCCTCAGTATGTGAGTCTTAGTCGCACTTGGACGGTTTTTATAAAAAAGTTTTTTCTTTTAATTTTATTTATCATAACCAGAACTCGTTGGGAATTGCCTAATTTCTGCACTTGTATTGTGAATAACCTATTTGTGCGTTTGAGCTAATGATGCTATAACACAAAATTACCGAAAAACATGTTCCGAACGTAGCAAAACTGTTTTTGGCCTTTTCGCTCCCGTTATAAAGGGATACGGTTGTCCTTTTCTTACATGACACGTTAGCAAAGCATCGTGCGTTTTGTATACTTACTCGAGAGCAACTGAGACCAGATACTACTACATGTGGTGCTTTTTTTGGTTCTTATTATTGGATTCCATTATAAACGGAAGCCACATTTAATCCGTCCCCTTTATGCGAAGGATTACTGAAATTAAATTTAACTCTCAAATTCATTAGCCAACTAGCCAGCCAGGTAATTTCATTTTATATAATGCGTTACTCTGATCAATTTAGATGTGGGATTTAAATTATTTAAACTGCGTTTTGATTAATGTCTGTTACATCAAACCGACTTTAGCAGATAATTACAATTTACCCAACGTTGAAATGTTAAATTAATTATGCCAGATTCAGTGGCGAATTTTACTTTAAATAAGTATTTCAGTGAGGTTTTTATAATGACATATAGGGTGCGGCCACACGAGCGTAATTTTGTGAGTTACTGTTGTGAGCGGCAGAATTTCGGTTGCGCCATACATTGTGTCACGTGATGGTGCGCATACTGTATGGCGCGGACCGAAATTCTGCCGCTCACGACTCACAAAATTACGCTCGTGTGGCCTCACCCTAACTAACCATAGAACTTAATGAAAGACCAACCATAGTTAATGCTGACGCTTCGTCTAAAAGCAACCTCACCTGGCAAAAAACAGCACAGATAGCCGAGAAAAACATTTAAAATACGACCGAGCCACAGAAAACCTAAGAGCCTCATTACACCATTAATCATCCCATGAGAGATGAGATAGATCCTTAGGGACTGAATACAATAATACATTTTTTTGAAAAGAACAACATCCAAATAAAACACTAAATGGGGAAAACCACAATCGCAAATAATTTGTTGCAAAAATATTGCAGTTAGGACTTAATTCAAACATCTTAGGCGCAAGCCACACATATTAAATTCATAGAAGCGTCGCAATTCAAAGCAGACAGAAGAGACGGGGTGAAGACGCGGGTTACGATGCGCCCCCGTCCCACGTCTCTTCTGTGTGGCTTGCGCCTTAGAGCTGTGTAGAACTGTAGACGTGTGCAAAACCAGAAGATAATTAACATATTCACTGTATTTCATACTAAGTACAAACTGAAACATGGATGCACAGAAAAACCCAGATAAAAGACCAGCGCTGGGAATCGAATCCAGGTCCTCAGCATTCCGTGCTGCGTGCTAAACCCCTACACCACCACCGGACAGGAGTTTAGACACATTTTTTTCCTATGCATCGCACATTTTGTTTAATTTTTAATGTATTAAAATGAATAGTATCTGATGTGGGATGTTTAAGAGAAAACACGACTGCATGTTAAGAAGAGATTTATTATAATATCTGTCTGTTACATAGGGATACACTCCTTATATACTAATGCACACATACATAGCCGTTAGACATATATGGGAAGATGCTCTCTTATACACTACACCTCCCCTTTTACCGAAAAAAAAATGTATGTAATTGCAATGGGCATACATTTTTTCCTTTACATCCCACTATTATAGCATTTTACATCTACTTATAATAAACAGTAACTAGTATGGCGTTACATAATACTGCTGCCAAGGTGTGTTTATATTTACCTGGCGGCTTATGACTAATCGCTTATCAAAGTATGTACCTACTAAGTACTTATGTACTGAATAACATGTGAACCTTAAGGTTCAAGCTTTAAGGTTTATAGAGTTTTGTTCTATTTTTGTGAACAATTTCTTCCTTGTTTTTAATTTTTATTTTTACATTAGTACCTAAATCGTTTAAAACTAGGTAAGGACCTAGGTAAATACTTTGCGTTTTATCATTTATTGGATTTCTTAACAATACTAAGTCATCTTTATTATAGCTTACAGGATTAATTTTCTTATCATAATATTGTTTTCTTAACAATTTACTTTTATATAAGTTCTCTCTAGCTTCTCGCTGACTTAATTGCAGGCGATATTTTAATTCTAATGGATAGCTATCGAAGTTATATAATGGCTCGACAGTGGTACTAAGATTCGTAGGTATATTACATAACTTGCCAAATACTAGCTCGTGCGGTGTGTATTTGGTCTCAGTGTGTACGCTACAATTGTATGCAAAGCACCAATATGGTAGCCATGCACTCCATGAACTGGTGTGGTTTTCAGTATTAATCCTAAGATACGCACCCATAACTTTATGCGAGTTTTCAAGGGCTCCAATACTCTCGTGATGATAGGCGGTCGAGGTCACGTGGTTTATTTTGAGTAATTTACATACCTCTTTCATGGTACTGGCAATAAACTCGGTGCCTCGATCTGTCGCTATCTCCTTGGGAATGCCATACCTTAAAACAAATTGCTCCACGAAGGTTTTTGCAACCGATACCGCGTCCTTGGATTGTAGTGGGTAGGCCTCGACGAACTTCGTGAGGTCGCACTGGAGTGTTAGTATGTAAGTATAACTATCATTATCTTTATTAATGGGACCTACGATATCTAAATATACCTTTTCGAACGCCGACTTAGCTGTGCTCGTGACAACCATTGGTTGCTTCGTATTTAACGAATACTTTTGGGTTTGACACTTATTACATCTAGACACAAAATCTCTAACGTCTTTCTCCATAGACGGCCAAAAGTAATACTTTCTAATATTATTTGACATTCGCCTGATGCCCGCGTGGCCACTGGTGGGCAGGAGGTGGAAGTCATTGGGGATTACACGTATGTCATCCGCATCGTTTACTCTCTGTATACTTTTCACTACACATATTCGTGGAATTTGAGGAATTTGCGGTCCGGACCGTTTTTCACATATTTCTTTTATACCACGAGTTAACTCTTCGATTAATATTTTATTGTTGCAACTTTTAATTATACAAATCTCCTCAATTTTTAATTTACTACATATTTTCCCCAAGTCTCTCACTAACACGACTCGCGTAGGTAATGATCGAGATTTTGGGTTCAAGTAAATTATACTCTTTGTTGGCACGTATGAAAACCATTCTGACTCTTCCACGATAAGACCTTTGCTACCTAATTGCCTAATTTTATTTTCGCTTCCATTAGTTAATTCTATCAAGTTCTTCGGTTTTTTAAGGATTTCCACAACTCTTGGGTGATCAGTCCTTGAGGTAGTGGTCCCTTTATTAACCGTCGTACTTGTCTGACTGTTAATTTGCTGTAACCTGGCTTGCGCTCGCGTCATTACATTGATAACCTTGTTATTCATATCAGTCAGCTGTTGTGACGTCACCACAATACGAGACAACGCGTCCGCTGCCGCATTGTGCTGACCCCTTATGAATTCTATTGTATAGTTATATTCTTCTAGGCATAATCTAAATTTAAGTAGTCTACTAGATGGGTCGCGCATATTAAAAAGATAAACTAAAGGGCGGTGGTCTGTTTGAATTTTGAAGTTTCTACCGTATAGGTAGGGGCGGAAGTATTTGACACTCCACACTATGGCTAACAGTTCTTTCTCTATTGTTGGGTAATTAATCTCAGCTTTATTTAAACTCCTACTCGCGTAAGCTACCGGTCTTCCATCGGAATTACAAAGAACTGATCCTAAAGCTAGGCCCGAAGCATCTGTCTGCAAAATAAATTCGTTTTCTGGAGAAAAGTTGGGATATTGCAATACTGGGGGGTTTATTAAGGAATGCTTTAATTTTTGAAAAGATTTTTCACAGTCACTATTCCAAATGAATGGTGAGTTTTTACGCAGTAACATGTTCAATGGTGCAACTATTTGGGCAAAATTTCGAATAAATTTCCTGTAGTAGTTTGCAAATGCAACGAACCTTTTAACTTCATTGCTATTTTGGGGTTGCGGATAATTTGATAATGCTTGAATTTTCTCTGGGTTTGGAAGAATCCCCTTTTCTGATACTATATGCCCTAAGTACAAAATTTGTTTTTGTAGAAACTTACATTTCAATGGGTTTAATTTTAAATTTACTTTTCGAAGTCTGCTAAAAACATCCATAAGGTTTTGGTTATGAGAACTCAAATTTCTACCAAAGACGACCAGATCGTCTTGGTACACAAAGCACCGTTCGTAGTTAAGACCTGACATAGCAATCGTCATCATCCTGGAAAATGCGCTAGGGCTAGTTTTGAGACCCATTGGGAGTCGGGTCATTTGAAATTGATTAGTATTTGTAGTGAATGCTGTATACTGCCTACTTTCTGGACTAAGCTCTAGTTGATAGAATCCTTGATATAGATCTAAATGGGAGAAGTAGACCGCTCCTGACAATGAATCTAATATGGTAGTAATATTTGGAAGTGGAAATCTGTCATCTTGTATGTTTTGATTAAGTTTTCGGTAATCTATTACGACTCGCCATTTTTTATGATTGGAATCTGATTTTTTAGGCACTAATAGAAGTGGACTCGACCATTCGCTACAACTTTCTTCGATAATGTTATCCGCTAACATCTGTTCTATCTGTTTATCTACTTCTGCTCTTTGCGCGTGTGGCAATCGATATGGCTTTACGTATACCGGGTTAGTGTTAGGCTTTATTTGAATGGAATATTTGTATAAATCTGCAACTGTTAATTTGTCTCCCGGCAGATAAAATATGTCTGAAAATTTGGCAGAAATGTTTTCTATATGGGCTCTTTCTTCTTTGCTGAGGTAATCTAACTTGAGGTGTGCAAACAAATTTTTTACCCTTTCACCGTTTGACTTACATTTATCAAAATTGTATATATCGAATTCACTGAGGTTTTGAACGGGGGGATTAAAATAACTTAACTTTGCTTCTGTTTCGCGGGTATTTAATACTTTGATGCAAATTTTTCCGTTTTCCGGTCTGCTAATTGTACTTGCTAAAAATACCCCTTCGCATAGTTCCTTTGGTAATACTACGCAGTCCTCTGTTTTTGCAGTGTTTATAAAAAAAATCTTTTCACATCTGGGTGGTACTACCAAGTAATGATTTTTTCCTAACGTTCCTAAAAAAAATGGCAACGTAATAGATTCACCATGGCAGGATAACCTTAAGGTATTGTTTTCGAAGTTCAAATTACAACTATAATTGCTTAAGAAATCCAGTCCCAAAATCCCATCACTATTACAAGGCAAGTTTTTTATCACGTAAAATTTATGCTCAAATGTATAATTGTTAATTGATAATGTTAAATAGACGAAACCTTCGGTTTTAATCTCGCCGCCGATTCCAGAGATTGCAACCTCCTTTTTATGGATCGGAATGTTCATCAAAACAACCGTGTCATATTGTATGACGGATAGTGAAGCTCCCGAGTCGACTAACCATCTATATTTGGAATTGCCTACTGCAATTTCTACTGCACTACATTTATGGCACGTAAATATATGGTTACGGACGAAAAAACTGACTCGGCTCCTCCTGGGTGGTCTGATCCGAGCTTGAGTCATTTGAAATAATATTATTTTCAGGATCATCTGAATTCAAAAAATTTACGCTAGGGCGATAATTGCCTGACGTTGTTCTAGGAAAGGCCCTATTTCCTTGGTACTTACCTCGAGTAGAGGGGCCAGGACTTTGGTTATAGCCTCTGGTATGGGGCTGACCTTGACCTCTCGCGGGCCACGTCCTGCGCGAGTACTGTTGACCTGCGTGCCCACGTCCTCTGTAAAATCCACGCCGAGATGGCATTCTGCTGTTGATAAACATTCTGTTGGATGTACCTTGGTATGGTGACCTGTGGCCCAGCAGGATGGACCCATTGGCGATCCTGCTTTTGTGCACAATCACATAACTCGCTTATTTTCGAATATAAGCCTTCAATCGATTCACATATTTCGTCCAAGGTTTTTAAATCCGAACCCTTTAATTCTTTAGTATTTATATTCTTAGTAATATAATCATATAGTTTAATTAACTCGTTTGCTCTTTCTAAATTTTTATCAACGATTTTGTACCGCTCTTTACCCTTTTTAATTAACTTTTCTTTTATTGATAATAGCTCTGTATTAATCTCAATTAACTCGCTCGCCATTAGGTAGGGCAGCACATAATAGTTGACAATTTATCTTATTTATGTAACTTAAACTACATTAGATGCACCCGTGAGTGATAACATAGCGCTGTAATGTAAACATCGCCAAATATGAGAGTCTGACGCTCGATGATTTATTAGCACTTTGAAAGTAATTATAATTATACGATACCTTTGTTCACTTTTCACAAAATAATTCACTTTTTACGCACATTCCGCGTACCGGGGAGCGGGAGGCGCGGGTCGGCGCCCGGACCTGCGCATTTGTGCTGCAGCCAACTCTCGCCTTATCCACAGCTTGTGCGTGGCTTTGTATCCACGCACCACGCCGAAACAGCAGCCAAAGATTAGGAATACCACTATTATTCCCAATAAGATGTTGGTGGTCGAGAGATGCAATTTAATCTGCTCAACTCCTGCGGAATTACTGCCTCCACTGGCGGTTTGGGCAATAACGACCTCCTCCTTAGATGTAGTCGATCCCATCGTTAGGTAATTAAATGCAGCAACGACGAACCAAGAATACCAGGACCAAAACTACAGCGAACCACACGACGGTGATAACTGGAATCCAGTATAGTAGACACGCTTCCAAATTTTTTAACACAAGATCGTCTGTTTGGGCCATAATTTTCCAGTCTATTAACTGACTTTAGTCTTTACACGCATCACTCCCGGTCATCAACCACAACTGGCAAGGTCGCCATCTGATGTGGGATGTTTAAGAGAAAACACGACTGCATGTTAAGAAGAGATTTATTATAATATCTGTCTGTTACATAGGGATACACTCCTTATATACTAATGCACACATACATAGCCGTTAGACATATATGGGAAGATGCTCTCTTATACACTACAAGTACCTACTCGTTTTAATTGGACAACGTGACATGTTCTTACGATGTCAATTATGTTTCTTGCAACCAAAGTATAGCAATATTCTAACTCACCTAAGGCGTGTTGCAGCGCGCCGGGCGAACATTACGCGCGCAGTGCAACGAACAGAGGGCACGGAGCGGCCGAGCGTGGCTTAAAAAATACATATTATGAAGGTTCCACGGAAAGAACATGACTTGTTTCTTTCTCGATTTTCTCAATTTTCAAAAAAAGTGACTAGACATTGTTTAGTCTTTTTTGCAAATTGAGATTTTAATCTCAAAATGTAGAGCTCGCAAAGCACTATATAATTTACCATAATTATAAAATAGGGATATCTGAAAATAATATATTATATTTTTTTCACTTTAAAAAAAATGGTAACCATAGTAATTGTTCGTGATGACTAACTTTTAAACCGCTATAACTCAAAAAGTTGTTTAGGTGACTAGACATGTTCTTTCCGTGGACCCTTCATATCACTTTAGTATATCATTAAATTAATGTTTAAGAAAAAGACAAACACACACGCAGAGCAATCATTGTCATTATCCTGTCAAGGCTACATTCTCGTTGCAGCGTATTAATTGTGTTTAATTTAAATTGTCTTAAAATGAATAAAATTCATAGTGAAACATGTCTAGTGTTTATTGCAACGAGTTTGTAGTGGCATTTTCACCTAACCTTAGGCGTGTTGCAGCGCGCCGGGCGTACGTTACGCGCGCCGTGCAACGAACAGAGGGCATGGAGCGGGCGAGCGTGGCTAAAGTAAAACATGTCAATTGAGGCATTGCCGCACATGGCTTAATTGAGCCAATGACCGACCATAACATTATACTTCTTTGCTGCATAAAAAATGTTATTATTTTAATAAATGAAAAAACTACACACAATCAATAATTTTAATTATCAAAACATAGGTAAATACATGTACAAAGAACTAAACTGTATAATTTAGTAACACTATGTTGCACCATGAGGCATACAAATATACATAGGAAATATGAGGCTTGCATGTTTTGTTATTAACATAAGTGCGTAACATGAGATACAACATAATATTACCACCTTTCATTTAAATATTCCTGAATTGAGTAAAATGCCTGTTCAACTAAATAAACAAATATCATTGCCACTCTCCTATCATTACATTCTCGTTGCAGGCATTCAAGTGTATAAATCAAAATTGTGTTTATTTCTAAACTAACTAAATTAAATAGAATTCATTACAGTGGGCATGTTTTTTCATGTCCGATCATAGTTTATTGCAACGAGTTTGTAGTGGCATTGTCACCTAACCTAAGGCGTGTTGCAGCGCGCCGGGCGAACGTTACGCGCGCCGTGCAACGAACAGAGGGCACGGAGCGGCCGAGCGTGGTGCGCGCGCAACTCGACCGCGCGCCCGAGCGCGACGCGCAACATGTCTACCGCGCGCCGCCGCTGCACGTCTCAGGTATTCATTGTCATTTTGTTTTTCATTTCCCATTGATAAGGCAGCCTTTGAGGCTTTATTTATACTTCCATGTCCACATTACTTCATCCATCTATGTACACAAAATATAACTCTGTCTGTTTTCCTATCTTTCGGTCTGCCTGTCTGTTTTTTCCTCTTCATACTCGTATTGTTAACCCAATTTAGATAAAATTTGGTAGGGACCAAACCCTGGAAAGTTGCATAGTTCCTGCGGAATAGGTACACGTATTTTTCGCAGATGGAGTCGCGGGTAACAGCAGAGCTAGTGTCAAAAATACACCTCGTTGAGTTTTTTGGCGGTTTCTTCTCAACAGAGGTTTTTTTTTCGAACGAATATGGTAGTTTGGTCGACTTCGTAAATGCTTTTCTTTTTATAAAAGAATTACAACCATTTACATTACGAAATTCACAGTGCGTGAAACTTGCATTTGACCGTTTTTTACACTTTCTTTTGCTCCCACAATACCGTCGCCAATAAGCAACCCCTCAAAAGCTCCGTTAAAAAACTGTATTATTTAAAATTCTTTACCGCAGCCAAAGCTTTAGGTACCGCGTCTTCGTAACAACCTGCATTATTGAACAGCGTTTGTCGGTAAAAAAAGGATGTGGGGTAACCGCTTGGCATAAAGTTGTGTAGGAGTATGTGGATTATACCCCGAGATAAACAGGCAATGACTGCCAAATATTTCTGTTGTTTAGAGAGTCAAGATCCGACTAAAAATAGTACATCAACATGCTAGCCTAATATTATTATACGGTCCACTATACGGACCTCCTCTCAGAGTAAGAGGGCTTGAGCCGTAGTTCCCACGCGGGCCCAGTGTTGAGTTCCAAGTTTAGGAATTTCACACCCACCATTAAATTTATACGCAAGTGTGTGCTGGTTTCCTTAAGATGTTTTCCCTCACCGTAAAGCTCACGGTAAATTACAAATGTAACATCGCACGGATTGCTTGCTTGATTGCTTGGAGTTTCTCTGCGGGATCGCATTAGAAATGATGAAATCCGCGCAAGAACTAAAGTCACGGACATAGCTCGAAGAATCGCTAGACTTAAGTGGCGGTGGGTGGGCCGTAGAACTGACGGCCGATGGGGCCGAAAGGTTCTCGAGTGGCGTCCGCGGACCGGAAGACGCAGTGTAGGTAGGCCTCCAACAAGATGGAGCGACGACCTGGTGAAGGTAGCGGGAACGCATTGGATGCGGATGGCGCAGGGCCGATCTGTTTGGCGAGCCTTGGGGGAGGCCTATGTTCAGCAGTGGACGTCTTTCGGCTGAAATGATGATCGCACGTAAATTCCGAAAAACTCAGAGGTGCGAGCACGAGCTCCAACCCACGACACTGTACTAGAGGCCATAGATCAAACCCCTAGAAAGTAACAATAGTACATTGTGTATTAAGGGCGGTAAGAAAGGAATCGATCTAGGCTCTAGAAGAAGCCCGAAGTCGAATACTGAGGGCTTTCTGAGTCGAGTTTCGTAATTCCCGTACCGCCCGTGTAACATACAATGTTTTTTTTTGCGAATAATTAAATAAAATTACAGGGCAGCAAAAACTTATTTATTAAAATTTATTGTCCAGTGTACAATTAGTAAAATTAAGACAAACGTTTTTTTTCGGGAGTCTCAATTGTGAGCATGTAAACTCCTTGCTTGAACTTGGAACCTGCATGACCTGTGTGCAGTGCTATTAATTAAAAAAAGCTACTTTCCAACCTTGGGTGTCATGACAAGAAAAAAGCTCTAGGGTTTTACATGAGACATTACGGTCTAGTTAACCTGTTTGTTTTTGGTACTGTTTACGTGCAAGTGTGATGAAAATATTTTTTTAATTTTTTCTAGTAGATTGCAATACGTGACTGAATCCTTTTATCGTTTCATCTCGATTTTCTTCATGATATACGAATATGTACATAAATGTGATTGTAACAATAGATATTCTATCTCCATAATACAAACCATCCTTTCGTCCGGACCGTTAACGACAACCTTTTTACATTCTTATATGCACTTAAGCGCATTGCGCACATGTGCAACTTCAAAGCGACTAGCGACCGTATTCCAACTATATACAGATCAATTCGAAAAACGCAATGAGAGTTGCAAAATGCGAGGTTTACTGCCAACGGGAATTTCACAAATGGTTTTGGTTCTTTCGTTCTTTTTTGAAAACTTAGCTTTTTGGTTTTTTTTTCATACTCGTATACAAAGTTTTTAAAAGCATGCATAATTTTATTTACGATACCATTTTTATATCTGTTCAGTTTTAATGTCCAACTCCTCAATCGAATTTTCTTATAACTGCAACCTAAATCTATTAAGTAATTAAAGAAAAACCATAGTACAGTAGGGATCAAATAAAAAAAAAAAAAAATTGGCAAAGAGCCATAATATCAGTCACTATATCGTCTACATAAACAAACCTATTTCACATCTGCTCGAAACTTCTCTATCAAGTTATTTTATTACTAGGTACTAACTAAATCTATTAAACCAGACATCAAACTGAAATATTTCATATTCACTAAGAACCATATCATCCACCAAACAAACTACTAAATCATCTACATAAAAATTCCTAAAGACCGAATTCACAAGTCGCTAGCCGTACTCAAAGGCCAAATCCCCGAATTCAGTCCACGTGAACCTCCGCATATGAATAACCGTTTTTGCCTCCTTACTTTAAAATTTTATGCCCTCACTGCCCCAAAATTGGCAAGTACGTCTTCCTCTGATACCCACACAGATTAAAGATTCAGCGAGTTGGCATACACACTTTGCCTTCATAAATATTCAGTGGAGAACTCGCACAATCAATTCTTACCGGGGCAAAGGAAAAAGTGTTTGAAGAGCCACATAATACGATATCAAATAGAGCAGTGAGCGTTGAATAAATATCAGGGATCTATCGCGGAAATTATATTTGATCGTCCGTTTACAAGTTTGTAGCCGGAGGGGACTACCTGCGGTAGGGATTCGGGATTCTTACGGACACGCTTAAACTTCCGAAATGTAGATGGTTTGGAAGCGGCTTTACATAAATTGTTGATACGTGATGACGCTGAATCGTCTTTATAACAGTTTTGGCAATATTAAGTGGACTACTTTTGTTTTTACCTTGCTCCTACGGTAACAAAAAAAAGTTCATTGAATCGACCTCCACAAAGTAACGCTGGAATCAATCACATATTAAGTGGTTTTTAACGTTTACGATAAAGTGAGTAGATGAATTGGACTCTGATGGGCGGCATTCGTGAAGCTATTGTGATAACATTTTGTCCAGTATCCCACAATGTCGCAAGACTAACGTTATTGACCAGAGGTACTTATGACTCTGAAACGTGGAAATATGAAATATGAAATTTATAAAGAAACTCACCAGCTACACAATCTATCAAAGATCTATGAAGTGAACTCTTGGAGTTATTCTTCGAGATCAAATCACAAATGAGGAGATAATTGAAGAACTAAAGTAGCTAAGTACCATAGCTGGGACAATTGTCAAACTTTAGAGGCAGAGGCAGGCAAGCACAATGCTCGAAGAATTGATGGCCGTTAGTGTCAAGGTGCTCTTCAGTAGAAGTTTCATAACGGAGGACGCAGAGTCAGTAATCACTCCACATCATTCATTGTAGAGAGATCATTGTGGCATTATTTGAGTGAGGCTTATATGCTTATATCCACCAGTGAACGTCGATCAGACAATGATGATGGTGATGTTGAGTAGGTAACTAGATTCAAAATAAAACCATCAACCCAATGTCAACCATCTTTGTCATTGCATTGGATTGGAATGAACCGGTGACGCTGGTTAGGTAGTAGTATAGTATAACATCAATATTGCCGACAAACAGACAGACTTGAACTTTAAGCTAACTGCTAGCCTAGTATTAAAAAGTGCCAAAATGTCATCCTTAAGGTAAACCAGGTTTAAAAAAATACTTCAACTTTTTAGTCATAATAAGAAAAGAGAATTATGAAGACAAGTGTAACTTAGCAAGTGTCATTTAATCTTTTGATTTTGAAATACACAAAAACTACGCTATAACAGAAAAGGAAGAAGACAACATTTAAATGTAATATTATTTCATGTCTATTGGAAGAAATGCCGCCATGTTTCCGCTTGCTGTATCAGTATCCAGTCCGTTGAACTACGAACTAAAATAAAATAACTGTAAGAATACTTACAATGAAAACGTAATAGTTCTTATATCGAGCCGCTGGATAAAATGGATAAGACGGAAGGCAGTCGAGAGAAATGACGCGCTGTGTAAACATCGAAACAACGATACGGGTGACTCATAACTCGTGAAATCGTGAACAATAATTTACTTATTTACTTTGGTTCGATTCCCGGATGATGATGATGATGAAATACTTTTAATTTATAAATAGGCAATTAAATAAAATTGTAGATCTGTTTTGAAAAAATATGCGTCGTTTTGTTTCTGGGCCCAATTGCATAAGAAAATACAAGCAAATAGACTATAAGCACAACAACTAGCTACAAGCAATTAGCTATTTTGTAGTGAATTTCAATACAAAATAGCTAATAGTATTAGCTTGTAGTTTGTTATGCAATTGGGCCCTGCCCGGATTGTTCTTAACAGGATTTTTCGGAACCGGTGGTCAATTCTTTAAAATCCATAAGTACTTTTTATAGAACTAAAACAATTACTTTGCTCACCCGCGACCTTACAATAGTTACGTTTATGCAAGAAATGCGTGTTCATGCAGTTCCTCCACCTCCACACTGTACGAACACACACAAATCACATAAACACAACCATCACCACCACCAAGCTACACTGACGCTTTATGTGATTTGTGTGCGTTCGTACAGTGTGGAGGTGGAGGAACTGCATGAACACGCATTTCTTGCATAAACGTAACTATTGTAAGGTCGCGGGTGAGCAAAGTAATTGTTTTAGTTCATTAATATGGACCTCCGCAAAGTAACGCCTGATTCAATAAATTACTTGTTATAGAATAAATTGAATTAAAATATTTATTTTTTTATCGGGGGATTGGTGTTCATGATTGAGTCCCGGAAAATATTATTTATGAGTGATAGTTGCGAAAGTTTGAAACATCACAAGCTTCATAGTATTCTAATCACTTGGCTATCCAATCGTCAAATATTATATTACAAGCCTATTTTTCATAAAAAATGATGCATGTTTCATTGTTTCAGGTACAAGAAGCCTGCACTGCTGGAGACAGCCGTTCCTCGCCGTCGTCGTTATAGTTTGCATCGACCTCATAGTCTGATTTAATTAATACATATTTAAAGCGAAAATAATTGTATTAAGCGTTACTTTGCGGAAGTAGACATAAACCAAACCGATTACTTTGCTACTCCGCGGTAGGTGAATTGCGGAGTAGGTGCAAAAGGCACCCGAGCTGGTGCGGCTACTGCAGCAAAACACCACAAACGGTGCCAATTAGCCTATATATGGCAGAGTTACGTATTTACAACGTTAATATTGCAATAAACAGATAATTTTTTTTTTGTAATGGTAGAAACTTTAAGCCAACGGGGTCCAGGTCCAAAGGAAAGTTGCAAAACATATTTTTTCACGCCTGGTAAAAGCAACTGGCGACCAGAAGGCAGGCAGCTATTTCTACCAACGATTCAGCCTGCCCATCCAATGCGAAAGCGCTGCCTGCCTCCAGCGAACTATGTCGTCGGTTTTATTATAAAAGATATGTTTTATTGGTACATTTTTAGTGTAAATTCGATTTTTTTTTAAATCTTTTACTAATTATAAATATAAATCAAACAAGAAAAATTAATTTTAGTTAAATAAACAGAACTATGTTAATTTTGTTTCATGTCGTAAGTTATTCACAAACAATTACACTAAATCAAAATTATTCAAAGTTTAACTCAAGTCTTGTTTAAATACTTCAATGCATAGCCTTTTACAGCATAGAAACAAGTTGCGGAGTAGCAAGGTAAAAAGTTTTATAAAGTTAATTTATTTATGGACCTCCACAAAGTAACTCCTCGGTCAATCAATTGTTTACTTCGTCAAAAAATTGTCTGAAAGTGATTCTGTTTGGAAATGAAAGTAGCCGAAATATATTAGAAACAATTTTGAAATTGTGAATGTATCTTACAGATGTACAAACGAACAAAACGTTTAAAAAGTGTTTAAACAGCTCTCATGCTAAAGTGACACTAACTGAATATTTTCCATAACACTGTTTTACTTAACGCTTAAGTTTTTATAATATTCTGATATAAGTATTTATAAATACTTTTGTTATAAATAAAATGTTGATTTGTTCTAGAATTCCAATTTTTATTAGACTTCCTGTACTTTTTTAAGTTGAAAATGTATCACAATCTTCTGCCATTTTTGCAAAAATATGTCCGTGAAAGTGATTTGAAACAAAAACTGAAATAATGACCCCCTTACTGACGGAAACACACTACAAATTAATTTTATTTTATAATCTACCAATCGACACCTTCTATGAACACTACGCCAACTCGAAAATCGAAGTTTTACAGGAAGCGATTTCAAAGGAAAAAATTTTGATAGTTGCTTCACTATTATACCTATAGCTATTTTTATAATAGTGAAGCAACTAAAGTTGTTAATTAGTAGTATGTAGTTAAGTTTAAGACGGAAAAATAGTATTCGTAATTCGATTACCTACTCCGTCAACTCATAATAATCTGAGTATACAGAGTAATTTTTTAATCAGTGCACAAATTTTATTATGTAATTCAGTGTCGTTTAAATAACAAATTTCATTATTTTTCATTATAATATTTATTACTTAAATTTTATGTTTTTCATAGTAACCCGAACTCGAGACCAATTATTAGGTGAATAACTATGAACAACCCAAATTTGAAAAAATAAAAAAAAATCTCAAACAGATAATTTGATCTATCAACGATACTGAATCACATATCAAAATATGTGCACTGATTAAAAAATTACTCTGTATTACGGAATAACAGAAAATAGAAAAATTTAAACTAAATATTATACCAATATAGAACACGGCAATAGATTTTCATAATTACAGGTATTTAATGTTATTTTATCATCGGTAGTTTAACTAAAGCTTATCCTCTGACAATGTGATTTTTTTTAAAGTTAGCTGTTTGTAACAGCATAAACAAAAGCAAACGGTAGCGCGCGCTCCCGTGCTACTTCCCGCCAATCTTATAGCTAGACTGTTTAAATTAGTCCTCGCCTGCGCGGTACAGGGGCTGGGGGGTGTGACGACAAAGGGGGCCGGGAGAGGTGCGGGCGGCAGGCACACGAGGCGCGCTCGCTGCCCACACCTCTCTTAGCCTCTTGTACCGCACGGGTGAGGAATCATTTTAACGAATAGCGAATGCGCTCTGCGCACACACACCGCTAACTCAAGTGGGCGGAATGTTTATCGCATGATTCCCAAAAGTATACTTGGCGCGACGTAAATCTCAAAACTTTTGTGTTTCTTTTTTTTCATGAATTTCAGGCAGCATAATAATAGCACAATCTTGAATCGTTTTACATCAAAAACAGAAAATGGTAAAAAAGTTGGCGTAGTGTTCACAGGAGGTGTCGGAATTACGTGCAAACGGATGCTTCAAATACCAAGTACGATTCCAAACTAGACAAAATTAGTTACTAATCTTTAACCTATAAGTACATACATAATATTAAACATATCATCTAATACCCTTGTGTCATATCCTTCGCGAAGACAGAGAGTGAGAATTCTATATTTGTAATAATTTTAACCCAAAAAACGAGTAGGTGTAAGTATTTAAAAAAAAAAATATGATTCCGCGAACCCATTTTACTTTCAGACTCGAATTGATCTTTTCAGTAGATTCTCGGAAGATGGTTAAAATAACAAACTCCTTCTATCTCTTGTAACGATGAGCTAGGGTTGTCAAGTGGCTTTTATTTCACTAGAAATATACAAGGTGTCTTGTATCTAATCCTTAAACTTACTAATATTAAAAATGCGAAAGTAACCTCTATAATGTCTGTTACAGCAGCGCTTTAGATGAAATTTGCTATGGCGATAGTTTGAAACTCTACAATAGATTTTAGTCTCTGATAGAGTCGCGGGCAACGGCTAGTCCGAAATATTTCGTAATGGAGTTATTTGACTGAACACTTATACAGGGTTATTTGTAATTCACTGACATCCTCTTAACCCTGAATTCCTATCACTCAAACAAATGTTTTTTGTTTTACGACTTTTTAAAATGAAGCACTTTTTTCCCATACAAATACACAGAGTATCGTAAAAATAATAGGTAATCTCAAATTTTCAAAACGTTATTACACCAAAAATATTAAGTTATGACAAAAGCCGTAAAACAAAAAACATTTGTTTAAGTGGTAGGAGTTTAGGGTTAAAAGGATGCTAGTGAATTACAAATAACCCTGTATATATCATTTTTTTCTTATTGTTCTTGGAAAATATTTCCATGCATAGATCGATGGTCAAAGCTTACCGCAAATTGTAATAAGTTTAAAGTCGAAAATTCTTTCGGGGTTTTTTCGAAACTAATCCAATAATTCTGAGACACCTTGTATAGTAAAAACGATAGTAAAATAAGAAACAGGCTATCTGTTTCAGTCTTACCATCAAAGATCAAAGAGACATATCCAATACATTATCCATTTTACGATGACGTAGCTAAAAACGTCTCGTCTACACTTTGAAATAGAACAAACTTGTGAATTTAAGTTACTTATCGAGGGTTCTAAAGTACTAAATAAAGAATTCAGTGTAAAGATTATATTCCTATCTACATTTAAAGTTACCAGAAACATTTGTAATCCCAGTGCGACTGTATCGTTCCAAATTTACATTTAATTTAAATATTACACATTGTGTAAGTGCATAAGTCTTCAGAGATTATCTAGCGTACATTTACATATAAATTTAACAAATTATATATACCGCGTACGCTTTGCATACGTATTGTATAATTACTGCCCTCATATGTACTAAATGTGCCAAAATAACATGTAACTCTTTGTAACTAACTTCCATACGTTACATCGTCTAACGTATATAGTGTACCAAGTATCATTTACCTGTGCATGTTTTTTTACAAAATGTTTTTACAATGTTAGTAACTTGATAAGTTTTAGAGTTTCTAATTAGTGTAATTTTACCAAGCTTGCCCCACACGCTTGTTGATTGTAAATAAAACAAAATTACTGCACAATAAAAAAAATATTTAAAATTATGTAACGTAATAATAATTTATAATTGTTAATTATTCGAAATAACATAGTTATTAATTTAATGTATAAAAATTTATATCTTTTATTTAATAAGAGATAATATCACTAGATAATGTCTAACTTTTACTGTACAGATTGTGTGATTTTGACGATGTATATACCTAAAGATATAAAATAAATTAGTATAAAATGGGTCCTCTTTCAATTACAGCCCTGTTGAGTAATCTTTGAAATTAAAAAGATATCGGGTGTTGGGTGGCGGCGGCCGACTGCACAGTCTTATCGGCCGACAG
This sequence comes from Archips xylosteana, assembly GCA_947563465.1. Taxonomy (NCBI): domain Eukaryota; kingdom Metazoa; phylum Arthropoda; class Insecta; order Lepidoptera; family Tortricidae; genus Archips; species Archips xylosteana. The sequence goes on from OX387346.1 coordinate 23,560,553, forward strand.
TATCGCTCCGAGAATCGATGGTTCTCTTTAATTGATTCCCCATTTTCAACGCTCTCACAATCGAGTTCTTTGTCTTTTTCTAATCGGATATTCAGTCCGAGTATTTCGCCAGCGAATTTTTCTAAAAGGGAATAAAATACTGATTTAACTGAACGTTGAGATGTGTTAGATAGGATCGCTGGTTGATAATGTAGCTGTGTTTTTATTTATAAGTCGGCTTTTGAGGCAGGTACTACGGGGAAATTTCCCATTTCTATTCCGTTTAGATGTGGGTGGTTTTACGCTGTGCGCTGGGATATTTTGGTAAATATTCACAAGTTTGCTTCAGACTGCTATCTCTATAAATAACTTCAACAGGGCGCAAGGGGTTTCTCTTTAAGGGCTGCCGACTCACAAATCAAACAGTGAGTAGTTTAACGTTTTTGTCTCTGCAAATGTTTTCGAAATTCCGACGTTATATTTATCTATTCTGTCTAAAATTTTTTTTTTAATTAAAATTAAAATGGTTAAGTGGACACAACTTTGCAATGTTTTAGGAATGATTAAGAGACGAAAGTGCAGAAAATTTTCTTTTTTTAACCAAATTGGGATGTTTGTTTTCCGTTTGATCCCCTTTAAGTTCGAAGAAAAAGTACCATTCATACGACAATTGTTTAAATTCGATATTTATTTTGTTTTGTTAAAATTATTTATTTATTACATTAGTTAGAATGACGATTAGCAAAGACACCTTTTCGTTTTATGAGAATGTCTTACATAAAGTTTTTGAGTCAATTAAGGTTATATTAAAAACATTCATTTTTCTACGGGGCGGAGAAAATAGGTACTCGGATCTAGTTTTTTTTTTGTAAGTAACGCAAAAACACATAAAACCAGTGGTTTGTCTAATTTCCTCTTAAACAGAGGGTCGTGGATTCTAACCCTGGCTCTCATCTATGATTTTTTCGGAGTTTATGTGTGAAATTACATTTAAAATTTACCATCAGATCTTTGGTTAAGGAAAACTTTCTAAGAAATTGAATGGTGTGTGTAAAGTTCCTAATCCGCACTGGACTTGCGTGGGAACTACAGTCCAAGCCATTCTGAGAATAGGCCGGTGCCTAGTAATGGGGCGCATATAAGCTGAGATGTGGACTAATGCATAACGTTTTCCCGCATCAACGTAAATATTGGGTTTTGTTTTTTCACTGTGATAAGTCTTATTAACCCCCTACACGAAAGTTAGGCCGCTATGTGCATGTGCGTGTATGTGTCTGTATGTGGCACTATAGGTCTTAAACGGGGTGAATTTAGATGCGGTTTTTTTATTTAAAATAATATATTCTTGGCGGTGGTTTTTAGGCATGTTTCATCGAAATCGGTTTAACCATTTCAAAGTTATCAGCTCTTTTGTTAGCTACAGAAGGGATCTTAGACACATAATGGGCATTTACTTCATTTTCAAACATGTGTAACCTAATTGGGTTGGGAGTTTTTTAATTTTAAATTTATCGTTATATGTATATCAATAAGTTTACAGATAATATTATACTGTAGCGACTACTAGCGCCATCTAGTCATCACTTAAGAAACTAATTTCTACAATCCTGCATCGCGCTATCGAAGTTTCTCAACTCGGCTGCATAAATACGACTTCCAACTTTCATCCATTGGACTTCGGTCCCCAGGCATAACATCTGCCTGGAGAGAGATCTCTCTACTGCAACTACCCCCAAATTAGTGACCCACGACATTGGACAAAATCGCACCCTTCAGACACACAAGACGATGACGCAGTCTCACAGCAAGCCATACTCACCGCACTGTGCACCATCACCATTAGCATGTATCTATTATCTGCCTGGTGTCTACAGTTCGCAAATCCTCCTCCCACTACTTCCACTTGCCAATCAATCAACCAACGCTCGCCAACAAGGCTCCGAGCAAATTACGCAACAGGTATCCAGAAGTAGCAGAGGAACAACAATGCTCGCCGACGAGGCTCTGAGCGACTGGCCCTTGCAAGCGCCCACATGACGCACAAACTGCACTCCACTGCAATTCGTATCGACCTCCGGTCTAAAAGGGGGGCTGATGTAGCGACTACTAGCGCCATCTAGTCATCACATAAGAAACTAATTTCTACAATCCTGCATCGCGCTATCAAAGTTTCTCAACTCGGCTGCATAAATACAACTTCCAACATTCATCCATTGGATTTCGGTCCCCAGGCATAACGTCTGCCTGGAGAGAGATCTCTCTATTGTATCTACCCCCAAAATACTAAACTAAAAGGTTATGTACACACAAAACAGAACGGTTTCTAATCTTTCTCCACGTCCCTTTTTTAAATGTTCCAGAACATCCTTTTGATCATATTTTCTACACCTGCGCCCAATTGCATAACAAATTACAAGCTAATAGTATTAGCTATTTTGTATTGAAATTCACCAATACTATTTGCTTGTATTTTGTTATGCAATTGGGCCCAGGTAGAGTTAAGCTTAAAATAATACGTGGAACAATGCTAACACATAATTTCAGTTTCAGCAGCGTACATACTTTAGCTAGAACTTTTCCTAGGCCGTCGGATATCTGAACTTTCCCTGGATCACCCTAGAACCGAAATTATCTAGAAGTTTTAAACTGAACCTATGTAAATCGTAATCGAATTTTGAGCTTTGAAAACTTTATTACAATATTCATGTTGTTAATATTGCTGGTGGTAAGTAAGAGCATCATACACTTTGTTTATTGTGTAATATATTTAGCAAACAAAATGACCAAACAGAATATTCAAAATTACAGATAGGTGTAACTACAAAATATCCAAGGCGTAATAAAATGAATGATTATAATATGGACAGGGATGTTTGTAATTATTTCAAATCCTTATTGGCGATCCCTTGTCTCAAATAGCGTACTACAGTTTTAAAAATATTTCATCATCATCATCCCAGCCTTTTTACGTCCCACTGCATGGCACAGGCCTCCTCTCAGAATGAGAGGGCTTGGGGGTAAATATTCAGCGTTTTTCGGCGTTTTTTTGTCATTACCATTTGAGCAGAAATTATTAAAAAAGGATGATGCTTAGGGTTAACTTTTTATGAAAACTTAAGACAGTACCGATGCTGAATCTAGTTTGATGAAATTTCGCGCGATTTGTCCTTCTTTTGTGGTAATAATCGTCGAATGGTAATGACGTTTAACCGCGCGGTCAAAACGCTTGAATATTTACCCTTGGGCCGTAGTTCCCACGCGGGCCCAGTGCGGATTGGGAACTTCACATACACCATTGAATTTCTTGAATGGTGTCCATGCCTATCAGTCATTTTCCCACATTGGCAGCGATGCGGGACGTTTGTTGGTGCCCCTACCTTAAGACTGGTGGCGAGGCGAAATGTAGTATTATCCAGTAGTGTACCTATTGTCGGTGAGGGGAGGGCTTGGAGCCAGAGGCCTGATTCCCACTCCGCAGTAGCAAGAAGACGAGCACGTTCTGCCGGATTGGACGCCGTATTAAGTAGGTTGTTCCGTACCAGTTGGCAGAGAGGCTCGTCCCACTGCTTCTGGGAGCAGGGATTGGCTGGCGTATCTGTTGATCAGCAGGTTAATAGCCATACATTTTTGGCCTCCCGTGCAGTGTGCAACTTCTAGGACTCCCAATGAGGAGCTAAAATTTTGCCTATAAGAGGTTGCGCACTGTGCACTTCTTAGGTGTATGCAGGTTTCCTCACGATGTTTTCGTTCAGCGTAAAGCTCATGGTAAATTACAAATGTAATTTCGCACATAAATTCCGAAAAAACTCTGAGGTGCGAGACCGTAGGCTAAACCACTAGGCCACCACGGCTTCTTAAAAATATTTAGTTGAGTTAAATCGTTTAGAATTATATTTAAGTAATGAAATTCTTGTGATAGTTGGGTTTGTGTGTGTTCATACGGTGTGGAGATGCATGAACTGTATAAAAACGCATTTCTTGCATAAACATAACTATCATAAAGTCGCGGATGAGCAAAGTAATTGATTCAGTTAATTGTAAACTCTGCTTGGATAATATACCTTATAGAGATTCTTGTCAGATTCTTTTTCTCAACGGGCTTTTTTCGAAACAGTCTTGTCGTCGTTTTGACTTCGACTTTGTTATAAAAGTTTGTGAGTATGTGTTTGATACTTTTTCACACTAAAACTACTGGACAGATTTGGATAAAATTTGGTATTTCGATAGGTGAACGTCTGAAATTACACATAATCTACTTTTTCTTCCAGTATTCTCTCAGTATCCATAATTATAAAATCCTACAATCTCAACCACTAAGTCTGAAGACATTAAATGCTCGTGTGTTTTTCATTCAACGTAAACGAAGATGTAATTTTTGGGAATTCCCTTGGGAATCGTTCGATTACCTGCGAAATAAAAAATATGTGTGAAGATTACATGGAGCTATTTCCAGTTTGTAAAATTTTGTCTGTCGAGATGAAAATTAAGTATCTGATAAGTATCTGATGGTGCTTTAGAAAACTATTATTTGGATGAATATAAATGCCCCGTAACTAATAAATACAACACGAGGCGGGTACGAGGAGGTAAATTAATACAGCCTCCAGCAGTCAATTATTACGGGAAAAGGTTAAATAAATATTTAGTGCCAAGGCTATTTAACGAAATGGGGTGGTTAAGAGAAAAACCTAAGTTTAGTAAACCGATCCTTAAAAAGAGAATGAAAAAACACCTTTTAGAAAAGTATGTAAAAAGTGTAAGTAGGTAGTTGTGCATGTTAGTTTATTTAGTTGTTAACTGTTTTGTGTATCTGGTGCATGATTCAATTATATTTATAGTGTTGAGTGCTTCATCGCCAACAAACTGGTAACAGTTTGGCGATAACAGAATTTGTTGTAAAAGCATGTACCGTTTGATTAAACAAATAAAAAAAAATATATAAGAAAAAGTCAGATATTTTTTTTTTGTATTTGGTGAGAGTCTAGTACCTACAAGGAGTGGTAATATACACTTAATTGGTAATAACGGGCTAATTTCCGCAACTCGACGTCTTCTACGCGCCTATTTTGCGTATAACACACACGTATTTCTATTACTAGTTACTACTCCTCGTAGGTATTCTGATTTAACCCCTAATACCTACTTGGATCTCTCTCAGCCTTCACAAGACGTTTAATTGACAGAAGAAACCGCACCGCGCCGGCTCAAACCAGATTGAACTAGTTAATACAAGATTGAAAATAGGATAGATTTGAAATAGATCTTAGCTAAGCAAACTCACCTAATCAGATGATCAATAACTTTGTAGATACAGGATCTGATGGGTTCAGTGGAACACTTTGTGCAAGTAATATTATTGTAAGTAAGGAGAATTATATACTTACGCATCCCAGGCACAGTGTGGGCAGGGCACATCGCTCGTAGAACTGGTGGCTGATGAAGCAAAAAGCTTCTCAAGTGACGTCCAAGGACTGGAAGACGCAGTGTAGGTAGGCCTACAACAAGATGGAGTGACGACCTGCTGGCTTATTGTCTAACGCTTCTGGCGCTTGCCTTCGCAATCGCTATTTCTTTCTGTCAAACGATATAAGATGATGACAGAAAGAGATGGTGAAAGCGAAGATAAGCGTTAGAAGCGTTAGACAATACGGCCTCTGGTTAAGGTTGCGGGCTCGCGTTGGATGCGGATGGCATGGGACCGATCTGTTTATCCAGCCTTGGGGAGACCTATGTTCAACAATGATGAAATGATGATGATGATAATACATCCCAGTCCCACTGCAGAATAAACATCGATTTGCTAAAATACTCCGGTATAATTTTAGTTAGTCTTGTACAAAACCATTCATCACAAGAACACCTCTTAAAGGGTCAAACACCCGAAAATCCTCTCAAAGTAAGCGCAAATTTTCCAAAAGAATTAATCCGCGTAACAATATCGTGTCGTCTCATTTCACTGGCTGCCTCGGGCCTAACGACCACTTAAGGAGGGCCGGCGACACTTGCAGGATTTCGCGCCCCGCTGCCCACCTTATCTGTTCCTGGGATATATGGGGATCGTGCTAGTGTTGTAAAACTATCGATAGTTGACATTGAAAAACATGTGTCAATATCGATAGGTTAAAAGCAAGCACTATCGTTACAGGTACCGTTTAAATGAGTTCTCGCCTGCGCGGTATAGGGGCTGGGGGGGAATGACGCCAAAGGGGGCCGGCGCCTCGGCGCCTTTGTCGTCATAACCCCCCAGCCCCGGTACGACGCGGGTTTAGCTATAGGAGTCATTCATTACCATCGATTGTTATTCTATGATATCAAATGTCAAATAATATAATCATGGGACAATGATACCTACTGTTCTAATCTTAAACCAAGCAGAGCTTGTACTGTGGGTACTCGGCAACAGATAAACGTATTTATATATAAGTATTTACTTAAAATACAAATTAAACATCCAAGATTATACAATTTTACAATACAATACAATACAATACAAATATTCTTTATTGATCACCAAAAACAGTACAGTAACATTACAAAAATAAAAATTCAGGTAGACAATAGGCGGTCTTATCGCTAAAAAGCGATCTCTTCCAGACAACCAATTACTCAGAAATTAATAAATATCAACAGACTAATGTAGGTGGCAGAAATAACAGACAAGAGAAACGTAGTATTAATAGACAATAAACAATAAAATCAATACAAATATAATATAAATTTTATAAATAATCACATATATTCAATATAATACATATACACTACATATACTTAATACAAAATATCAATGGAAAAATGTCAAAAAGGCCGCATGTGAGAAAAGGATTTAAAAAGGAAATTAAAGAAACAATATAAACAAAAAACAAAAAGAACAAAGAAGTGTCAAAGACCGAGGATTATGTTAGTGACAAATAGTGAGCCTTTAGAAGGTTTTTAAAAATGGGAAGGGATTTCGCTTGCCTTAGCGCCAAAGGAAGAGAATTCCAAAAACGAATGGCGGTCATAGTAAAGGAGTTATGATAAAAAAGAAGGAGGAACGGTAAGAAGAAAATTTTATGCAGAGCGAATAGAGGACATGAACATAAAACGCTCTTGAAGATATTGAGGAGTTGCAGAATTAAAGGGTATGCTGTATATTTTACATTTGTATTATTCACAGAAATATCTGCCTCGACCGGGTATCGAACACGGGACCTCAAGTTTGTAGAAAGGTTCTCTAACCACTACACTATTTTGGGCGGTTTAAATGTGGTGCAGGTTTGAAAGTCCCTTCCCATCTTAACCTACGGCGCCCAGACTTGGTCATTAACTGAAGCTCAAAATATCAGGCTTAAGGTTTGCCAGCGAGCAATGGAGCGCAGTATCCTGGGTGTTCGAAGAACTGATCGAATCAGAAACACGGCACTGCGCTCCAAAACTCGTATTACAGATGTGGGTGTCAAAACCGCCAAGCTGAAGTGGGACTGGGGCAGACATGTCTGCCGAATGCTTCCAGACCGATGGGCGCGAATCGTTACCGAATGAGTTCCAAGGGATGGCCAAAGGAGCAGAGGCAGACCCAAGAGGAGATGGCGGGACGACCTGAGCGCTTTTCAGCTCGATTGGCAGGTGCATGCCCAGGATAGGGAAGAATGGCGGAGGAAACATATTATAGGCTATAAAAAAAAAAAATTGACATGGATCTCTGTAAAGTAACACTTGAATTGATGATTGAAAATTAAATGATTCCTTTAACAAATAAAACAAATATGTGTATCGACAAAACTACCGATTTGGTGACTATTTTCCATAATCAATATCGATAGTTCATTATATTTTTACAACACTAGACCATGCGAGTCTAGTAAAATATTTTTATGAGAGGCTCCACTTCTAATAGGCCTTTGTTTTTCGATTACATTTACGAAAGTTGCTGAAATTTGTTTAGGAAATTCTGGTGAAATTTAAGCATTAGTTTGATGCAAATGTGGCGACTTCTAGCACCATCTCGTCATCAATTATACTTCGTTTTTTTAGCATTAGAAATAAGTTAAACCATCTTGATTAGTAATTTTATTGAAAATCGTTTAAATAAATAGTAACTATTACTTACTAGCTTTTGCCCGCGACTCCGTCCGCGTGGAATTAGTAATTTGGGCAGCTTATTTTTTTTATCCAATTTGCTTTTTCATCAATTATGGCTCTCCTTAGTAAAAAAAAAATTATCCCCTCCGCAACCCCCCCCCCCTCACCGACCCCCCAGCGAACCCCCCCCCCCCCCCCCCCCGCACACCCGCGTTCACATCCACCACCGTACCTACTCCCAGGTCACTACTTCTAAAAACTGTTCTATAAATTCTTAAAATAGACGTATCTTTCTTATTTGTGAACCGATTCAAATGAAACAAACACTAAATGTTAATCCAAGAAAATATACCAACATATCAGTGAAAACTGCATCCTTCTAGGTTAAGCCGTTTCTGAGATTAGCGCGCACAAACGCACAGACAAACAGGCAATAATTCTAAAAAACATTGTTTTGGGTTCTCTTGCGCTAGTAAATAGCCCTAGTGACAGTTTTTCTCAAATATCTTCAATGTACAGACACCGACTTGTTACAGATTTATTATATGTATAGATGAAGCTACTGTAGAGTGTAAATGACCATATTTCCTTTCAAATAATTACAAAAAGAGTGCAAATGACTATATTTCCTTTCAAATTATTGTGATGTGTTATATTAGCTGTGATTTATTTTTCAAAAGTGTTTTTTAATAAAAGATTTGCCAAAATTTCAAACTTTGGTCCCCAGGCATACCACCTGCCTGTAGATAGATTTCTTAATTGTGGCCATTCTCACACGTTCCCGAGAGCAGGGCATTGCTAAAACAAAGCAGTTTGAGCAGGATGGGTTGAAAAAAAATGAGGAACTTGTTTGATACGGATGGTGCAGGGAGCTACTACAAAATTCGTAATGCGAACTTCGTATCATGCCGTTCTGCTCACACTAATAATTGTAAAGAGAAGAGGGAAAGGGATGGCATGATACGAGCTTCGAATTTATTAGTTAAGCCCCAGTTCGGGTCTGTTTGGCGAAACTTGGGGGAGGCCTATGTTCAGCAGTGGTCCTCTTTCGGCTGAAATGATGATGATGAATGTATTGGATTTTTTTCATTTTGGCGTTTGTTATCTGTGTATATATTTGAGCTGACTGTACATAATCCACGCCATGATAACTCGCCGAACGAGTCAACGGTTTGCAACAACTGTGGAACATAACGTGTCGAGCTCACCACATCGCTCTGAGGTACGGATAGCAATGACATCCGAACCAAAATAATTAATTCAGCCAAGTGCGTATCAGACTTTGTGCAGCGTAGGCTTTTGCTGTAAAAACTTGGGACAAATACTTAGTAATATTACAAATGCCAAAGTAACTCTTTCTGTCTGTTACCTCTTCACGCATAAACCGCTCAACCGATTTAGATGAAGTTTAACTCCTTTAAGAGCGCTTGTTTATCGAGTATCGTAGATCGGTTGCTGCCGCAGTGTTGCCAAAAGGTTACTTTTGTAGCCTTTTAGGCAATTTTTAACTCCTTCAAGGAGTAAAAAATCACCTAAAAGGTTACAAAAGTAACCTTCTAGCAACACTGTCATCATCATCATCGTCATTTCAGTCGTAGGACGTCCACTGCCGGAGGAGGACAATGCCTCCCTCACTGACGCCCAATCATTACGGTTGGAAGCGTCTTGCATCCACCCTGAACCTACGGCCGTCACCAAATCGTCCGTCCATCTCGTTGGTGGACGTCCCACGCTGCGCTTTCCAGTCCGTACAAGCATAAAACCACGCAATGAAGCAATAAAATATATACACAAATTAATCTAAACAGCGCGTACAACACAGTCACTAATGCTAACGCTACCAAAGCAAGGCCGTGGAGTTTGGTTTAATTAACCGAGGAATTGCGCCGGCGCCGGAAAATCCTTGCGACCGCAAGAGTAACACGCTACTCGGCGTTAGTATAATATATCTGATATTTGTAGGCCATCATCATCACTATCATTTCAGCCAAAAGACACTGCTGAATATAAGTCTCCCCCAAGGTTTTCCAAACAGATCGATTCTGTCTTATGTGCATCCAACGCATTCCCGAAACCTTAACCTGGTCATCGCTGCATCTTCCAAACTCAAGTGGCAGTGGGCAGGGCACATCGGTCGTAAAACTGATGGCAAATAAGGCCAAAAGGTTCTCGAATGGCGTCCACGGACCGAATGATGCAGTGTAGGTAGGCTTCCAATAAGATGAACATCCTTAAGTTAGTCCTTTTGGTTTCACCTATGACTTCGCACCTCTGAGTTTTTTATACAGACTAGTTTTAAACGGTCGGTACGGTCAGTGAGAGTGCCGGGGGCCCAATACCTCACCCCTTCCCTCTCCCCCTCCCTCTCCCCATTCCCCTATTCCCTCTCCTTTAGGGCCGACAACGCACTGGCATTGTGTAAAGCGCTGCGGGTGTCTATGGACAGTGGTGTTCATTTAACATCAGGTGACCCACTAGTTCGTTTGTCTGGCCTCAACAAAGTTTCGGGTGTTATTATAAGTACCAGTAGCAAAAAAGCTTATTTTTATTTGTCTATTGCAGTACAGGTCTTTACAGACGGCTCTCCCGTGGCACTATATTTCGGTCACAGGAGAAATACTGGTATAGTCATTATACGGAGCAGAGGTGCTGCTGGTGTGTGTGGAACGTTCATTGCTGTCGTCAGTTATGACAATGTCCTCAACGCTGACGGTAGTCGTCTCTTCATTAGATTCATTGGAAATAGTTTCCTCTTCACTCTCTTCCGGTTTTGGCCATTTTACTGGCACGCAAGGGGTTGCAAATTTGTCGGCATTCTGAAAAAAATGGACTGTTTACAAAGAAAAAAAAAGCATTGAATAAAATGCTTTATGATACGAAAATGATTGGAAATCGATTTTAATGTGAAATAAAACGAACTTAACAATTAGGGCCGACAACGCACTGGTATCGCGTAAAGCGCTGCGAGTGTCTATGGACAGTGGTGTTCATTTAACATCAGGTGACCCACTAGTTCGTTTGTCTGGCTTCACTAACATAAAAAAAAAAAAAAAAAAATTAGAACTTGTTCTAGAATTCAAAGAGCTTTTGGCCGGTGGGGTCAAAAGATTGTCGTAGCGTTTCTAACCTTCAGAGCATAATTTCTACACTGCACAGTCATAACAATCCACGTCTAATTGCTGAGATTTAGTGATCACTTTGTTAAATTTACTTAGTAAGTTCTTTTATTAATTTTGGTTTTTCGATACTATAACAGTTGGTTGTTATACTTGAAATTTTATACGGTATTCATTTTGTTTTAAGTGATCATTTTTTTGACGGGAAAAGTTTAGTGTTCGCAAACATTATTTCTCTAACCTCTCTTTAACCATAACCTTAAATACGAATAATTAGTTCAATGATATCCCAACCCACGATTACTATAAAAATTTTCGAGATAAAATTATGTAAGGTAAAAACCCCAATGATCGACACTTTAATTCCAATAATCGACACTCTACTTGTCGCCTTTATTGCTAAGATTTAAGATTGAAAGTGTCGGCTATTGGGGCACCGTCGGGCACTGGGGTCTTGGAAAACGCCGTATGCTAGGGCTTACGGCGTTTTTTAAATAACGCGCCGTCGACGCACGTTTGTATCGATACAAACGCGCGTCGACGGCGCGTTATTTAAAAAACGCCGTGTGCTTAGGCCCTAAGCAGTGCTATGGTCGAACCTTTAGTCAGTAACATTGATTCTGGTCTGTTTCATTGAAGACGTGAGTTATCCGTAAATTTCAATAAGATCCACCACCACCATAAATAAATTAAATAATAATCCGTACACGTGTTTCGCCCCTCTCCGAAGCATCATCAGCCGTTGTTGATCCTGCGACAACAAATACGCAATTGTAGCCATTTTGCATGATTTGAACCTGGCTACTTCGCGGAAAAGCAAAATAAGGTAAAAATCTTAGTAACAAACATTTAGGCTTGTCTTAGTTGCTTGTTTTACACTTAGCTTGCAGCTAAGTATTTAACACTTGTTTTCGTGTTATGCTTGGCAACCATACCTTTACGATGATAGCGTGAGGCTTTAACACATAGGCTCCACTTAACTAAAGGCAAGGTGTGTCAGGTGCCTGACGAGATTAGCTAACTACAAAACTGTTTGTGGCGAGGTGTGAACTGCCTTAACGACTTCTACTGGCACTTAGGAAATAGGACTTAAAGTTTCTGCACACTACACCGTGTAATACCAAGACTGTCACCGATCTACAATAGTCACCATCATAATTATCTACGGGATAAACAAAGTGTCTTAAAAATTTAAGAACTTTAAAATTAAATCGATATCATTCAGCAGATAATAGTTATCTAGTTAGAGGTTAGCTTAGTTTGAAACTATATAATAAAATAAAAAATAAAATTGGTTTAAATAATTTAAATGTAATAGTTAAAATGTACCTAATTCTATTAATCTCAATGGTTAAAAATCTCTCCAGGGCAAGGTAAACCGTCTTTACATACTTAAAAAAATAATAAGTTAGAACTTTTTTATATACTCGAGTCCACAATCAAATAATGCATACTGTGTTACACACAATTTTATGATTTCATACAAAAAATCTACGCTTCTATTGCTTCTATAAAAATTGCAAGAAAGCTCCTTTCCCATTATCCTTTCTGAATCGACTACGCAACGAACCACTAAGTAGTGTTAGAAAAACTTCATCTCCTAACCCACTATAAATAAAGATTAAAAACCGTGACTGGAATCGCTGGCGAAAAAAAATAAAAATAACCAGAAGGGAAAAATAAGATATTGCTTTTAAATATGAAATATTACGTTGGAAGTGTACCGGTATATGAAGAAAAAGGGGTTCACCCTCGTCAGATAGCACGATGCGTCTTCATTCGGGAAACAATGAATTGGTATTAGCGCAGCACTTTGTTACGTTGTGTTTTTGACCGGGATATGAAGAGATATTGGGGTCTGGAGACCCTGGGTGGTGATGTTTTGGAATCACGCCCCTGAACAGCAATGGGGCTCGCATTTGCATATCGGAAGTTAATAATCAAATGTATTAAAGGATCATCAAAAGCAATCAAAATAAAAAGCTGAAAATAATTTAATTCTGATAAAAAATAGACCATGCATTAAATTTTTGCGTTTATCATACTTAGGGGCTGTTTCACCACTTTTTTTAAAGTTCGGATTAGCTTGATCATAACCTTATTTGTCACATGGAATAAAAATTTCTGTTTCACCAGTCTTGATTAGCGCTAAGTGACGGACAAACTATTTCTTAATTTGACCATCAGATCAGGTGGCATTTAGCATTTTTATCCGTCACATAATCTTTTTAATTAGTTAGTTTATTTTTTTGTGGCCATGGTTGGAGAGCCCTTCAGCCGGTTTCAGAAAAATAAATCAAAGTATTTTTTATTTTTTAAAGAAAGAAGTCATGCTAAATTGCAAACGAGAATTTAAATATCAAGATTTGAATAAAAAATATAGGTACGCTTTTAGTATTTAAAAATAAATCCAAAATTTCGTAATATTTTTTAATTACAGACTTTTTTTCAGTGGCACTATCGTTTGCTCTACCTGCACTTGTACATCGCCTTTAAAAAAAAAGTTAATCTGTCAAAGGGTTTGGCGCCACTTTTCGATTCGTTTTACGTGATTTTATTTTTCTTTGTTATTGTTAACCAAAGTATCGTAAATAAATACCGTTTTTGGATTAATTATAATGTTACACATTTGTTTATGCAAAAAAAATATATGTGTTTAAATATTACATAGTTTATGATTTATTTTGCTTTAATAATGAGCGACTCTTTGAACAAAAATATGCGAACAGGAACCCGTGGTCGTGAAATGGGACGTTGCTATTCCGACTTTTTGTTAAACCGACGATTAGTTAAGTGGTACTTAGTTTGCACAGGACCGGAGTGGTGAAACTGAAAAAAAAACTGGCCGACAGATTTGTGCAGTACTTAGTTTATTCATTGGTTACGTAACCAGTAGTTTGACAATAAGGTGGTGAAACAGCCCCTTAGTCTCAATTTTTTCAATAAAAGCTTGTTACACCTTCATTGTACAATATCTCTTGACGGCAAAATGTAACACACTTTTATTGAAAACATTGTGACTGTGATAAAAACGCAAAGATTTAATGCATGGTCTATTTTTCATCATACCAGCCAATATAAGTCCCACTGGAGGGCACAGGCCTTCTTTCAAAATGAAAAGGCAAGTCCTGTTTTTATCAGAATCAAATTATTGTTAGCTTTTTAGTTCTTCTTATAAACATCTACTTAATAAAAGTTTGCTTTTAAAAAGGTTTTTTTTTCTTATAATTTTATTTTTAACTTTTTAGTGCCCGTCTTCCAGCTCCATCTTCACACCCTAATACCTAATAAACCTAGGACTAACGTACTCAAGAATAAGCAAATGAGCCCAAACTCAATAAGTTTGTGTCATTGTACTACGGAGTGCCTATGGCCACCTTCCAGCTTCATCGTCAGAAACTAGTTACCGTCTAGGACCAAAGTACTCGTTGAGACGAATCAAATAAGTCCGAACTCGATTGGGCAGTGTGGAGTGCCTTTGGCCACCTTCCAGCTCCATCATCAGACCCTGGATACCATCTGGGATCAAAGTACTTGCCAACACAAATCAAACGAGCCCAAACTCGACGGGATTATGTCTTTTTTTTACAGAGTTCCTATGGCCACCTTCCAGCTCCATCATCTGATCAGCTCCATGTCACAATAATATTGCATTGTCACCTGATTCGGTAATCGAAAAGTAGGTCACATTTAACTTGCAAGATTCGATAACAGACAGACAAACAACGGGACAGGTGAAACTAAATAAAAGCTTGTAAAAAGGTCACCAAATGTATCAATGGACACAGGGGAGGAAACAAAAGTTGTCTTTTCAGTAGACGTAAAATTAGCGACTCCGAGTCAGTAAACTTAAGATTTATTTAACCCTGTCAATGCCACGCCTCGACAGAACGTAAACCTGCTTTGAATCTTATGTCATTGTGTCAAGATCACTTTGACACTGTACTTTGTGACACCTTTTAGTGTCGTTGGCGTTGAAAGGGTTAAATGGGTTGAAAGTTGGCCAGACGCGAACAAAAACAAGTGCATGATCCTAAAATATCGAATGGATTATAAGATCGCATAGTTCTTTGAAACTCCTGAGTGAATACATAATAAATCACGTTCGTTACTCTAATTGAAGGCGTTGCGAACAATGTCACTTCGTGGATAACGAGCAGTTCCGGGATGCATTCGTTAGTATCCACAATGACAGTAAATGAATTATGCTGATATGCAGCCTAATTTGTATGTAACGTACTGCTTCTGAATGTAGTTTATGGCAATGTCTTCTAGATTATGTAAATAATTAAACTGGATTCGTAGGTATTTGTAGGCTGTGACGTGTTGTGACACGATAGAACAATAACGGATTCGATACTCAATTGACAGCCTACATCCCGTACCAGCCGGCTTACCATCGAGGTGTTAGTAGCAGTAACAAAGTATATTTTTTACCGCCATAAACAAAGGAAAAGTTTGTTTTGAAAGTCAAGACCTGATGAGTCAGGATCCTGGAGAAATTGAAGTATATCTTCAAATGTTACACATGCATTTGCTCTTTTTAATCATCATTTTAGTGAAGCGGAATTTGTGAGAAAGACCACAGTTGGCTGCCGGACAATAACAAGTATGTCACGGGTTGCGATACGATTATTTTACTTAACATCGTTGCTAAGCAATTTATTCTCATCTCAATATTATACGGTGAAGAAACTGATGGTCTAAAACAAGAAATCTTTTAAAAAAAACCGGCCAAGAGCGTGTCGGACACGCCCAAGATAGGGTTCCGTAGCTTTTTTCTAAGGATTTCGTATGTGTACGGAATCTTCCAAGTTAGGTACCTATTGTCAATACTTTGGAAAAAGCTCGCATCTCAAAATCGATAATCTGGCAAAGTGAACTTTATTACGCGCATATCAAGGTTCAGTTTTGTTTACATGCTGATTTGAGATACGAGTTTTTCAAAGTAGTGACGGTATGTTTTATACCTTACGCTACTGTTTACTCTTAAACTACAAATAATTCCCAAGCAATCTTAGCCGCTATAATTTTCCTTGTAAATTTAATATATTTACTACCATTTAAAAATTTTTTCAAATTTTTCCACCCAACAGTTTAGATTTTAGAGGGGGGGACGGTCGATTTAAATGAAAATTTTCACTTTAAAGTTTAATATTTCGCAAACAAATCACTGGATACAAAAATCATGTTAGCAACCCCCCAATGGTTTTAAAAGACCTATCCAACAATACCCCACACTATGGGGTTAGTCGAGAAAAAAAAAATCACCCCCACTTTACGTCTATGGGAGGTACCCTAAAATAATTTTTTTTAGTTTTTTTTATTTAACCACTTTGTCGGCGTGACTAATATATATATTCATGCCAAATTACAGTTTTCTAGTACTAACATTCTCTGAGCTTAGCCGCGGACAGACAGACAGACAGACAGACATGGCGAAACTATAAGGGTTCCTAGTTGACTACGGAACCCTAAAAAGGGACCAAATTTTTTGAGTAAGTTTTGTGACTTTTTTTCATTCAGAGTCATGGTTCCAACAGAAAACCAGCGTCGGCTGCAAGGCCGACACCATGCCGAGTTGGGACCATTTCGTATAAATTTTATATAAGTACCTATCTGCTCCGTTATTTCCTTTTGTATTTTTTTGTCACGAATAAAATGTTATTTTTTTCTTTCTTTCTTTTCAGTTTATATCACTAGTCACGCAAAACTGACACACTAAATTTGTATGTAAAATAAGGGACATTTTTTAATTGTATAAATCAATAACGCTCTCGCTTTTAAGTAAGATAACCCAAAACTACCTAATTCTAAAAAAAAGTAAGTATATTTTAAATTGAAAATGCTCTTACGCTCGAAGCATCTAATGCCAACTTGTAAAATTTGTGGATGCATATTTTAATCACGTGTTTACAAACGGTTATAAATTCAATCTCACAGCCAACGCTAAACTAACTCGAGCCTAACTCAACAACGCTAGTAATCCAACACGCAAATCACGTATCAACCATGAACTAAATCGAGATGCTCATAAGACTGTTGATAATTTGTAACCTCGTATTTATATTTGCTGATCCTATTTTATTGAAGAGGAGGCCTGTGAAGATATTCCAGAGAACGCAGTATCGGCCGAGGCAGAGGCCTCTTTGTGGTCCAAACCCGAGGTCTGGAGAAAATTGTGCACCAGCCATGTGTTCCATTATAGTTAGAAGCGATGGATTCAAAGTAAGATCCTTAGGTTTTTGAGTTCTTTTTAAGTCCCGTTAGATTTGATTTACAATTAGTAAACATTGAATGACTCCATTCAAGATCTTCTTCAGTGCGAATTTCTTTGCACCTCATGTAGACCAGATGGTCTACATCGACTTAGAACTATAACATCTTCATTGTTGCGCCATCCGCATTCAATGCATTCCCGCAACTATAATCCGATTCTATTTAATCGTCTATAATCGTCTATCTTGTTGGAGGCCTACCTACACTGCGACTTCCGGTCCGTGGACACCATTCAAGAACCTTTTGTCTCCATCGGCCATCAGTTCTATGAGCGGTGTACCCTGCCCACCCCACCCCCACCCCACTTCAGCCTGACGATTTTTCCAGCTACGTATTTGATTATGTTGCCTTTGTATTAGGTATAGCTATTAAAGTTATACGTCTCATAACGCAATTTAAATTTTCGTTTTTTTTTAAATATTATTTATTACAGCTCAGTGGCCAATATGCAACTACTTGCGTGCCATTAAACTGGAAGAAATTAGATGATAACAATGCAGTTCCCGATATAACATCAAATTTCACGGATAAAACCACAGATATTACGATGGATACGACCACAGATACCACTATAGAATCGACTGAAACCACAAATGATACCAGCAGTGAAACTACAACAGATACTGAGACCACAACTTATACCACCATTCAAACTACGACAAATATGGACACTTCAACTGATAGCACCACACTTACTGATGACCAGACTACCACCACGGACAAAACAACTAGTGTTAAAGACACCACAACAACTACCAACGGAGAAACCAGCAGCACCTATGCCCCGTATGATGATGATAAAACCACAACAACCACAACTAGCACAGATATGCCATCTGTTACAGAAATAAGATGCAATGGGCGAGCAATCTGTAAAGACTTGTTAAAGGGATAATATTTCTGTATTCTACTGTTACCGACGTCTTCATTAACGATTTGAATATATTTGGTAATTGTTATTCCAACGAAAACACAACCACAATAAAGACAATGATTAGATTTAATCGTTTAGGAATCGATACTGACGTTTTCTTCCACAGATGTAACCTACTATTTTTATTAAAACTAGAATAAATTCTTAAAAATAAGTTGCATTGAATAATTTGATTATATTCATTTTGTAAGCACATTCTTTTCACTTTAATTTTAAGTAATTACACTATCTTATCCTTGGACTAAAACAAAATAAAGCGCTGCCTTGCGCTATGTTCTTGTTCTTCAAATGCTTCTAAATTACTGAAAAACAGCAGCCCGTTTACTTTTTCTTGTCCAAAGCTATCATACACAGATGACATCTTCTCCCTGATATCACGAAGCCATGAAATTTTTCTTCTTTTAACCTTCCGCGTTCCTGTCGCTTTGATTGCCCAACATTATGATGTGTAAGAGATGGTAACAGCCATGTCGCAGTTGCTGACCCAAATACACAACCTTCTGCTACTTGTCAAGTAAGGTAAGGTCCTCCTAGTCATTTTGTAAGATAGGTAACCGTGGTCGCATGCCATCCAAATCCAAACAATCATTAGGACAAACTGGCATACATTGGGTATCCTCTGTTTTTATTATGCAAGAATTCCGGAGAATAATGTTTTATTTTTTCATGCTTTTCATACACGCGATTTCGTCATTATTGAGTTTCATTTTAGAACTTATTTTTTTGTGTTCAATTAAGATTTAATATTATTATTATTCATTGTATTGTGACCTTGACCATCAAAGTTATACGAGCGTTTGCCAGCCATGCCAAAAACAAAATTGGCCATCTTAACCACGTGGTTACGAACAATATTACACCCCGCTTCATATTTCTAAACGTTTTTTGAGCAACTGTCAGTAAATATTGTCCACATTTGGCACGTAGCGTACATGTATTTATTTGTGAGGACACATAAAAACCGACAGGCAGGAATATGAAGAAAGGGGATTTACCCTCGTCAAGGCGGCGACGGCGGGCGTAATAACTGACGGGAGAAAAACAACTCGAGAACGGATCTACAGTGCATGAGTAAAGAAATTGAGCAGAGATCAAGGTTCATAGAACCTCGCTATGATAGTGTAGTGACTCTTAGCGCCATCTTGTCATCAAATGAGAAACTAACAACTACATCCTGCGCACTATCGAAGTTTCTCAACTCGGCTGCTTAAAAACAACTTCCAAGTTTCTTCCATCGGACTTCGATCCCCAGGCATAACATCTGTCCGGAGAGAGATCTGTCTTTTGCGCTTATTCCCACAATTACAGTACAGTACTACAAACTAGCATCGTGGATTTATCGCGTTTAAAGAAAAACCAGTTTGAAGTTGTTCGGTAATAAGTGCAAATGAAACGTAAGGCATGATGAGAAATGATAAGTTGACTTATCAACTTGAAATGCGCTTGTTTTGAAGTTGTTGACGTAATGCTGAAAAGTGACGTACTATGTTTGCATATGGTTTTTTAGTTTTATTTCTGACTTCCTCCCCATTGAATAAAACATGAACTAGTTCCCTGTGCCGTGTGAATTTCAAAAAATCTATTAGTGCACATTTATTATCTTTAAGAAATCCGTCTGCCCATTTACAAATCTCTAACTCAAATGGTTATATTAAGCATAGTATGTCATTCAGTCAGTCACGGTACATATTCTTTCATATTTAAAAATTATAAGTCTACGAGTAACTAACTACCCTTTTTCTGAAACGAATGCTGTGCTGTCGTTTCAAACCATTTCTATAAAGCATAATCATTATCAAGTTCATTGAAATGGATTTATTTCCCCTCGTAAACATGACTGCTGTAATCTTTTTTCCATGGTCTACATGGCACTACAAAGAAAATCTAGGTTTTCTAAATACAAAAAGGCAGCGGAATATTTTGTCGAAATTGTTTGAAAATAGAAAATTTCAATTATTTTTCATTTTTAGGATAACCAATATTAAGGTAGAAAAATCAACTAGAGAATACACTTGAATAAGCTCAAAGCATCTAATGCTGATTGTACATGATTAATATCGTTCTTTGACTAGAAACTAATCACATCATGTTTACAAACGGGTTTTATTTCAATTTCACAGCCAACGCTACACTAACTCATGCCTGACTCAACAATGCCACTAATTTAATACATGAATCACGTACCAACCATGAACTAAATCAAGATGCTCATAAGACTGCTAATAATTTATAGTTTTGCATTTACATTTACTTATCCCATTTTCTTAAGGAGGCGGCCTATGAAGGGGATCCTGAGAGGGCAGTATCGGCTGAGACAGAGACCTCTTTGTGGTCCAAACCCTCAGCCTGATGAAGATTGTACACCAGCCATGTGTGCTGTTATAGCTAGAAGTGGCAGACCCAAAGTAAGGATTCTTAGGTACCTAGTGTTATTAAAACTCTTGAGTGATTACATAGATGTGCGCTGTATCACTGCATAAGGTGATTATTTAACAGATTGAAATATAATATAATACGTACATCGTACGTATGGGAAAAATTCGTGTCTAACCTCTAGACCAGTGGTGGTGTAGGGGTATGGCACACGGCACGGAATGCTGAGGACCTGGGTTCGTTTCCCAGCATAAGTTTTTTTTCTGGGGTTTTTCTGTGCATCTATAATTTCAGTTTGTATTTAGTATGAAATATACTCTTGAGTGACGCGAACAACTATAAAAATAAACTTGGCTTGACTATCTTGAATTTTTTGAAGGACCATCCTCAGTGTGAAAGAGTTGAGTACATGAGGGGGCACATACCGCACAGTTTTGCCCGCCGCAAGAATCGCATGTGCGGAGATTGAGGGGAAAGCAGGGTGCTTATGACATTACGGTTTCAGCATTTGTCGGATTGTATAAGCTGAACAGTGATAAGCAGAAGACGCTAACTGTGTCCTCGAATCACATTCCTCGTGTTAGTTTCCAGGCTATAATTGGCTTTCACGGTGCCTACACATTCCAGCAACAGTCTCGGTCAAAATGAGAGTAACGTTTAATGTCAATCGTGATAATGTCGTCCGATGGGGCAGCAGTAGGATTTTATAATGGCAACCGCGAACTGGAAGACGTTGCGTGGGGTGGACCCTAACAACAAGGACTGATGTTCTGATAAAGGTTGCAGCGCAAGACCGATTTTTGTGAAATTATTTGGGAGATACCCTTCTCTAGCAGTGGAAGTATTTTCGCTGACATGATGATAACGATATCGATGGTTGAGCTGTTAAATTTTTAATTTAGTTTCTGTTAATACATTTACAGCAGTAATCGGCTTCTTTCGTTTTTTTTCTCACTTTGAACTTCATGTGAACCGGATGCTTTACATTGACTTGGAATTAATATATGTATTTTTATTATGTTCATTCACTAAACAAAATAATGCGTTATAACTTGTTTGTTGTTATTTCTTAAGAATACTCAAAATAAATATATTTATGATATCGTCTGGCAGGTTATCACGATAACATGTGATTTACGCCTTTTATTACTGCAATAAGCATAGCGATATAGCTACGAGTATAACAACTATTCGTCCCATAACACTTGTAATTAATTTAAGAAATATACGATTAACCCAATGTGTAAAATTTTCCGTTTTTATTTCAGCTTAACGAGCAATACGAAACCACGTGCGTGCCATTAGACAGGCCGAAAGTGAAAAACACTATGCAAAAGCGTACCAAAAGAACTAGAAGTACCACAACTGAGAGCACCACGGTTACTGATGACGAGAATACTTCAGCGGACATAACAACCAGCAATGAAGATTTCACTAAAACCAGTAGCACCAGTGCTCCGTATGATGATGAAAAAAAAACCACCACTACCGCTGAGGAAAAGTTCACCACAGAAGTAAAGTGTAATGGAAGAGCTTTATGTAAAGGCTTGCTACAGGGATAGTTACTGATAGAATTCTGTGTACTAAGACTTCCGATCCTTACATCTATATTTTGAAAATAGTTGATGAACTTTGTGCCAAACAAAGATCGCAGGACAATGGCAGTTATTAAATTTTCAACTACCTTTTTGGCTTTTTTGTTCAAGTATAACTCAGTATCTTTATTGAAACAAAATCAATAAATACATTATAAGGAAGCCTTATCAAATACTTAGCCTGTTTAATAAGATACTATTTTTTTTTTGTAGAGGACTTTACTTTTCTTGCCACTTCACAATTGCAACTGCCATTTCGAGTAAAAGATTTAAAGGCAAATTATTGAAAAAGAAGAATTTTATAAAAGAAAATATTTAAAGTTATCATGAACAGGAATGTTTGGAAATTATAATTCCAATCCGCAATAGCGTACTAGCTTCACGTATCGTAACTACTACTATCTACTGCGTTTGAAAATTTAGTTGTGTTGAATACTTTAGATGTCAGTAATCCAGTAAGTAGTTCCAATATAAAAAAAATGCCAATAACAATGACAATAAAAGTGATGATGAAAACGGGGGAAGTTGTGTGTCGCTGTCAGTTGCGTCGAGTGGCCGCGCGACCAGAGTGGTAGCGCGCAGTGCGCGTTTAGCAGCCGCCCCGTGACGTGTGACTCCGGGAAGAAGGGCTACGGATTATCCAGAAACATGTCGAGTTAAACTAGTTTTAAGAAGTGAGTGATCCATTTATTTTCAATTAAAATGCCTTATTGATTTTCCAGCAAGATTCTTTTCAACAGAGTTTTGCCGAACCGGATGGTAGGTTTTTCGACATTCATAAATGCTTGCTATTATAGCCTAAGTAAATTGAATAAAGACGTTTTAACTTTGACTTTAAAGCAGTTTTAAATAAAAATTGTACAGGTTAAAAATCCTTCTGTGCCAACTCTATCCAAATGGGGACGTGCGTACACAGTAATTTACCCTTTTTGGAATCTTTGCCTCTGTTAGGTTTATTTAGTCATACATATGCATACAGTACAGTGCAGATAATGTACCAGAAAAAGAAAAAGAATAAATGACGTATGAATAAGAATGAGTTGATGTATTAACTCGACATGCGCTTTTATATAGTTATTAACGCAAATTTGAAAAGCGTCACGCGATTTTTCAATCAATCAATCAATAATTTTATTTGTCAAAACATAGATGTACAAAGATATTAACTGTATAATTTAGTATCACTATGTTGCACCATGAGGCATACAAATACATAGGAAATATGAGGCATGCATGTTTTGTTATTAACCTATAAGTACATAGTAATACATAACATGAGACACAACATAATATTACCACCGTTCATTTAAATATTCCTGAATTGAGTAAAATACCTTTTCAACTAAAAAATTAAATAACAGATTTTTAAATTTAGGTTGATCAGACTGTCTTATTATTTTAGGCAAATGAGTACACTCTAGGTATCATTTCATAAACACTTTTCCGAAGTAAGGCTGTTTTAAAGTGCTCTGCTTTAATAATTTTTAAAAGATACAACAAATTCATCTTCATCATCATTTCTAATACAAACTGCTAACTACTTGAAGTCGCTCGCACCATCTGTATTTCCAAATAGATACTACCTCCGTGTGGAGGGCGTAGTGGTGTCGGATGGCTTATGGCGCGTGCGATGATGGTCGTGGGATGATGGCGTCGGTTTCGGTTTTTGTAGATAGGGAGATGTTGAGATCAAGAAGAGAGGCTCTAGCCCATTAGTGGGATACAAAATTTTGATCTGTACGCTTATTGTCTAACGCCCTGACGCTTGCTATTGCATTCATTATTTCTTTCTGTCAAACGGTATGAGACGGTGAAATAAAGAGAGATGGATAAATCAATGGCAAGTGCCCGCGCGTTAGATAATAATATCTGGTCATAAAGGAACGCATTTAAAATTGCTTACATGTTTAAATTCTTCTAAAACGAATGCTTTGCAATCATCGCTTCGTGCTAAACAGTCCTCGACAGTTTCTAGATTCTTTTATATTCTTAAGCTGTAAAGCCTGTCACTAGTGCGGCGACATCTCGAATGCTTTTTAGTAAAGCATGAAAAAGGTATTATGTATTTTATCAAATAAAGTAGAGTGACAGGCAGATGTTAGGCCTGTGGACCAAAGTCCGAAAGGAAGAGAGAATTGGAAATTGTTTTTATGCATTTGAATAGACGACTAGATGGCGCTTCATACCATTGCCAGTGCACGCGTGAACGTATATAGCATTATTTGCTGACCGTCCACATTCTCCGAAGTAGATAATTTAATTAATAATTAATTTTTATCCTGCAAAAGTAGGTAGGTTAGGTTCTTTAGGTGTCTATAGATGCCCGAAGGGCAAATAGAATAGAAATAGGAGTCCAGCCGCAGGAAAAGCTCCGTCGAATAGGAATGGTGTGATAACCTGGTGTGACGACGAGTCTGGCATCAAACAATCAAGTCTATACACAGTACACACCTTCAACAAAAAAAGTTTCTTCCACAATTTTGTAATACTAGCCATCATTTATTTTATATTATGTACAAAACATAAGGTCAGCATGCCGGCTTAACCCCTGTCAGACGGCCGGACAGCCGGATTACAACCAACTGAATTGATCACTGGAAATTATAACAATGATAGCTGGGAAAAACTCAAAGTGAAAGGTTGGGTAACAGCGTCTTAAGATGAGGGTGTTGTCTACTACGTTTGACGTCAAGGTTTTGACTTTATTTATTATAGCCTAAACCAGCGGCTAAAAATACAATAAGAAGATACATTCACAATCTTAAGTCTAGTTTAGATTTGCAAGAAAACTCGAGCAAGTTGCATTAAGTTGTGCGGCAATTGCAAGGGGTTAGAAGCAAAAAGACCAATGACCTAAAGGCCCTAGCGAGCTTTTGGCGCTAATCCATTTTAGGTATTCTATGCATTCGTGTATGTGTGCCTCAGAGCGGCTAGATTCAAAGCCGGTCGTAAGCGCAAAGCGACTCGAGTTCCCCGTCTGATGGCCGAAGGAGAACTAACGCATCTAACTATCGGACAAGGGAAAAGCACGATGGCTCAAGATAGGTTGGTTAGACTGCGCGTGTATTTAGGTATTTTCATCATATTACTAAAACAAATACATATTTTAAAAATGTAGTAACACTAGGCCCTAAAAACACCTTGTTTTATTAACATTCAAAAAGTAATGTTCTGCCGTGCAGAATTTACGTCTTACTAAGGATTTATTTTATTTTTTAGAGAAGACTTTGGATTTTTTTTTCTATCGAGCGAACTACAAGTATAGTATAAATCTTCCCAGGTGAATTTTTCGCTTCGAACCCTTATCTTTCAAAACAAATGGTATCGTCATAGCATTAAGGTTCAAAAATGTAATGGCTCGAAGCGAACAATTCACCTGGGAAGATTTATACTATAATCGTGTTTCGATAAACACTGGTCATTAGAGTGAATCCTCAAAATCTTACACAGGAAGTTCAGACCTAAAGCTTAGCTAGTAATGATACAGCACGAGATTAAATGAATGCAATAAATAACTACCGCCCGCTTTAGCCTAGTTGGTAGTGACCCTGCCTACGAAGCAAGAGGTCCTGGGTTCAAATCCCGGTAAGGGCATTTATTTGTGTGATGAGCACGAATATTTGTTCCTGAGTTATGGATGTTCACTATGTATTTAAGTATGTATTTATCTATATAAGTACGTTTATCGTCGTTTAGTACCCATAGTACAAGCTTTGCTTAGTTTGGGACTAGATCGATTTGTGTAAGATTGTCCCCTAATATTTATTTATTTATTTATTTATTTATTAAATGCGCCAAAATCTCGGTAGAGCCTTAAGGACCATAATTATTATGGGGTTTCATTTTCTATAATAATACATGTACACATACATAATAATATATTGCTGTGCCCTTACAGAAAATATTTAAGCTGTACATTCGTATAAACACATACGAATTCGTACATTCGTGTCAAAGTCAAAGTCAAAATTCTTTATTCAATTTAGGCATCAATTGATGCTCCTATGAACGTCGAAGAATCTACTACCGGTTTGGAAAAACCCCGTGTATTCGTACATTTCGTGTTTCATAATATCTTCATCACAAAATTTAATGCAATAAAGAGTTTAGAGTTTTGGGTTTGAGTTCTGTGGCTAAAATACTAATAATTTTCAACTTTAATGATTTGGTGTTACCAAACTTAAGCTCCTTTAAAGTTGATAGCCTCATAAACCAAATGAATCAAGTCAACAGAAATCTCTAACTTGGAAGTGACTAACAGTTGGCAGTCAATTATAGAGTGGTTAGTTAGGCGTCATAAGTTCGGGCGAGGTCGGCCAACTCCGGCAAAGTTCGGGCGTGCGCGCCCGCACTTCGCAAGTGCTAAAGTTTGCGCTTTGAGATTTTCCATTAACGATTAATATGCGGCGTATTATAATGCTTTTTGGAATAAGTTTGTAAATGTAATAAAATCTGGGTAGTTTGAACTTGGTTTAAGACTTAGGTAGGAAATATTGTTGCCTCTTAGTAAAACAAGGGAACTATGCGTAGTGAACATAAACGGATCGCGCACAGTGCGCGTTTGGCAGTTGCCGTGATAAAGGGCTACGGATTAGCCCGAAGCATGTCAAATTAAACTCGTTTCAAGACGTGAGTGATCCGTTTATTTTCACTATTAGTGAGTCTTACGGTAGTTTCAAGTTTAAAGGAGCTATGCGTATCTAAAAGGCTACTTTTCAAATGTCCATATTAACTAGTTAAAAAATGAAAAAATGTATCGACAGGCAGAGAAATAGACGCGCAGACAGACAGATCAACATGGAAGTTATCTTACGAGGATTCCTTTTTTCTCGGCACAGTAAACCTTCAGCAATTCGACCAGCAAATAATTATATTGCCATTATTCTTTATCTGCAAGCCCTATCAAGTAACCGGAATACGCAGTTTAGGTAGGACTCTAACAAGATGAAGCGACGACCTACTTAAGGTTGTGGGAATGCGTTGGATGCGGATGGCGCAGGACCGGTCTGTTTGCGGAAGGCCTATGTTAAGCAGTGGACGTCTTTTGGCTGAATTTTTTTTTTGTTATTTCATGAAATAATGCTTCCAATTAGGTATTTTTAAAGAGAAAAGTCGACATTACAAAATTATACCCAAATGACAATAAATTATTCATTTTCGTCACCCAAATTATATTAGCGGTGATCCATCGGGCCCTGAGGTGTTATTAATCAATATGAAGTGAAAAACTCCTGAAAAGCATTCGAACCAAACAGCAGCCAATGAATAACAAAGTATTATTTAGATTTGTCGCTTCATTTTTCTAACATTATTAACTTGCTGTTTCGTGCAACTTCGTCTGCGAAGAATCCATTTATCGCTCCCCCGCGGGAACTATGCAATTCTCCACGTTAAAAAGTATCTTATATATATGTTAAGTTAATCCAGGTTATAACATATCAGTATTCTGCATTTTTTTTTCACGGGATGACCGTAAAAGTAATAAAAAATGAAGTTGGAAAAATAAATACAAAAAGATACTTCAAACCAACCTTGTAAAAGTTGGCCCTGTAGCGCCATCTCTTGGTCCGGGTGGGCGGTTAGCTCCAAAGGAGTGTTAAAGTCTCTCGATAGAAGGTGTAACATAGATGTGCGTTTATCACTGCATAAGGTGATTATCTAACAGACTGAAATGTATGATGTGTAGAAAAGATTCGTGTCTAATCTCTAGACCAGTGGTGGTGTAAGGGTATGGCACACGGCACGGAATGCTGAGGACCTGGGTTCGATTCCCAGCATTGGTCTTTTTTCTGGGGTTTTTTCAGTGCATCTATATTTCAGTTTGTATTTAGTATGAAAAATATGGTTTCACGGGATGACCGTAAAAGTAATAAAAAATGAAGTTGAAAAAATAAATACAAAAAGATACTTCATACCAAACTAGTAATCTGCAATCAAGAGATGACATTGTTCGAGCGACCGCTGTGCTTTAAAATTACTACCATAACGGACCTGGAGTCTTACACGAACTAATTAAAAAAGTGCAAAAGCGAGAGAAACACACTAGCAGCTATCTCCCTCAACAAATTGGTACTGCTAATTTTATTGCTATACAACGGAAAAATAGCAACAAAATCTCCTCGTCGTTTCGATCACATTGCTGTGCCTTTGGCCAGTGATAATTGCGAAAATTTAAATCAATATACTGTAAACCTTTCAGTCTGAGCCTTGTCCCTGCAATTTGACTTATACTGGGCTGGAGATGATGACGATGATTGTCAATTTATTAAGACTATCAATTTATATGAAGAAACTCTAAGTCCTGAAACCTACAAAGTCCTTGAAACTTTTTTGTGTAAGTAATCCAGAATAGATCACCGTACCGTATAAGCGAATTTTATTGTTTTCCTCCATACAAAACAAGTCTTATAAGATATATAATTATGTTACGGTTCTCCTTGCTCAGTTCCAACACACAAAGAAGTAGCTACACGCAGCTAAGCCTTTCAGGGAAATTAACAAGGGAACTTTGTAATTAACAAGTCATTTGCATAAGATTTGAGTTGACTAATTGCCGGAATTTAGGGAAAATAAAAGAGCGAGTGAACTCTCTCCTCATTGGTGGAGACAAATGGCGGGCTCAGCGCTCACCCCGCGAAGTGCGCTCGCAAATAAATAGGTGCAAAAAACGTGGTAGCGAAGTGGGTCGGACAACTGTTGATTATTAATTAAGTTTTTGTTTCGTCTTCTTGATATTTTGTTTAGCTAATACATTTATGATGACTTTAAGGAATTTCGTTATTTACCTTGTTAAGTTTTTCGTTTTTTTCTGAACAGGGTTATTCTGAACCGGTGGTTGATTCTTCGACATTCACAACTGCCTAGGTAAATTGTATAAAGATATTTTGTTAAAGGACTTTTGTAATTTATCACCTCATCATTATAATCATCATTATTGCAGCCAAAAGACATCCCCAATTATCAGTTCTGCGCCCTTCACCAAATCGTCGGTCCATCTTGTCGGAAGTCTTTCCACGATACGTTTTTTTTGATACCTAAATAAAAAGTAAAGACAAATTCTGCGATCAAAAGACCGAGCTTTAACGTGGGTCCAGCTACACGCTCAATCATACTTGCGAAAATTCCATTTTGCACAATCAAGCATGTCCGTCAAGACGGCAAAACGGTATACCGCACAAATGGCTTGCACAAAACGCTAATTGGCACAAACTAGATTTGCACAAATAAACATCTGCGTCAAGACGGCAAAACGGTATACCGCATAAATAGCTTGCACAAAAGGCAGATACCAAATATGTGGCCTGTGTAGCTTTAGTTTTGCACCAACAACATGTGGCCACCAAACAGTTTTCGCGAAAATTTTTGCGCATGCAAGTCGCTCTCGTGCGGACGTCGTACAGTTTTTGTGACAATTTTGCACAAACCGTTTGCGCATGCAAGTCGCTGTATGTAGCCGGGCCTTAAACTACGCCTCGCATTTGTGTCGCTGCTACGTTGGATGCATGTGCGTGTGACAATTTTATTATACACAGAACGAGGCGTACTTTTTTCGAGGCCTTCCTTCAGCACGAGAGGGCTTGGAATGTAGTTCCCACGTGGATATCGCGTGTATTAAGAACTTCACACAAATCATTGAATTTATTCGCAGGTTTCTTAACAATGTTTACCTTCACTGTAAAGCTCATGGTAAACTTAAAATATAAGTTTGCACATGAATTCCTCTTAATTTCTCAGAATCACCTCTGTGTTGGCCTAGATTTGAGATTTGAACTCCCAATCCTCTGCTTGCGAGGCCATTAAGCTCAAACTACTTTGCTTCCCTGACTAAAATACCAGATACTTAACGGAATCCCAATGTACTAAAGATGAAAATCAAAACAAAACCGTAAAATTGTTAAAAACCATTTTTTCAGTTTCGCTACAATTTTCTAACTTTCATTATAATTTCAGTTTATTGGCAATTTCGCTAAACAGCTACATATTGCGACTACCACTACTAAGCTGGAAAGTATTCTGTGAGTTTGATTACTTTGCTTGGTGGCGCGACTATGCATTCATAAATAGTCAAACATCGCCGGTAATGTACTTTAAAATTAAAGCCTTTCTATACAAGTCTTCGGATTATAATATAAAGCTTCTGTAGTTAGTGATGTATCATTGGAAAAGCGCCATGTAGGTTAAACTCAGCAAATCATGCAAATTTAAACTCAGCTTTAGGGTTCAGCAAGCATTTTAGATTGATGAAGACCAGGGTTCGATTCCCGGCGCAGCATTTCTTTTCTAGCTTTTTCAACGTGTTCTAGTTAAAGTATTTTAAAAATTAAATAATTGTAAAAGTGAAACTCGTAAAATTAAATACAAAAATTTACTGTACTTGTACTGTAATTTACTGTCCTGTTAAAACACCGGTTAGCTCAGTAGCCAGATAATCTTTTTTTTTATGTGAGGACGGCAAATGATCACCACCACCCATAAATATCAACAACTCAGAGGCTTATATCTAATAGGAGAGGGAGGGAGGTATTGGGCCCCCGGCGCTCTCACTGACCGTATACGAAACGCAGCAGGAGTACTGCTGCTTCACGCCGGTATTCTTTGAGAGATGGTACTGCCCCGGACGAGCCGCTCCATTTGTGATGCAGTGGCTAGCTACAACATGGCTCTAACACTACACAAACAAACTCACAAACCCAATCTAAATCTGATTACAAAGCTTAAAATCTCGTTTTGTTAACAATGTTTGTTTTCGACTCTGGGGCGTTAAATGTATTTAAGTTTGTATCTATATCTTTAAGTACCTATGTTTATCCATTGCTCTTTACCTACTAGACACTTTCTTTCATAGTCATGTTTCTGAAGAAGCTTGTACTTTTCTGCTTTGCTACCAGCACCAAAAGCCGCCGTCAACCACTGAAATCGACAGCGAAAACCTCTACTTGAACTGCAATAGCTTTAAGAAAGATAGTTTAAAATTAAAGAGAAGAATTAGTTCAGAGAGTTGCAACTCGCAACTCACTCCAACAGCGTTGCAACTTTTATTGGAAAACTTGCCCCGAATTTACATATCCAGCGCATTATTAAAAACGCTTG
Organism: Archips xylosteana; assembly: GCA_947563465.1. Lineage (NCBI taxonomy): Eukaryota > Metazoa > Arthropoda > Insecta > Lepidoptera > Tortricidae > Archips > Archips xylosteana. Next base: position 23,591,980 of record OX387346.1, read on the forward strand.
TAAAGTCAAAGCATTTGCCAAGTTAATAGCCCGTTCTACTTGGACTCTGTTACCAGCGGGCAAGGATTAATTTCGGTCGCAAAGTTTCAAAAGGATTTTGTTCAGATCCCTGCTTGAATTTTAAATGTGGGATTAAAGAGTTAACGGATGTTTTTACCTGTGTAATAATAACGTTTGAATTGGCGGTAGGTGTGAGTTCAGTTAAATTTGAAGAACCTCATCGATGTTAGGTATTTTCATATTGTTTTGGTTTGACGAACCTCTATTTGGAAGCGTGATCGACAATTTATTATCTATTTGCCAATGACGTGCCATCAAATATTCTTAAGTCATTGATTGCGTAGACGAAAACAAAAATATTAATGAAGTAAATACATTCTGAGTCGGGACCCTTTATAGCAACATCAACGTGTTATTGTTGTTATAAATAAATGTTTTTCTTTCTTTATTTTCTTCTTTCTATTCAAAAATTAGTGTCTTGCCCAAATTATTCGTGCTATTTTTTCGCCGTCCCTATTCTAGGACGTTGGTTTCGAATCGGGAGTTAATTGTTCCTATAGAGGTAACCAACAAAATACTAGATTTAGAAGGTGTTAAAGAAAAAGAAGGTGAAGAAGAAAGACGAGAAAGAAGGTGGAGGCGAATATCATTTGCCAATCTTATCTAATCTTATTTGGGGGGTCGTGTCTCTCATGACCAGATCTCCAATCCTCGAACCACTATTGATACGAGTAGTTGAGTCTTACAAACTTTTGATTACACGTTAGTATTGTAACTTGTATCGAGTCCAAAAACAAATAAACCTCTTTTACAGTTTCTTTTTCAACGAGTATGCTTCGGTGCATATCTAATAGCTTTATAGCCATATTTCATTCTGAAACATGTATTTAGTTACAATTTCCGTAAAGTTGCGCGCCCCCCTATATTTGCCCAATTAGGGAGGTGCGACTCGCTCAAAGTTCCTCGGCGCCTGAGTTGAGTTCAGGGACATAGAGTAGCGCGATCTAATGCATTTTACTAACCAAACACTAAACTGCCATCTAATAACGTAACGAACATGAATCTCAATGAATAAACATATACGCATAGCATGAACACTGAAAGCAAACAGTATATTAACGAAATGGACTTTATATTGGATTATTTTATTATATTGTAATTTGTAAGTAAGTAAAACTCTTTATTGTACATCAACACATGAAATTAACAGTTAATAAGAGTAACAGATGTACAAAGGCGAATTTATCCTTTAAAGGGATCTCTTCCAGTTGACCTCTCAGCAATTGACAGGACATTAGAAACAAGAGTAGGCATGCAATGAAGAGTAAAGAAAACCGAAATCTAATAATCTATATTTTTTTTTTTGGGTTCCTTCTTATATAATCATAATAATAGTTTATTTTCCTTTAACAATAGTACATTATTGTCGTGGCCTGGAAGTAGGCAATTGCTGGCGAGTCCGTTTAACTACTACGAAGCCAGCAATTGCAATTCCAGCCGAGACTAATATAAAGCTTCTCTCAAAAATGGTGAAGGAAAAAAAAATTACAATAAACTTTTATTAACTTAAATAGGTACAAAGAATTGCAAATTACTTAAAATTAAATATCATTAAACCCTTTCCTGCCTTTTTTCATTAAAAAAAAACCTGCAGGTGTATTTTTTCACCGAAAACACCACAAGCTGTTTCAAACACAATAAAAAAAGTCCGGAGTTCCAACAAAACAACTGACACCGGTCATTTGAGTTGGCTGTATACGAATAGTGCCAACTTATTACCATGGCCGTTTTAACTTTTTAAAAAGTTTGAGACTCAACAATAATGGAATTTGTATGCGACATTATTGCCGAGTTTATCGAGCCTGCAATGTTTTTAACTTTTTATTTTTTACTAACCATAAACTATGGACATCGCGTTCTGATATGTAAAGAATAATGACAACTTTTACGGATATTTTTGAGAAAAAGTATTAAGCAACAAGGTTTAGACCTCTTTAGTTATAATTTTTCTGTTATTGTTTTATTATATTAGTGGCACTCGTTTATTATTTTAGGTCCTATTGACGAAGCCTAGTTCTCTTCTTTATTATGTATTTTGATAATAGTTACGTTCTAATAATTTGTTAATCCTTACTAATATTTAAAACTCAAAAGTAGCCCTGTCTGTCTGTCTATTGCTACTTCACCCATCAAGTGCTGAACTGATTACAATGATAATTGGTATGGAGATAGTTTAAGACCTTAGGAAGGACATAGCCAGATTTAGGAATTTAGGAGGCAAAATTTAATGATAGATAGGAAGTTCCTTTATCGACAAACTCAACTATCGACGCTTTTCCCATATACTAGTGATCACTCTAAGTTTTTTTTTTGTACAAATGTAATGAAACAAAATAATAAATTAGTTCTCTCCTTTTTTATCCTCGCAAAGCGAAAGTCAAATTTTGACTATCATAATTTGAAACTCATTGTCAATCAAGAAAAGTTGACATTTGCTTTGAAATATGTATTAAATATAGCATGTTGGGCCTTGCAAGATTATTGTAAATATTTTATAGTGCAATGGTACTAATTACCAAACTATCATTAAAAATATGCTTTGTGTACACTTTATCATATTTGTCTCCGAAGTAAGACTTACAAAATAATACAAACTTACAAACAAAGCTACAAAGGCGATCACTGACATATAGGAAAAGCGTCGATAGTTGAGTTTGTCGATAAAGGAACTCCCTATCTATCATTAAATTTTGCCCCCTAAATAGGCTAGACGACTAAAAAAAACTGTTTAGTCCGTCAGTTAGATTATTAAAAAATATTGTACACGTATTTTTTCTTTCGTTTAACAAACAAAAAATGACGAGGATACAGTGCTTAGAAGTTTCGAGTGACGTCACCATATGGTACAATTTTTACCTAAGGGTGACGTCACAAGCCCCCACTCCGGAAGTTTGATGATCTATATCTTTGTAGATTTTTAATAATTTGATAAACCAAAAAATACGTGTCCCATATTTTCCCATAATCTAACTGACGGACTAAATAGAATGACATATTTTTAACCCAGTCGTCATCCCTATTCCTATGTCTGGACATAGCATAGTTAGACAAAGCATCCCGCGAGATAACGATAAACGAAGAAGACGGAATTGAGCTGATACTGAGCCCGTGTAAACATAGCAATAGGGGAGGTCTTTGTTTAACAGTGTATATCTTTCTCTTATTACTATTTCTGCGCTGTCTCTGTGTTTCCTGTGGCTTGTGCCGCGGCTGCCTCCGGCAAGTTTTATTGCTAGTCAACTACGCCAGTAACGCATACGTGCACCGAGTTTGGGACACTAAATATGGTACGAACTTGTGCTCAGCCGGCGTCAAATTCATCGCAACGGACAGAGCGCTTGTAAATATGGAAGCTTTATTTTATTTTTGTTTTAGTTTTAAATAGGCAACTGGAAACTTGCACTGAAATTTAGAAGCTCTTAATTAACTTACGATGGTTGTAATTATAATTTCCAGTGGTCGATTCGACTTTAGTGTAGTTAGGCAATAAATGTTATTTACCATCAGCAACTTTACTAATCAAGGTTATTCCCGGGTTTAATTCACGGTAAGGCAGATATTTGTGTGAAAAATTACGAATGTTTGTTTTGTGCTCGAGTCTTGGATGTTTAATATCTCATAATTATTATACTAAACGGGTCTTATCGCGCAAACAATATTTAACTCGACGTTTCGGCCACATTGCAGCAGCCGTAGCAACAAGCCCCCCCCTCCACCCTACACTTCAGTTTACTCGTGACCACGGCTGCTGCAATGTGGTCGAAACGTCGAGGTAAATGTTATAATAAATATGAGTGAAAATCACGAAAGTTTGAAGGAGTATGTTTAATATCTATTATAAGTAGGATGTAAGTAGGTATGTTTATCCGTTGTCAAGTAAGTACCCATAACAGAAGCTTTGCTTACTTTGGGGCTAAGTCAATTGGTGTGAATTCTCCTGTGATATTTATGTATTTATTTAGAAAAATTATTTATTAGAACTTACTAATTAACTTCATTCGTATTTACAATAAATCATCAATTAATCATCATTAGTTATATTAGTCATCATAAATTATTGCATATTATGGAATTTCGTCCACTTCCAAAAATCGCATCGATCTTTAATAATTAAATATTGGGTGCGAGTTGAATGGCTACAAGATTCAAAAACCGTATTTTTATAATTATTTTAAATTATATCTTCGTTTTTTGGGGGAACATGGGAAACGTAAGTAAATTGAGTGAAATAAAAGTGCGTGTCTTTATTGCGGATATCTGCGACGAAGCCTGCGTTTTGGATTTGGTTGTAACGTATATTCTAATTAAGTAAAATGATCATTGTAGATCAAAAAACTTTTATTAAGTATAACATTCTTTTGCACTTTACAAGTTTGACGTTTATCCCGGCTCCTACCAGGGATTACAGCACGGATATGAACGGGAGTTTTCCGGTCCATCATACCCGCGGCTAATCTGTCTGTCCGTCTGTCGCCTGCGTAACATGGGTTGTATGAAATTGCCTATTTTTTGCCCGACAATGCCGTTTTGTGCTTAGTGCCCTTAATTCTTTATCATGATGTTATTTACGGACGGGCTGTGTTAGTTTTTGATGTTATTTTTAGGAGAGTATTTTTCTGCTCGTTGTTTATATCAAGTATAATAATGTGCCCTCAAAGATTAATTCTTATAGGATTTGATTGAGGAATATGTGAATAAAAATAAATGTCTCACCATCATCCAGATGGCGTTTTTTAAATGTCAATATTTTGAATTAATACATTAATTAACACCTAAGCTTCTTTACTTTATTCATAATATATATTACTAGCTGTTTCCCGCGACTCCGTCTACGAAGAATAGAGGTATACAAAAAAAACTGCGACTTATTCGTAGACCTACCAAATATAAAGCCAAATTTCATGAAAATCGGTCAAGCCGTTTTGGGGGAGTTTGATAACAAACACCGTGACACGAGATTTTTATATATTAGATGATCACGTACCGATGTCAAAAATAATAAAAACTGAAGCAAGAATGCTTTTCTTCTTTCACTTTGGCTTAACAATGGTGATATAAACAACCACTAACAAAATGATTACAAAATCTTAACAAAAAATGCCTGAACTTACTAAATATTTTCGAGTGCGACAGTCAAACTTGATTGGGTTGATTCCCACTGGTAGTCACTAGGTGCACTCTGACAACATAGGTACATTGATCTTCTTAGTCGGACAATCTTGTCAGTGTGATCGTGGTTGCGCAAACGAGGTATACGGAGAGATGTTCGGTGGGTCACAGACTTTTTTAAGGACAGCCCTCTTAGCAATTTGCTTGCATTTCTGCCGGTTAGAGGCGTTGCGAATACACTGGACCATGGTGGACTCAGTAGCTTTTTTAATCAGGGCAGTCCAGCGAGTTGGTGAACGGCTGCGTGACTTCTTGCCTTTCACCTGACCCTGAAAGAAAGAAAGAAAGAAAGAAAGAAAGAAAAATATTTATTCGTGACATAACCTTAAATTAACAAATAACACATACCTACCTAGGTATGTATGTTGATTGTTTTTCAGATGTAAAATATTTTTTTTATTTGAAAGAAGATACAGTTAGCGTGATCTTATAGGTACTTAAAGAAAAAAAATGCTTGCAATGAAGGTTAAATTACAATCTTAGTTTAGAAATATTTTTTTACAAAAACTTAAAAACTACTCAACTGATTAAGTTGAAAATAATTTTCCTAGAAAGTTTTTATTAAGTTTAACTAACGTGATTTTTTCTTATTTTTTAGACATGCGGTTCAAAAGTTAGAGGGGGGGACACATTATTTTGAACTTTCGGAGTGAATATCTCCGAAAATATTCACTTTATCAAAAATGGTTTAAGCAAACCCCTATTTATTTTTAAATACCTATCCAATGATACCCCACACTATAGGGTTGGTCGAGAAAAAAAAATCATCCCCACTTTATGTCTATGGGAGGTACCCTAAAAAAAATGTTTTAGTTTTTTTTATATAATCAATTTGTCGGCGTGACTGATATACCAAATTACATGCCATGCCAAATTACAGCTTTCTACTACTAACAGTCTCTGAGCTTAGCCGCGGACGGACAGACAGACAGACAGACGGACAGACATGGTGAAACTATAAGGGTTCCTAGTTGACTACGGTTTGTTTTCGGGTCTTGGGTGTTTAATATGTATTTAAGTATGTATCTATCTATATAAGTATAATTATCCGTTGCCTAGTACCCATAACACAAGCTTTCCTTAGCTTACTTTGGGACTAGGTCAATTGGTGTGAATTGTCCCGTGATATTTATTTTATTATTTATTTTATTTTATTATTTTTGTTATTTTTATTCAATGACGACATACCTACTTATTACTTTTGAAAATTTGCATTTCGACTGTACCAAAGGAATTACCTACTCTAAAACCCTTACCTTTGCTTACTTACTTACTAACATCGAAAAAGTGGAGAGATGGACGAACGATTTGGTGAAGGCCGCAGGTTCAGGGTGGATGTAAGTCGCTTCCAACGTAATGATTGGGCATGAGGGAGGCCTATGACCAGCAGTGGACGTCCTACGGCTGAAATGATGATGATGATGATGATTATGATCGAAAGGATTGTGGGCAACCGAAGGATGCAAGTGTTCAATAGCAGACGTTTTCGGGCTAATAAATTATGATTACGATGTGTAAGTAAAAGTCAAAGTCAAAATACCTAGCGAATGTCGAAGAATATTACCATTGATTCGGAAAAACCCTGTCGACATAAATCCGACAAGAAACTCAACAAAGTAGGTATAATTTTCTCCAGCAGACCTACAATGTTACATACATCTAAAGTATTCAAGGTTCTAGAGCGGCGTCCACGAACTGGAAGATGCAGTGTAGGTACGCCTCCAACAAGGTGGAGCGTCGACCTGGGTTGCGAGATCGCGTTGGATGCAGATGGCGCGGGACCGATCTGTCTGGTGAGCCTTGGGGGGTAGTGGACGTCTTTCGGCTGAAACGATGATGATGATGATGATGAAAACAATTGAATCATATATATTTAATTTATTGAATCAGGCGTTACTTTGCGGAGGTCCATATTTATGAACTAAAACAATTACTTTGCTCACCCGCGACCTAAAAGGACCAGGTCAGGTTAGGTCGCGGGTGAGCAAAGTAATTGTTTTAGTTCATATATATTTGTCAAATAGTTATAATTTAGTTTGCAATACGCTGTTGATTTTCACAAGTTCACAAATTAAACTCCAATCGTCAATCCCTTGCCAGTGGATGTGTCCACCTTATGACCCAAAGTCTCTAAGGGCGCTTACACACAAACACCTGTCATTAGTCAGCCGCTAAGGGCGGGCGCACGCGCCGACGCAGCGCCGCGTAAGCGCCGAAGTTCACTCAATCGCTGTAATGTGTAGGCGATTGCCACTCATTTATTGTCTTAGTGCCCGGGATGGGACACAGTGACAGGAGGTAGCGAAGTATTAAAATAAATATAGGAGAGTCATCTGCAGTGAGACCTGTGCCCTGCAGTGGGACGTATAAATAAATAAAATAAACTTTATTTGCATTTAACAGAAGTTTTACATAAAAGGTTGAGGCCTCCCATTAAGTTGGAACTTGTGTTAGGAGGCCTCGCTCTTCCAAGAAAAAAATTATTACTAAGCGACTATAACTAAACAAAACTTAAACCTAAATAAAGTGTGTGTGTGTGTGTGTGTGTGTGTGTGTGTGTGTGTGTGTGTGTGTGTGTGTGTGTGTGTGTGTGTGTGTGTGTGTGTGTGTGTGTGTGTGTGTGTGTGTGTGTGTGTGTGTGTGTGTGTGTGTGTGTGTGTGTGTGTGGGTGTGGGTGTGGGTGTGGGTGTGGGTGTGGGTGTGTGTGTGTGTGTGTGTGTGTGTGTGTGTGTGTGTGTGTGTGTGTGTGTGTGTGTGTGTGTGTGTGTGTGTGTGTGTGTGTGTGTGCGTGTGAGTGCATGAACGTGAGTGAATGTGTGTGTGAAAGTGTGCGCATACGTGCGTGCGTATGAGCGTATATAGATACGTCCCACTGCGGGCACAGGTTTCTTCTCAGAATGAGAGGGCTTGGGCCATAGTTCCCACGCGGACGCAGTGCGTATTGGGAACTTCACTCACACCATTGAATTTCTTCGCAGATGTATGCAGGTTTCCTCACGATGTTTTAATGATGAGATGAGATTTAATTATGATTATAATATAGGCTCTATTCATTGAAAATGAAAAAATTAAATCACTGAAATTCAAATAGGTAAGCCTAACTATTATTGTACTCTAAGATCCAGCTACCATAATGTTTCTGCGAATAAACGAATCATTCATTCATTCACTACATTGTCAACGCAATATCGAAGTTTCTCAACGTAGATGCATACTCGTAAATACAAGTTCAATCTCTCTTCCCTCGGTTTTCGGTCTCCCAGCATAACATCTTGTCTATTGTAGTCTTCTCCCACATATTAGGTATTGATTACGAACAAAAATGAATTTAAGATTTGGTTTTTGGAGTCTTTTTGTATTTTTTATTTTTCATCTAGCGACCCGCCCCGGCTTCGCACGGGTGCAATGGTGATACTAAATAGATATAAACCTTCCTCTTAAATCACTCTATCTATTAAAAAAATCCGCATCAAAATCCGTTGCGTAGTTTTAAAGATCTAAGCATAGGTACATAGGGACAGACAGACAGCGGGAAGCGACTTTGTTTTATACTATGTGTGACACCAATTTTTTTTTTTTACTTCTTCCGTCTTTTTTCTTAGTTTTTCTGTGCATCCATGTTTCAGTTTGTATTTAGTATGAAATATTACAAAAATAAATTTGTTAAAAAAATGTGCAGAGACTTATGCCTTTGACGACCGGTACCTCTACCATGAGTTACACTAGTTTACATTGAACGTACTCGCTAGCGACGGCGTAAATGATTTGTATGGAGAATTGTACTTCCGTAAGTGACCGCTAGAGGCGCTGTACAGAATTCTCTATACAAATCATTTACGCCGTCGCTAGCGAGTACGGTCACTGTAAACTAGTGTAACTCATGGTAGAGGTACAGATAGCCTAGTTGTTAGAGAACCTGACTACAAAGCTTGAGTTCCCGGGTTCGATTCCAGCAGACATTTGTGTGAAAAATACGAATGTTTGTGCTCGAGTCTTGGATGTTTAATATGTATTAAAGTATGTATTTATCTATATAAGTATGTTTATCCGTTGTCTAGTACCCATAGTACAAGCTTTGCTTAGCTTGGGACTAGGTCAATTGGTGTGAATTGTCCCGTGAGGTTTATTTATTTTATTTATTTGGCGGCACAATGCGCGCCGCCTTACACCACGGCGGGCTGATGGGCAGCTTATGTTGTTTGCTCACTCGTTTGCCGTTATCTCACTTCCGAATTGTTCCCGAATTACGTGCGTCACACAAGTAATGTACTTTTGTTTGTGAATGACAAGCTGTATTGTAGTCTGTGCCTGGGTTAAAAGTCATCATCAGCATCATTTCAGCGGAAAGACGCCCACTGCTGAACATAGGCTTCTCCCAAGGCTCGCCAAACAGATCGGTCCTGCGCCATCCGCGTCCAACGGAGTGTAGGTAGGCCTCCAACAAGATGGAGCGACGACCTGGTTAAGGTTGCGGGAACGCGTTGGGCTAAAAGTACCTATTCGAAGTTAATTAAGATTTAATCGTGACAGTGAAAAAAAATCACAAACACGAATGGCACTGTCGGTAAATTGTCAATTTGATTGAAATGACATCCGCTTACTAAATAATCCGTAAATAACATCGTACGTTTATTATTTCAAATAAACGACTAACACGTTTTACTAAGTTTACAGGTAACACTGACTAGCATCTTAAAAACACTAGAGAGTATGCAATAACCAACTTTCATACCACGTCAGCTTAATGCGAGTATTAATCTCGAAGTTGAAATTAAATTTCTACGCCGTGGAGTAGAAATTGCCCCATAAGGTGGGTAATTCGGTTAAGGTGTACGGAACATAGTTCTGATACTCATCGTGGGCCTGTCGAGTTTTGTGGTAACATACTTCTGCAAAGTTTACGACCATACACGCTGTTGACTTTTGAGTGTTTAAATTTAGTATCTAATGAGCTTATTAGTTGTCTGGTAGCGGGTAAAGAGTACTTTGACATTCTGCTCGTAGAGGCCTCCTTCGAAGCCTCTACGTCTACGAGCAGTATGTCAAAGTTATGTGTGCGTTTCGATGCACTGATTCCAAATCACTTAGAAACAGAAATTACTCAAAATGCCACTTACTGCGTTATAAGATCTGCACGGCAGTATATTGAGAAACGAGAATATTTTTTCCTAGTCGACATGTTTGTAGATTTGTCGGTAAATCTTGACATGAGATCAAAGCTATGTCAGGGGGGTTTCACCCCGCAGATTAGGTATGTTCGGCCGGCGCGCCTCCCGGGCAGTCGTATGGCAGTAGGCTGTCGCTCGGCATTCGGTTCGCACGCTAGCCGCATCGCGTGTAATTATTTTTCTGTGATTTTTGCAACAAACAATGACTTCTAAACAATCTTATAATCCTTACAAAAGATACTGTTGTGTTTAAAGGTAGTTTACTGAATTAATACACACTGTTATCTTTCTTGATTTAGGTATATACCTACCTAAATATCGGTGAGTGGGAACCCTGTGCTCTTGGTTTCGGTTCAGCGGTGCCCAACGGAACATGAACGCTCGCATCACACGATAAGTTTCAATTTCGCGTGCAAGCAGTTAACGGTCGTAAGAGTAGGCAAATTTTTATACCTAAAGTTGACTTTTGTCCGAGAGTGATCCTTCTCTACTTTAGTACTATTACTAATTCTGTTGCTGTGTCAGTCTTGCGTTACAATTGTAGTATTTTGTGGTCAACTAGGCGTACAGGTCGATTCACAAGAGCTGGCACGAATAGATTTGTTATTATTTATTTAAAATATGGCTTCTGCCCCATTTCAGGACAATTTCGCCGGGTGTGTTTTACAATACCGAAGTACGAAAGACCGAATGTATTAAAACATCGAATGGGTCAAAAGACCGACACGATTTTTTTCTGAAACCGTAAACTTTTCAGAATTTATTAAAACGGCATCATACAGAACCCATTAGGTTAGGTTAGGTTTGTTTTATAACAATCTTAAAAAGTTAACGGTTTCAGAAAAAAATCGTGTCGGTCTTTTGACCCATTCGATGTTTTAATACATTTGGTCTTTCGTACTTCGGTATTATAATACATACCCATTTCGCCAGTGTCAAAGTAAGCTCTCTTTGGGAGCGACGTTGTACGGTGTTTGTAGTTTCTGCAACTTGATAGTAAAATTCCAGAAACCACATGGAGACAACTTGCGCATTAAAAAATGTCAGACACGAAAGCAATATAGAATTTTGTGATCACTGTTAATTAAGGTTAATCACCGCATAAAATACTATCAAAATTATACTTCAACTAGCCAAAGAAACAGAAATACCAAAATTAGATACTGTCTACCATCCGCCATGTTCGAACGAATCCACGAATGGATTGAACGAAAGTAGGAATATGACTGATGCATGTCGTTTTCATATTTGTGTGAAGTGTATTCAAATAGGTAACACATAGATACTTTCATTCACTCATTCGATCCATTCGTGCCAGCGCTTGTGAATCGACCTGTAGGTACCGTCTTAATATTATTCGCATAACTTTTTAGTAATTTTTCTTTTTCGTTTATTTTACATAAAATTCTTAAATATAATTAATCTAAAAGTTAATAAAAAGTGTGCCATTCCATCGTACTCCACTTTGCCATCAATCAGGTATTCAGGTTTCGGTTTTGCTATTCGTTCAGTTACACACTGTATATTAATATTATCCAAACTAGTAAGCAAGACTAAATGAAAGTGCATAATGAAACGCGAGATGTCGGTACCGACTGCATTCGCTCGATGTATGCAAAGCGAGCGATTTGCGCGCGGCGGCGTATGGGCGATGTGCAGTCTGAATACGAATCCCGGGGCCGTGTGTCACACAGTACATTCCGAAAGCCTCGTAAAGCCCAGCATCCTTAAGGCCGGCGCACACCAAATATGCACCAGTTGTATGAAATTAAACTGTTAGAAATATGGCGCACTGAAATCTGTGCCATCTTTCTTACAGTTTCATTTATTACTTCAAACAGACGCGGAACTCACTTATATTGTCTTTATGCAAGGTGTCTAAATTATTTCAAATTTCGTCGAAAAACTGAAGTCAGCGACATCATCACGGCTCCCGTCTCACTGCTGAGCACAAGCCTCCTCTCATTCAGAGAGGGCTTGGGCTGTAGTTCCCACATGGTCCCAGTGCATATTATTGACCTTCTTCGCAAGTGGATACAGATTTCCCTCATGGTAAAAATGTGATTTCGAGTCTTGGCTTGAACCCTTTGTTTGATGGGCCGTAGGTCAAGGCACTAGTCCACTACGGCTTTTTTGACAGTACGGTGTTACCCCAGGTCCGCGTCAAGTTTTTTTTTATATAAGAGGGGGCAAACGAGCAGACGGGTCACCTGATGGAGAGCGATCAACCGCAACACGAGGGGAACCACAGGTGCGTTGCCGACCCTTGTAGGAATAGGTAGTGTACTCAGTGAACTAATTATGTAAAGGACCATGGGCAGAAATGTCCCCACCCACCAACAGAAACGAAACTCGTCTCATTTAATAGATCTTAGCAACCTAATGTTTTTTTTACTATGACGAGGATCGAGGAAAACCGTATTTTGTTTTTATATATTTTTTGCTAATTTAATTGAAAGTTACAGGAAGAAGGTTACCGAAACATTATGTTACTAACAATAATACTCATCATTTCATCAAAATTGGTTCAGCCGTTTCAAAGTTATTAGCTCTTTTGTTATGAGGAAGGGATCTTAGACGCATAGTGGGCATTTCGGTAATTTATTTTCAAAAATACACAATGTGTGACCAAATTGCGTTGGGGGTTTTAAAATTTTTAATTTATAGTTATTTACGTTACGGTGTAACCAGGGGTCCGCGTCAAGTGTACTCAGCGAACTAATTACGCCGGCTGCTCAGTTTGTCTATCGCGCCCGTCTCGCGCACGCTAATTATTTAACTTCATTTCTCGCTCGTGCGCGTACAAGTGCGAGTTACGGTGGTAACGCTGCGAATTACTTTGATTGAGTGAGCCGTTGTTTGTTTACGGCGTTCGAGTTTTTGAGTGGTTAGATTATCCTATTTTTTTACATAAGACTGACCCGTGATTGACCACTATCACAAAATTATGTGGCAAAAGGCTCAGGCCATACATACACACATACATACATATTCATATTCATATGTATGAAACCCAGCCTTAGCACCCAATAGGATTATAATGTATGTAGAATTAAGACGACTAGACTGTGTAGGCTGGGAGAATTCACATAGATATAGGCTGAACGCAAAAAAAACATACTTACTTATTTTATTCGTGACAACATTGAAAAAAAAAAATATTAGAAAAATGTGCAAGTAACAAAATGGACCTAAAAACCAACCAAGTGCGAGTCAAACTTGTGCACCGAGGGATCCGTACAAATTTGTAGATAAGTATGTCTAAATATCCGCCGTAAAGAGCGTCAAATCGAAATGTTATTTTACTTTAAGAATTTTTCACTTTTCTTAATTTTTTGAATAATTAATAATTGAGATTTTCAGTATGAAAAAATAATATAAAAATACTCCGAAAATTATTCAAAAAAATAGCTGTTGCCCGCGACTCCGTCCGCGAATAGGGGTACAAAAAATAGGCTACGACCTATACTCAGACCTACCAAATATTATAGACACAAAAAATGATAAAATCGGTCAAACCGTTTCGGAGAAGTTCGGTAACAAACACCGTGACACGAGATTTTTATATTTTAATGATTATTTAAATTATTACCTGTTAAAACGCAGTCAAAGGAAGTCAGTTAAAAAAATACAAGCGTACTTACTTTCGCTACAAGTCAATTATGAATACAACAATACTTACCTGTTTGCCTCTCATTCACATTCATCAAAAACACATGAAACGGAACAGGAAACGCAGCTTAAAGCGTAAGTACTCCGGGATCCGGTATTACAGGAACCCCTGACAACCCCGGCGACCCCTGGAACCCCCGAGCCAGGTAGTAATCCCGGGGGCCGCCCTTATTGGGTTACCCTGAGAAATATCATTTGTAGCACCCTGTCGTGTTGGAGGCTCTTATAAAATGTGGCACTTTCTGTAAAGACGCGCTGAATATTAGATGCGGGAGTAATAGAACCGTTTTGGAAATTAATAAATTAATTCTAAATTAATGGAATTATTTGGACTTTTTATTTTTAGTCTTCATTGTCATACCCAACTTCTTCAGATGCTGCTTTCAGAGTGCTTACACAAGATTTTATAAAAAATCCTAAATCGCTATTTGTATGCCTCGAAAATATATTTGAGGAGTTTCTTTGATTCCTCAGGAGCTCCCTTACAAAACCTTTCAAAAAAACAATTTTTTTTAGATAAAACTGACCTGTGGTGGACCACTATCTCACCTGATGAAAAGTGTAGACAGATGAGGCCAAGGATGTATCTCACTGGTTCATTAACCCTTTACCTACGGGGCCTCAAAAGCTAAGTCACCGTGCAATACGGGCTGATTTTGACGATAGGCGGCGGTGTGACATTGTTTCACTTACCTATATTTTCAAAACTATTGCAGCTACAGACTTGAAATTTCACATACACATTCATTATTCTATGCAGATTTGATAACTAGTCACATTTTTTACTCACAATCACTAATTTATCATATTTTACCCTTAATATTTTACACTAAGAAACTGGATAATTTAGAGTTACAACCACTGTTTTTTAACCGTTTCACCTGATTAATATCTTGTTTATAGTATATTGGACATATTAAATTACCAAAATCATTATTACTACAAGATAATCAACAATTAAAATGTGATATAAAAACACGTCTGCAGTTTGTAAATAATAGTGATGTGCGTATATCGATACGATGGTCGATATTTTCCACAGATTAAATAAGAGTAATAGAAATGTTATCTTTTATATTTCCTTGTGCTTCCAAAAGTTTTACTAATGTCTTGAAAAAAAATCCTTTTTTAGTAAAATCACGGCAATGACCCATTTGTTTGAGAAACTAAACCTAGAGCGGCTTTCTGGCCAAATAGGCACTCGCGCTTTTTGCTCGTATCACATTCTTATTTTTTTATGTAAGGTTCTATAGGTAATTGATTGATTCAGGCGTTACTTTTGACCCATCAATAACTGAAAATCTGTTTGACTTAAAAACATGAAATTTGGTGTATTTAGTATTAAAACCCTTCAGATCAACTAAGCCCCCAAATTTCACAAATATAAGTGGAACGGTTACCTATAGAGATATTATCGTCTAAAAGTTGGCATTTTTACCACTGACTGACTGACTGACTAATAATCAAAAACCTAACCCACTTCCAGGTGACCTAGAAAAGTGAATCCAGCTGGGTAATAGTGTGTAGTGTGTATACAAATAAAAAATATACAAAATATAAAAATTATTGAATAATACAAATAAAAAATAGTTTAATACCAAAAGAACGCATCAAAGTACTCACCAGCCTCACTGCTATGACAACTCGATAAAATGTAAGACAACACTAATCGTCGCCATCTTGTAAAAAATAATCTGCACTTATGCAGTACGGGTGTCAACCATAGTTGTCAGTAAAAAAGCGGAAATTTCAAACCTATATTTACTACAGTGCCATTTATCAAAATATTGTGGTATTTTTTTCTTTGCATCTACACTGTATAATTTAGCAGTTAATACCAAGGTATAAGGTCAAAAGGTATAAAAGACCAAAAGACCGATTTTTGAAATCACAATTCTATGGATGATGGATGATAATTCTATGGACAGCCCTTATTATGCACAAGTTAAAATTTTTATTTGAACTGTTGTTAGTCAATGACAAAGACAAGATATTTTTATTCCATTTAGGCTTAAACAAGCACTTATGAACCTTGAAGATTTCACCACAGGTTTGGCAAAACCCTGTTGAGAAGAATCCGGAAAGAAACTCAACAAGGTATATTTTATTTTCAAAACAACAGTTCTTATTATTTAATGAATTGCGTAGGTACACCATTTTTTTAAAACACGCTAGATACGCTATTTAAAACTAGGGATCGCCAATGCGGTTTGAAATTAGGTATGTAGCAGTACAGAGATATTTACCAGTTTCAAATGATTATTCACAGAAGAGTTTTAAAAAATCAACCGATCTATTCTTTGCATTGAATCGAATTGTGTAGAAAAACTCGGTTCCGATTTCACGCCCTTAAAAAACTCGCACCTACACGAAATAATATTTGTTCCCGAGGATTTATTGTCTCCCAATTGAACACAAAACATACGACGTTATGCTCTGTACACTAGTATTTATAGAACATAGCTTTAACTTGCGGCTTCATTCGCGATTGAAATACTTCCACGGCAAAAATTTAGGTACATTCTGAAATGTTGGACACCGTCGGATTTGCTCGCTGGCTCTTTATGCATACTTGAAATTCTAAAGTCCGCAGACTTGTAAGTGCTCCATTGGCGGTTTAGACCTCTGGCTCGCGAGTTCGTTGGCGTACCGGCGGTTATGCTCGCCAATGGATCACGTCTGATGGAAAGCGAAGATGAGGCCTACACGATGGAGCACGCTTGCCTAATAAAATGCTCATTCACCCTAGACTTGAATTTAGGGGAATAAGCCGAAGGAATGCAGTTGAGCGCGGTGTTGCGTGTGTCTCCAAGCAGTGCAAACCGTACGTACAACAAATATACGGGGCACTGTAACCGCTACGCGCGTGATTTGCTTGGATCGGCAAAGAACAGAGACCACACTAAAGAGTTCCTGGAAAGAGTGGTTCGCGTGGCATGTCTTCGAAATAAGTAGCACACACACACACACACACACATTCAATATTCCCTCCTTATAAAACCATTCTCTTTTCGCTTCACCTGGACCTAGACACTGTTTGCAGTATATATAAAAAATTGTCAAACCTTTTTTACTGATTGGATTGTATAGTAGTTTCTGTATAATATTGGTTAGTGTATAATTAGATCTAAGAATTCCTGACATATGCATCTCCCGCCCATACGACAGGTGAGCTCCGGACGGAGGACGCACCCGGTAGTTTCGGTGGGGAACTCGTGGGAGCAACGGCGGAAGTCTAAACAGAGAATCGAGACTAAAAGTTTCTTCTCTGGCCCTTCAGCATTGGCTGGGGTATGGATCCGCTGGGCTCCACATGACCCTTGTGAGACACTGGGGCGTCCAGCCGTCCGGGGGACACTCCTCATCCCTCCGAATTATTATAGCAGGAAAACTATCGATGGAAGCGGTAACGAAAAGAGGGTAGCGCTAGGAGACAAGCGCAAAAAAACACACAGCATGCCAAAAAACCATCAGGCATAAAGGGTAGCCCCACCCAAAAGATGGCATCCAAAGCCACACAATGGGCCCAAAAGATCTCCGACCCACCCTTCCATCGCAGGGCAAAAGAAAGGAAGCCCGTAGTTATAGATAAATGCATATGACAGGAAATCCCACCAACCCAACCAATAGCTCTAAGGAAATGTACAGAAACGGGCGAGGGTCGGTCAAGGAATAAACCAACGGGTAAAAACATAAAAGACCGACCTAAGCACCCCCCAGTGCCCAGCGGGAGAATGCATGCTCCTCTCCCGGCCTTCCAGCAAATGGCTGAGGCAGGACACTGTGGGTAGATTAAGTCCCCTCCCTACCCCTCCCCTCCTCAAAATATAAAGCACACGTTTTTTGTATTAATAATCAATAGAGAAGGGGACTTGTGACCGGGTTTTTTAGTCCGTGCAAGTCGGACACTGTCTGGGCCCTCCATTCCCAGTTCGTCCGAAGGGATTTTTCCCGAGCACAAGTCACTCTTCCTACCCTAAAGTTAAAAAACAGCAAAGACTTCGCGTCTTTGGCCCCTCTGGCGACACATTCAAAAAAAAAAAAAAAAAAAACCGCTACGCGCGTGCCGCACAACTGCTCAGACCCTTCCTCCAGAATGGCCTATAGAGGCAACAGGCTGAAACACATGAGTCGCTTGGCGGCCTGGCTCTACCTATAGGGTGGTAACCAGCCACACTTTTAGCACCACCCAGGGGTTACGTGTAGATCACGTCGAACTCCCAAGTCAGACCCTAAAAAGTTGGAGACACTACACGAAGTTGTCAACGACTAAACGACGTAAATGTCGCAGGAACCACGTCGGTAATAGATAATTTTGGTACAAAATGTTTAAATAGGTATACAATTATTATAAAACTAATCTAACCTAACCTACTGCGTTCTATAAAATGACATTTAAAAAATCCTGAAAACTGCACTCTTCTATATCGTCGGGTGACAAGCAAAAGTCACTAAGTACCAAATACCTACTTAAAATAAAGCTCGTATCTCTGTATGAAATTACTAACTAGATACGACTTTTTGAAGAGCAGCGACAGAAAATTTAGTGAGTTTTGCTTGTCATCCGGCGATATATTTTATGGAAAACGTTGATATAAATAAATAAATAAATATCACGGGACAAATCGACCTAGTTCCAAACTAAGCAAAGCTTGTACTATGGGTACTAGACGACGATAAACATACTTATATAGATAAATAAATACTTAAATACATAGAAAACATCCATAACTCAGGAACAAATATCTCATCACACAAATAAATGCCCTTACTGAGATTCGAACCCAGGACCTCTTGCTTCGTAGGCAGAGTCACTACCAACTAGGCTAAAGCGGTCGTTATATGGCAAGTAAAATTATGGCAAACAAAATGATCCGGTAGCAAGTGTCATTCAAATCCTTCAAACTGTTATTTCGTGATTGATTAAACATCTTCATAGTTACTTATAGGTCCATTATCGGGTTGCATAAAATTTCCAAATTCATTATTGGTCAGAATTCATCATTTCGCCGAACTGTTTTTACTCTGAATTTATTCATTGTATACAGAATTGTTACAAAACAAACCTAACCTAACCTATAGAGTGTTACAGGATGACCATTTCAAAATTCCTGAATAATTAATGGATTCTGAGAAAAGAGTTCGGCTAAATGATGAATTCTGACAAATGATGAAGTCGGTCTTTAAATTTTATACCAGTAGAGGCGCCCCCTTTTAGGTGTTTAAAAAAAAAAACAATTACCATTAATTCCAACAATACAATAACAAAAAAGTAGATTAAGTTAAATGAATATTGCTTATTAGCCTTTGTGAGCTAGATTGTATGTATGTATGTATGTAAACTCTTTATTGTACAAAAATAAGGAAAAAAAAAGAAATACATTAAAAATAAATACAAAATAAATAAATAAAAATAAATAAATACATTAGAAATACATTATTATTTTGCATTGTTATTTAAAAAAAAAATCCAAAATGTTTGTGATGAGTAATGAGAAGCCAGAAATGTCACTGATATCTTTAAAACTTAAATTGACTGAAATTCGTTGTGACATTTCGATGGCTCAAACGAATAAACGTGCAAAGGCCCTTACACAAAAAATTTTTTTTTGCTTCTTATGCTTTTATATACCCTAAGGCACGTTGTGAATTTTTTTAAGCCAATCCGATTTACCGTTTATGAAAAATATGTATTTAATTTTTATTCGTTGGTAATTTTCCATATAAATTAACACGAATAAGATTCCAAGAGAGTGTTGCCGTTTTAACAATTTTGTTACTATACACGAATAAACGTAAACGTACTATAAACGTGCAATGGTTTTCTACATTAACTTTTATTATTTCAATTTTAGTAACACTACTTTGCACGTTTATTCGTATTAAACTTTGTTAGCAAGATTCGTGTAAACTAGCATTACACCTTTGATCGCCTTCCATCTTGTCAGCCAAATTTTAGTCATACTAGCTTTCACATACTACTCATTAACGTTTGATTCAAGAATAAAAATCATTTTAATAAATTAACACGAACAAAATTGCAAACGCCGATTGCAAAATCAAATCAAATACAAAAATATACGTTAATGTACATTGCGCATAAAGCAATTACACTTTTTAACACGAATAACGGTGCAATGAGCCATAACACAAAATGACCTGAAGATTTATGATTCGAATAAAAAAATAAAGAGGTTCTTCACTATTTACGGGAAAATGGTTAAAAATAAGGGTCAAATATTTACGCAGTTTTGTAGGTGATTTTGATATTTATCTAATGATATATTATAAGCATATATATTATTATAAAGGCTGCCAAAACTGTCAGTTATCTTTGTTAAAGTTGATTTTATTTTTCCTGTAAAGTTGTCGTTTTACGATTACACGTTTATTCGTCTGGGCCATCGATTTCTATTGCATTGCAACCTTTGCCGCACGACTCGCGGTATCCGCTCATACATAATGAAAAGCCTTTCGGTTACCTTATTTACTTTTCTGCTCTCGAAATTATGCTTGCTCTCTTATCGTTCTAGTTTCATTGCTTGTCTAAGGGTTATTAGAAAAATGTTATGTTCCTATAAATTATGTTTTAAAACAATGATGCTAAAAATGCCAAAATCGCCTTAAGTGTGCATATAAAATTTAAGGGTTGCCCTCGAACTCCCTTGGATTCCATCATCAGATCTCGACTAATGTGCCAATGAGACCACCTCAGGAGTAGGTACACTCATTTAAACAACAGAAGAATTTTGAGGATCGGCGGAGATATCGATGATATACACAAAAAAGTAAAAAACAAAAATACATAAAGTGGAACACAGAACCTGCAGCACTGTTTGTTTTCATTTTCTTTTGTTGTATAATTATTTTGAATTAGTAAGTAATATTTTGTTCTCGATCCTCTTGGTTGTGGCAGAATATCAGTGTTTTGCTCCTATGAGCAATGTTGACCACTGAGCCATGGCCCTTTTGCACTACTGCAGCGCATACAGACAATATATAATGTTTTACTTTTAAGTTTGTACTGATTTTTGTATTTTTGTTAATCTTGATTGTGTGTGCTTGCAGTGCCAAATAAACGTCTTTATCTTTCTATCTAACCCAAGTACTCCTTACTTCAAGTCGGTTAAAAGTCACAATTATTTGTAGGGTGTGTTATAATATTGAGTTTAAAAATATGTTTTTTTTATGTAGAAGTAAACTGACTGGTAGCACAGTGAACGCGTTGCGGTACTCTGATGATGAGCTCTGGTTGAGTTCGAATCGCGTCAGTGTAGTTTGGTGGTGGTGATAGTTGGGTTTGTGTGATTTGTGTGTGTTCGTACAGTGTAGAGGTGGAGGAACTGCATGGACACACATTTTTTTGTATAAACGTACTTACCTGATTATCGTTAGGTCGCGGGCTCAGATCAAATAAAAAGTAAAGATAGAGCGCGGTGAACAGCCGAGTGAGGCCGGTTTCATAAAAATGTGTGCGTAGGCCGGTGTTGCCATAATAATTCTTAATACCGCGATACTACGTTGCGTGTCACGTTGATACCATTACTACAATAAAAAAACGTTGATAAACTTTTATAAGAAACAAATAACTTTACGTTGCGTGTCACGTTCTCACGTTTTAAGCCCTGCTAATATTGAATAGAATTTAAAATGAAAAAGAAAAGGTTGCAATAATAGGGTAAACTACAACATTATAATGGCAACACTTGTGTTGACGTTTTGGGTTCTAAGCAAAATTTGGTGTAGTTTGGTTGCAAGTGTGTGCGTGCCACCGTGTAAGCACACGGATTGGTGTAGTTTGACCGGTCTCACTTCGTTGTTCGCAGCGCTCTATCTTTACTTTTTATTTGATCTGAGGTCGCGGGTGAGCAAAGTAATTGTTCCAGTTCATTGATATCAGAAACACATCCATAGCAACTTATCATAGCACACCTCTGGTGAAAATACATTAAATGTCGACTAATAAACAACCAATAATGAAAATGCACTAAAATTCATCATCATCATCATTTCAGCCGAAAGACGTCGTCGCTCCATCTTGTTGGAGGCCTACCTACACTGCGTCTACCGGTCCGCGGACGCCACTCGAGAACTTTTTGGCCCCATCACTACGGGCACGGGCACTGAAATTGGATTTTTCAAATTCCCACTGCAATATAAAATGTTTTTGTCCCACTATGGGAGCGAAGCCGCAAGCACAAGCTATGTTTTAATAAAATTTGTAACGAATAACAACAAATTAAATTCTCAATTTTTGAATTTTATTACAGAGCTAAAACTATTGCAGCAAACAACAATTCTAGCAACCAAATTCCACGAATCTACTTTACTATTCTGTTTACAATTTACTGAAAACAAGTGAACGATAGCTAAAAGCTAGAATATTATGCAATGCTATATTATCTTCAAGAAATACAAAACATTCACAGTAAATTTTGCATCCAACCAGTTATTCACAATGCAGTGATCCGCCGGAGAACTCCGCCTCGCTCCTCGGTCTAGCATTTCTTCGAGACTTTATCCTTAAATATAATGAAAATGTTCCCTTCTGACACAGTATATTGCTTTCACTAGCTCCTTTGGGTTTCAGTTTCGTTCGTTAGTATTTTTGACAAGCTTTAATGTAATTTTGCGTTGTAAATGCGCCTCGTATCGTGTTGAACAGGATGAACAGGGGTTGTTTTGAGAAAGTTTCCTGCTTTGTAAATGCGAGGTAAGTAAGGCTGTTATAAATTATAATAAGCTCGGTAGACAACAGTTGGAAAGGTATCACGTGCGATGAAATTGGGTGAAGTTGTGTGTGATGTGAAAAAAGTAGCTCAAATTTTGATTTTAAAATATTTGACGACCGCTTTAGCCTAGTTGGTAGTGACCCTGCCTACGAAGCAAGAGGTCCTGGGTTCGAATCCCGGTAAAGGCATTAATTTGTGTGATGAGCACGAATATTTGTTCCTGAGTCATGGATGTTTTCTATGTATTTAAGTATTTATTTATCTATACAGGGTAATTTTATAATCAGTGCACAAATTTTGATACGTGATTCAGTATCGTTAATAGATCACGATTATCTGTTCAAGATTTTTTTTTACATTTTGAAATTTGGGTTGTTCATAGTAATTCATCCAATAAATTGGTCGAGTTACCTACTATGAAAAATAAAAAAATAAGTAATAAAAATTATAACGAAAAATACTGAAATTTGTTATTTTAACGATAATTAAAATTTGTGCACTTAATAAAAAATTACCCTGTATAAGTATGTTTATCGTCGTCTAGTACCCATAGTGCAAGCTTTGCTTAGCTTGGGACTTGGTCGATTTGTGTAAGATTTCCTTTACCGTAAAGCTCATGGTAAATTACAAATATAATTTCGCACATAAATTCCGAAAATCTCAGAAGTGCGTGCCCAGACTCGAACCCACGACCCTCTGCTTGAGAAACCATAGGTCAAACCACTAGGCCACAAACCCTAGGCTAGGCTAGGTTTTTAAAACTATTTTAAAAATTTAAAAATCCTAAGCGTTGCTGTCATAAACCCTCAAATTACACGCGTTTTAATTTTATACATTAAACCGACGACGTAATGAGGCGTAAACCCTTTACGCCAAAGTTCCAGGTCACCGTTGGAGCCCAGTGTGTCGCCCGGACAAAATTTATACGCCCTCCGGGAAATTAATATCAGGTGAACTAGAGGCGAGTAATGAGCGGTGGTTAAGCGTTAGAGCACGGCCGACGTGTTGAAGATGTTCTGTGACTAACGTTAAAAATGTGACGGTTAATTGAAACGCGCGAGAGGGAAATAAAAATACGAATAGCGATTTTTTTTAGGGTATGGTAAAATGGGGATAACAGACGATGGCGTCATACGACAAAGAGACGCATTTGACTTTTTTTAAAATATGCCTATTTGGAATTAGTAAAAAAGCACATGCCTGTATAATGGGCATTTTAATTGAAAACAATTTGATATTGGCAATGTATTGCAAGATGGAGCGGCGCCTGATTAAGGTTGTGGGATCGCGTTGGATGCGGATGGCACGGGACCGATCTGCTTGGGGAGCCTTGGGGAGGCCTAAATTTGTTTGGGGTGCGATGTCGGAAACCTCCTCGAGTGCCCGGGCATTACCACTCCCTTCTATCCGAGGCGTAGGCCTCATGGGGTGGGGAAGGGTAACGCCTGGGACGGTGCCCTCTGGGCAACAACGGTAAGCTAATGTAATGGTACATTATCTTACCGGTGGCGGTGGGGGGGGAGGTGTCAGCAATCAGCAGCGGCGTCCAGCCTTCGGGCCGATGCCTTTTGACGGAGGCGAACCCGAACTTAGTACCTGCTCTGCATCGGCGGCGGACAGGGAAAGGCGAGGGGGAGCCTAGCGGGCGGAAGCGACCGTGCCCTCGGTACCGCTCTGCTTTCAGAGCAGGACATGAGGGCGCGGGAGCTAAGCTAATGATGCCGGGGCGGCGCAGCCCTTTTAAGGGCTGTGGTCGCCGGACGTGACGACTGACTTTCTCGACGTGACTGGGGTGGGAGGGTGGTGCCTTCGGGTGCCAGCAGCACCAGTGGGGGAGGGCGAGGACTCCCGAACCCACATTGCACGGTGTTTGCAGAGAGGGACCCCATTCCCGGGGTGGTCGGCAGGCGTCGCGGATGACTCCTTACGTTCCCGTGGCGTCTGCACTAACGACCGAAGGTGGAAATTCGTGTGGTTTTTATTCGGTAGGCCCACCTTAAAAGTGGGAGAGTCCGAAAGACCCCCCTTCTGCCTCGAGCGGGGGACATGCATAAGGTGCATTTTCCACACGTTAAAAAAAAAAAAAGGCCTAAATATGTTCAGCAGTTGACGTCTATCGGCTGAAATGATGATGATGATGATAAATGGATTGCAAATGTTATTGTTTTGATTACTTACATTACATAATGTAATCACTGTTGAATAATTATGCCACATTAATCATTCAATATTCTAATTACGATCATTTAATAGTGATATAAAAATAAAAAAAGCATGCCGAGATTAGCTATATTAGTTGCGGGAACGCGTTGAATGCATAGCGCAGGACCGATCTGTTTGGCGAGCCTTGGGGGAGGCCTGTGTTCAGCAGTGGACGTCTTTTGGCTGAGATGATGATGATGATGAAGATTAGCTAAGTGTGTGATATTGTTATGCAGCTTCGTATTGCAATACACTTAAGACAAATAAACCTTTCCTTTAATTTTCATTTCGTTTCACTTCGTTTTATTTCCATATTATAAACTATTTGTCTGCCAAATTGCATCAAACCGACTTAAGCCGCCTTTACGTGATTGAGTAACAATTATTTAAATATCCAAAAAAGTAAGTGATTATTCTCTTTCTAAAATTTTCATTGATTTCACCACTGTGCAACACTATAAGCAACCATTGCCCATAACAATTTGGACGGAGGTACAAAAATAATAAACACACATTTTCCAAAATATCAAGATACCTTCCTCCGCATTCCTACATCAATGCGGCGCGACGTGACCAGTGAACAAATAATATGGAGTATTATAGCTCGCGATTTTTTCCCAGTTACGTGTGTAATCTTCGTGCGTTGATTGTCTAGAGACGACGATGACAGTGGGGGGATAAAGAATGGTTATTTTAATCCGCCTCCTTAAAAAATATTATCTTTTTGCGAGTTTTCTTGTCCGGGCCGCGGAAGCGCGGGCCCAGTGGGCTTGCGGCGACTTTTATTTGAACTTTATGATTTAGTGAAATGTTTTGTTTTGTCTAAAATAAATTTGTAATATGTAATAGTGGAAGTCTTGAGGATTTTTTACAGGATTTTATTCAACCCTCTTTTTGTTTGAACACGTAAAAACTACAAAACGGCTGACTGAAAATTAAGCATTCTATTGTATGGTTACTAGTCGTGTCACAACGGAAAATATTCACATGGGGCTGATATTTACGCAATTATCTACATAAATATTATGCATAATATCCATAATTACAAGCTTCACTTACTTTGGGACTAGTTCAACTGGTATCAATTTTATTGTCCTATAAAAAAATAATAATTATTATAATTATAATTATTACTATTTTATTTATTTATATACCTTTCAACAGATAATGATATACAGTATAAAATTAAAGCAGTTGCTTTATCATATTCTCATTTTTCAAAAACCAAAAAAATTGCCTTCAAATAAATTTACATTTTTTTGCAAAACTCCTGTTCGTTTCTTAGGAGGGAGCGTTTCCCGTAAATATTTCTCCGTCCAAGTAACACAGTATAAACGGTTCACAAAACATGTCTGGCAGTCAAAACAAAATACCTCGTAAATGAGCCATCGCACGGCCTCACAAAAACAAAAACCGCCACTAATACGTAATACTGAACTTACCGCGCATCCGCAAAGCGTTGCGCGCTCCCCCAACACCTCTTGCATTTTGACTGTAATTTAAGGGCCCGCCCACAGGCTCCGCGTAAATATTCAAGGCTATTCGCGCTTTTTTGGCTCGTGCGGCCGGGCCTTAGAAAAACCGGTCGTTGTACTTTTTGCTTACAAAACTACATATAACTAGGTATAACCTCCGTTTTTAGGGTTCCGTAGCCAAATGGCGAAAAATGGAACCCTTATGAATTCGTCATGTCTGTCGGTCTGTCTGTCTGTCCGTCCTATGTCACAGCCACTTTTTTCCGAAACTATAAGAACTATGTTGTTGAAACTTTGTAAGTAGATGTATTCTGTGAACCGCATTAAGATTTTCACACAAAAATAGAAAAAAAAAATTTGGGAGTTCCCTATACTTAGAACTGAAACTCAATTTTTTACATCAAACCCATACGTGTGGGGTATCTATGGATAGGTCTTCAAAAATGATATTGAGGTTTTTAATATCATTTTTGTCTAAACTGAATAGTTTGCGCGTGAGACACTTCCAAAGTGGCAATATGTGTGTCCCCCCCTCTGTAACTTCTAAAATAAGAGAATGATAAAACTAAAAAAAAATATATGATGTACATTACCATGTTAACTTCCACCGAAAATTGGTTTGAACGAGATCTAGTAAGTAGTTTTTTTTTTTAATACGTCATAAATCGTAAACCGCAATTTTTTATACATATTGGTACGGAATCCTTAGTGCGCGAGTCCGACTCGCACTTGGCCGGTTTTTTTTTCGTCAGTTGAAAAACTCAGTGGGGCGAGCCCGCGTTAAAACTCATAACCATCTGTTTGAGAGGCCATACTACTATATTCCCCTTCCCTTTCAAGAATATTCTACTTAGTTAAAAATTGCCGTTTATTAAATTTTGGAGCAAAAAATTGTGTACCTACCTAAACTATTAGTGGTAAATGTTTTGGCTTATGGTTTGACTTTACGAACTGAATTTTATGAGTCATTTCTGCTGTTGGAGGCCTACGTTCACTTCGGGCCCGTGAACGCGACTCGAGAACCTTCTTTCCCTATCGGCCATCTGTTCTACGAGCGATGTGCCTGGTCAAGGTTGCGAGATCGCGTTGGATGCGGATGGCACGGGACCGATCTGTTTGGCGAGCCTTAGGGGAGGCCTATGTTCAGCAGTGGACGTCTTTCGGCTGACATAATGATGATGTTGAAGAGTCGCAAGTCCGGTATCTATCTTAATGAGCCGCTTGGCACAAGGAATACTACGGATTTTACTTGGGCATAAAATGCGTGGTTCCCGCCCGCGGTCTTCGTAGCCCGCGCGTAAACAAGTTTGTAATATGATCATTGTTTCCCGCCAGTCTCGGGGGCTCTTCATTTGAATACGGCCCTTACTCCGCAAGCGATCGGGAATATTCCGCCTCTACGCGTATATACCATGCCGCGTACAACCTACAAGCTAGGCGTTTGTTAGTTATTTACCTCAAAAGCAAAAATTTCTTGTAGCGTTTCACCTAGTCGCGTTTTGTCGCGGCAGAACAAAATCTCGATAGTTTTTTATACTTGAAGCAATTTACCGCGTAGCTGTTCACGTAAGTATATTTAATTTGTAGAGTCGTAGGTATTTTCCGTGTAGTATTTTACCCTAGACGCAACGCTACAGGGAATTTTTGCTTTTGAGGTACATAACTAACAAACGAAGCTAGTATGAGTTTTGCGCGAGACAGATAGCTGAAACTAAGAGAAATAGAGATATGAATAACACAAAAAACTTGTATAATGTTCTAAAATTTCGTAATTTTCACTCATAACTAAATATTACTCACGGCCTCACGGGACTTATCACGCAAATAACATTTGATATTTACCTCGACGTTTCGCCCACATTGCAACTAGCGACCACGGCCTTTGTAACGTTTGTAACTAATAATTCTTTGTGGCACAATCTAAATAGTCTTATTAGGCTTTTCACATAAACTGTTATCGCAGAATCTTAATTCCCATAGTTTCGCATTGAATCAGTTTTCATACTAAATGTGTAGAAGCGTCGCGATCCAAAGCAGATATAGAAAAGACGAACAAACGACGCGGACTGCGACGCGCCCCCGTCCCACGTCTCTTCTGTATGGCTTGCGCCTTACGGTAGTCTTCCTTGAGACTCCATTCTTCACACGAATAAAACGAGAGACCACACACAAAACCAAAGCCCGACCTAAAGCTGTCGACTAGCCAGACCAGCGGCATTAGCATCCCGTATTGATACCCCGCCGTATTAATATTGCATGAGGCTACCGGCCGCTTCCAATCGAACAGATCGACGAAATTATAAAATACGAGTAGAATAGAAATAGTTTCCTACCTAATCCTGGCACTACATGATGGGCCATCGCGATGGTCTACTATGATGGGCCATCGTGTGGAGGGCGTAGTGGTGTCGGATAGCTTATGGTGCGTGCGATGGTCATGGGATGGCGTCAGTGTCGGTTTTTGGCCGCACAACAAAATAATCAAAAGATCACAATTACAATATTTTTGTGATATTTTTTAGTAGGTATATCTGATGAAAACAAGCAAATTTTAGTCAGGAAAAAATTAACTAATATTTATTAATAATGAGGATGCATTCTAAAGGGCCTTGCTTCAAAGACATGGGTAATTTGGCGACCGGATGGCCTAGTGGTTAGAGAACCTGACTACGAAGCTTGAGGTCCCGGGTTTGATTCCCGGTCGGGGCAGATATTTGTGTGACAAATACGAATGTTTGTGCTCGAGTCTTGGATGTTTAATTTGTATTTAAATATGTATTTATCTATATAAGTATGTTTTCACACCACCTGCTCGACAATGCCTTATATATCATGCAAACCTTTCTCAAAGTAAATCATTATAGCCCTTGGCTTTCGCCGGGCAGTAATGTTGTACTGAATTTCATTATAAAATATTTTCATAGTTCTTATTGTTATGCGTTTAAAGTCTAATTTCGTCTGTATCGCACGGCGTGCACCTGCTGCAGGGCCTGCAGGCTGAGGGTGCGCAGGTGACCGCGCGGCGGCCGCGCCTCATTTGTTTGCAGCTCCGCGGCCGAACGAAAACCAATAAAATTCAAATACTTAAAACAAAAGCCGCGACTGTTTCAATTCGCTGCAATTTTAAGTATCAAAAATACAAAAGAATGAAGTAAAACAATTACTTTGCTCACCCGCACCTTTGACCTAGGTCGCGGGTGAGCAAAGTAATTGTTTTAGTTCATTAATATGGACCTCCGCAAAGTAACGCCTGATTCAATAAATACAAAAGAAGATAAAAAATTAAGAAAATATCGAGTGACGAAAGTGATTTCACTCCGGATTCCATTAAATTAGACGCCTAGAATTAGGGCCACTTGCACAGTTCAGGGTTTAAAAATGAAATCGGTAACCCTGGGTTAAGAATGACAGTTCCATACATTTTAACACTTGTTAACCCTAGGTTAGCAGTTAACTCAGAGTTAAGTAGCTAACCCAGGTCCGCGCAAGCCGGCCT
This sequence comes from Archips xylosteana, assembly GCA_947563465.1. Classification (NCBI taxonomy): domain Eukaryota; kingdom Metazoa; phylum Arthropoda; class Insecta; order Lepidoptera; family Tortricidae; genus Archips; species Archips xylosteana. Next base: position 23,621,954 of record OX387346.1, read on the forward strand.
TAGGCATTGTTAATAATCTAATTCCAGAGAAGTCGAAGGAAGAATACTTAAAAGCTTACGACGATTTCGACAAATGGAAAACTGCGAAAGGCGCAAAATCTGTATCCGAATCAGTGCTTCTGGGTCTATTTCGAGTATTTTTCTAGTAGCCTTGGTTTTTATTGTCTCGCAAAAGGTGAGAAAAGTAGAGTATACTCCTCGGGGATAAAACTGATTTTGCCTTGGGCGCGCTTAAATCCTTCACTACTCTCAGGACTCCATCTTAATTCCCTCGCTTCGCTCGGGAATCAACTAAGAAACCCCCTCGCTACGCTCGGGAGTTAAATCTGGAATCCCTCGTTTCGTTCAGAATTCAATATCGCGCCCGTGACATAATGCAGTGCTTTATCCCCTTGGTGTACAATCTACTATTTTTCATTGTCTAGTACCCATATTACAAGCTTTACTTAGTTTGGGACTAGGTTAATTGGTGTCAATCGTCCCAAAATTTACATATTTAATAAATACTATTTACTCATTTATTTATTCTTCCCTACACAGGAGTAATGCGGCCAGCGTTTTAGGGCTGATGCTTGCGAGCTCTTTCTTTATTTGCCTTGTAGAGTTTTTTAGGGTTCCGGAGCCTGACCTATAAAAATATTGCTTGTTTAATACGGACAGTATCATTATTATCATTAACAGTAAAATTAATAAGATTTGCAAGGATTTTTTCGTAACAGCTGAGGAGCCCTATCCTGGGCGTGTCCAACACGCTCTTGGCAGGTTTTTTCGTTGCACAAATTTTAATATGTGATTCAGTGTCGTTACAATAACAAATGTCAGTATTTTTCGTTATAATATTAATCTTATTTTTTTTTGTTTTTCATAGTAACTCGACCAATTATTGAATGAATTACTATTGAACAAAACAAATTTCACAATTTAAAAAAAAATCTTGAACTGATAATCGTGGTCTATTAACGATGTTGATTCACGTATCAAAATTTGTGCACTGATTAAAAAATTACCCTGTATAACAAAGTAAGATATTAGTCCACTGACTATATTAAAATCCAATTTTCCCTACAAAAAGACAAAGACATTGAAAGAATAACTTTAAACTACCTGGATCAGAAACAAAGTTCGAACAGCCCCAACAACACATTAGCATACAGAAATACGCTAAAACACCGCCATTGCGACGGCTTGTTGGCTTACTGATGGATATTTGCATGTTTATGATCGGTCTGTTTGTCTATAATGTATTTACTATTATTGGTGACTAGCTTTTGCTACACGCGCAGAATTCAAATTTATGGTAAAGTTTCTTCATCTCTTTCATTGAATAAAACAATTGAATCCGGCCAAGCAATATCCAAAAATAAATTATTAGGTGTCATAATCGTCATCGGTGTCAGTTAGTAAATATTATGTACTAGCTTTTGCCCGCGACTCCGTCCGCGTGGAATTAGTAATTTGGGCAGCTTATTTTTTTTATCAATTTGCTTTTTCATCAATTATGGCTCTCCTTAGTTCCTCGATATAAAAAAAATTACCCGCACCCCCCCCCCCCCGCAACCCCTCCCCCCTCACCGACCCCTCACCGAACCCCCCCCCCCCGCACACCCGCGTTCACATTCACCACCGTACCTACTCCCAAGTCACTACTTCTAAAAACTGTTCTATAAATTCTTAAAATAGACGTATCTTTCTTATTTGTGAACCGATTCAAATGAAACAAACACTAAATGTTAATCCAAGAAAATATCAACATATCAGTGAAAATCGCATCCGTCTAGGTTAAGCCGTTTCTGAGATTAGCGCGCACAAACGCACAGACAAACAGACAAACAGATAAACAGACAAACAGACAATAATTCTAAAAAACATTGTTTTGGGTTCTATTGCGCTAGTAAATAGCCCTAGTGGCCGTTTTTCTCAAATATCTTCAATGTACAGACACCGACTTGTTACAGATTATTATATGTATAGATAACCTGCATACACGTGCGAAGAAATTCAATGGTGTTTGTAAAGTTCCCAATCCGTACTTGGCCCGCGTGGGAACTACGGCCCAACCCCTCTCATTCTGCTAGGAGGCCTGGGCCCTGCAGTGGGACGTATATAGGCTGGCGATGATGATGATTGACCTACCGAGCGCGAAGCGTCTGTTTCAGTTTGACCAAAATCACTTTTGTATCTCTCCTCTCTTCTCTCTTCTTAGTCGTGCACTCTTGACAGAGTGGACTTGGTCATGCTTCGGTCGATCAACTCCTGCGCCACCGCTGCTCTCGCGACGCGTCGCCAAGTCGCCCGATGTCTGGCAGAGTGGGAGCAATCGTTTATTCTAGAGTGCGTCACAGTTTTGATGAGGTCTGTCCACCGAGTTGGGGAGCGCCCGCGAGATCTTTTGCCCTCGACTTTCCCCTGCACCACAAGCCGTTCCATGGAGTCCTCATTACGGGTGACATGTCCAAAGAACTTTTGTATATCTAAATTCTACAGCTGGAAAGGGCGCAGCGTGCGGTCATTAAGGTGATGCTCAAAAAACCGTTTCGTTTTCCCACTGACACACTTTACCGTATCTCCAAGTTGTTGAGTGTAAGACGTCTGTACATCTTAAAAGCCGTAATACGAGCGAACACCGTCGTCCCTACATTGCCGATTTACACTCAGTTGCTGACGAAGCGTGTGTTTAGAGTTCCCTTACCAAAGACCAGATCCGCTTTCGCAAAGCGTATCCCTGCCTACATGCACTTGCGTCTTTATAATTCTGTATGTAAGGTGCACAGTATCCAAAGCTTCACAGTGGGTAGACTCGTGATGGTTATGAGAAAGTGGCTCGAGACTTTGTCATATTATGATATGGAGGTCTTTCTTAACAACGGCCCCTAATTCCAGACATAAACACACACACACATGCACAAAAACATACACGCACACACACACACACACACACACACACACACACACACACACACACACACACACACACACACACACACACACACACACACACACACATACACACACTCGCACGCTTAAATATAAATTGTTCTGTAAATCTAGTTTAGTAGGTAATTTAGTTGTTTGTTTTTTATTATTTTTTGCTTCATTGTTCTTTGTAATTTTTTCTTTTTTTTTATAAATATTTTATATTTTTGTTCAACATCCACTTGTCCTCTGGCAAGCTTTATAGGTAAACTATATGTATAGTGCACTCCAAGGCCCCAAGATACAGGCGCTGCCTAGTTTGGGGTCTGCCAGATATTCTCCTTGTATATTGCTGATGTATGTTTTTTGGAAATAAAATTATTATTATTATTATGTTGGTACGGATTTCCGATCATGGGCCCATGGGGACCCGGTCATTTGAAAGGCATTCATGGGGCCGAAGCCAACATGAAGAGGCCTTTGGTACCATATAATATAAATGAGATGGGCGCAACTATGGAGGTCTATCCCCTAATACACCATGAGGATGTGCTAGCGGACAGTCCTCCACAGTTGCCAAACTATTGCCAGGTAGGAAGCGACATGGAATTGGCTATGGGGTTGGGATGTTGTGGACAGGATTACCGGGCTATGGAGTGAGATAACGGACACCTACCATTTCAATATCTCATAAACTGAACTTTTGGTAGGCGGTGACTCGCCATTCACTAAATGGGCCCCTCAAACTATTGCCCGCTCGAGGCAACAAGGCGGCAACATTGGTGTGAACGGCTAAGGATGGAGAGGTGTCCCTGGACTTTAAACTTCAAAATGCCAACTCGCCACTTACGGCCAAACACATCCATCCTTCGAGCATTTAGCTCTTGCGCTCCACTCTAGGCGGCCAACAAAGGCAAACTAGAGGCGGGGTGGGTGTGTAACTGTGTGTGAGTGTGTGTGTAAGCGCATGTGTGTATGTGTACCCCTGGAGGTCTCGGGTTCGTGGTGTCGCTACGCACCAACAGCTCGCCACATGCCGCCCTGCGATGACTGACTGCACTGGTGACACGACAACACCAGCGGGCGATGGGGTCGTCACATCCCTACGCCTTTTGACTGACTGCGCTGGTGACACCACAACACCAGCGGGCGATGGGATCATCACATCCCTACGCCTTATTATTATTATTATTAAATGTTAATTACAGGTTGCATTTTTTGACTAATTTTGGTAAACAAAATCTGGGCAGGTTTAATATTAGGTACAGTCAAGGAATAAGACAACTTACGAGACGGGACTTAAGGACACGCGATTCTTTAAGATCTTTTTTTAAAGAAATAGGTATCCTAACCCTGCCGTCGTTGTATATATTTGAAATAATCATGTATGTAAGAAAAAACATATGTGATTTTCCCACTAACGTCGATAAGCCAAAGGTTACTAGAAACACAGGGAAGCTTAAAGTTCCATCTTACAGACTGGCTAAAACTAAAAAGTCGTTTCTGGGAAGATGCATACGTTTTTATAATAAAATTCCGAAAACAATAACCGAACAAACTGATACAAAATTCAAATCCATTGTGAAGAAGACATTAATATCTAAGGCGTACTATAAAATTAATGACTATATCATGGACAGGGATGTTTGGAAATAATTCCGATCCGCATTGGCGATCTCTAGTCTCAAATAGCGTATCTACTGTGTTAAAAAATTTAATTGTATTAAATACTTTAGATGTATGTCATTTAATAACAATGTAGAACTGATTGAAAAAAATATACCTTGTTGAGTTTCTTGCCGGTTTCTTCTCAACAGGGTTTTTTCCGAACCGGTGGTAGATTTTTCGACGTTCATAGGAGCATCAATTTGATGCCTAAATTGAATAAAGAATTTTGACTTTGACTTTGACTTTGAATTTAATTTCCTACCTACCTAAGTTTGAATATCGTACGGCAAACTGTCACCATAAGAGCTAGCAACGATGTTGTTTTGACGTGTTGCAATTGAAATTTCGACCTTAATGCATTGCGAATATTACACGACAATTTTACCAAATGGTTAGGGAATTAAATTCCTTGACTGTACATGAATTGTTTTCGGTGCTGCATTTTTTTTTTCAAAATGGCTGAGTGTTGTCCACATTAATAATAATAATAATAACAACACATGTTCACATTAAGGTGAACATTATTCAGTTTTAAGCTAAACAAGAACCTCTAATCGTCAATACAATGAAACTAAGTCAAAAAATTCTCAAACATAAACTCCATAAATAAATAATATGGAATAACAAATAAAATTTTGATGTGCTAAATATACGATTGTGTTATCCGGTGCCAGTTAAGGATTTAAAAAGCGCTTGAAGTCTTGAAAAGAAAATCGTCAAAGCTTTATATTGCCTAGCTAATGCTGTGGCCACGAAACCGGCATACTTTACTATCTCTTTTATATAATAAGTAGCTGTTACCCGCGACTCCGTACGCGATGAATAGGGGTATAAGATATAGCCTACGACCTATTATTCTCAGAACCACCGAATATGGAGAAAAAACTTTCATAAAAATCGGTCAAAATCGGAAGAGTTCAATAACAAACACCGTGACACGAGATTTTTATATATTAGACTAGCTTTTGCCCACGACTCCGTCCGCGTGGAATTAGTAATTTGGGCAGCTTATTTTTTTTATCCAATTCGCATTTTCATCAATTATGGCTCTCCTTAGTTCCTCGATAAAAAAAAATTACCTGCCCCCCCGCAACCCCCGCACCCTCCAACCCGCTCCCCCCCCCCGCACAGCAACCCCACACCCTCCACACCCCAAGAACCCCCCCCGCACCGCTCCGCACCCCCCGCACACCCCCCAAACAGCACCCCCCGCACACCCGCGTTCGTCCTAAGTCAAGCGTGCCTATAGAAGTTGTACTTCAAAAACCCCCGCACCTCCTCCCCCCACAACCCCCCCGCCCCACCGGTGTTTTTGTCAAATATCTTGAAAACGGTGCATCCTACGGCAAAATCAATGAAATTTTCATCCCCCTTTAATTCCCCCACACCCCCTCCCCGAACCCTCACCCCCGTGTGTAGCGTAATGATATATAGCCTATAGCCTTCCTTGACAAATGGGCTATCTAACCCTGAAAGAATTTTTCAAATCGGAGCAGTAGTTCCTGAGATTAGCGCCTATAGAATCGATGTTTTACATCAAAAACCCCCGATTTTGAAACATTCTACAGCTCCGCTCCGCTCCTATTGGTGTTAGCGTAATGATATATCCTATAGCCTTCCTAGATAAATGGGCTATATAACACTGAAAGAATTTTCAAATTTGAGCAGTAGTTCCTGAGATTAGCGCCTATAGAAGTTTTACTTCAAAAACCCCCGATTTTGAAACATTCTTCCGCTCCGCTCCGCTCCGCTCCTATTGGTGTTAGCGTGATGATACATAGCCTATAGCCATCCTCGATAAATGGGCTATCTAACACTGAAAGAATTTTTCAAATCGGAGCAGTAGTTCCTGAGATTAGCGCGTTCAAACAAATAAACAAACTCTTCAGCTTTATAATATTAGTATAGATGAATTTAAACTCAAATTTAATAGAAAGTTTTAAAATCATGCCAGTAGATCAGAAATCTATGTTTCCTGTGTAATCAAACGAAGAAAGAAAAAATTATACTGCATGTCGCTCTTGGAACTGAGACAAATCTAATGACACTTCATACTTCAAAATCCATCGAGCCGTTTAGGCTGCGACGGGCAAAAGAATGATACATACGTACATAAATACTTACATGCGCTGGAGAAACTACAACGACCGGATAGCCTAGCCTAGTTGTTAGAGAACCTGACTACGAAGCTTGAGGTCCCGGGTTCGATTCCCGGTCGGAGCAGATATTTCTGTGAAAAATATGAATGTTTATGCTCGAGCCTTGAATGTGTAATATGTATTTAAATATCTATTTATTCATCTTTATAAGTATGTTTATCCGTTATCTAGTAACCATAGTACAATCTTTGCTTAGTTTGTCAATTGTCCCACGATTAAAAAAAAATAACCCTCCTTATGTCCTGTGTCGGTTAAAAATTCTAAATTTCACTTGACACAGCTTATTTACTGGCCCGCGCAGAAAGTGTACGAGCGACGTACGAGTACATGTTTTATGCATTACGTACTGTTTGCGTCTAAACGGGCGGCTGAAGCAACCGAAATTAAATTTCGCATGCAAACGTCATGAGCGGTTTATCCGCAGTGCCGCTTCTTACAGCGAGTGCGCTGTTTACCGCGCTTTGATTATTATCAGTATTAATATGTATACACAAACAGCGTTCGGGAAGCTCCGCAATATCTTGTCATCCAATATACCGCAGTGTCTCAAGTCAAAAGTCTTTGACCAGTGTGTGTTGCCAGTGATTACTTATGGCACTGAAACGTGGCCGCTAACGATGGGCCTCATAAGAAAGCTCAAAGTCACTCAGAGGGCGATGGAGATGGCTATGCTTGGAGTTTCTCTGCGGAATCGCATTAGAAATGATGAGATCCGCGCAAGAACTAAAGTCACGGACATAGCTCGAAGAATCGCTAGACTTAAGTGGCAGTGGGCAGGTCACATCGCCCGTAGAACTGATGGCCAATGGGGCCGAATGGTTCTCGAGTGGCGTCTGCGGACCGGAAGACGCAGCGTAGGTAGGCCTCCAACAAGATGGAGTGACGACCTGGTTAAGGTTGCGGGATCGCGTTGGATACCGATGTCACGGAACCGATCTGTTTGGCGAGCCTTGGGGGAGGATTATGTTCAACAGTGGACGTCTTTCGGCTGAAATGATGATGATGATGAGTCGGCAGAAGTCCCCGACTTATTTATTGGCTGAATCTCTGACGTAGGATAGAGATAGCGTCTCTCACACCAAAGGTTTGCCCGTAAAATTTTAAAAGTTCCGTACCTCCGTCTAATATTTTATTTTAAAAATAGTTCAGTCAAAAGATCGATAAAAAATGCTTAAAAAACACGTTTCTTGCATGACGACGCCCTTTTTTTTTACTAGTTTTCTTTGGTGTCCCACTGCTGGGCAAAGACCTCTCCTCCCTTGCTCCACTCTTGCCTATTAAGCGCAAGCTCCTGTCATCCCACGTGATAAACATCTAGGTCGTCCTTGCATCTCCGCTTTGGTCTGTCGGTATTACAATATCCATCGCTAGGGATCCATTCTGTGACAACTTTGGCCCAACGTTCCGGGTTCATTCGACAGACATGACCAGCCCAGTCCCACTTCAACTTGGCCGTCTTTACGCCCACGTCAACAATACGAGTTATAGAGTGCTGCTCAGTATTTCTAGTCTGGTCGGTCCTTCGGACTCCAACAATGCTTCTTTCCATTGCTCGTCGGCAAACCTTGAGTTTGGACTTCTGAGCCTCTGTAAGTGACCACGTTTTCGCGTCGTAAGTAGGTGCCTTTCAATGTTTATTTTATTTTTAATAGGTATTAATTGTTAAAGAGGCCACTTTAATACACAATAAGTGAAAAGTTCAAGTGTCTAGCTATTACGGTTCAAGATATAAAGCCTATAACAGACAGACAGACGGACGGACAACGGTGTCTCAGTTGGCTCCCTTTGAATATGGAACCGTAACAACTGACCTCTATAAAAAAATATAATGATCATTGAAATACCATCGCCGTCGACGGCGCTACAAAGCCTTCTAATTCTGTTAAGCAGCTTGTTTGATCTAGGGCTTAACAAATTACCCAACCCGCCCCTCGGACATTGGCCCTATCCGCAATTAGGTACACACATTATTTACTTTATACCCAAGCGAGAACCAAACTCCCGACTCAATACCCATTGTTCCGGAAGCGAAAACATTTATCTATTATTACGATCATTATGAAGTCCGTAACTCGATGTTATCTACCAAACTAGAGCACAATATTTTAGTTTGCGCGTTGGCAACACATTTGGATCCTATTTGTTTTGAGTTGGGTGGAATTGGAGTTAGCGGGCATTTCGGGATTTAGTTTAATATTGATTTAAGGCATCTGAAAATGGATGAAATTTGCTCTTAAAATATGGCGGAAGACACTGCGGAAGACTATGTTTTAGTAACCTTTACACGCTGGTTTCCTTTTGGGAGCCACTTGGGTTGGCGGTTAATAAGTAAATAGGTTAATCTCTAATATATAAAGATCTCGTGTCACGGTGTTTGTTACCGAACTCCTCCGAAACGGCTTGGCCGATTCTTATGAAACTTTTTTCACTTGATTCTGTAGGTCTGAGAATAGGTCGTAGGCTATTTTTTAAACCTCTATTCTTCGCGGACGGAGTTGCGGGCAACAGCTAGTTAAGTATAATAATGTGCATTTATTTATCTACAATCCTACCAATATTATTAACGCGAAAGTTTGTAAGTATGGATGGATGTTTGTTACTCTTTCACGCTAAAACGGTTTGACGGATTGTGATGAAATTTGGCCCACAGATAGCTTATAATCCGGATTAACATATAGAATACTTTTATCCCGGAAAATTGTATAGTTCCCGCGGGATAGCGATAAACGAATTCTTCGCAGACGGAGTCGCGGGCAGCAGCTCGTACAATATAATACAATCCAATGGCTCCTTACTGTACAACACAAAGAAAACAATACAGACAAACAAGTAAGTACATGGAAAAAATATACAACAACAAAATATAATATATCTATATACTAGGTTTTTCCAAACTCGTCCATCTGTTTTAAACGTAAAATTGTAACAAACACAAGCACGCAAGCACACACATCATGCTCAAAAACATTCAAAGTCAAAGTTATTTATTGCCAGTACATAGTGTGAATAACAAAGATCTTATGATTCGCATTTACAATATTAGTACGATTAGTATGGATATGGATTCAAGTGTTAAATATTTTAAATTATTAACAAACATTATAGACCTTACAAAACAGCACTATTTGCTGAAAGCGTATTCGGCATGGCATCCAAGATCTTCAACAAGCTTCCGAAGAACATACTGATGACCGAGAATGTTCATGATTTTAAAAAAACAACTTTTCAACTTTCTGGCTGTTAAAGCTTAGGTACTATTCCTTGGATGAGTATATGCGTGATACTTTATGTATGTAAATACTTTATTTTACATAGAACACAAAAAACAATACAAAAAACAAAACAAATAGAGTACATGCAGATCTGTGTATTTATTACTTCGTTGTTTTGTGAAATTTGTTTATTTGTATGAATTTGTGTGTACTTTCTTGTATTTGTGTGTCTTGTAAAAGTGAATAAATGTCATCTTTCTTTCTTTACAAAAGCGAACCTATCCCTAAAAGGGATCTTTTCAAGCTAACCTGGTATGAAATGAAAAACTTAAAAGATAGGCGAACAGTAATTTATGTACAGTCAAGTGTAAAAATATGGGTGCACACAACTTGCTCATAAATATGTCTCATAGCCCATATTATGTCGTCGAATTAAGGTATATAACGATGGGAGGATTAAATCCGTACAGAGAGAAGAAAGGAATATATAACATATAAATAATAATAATATATTTGACGACCAGATGGCCTAGTGGTTAGAGAACCTGATTACGAAGCTTGAGGTCTCGGGTTCGATTCCCGTGTCGGGGCAGATATTTGTATGAAAAATACGAATGTTTGTTCTCGGGTCTTGGGTGTTTAATATGTATTTAAGTATGTATCTATCTATATAAGTATGTTTATCCGTTGCTTAGTACCCATAACACAAGCTTTGTTTAGCTTACTTTGGGACTAGGTCAATTGGTGTGAATTGTCACGTGATATTTATTTATTTATTTAAATAAATACGCAAAATAAACAACAATTAGTGACTTACGTTTAACAGCTTTTAGACTGTAGGTATATTAATTTAGTGCATGACTAAATATTCATATTTGTATGCCCTTGGGCGCAGCATAGTGATACAAGTCTATGATCATTTTACCATCTATGTAAACTATGTTTGACAAATAAATTATTTGTACTTGTATTTATACAATTTTGATGCCGTTAAATTGGCAGTTATTGACCTAATAGTCTAGCTATTAAATAACAGACAGATATTAAACAGAGTGTAGTTTTAACAGTGCAAATCAAAATTGGCGTACGTAGGTACTTTAGAGCCGTCAAAACGCAATTGTTCTATAGATTCTGTATAGCCTGTATTTCTATACAGAATCAATGAAACAATTGCGTAAAATCTAAATGGTGATACAAAATTAGTGTTCCTAATTCTGTTAATGCTGGCCAACTGGGCATTGACTCAATTGTTAAAATTAGTCCGATAAAATTTAGAATGTTCTTAGTTGAAACATGGACACCTCAAATTAAATAGGATTAATGAAAACAAGACGAAGCCGCGAAGAAGATTAGACTGATATGGGCCTCATATGAAAGCTCAAAGTCACTCAGAGGGCAATGGAGCGGGCTATGCTCGGAGTTTGTCCGCGGGATCGCATTAGAAATGATGAAATCCGCGCAAGAACTAAAGTCACGGACATAGCTCGAAGAATCGCCAGACTCAAGTGGCAGTGGGCGGGGCACATCGCTCGTAGAACTGATGGCCGATGAGGCAAAAAGGTTCTCGAGTGGCGAAATACAAAATAATGTGATATACAATACACAATACAATATTAAAATTATAAAATGCACAACAGATGTATGCGTAGCCCGATTGCCTTTTCCACTTTCCTGTAAAGCGAAACGAAAAAGAAGAAAAAACATCAGACAGAAGATACAATAGCGTAGCTCGTGCGTGTTAGGGCCTAGGATGATGATGAATGACCCCGACTTTATCGTACCTGTATTTTTGAAATAATCGCTTTTTTTCCCGCCGTATCGCCGCGTTAGAGCCGCAATCGTCAAAATTCGCAAACAAACGATGGAGCGTAATGTTTTCTCTGCAGGATGCGGACACGACTCCCATGAATCATTTATAAATGCAAATGTCCGCGCTACCAACTACCCTGCACAGTCGGAAACAAAGAACAGTAACCGCAGGCAAGATGGCTGCTGGGGTATTAAGGTTGAACAATCGAAGGTTGCTCTGTCTCACTCTAAAGTAGCTCTGGCTTGCATGTAGAACTCTAGCTCAATTAAGTATTTTAAAATCGAGACAAATGCCTGCTTATTTGGTACCACAGGCAGCTCACTTCATTTATTTGCTCATCGTTAACGTTGATTGTCATTCTTTTCTCTTCGGCAGTTATCACTGGAAAATTAACTTTGTGACTGCTATTAACACCGTTAGCGTTAAGCCGGGTGGTGGGAGAATATAGCATATGTGAAAAGTAATTATCGAATCTGTTACCTAGGTAGTAACTTTTAAAATGCGTTTCACAGGACTGAATTCATGAAAATCTATTTCGAAGTAATTAGTGAAAAGATTAGCTGTTGAATAAGAAAAAAAAACATTTTTGCCATGCTTTTTGCATTTGAATAGGTACGTACCATAATGTTCTATCGTCGTCATTTTTCTAATTTCGAAGCGATTCCTAAATAACGTACAAATGCGAGTCGAACTCGTGCACCGAAGGTTACATAATGTAAATTTGTAGGCATGCCAAAATACGCAATAAACAGTAAAAACAAATCCAGTGTAAGCAGACTGCTAAAGAATTTCAAATGTAAGTTCGCACATAAATTCCGAAAAACTCGGAGGTGGTGTGAGCCCGAACTCATCTCACGACCCTATGCTTGGTCAAACAACTAGGCTAGGCTATTACGACTTTTAGTTGTATTAAATACTTTAGATGCATGTTATTTAATACCAAAAAATATACCTTGTTTGAAAAAAAATATACCTTGTTGAGTTTCTTGCCAGATTCTTTTCAACAGGGTTTTTCCGAACCAAAAACATCAGTTGATGCCTAAATTGAATAAATAATTTTTGACTTTGACTTTAACTGACAAGTTTAAAACGTAATAGTTAACGTACTGTTTAAAATCTGGTGCTGCGTAACCACGATTATTCGTTCGGTTATCTTTAACGTATTGGAGCGGGCTTTGGCGCATCAACGATTTATACGGCGCGTTCGTTGCGACTGCGTAATTTACGCGGATTAACGGCCGTCAGTTGACGCTTGCGTAAAAATATGTTTTTGTCCCGTCTGGAAATTATAGGTTCATTTTTACAAGTTAATGGCAATTTTTAACGCCGCTGAGCAATTCGTTTTTAACCCCCGGCACAAAAAGCACCCCTCTTTTATAAGTTTGACCGCTATGTCTGTGTGTGTGTGTGTGTGTGTGTGTCTCTGTCTGTGGCATCATAGCTCTGACACGGGTGAACCAATTCGGATGCGGTTTTTTTTTTATTTGAAAGCAGGTTTCTTGGGGTTCTTAGAGATGTTTCATCAAAATTGGTTCAGCCGTTTCAAAGTTATCAGCTCTTTTGTAAGCTTTATTTTCAAAATATGTGTGGCTAAATTGCGTCGGGGTTTTAAAAATTTTTAATTTATATTTATTACTAGCTTTTGCCCGTGACTTCGTCCGCGTAGAATTCCAATTTGTGGTAAAGCTTCTTCATCTCTTTCATTGTATAAAACAAAAATCCGGCACCGGCAACATCCATCATTATTATCATTTCATCATGAGTATCAGTTAGTGAATATTATAAATCCCGTTTATTCCCTATCCCGCGGGAATTTCAACAAATTTGTCCTTATTCTTTGCAAAATTACACTTATTTTTATCCCGCGGGTATTTTGCATTTTCCCCGAGAAAAGTAGCCTATGTCCTTAAAGCTTTCTACCGATAAAAGAACTTTTAAAATCAGCCGCGTAGTTGAGTTCACTTATTTTTTTCCCGTGGGAATTTTGATTTTTCACGGAGAAAATAGTCTATGTAAGTAAGGGTTAGTGTAGCTACTCACTAATAGGTGAAAGAAATTTTCAAATCAGCCCTGAAGTGAAATTCACTTCTTAATATCCCAGGGGAATTTTGCATTTTACCGAATAAATAGTAGGTAGCCTATACCAATAAAGGATAGTGAAGCTTTCTATTGGTGATTTTTTTTTAAACTCAGCCCCGAAGTTAATTTTACTATTTTCTATACCGCGGGAATTTTGCATTTATCCGGAAAAAAGCATCCTATGTTAACCAAGGACAGTGCATCTTTTCTATTGGTGTAAGACATTTTAAAATGAGCTCCGAAGTTGAATTTTCTTTTTTCTATCCCTTGGGAATTTTGCATTTCCCCGGAAAAAAGTAGCCTATGTCAATAAAGGATAGTGTAACTTTTTACTGGTAAAAGTTTTTTTTTTTAATCGGCTCGGAAGTTTCAGAGATTATCTATCCCACAGGAATTTCCAAAAATCCTGCAATAAGTTTTTTTGTTGTTATGGTCATTTTCGTTAATACTGTATTTGAAAAGATTAGTAATTGTAGTTACGGAGATATGGTCCAGTTGATTTGAGTACCTACATATATAAATCCTGATTTAACTTTATCCCGTGGAAATTTTCAAAATTCTTTACATTCGCTTTATATTCTAATAGTCTAATTGCATGCCCAATTTGTACAGTTTAGTAATCTTCGTTATGGGCATAGGGTCACTCTTGATGAAATATATAAATCCCGATTATTCCTTATCCCGTGGAAATTCCGGAAAATCCTTTCTTATCGGATGCCTACGTCATACAAAGAACACACCCTCCACGTTTTAGGTCTCTACATACAGCGGTTTAGGCTGTGCGTTAATCCGGCAGTCAGTCATTTAGGACTTCAGGACAAAGCATTTTATATGTATTTGCATTGCACCAAGCTTTTATGCGAGTTCAACAATGATATTTGAATACTCAATTCGATTTTATTCGAAAAAGGTTGAACTCGCATAAAAGCTTCATCATCATCATCATTTCAGCCGTAGGACGTCCACTGCTGGACATAGGCCTCCCTCATTGACGTCCAATCATTACGGTTGGAAGCGACTTGCATCCACCCTGAACCTGCGGCCTTCACCAAAACGTCCGTCCATCTCGTTGGTGGACGTCCCACGCTGCGCTTGTAAAAGCAAAAGCTTGGTGAAATGCAAATACTTAATACATATAATTAGCTATTATCAGAGATCAGATCAAGACGTGGTTGACAAACGTAGACAAAAATGGTTTGCAATATTTGAAGTTTCGTTTCGTTTACAATGTGTCAAAATAAAATGTAATTTAAATCAAAAGCACTAAGGAGTATTAATATCAACTTCGAAGCAAATCACCCCCAAAATAACTTTCTACTACTTTTTGACTCCGTCAAAGGATGAATTTCAATAAAATACGAAACACGTCTTCCATCAATTTTGTTAAAGAATGTTTATGCAAAATTTGAAGTAGATTGGACCAAGGAATCACGATGTCTCATACAAACTTTGCCCCCCTTTTTTACCCCCTTAGAAGTAGAACTACGGAAAATCCTTTCTTATCGGATGCCTACGTCATACAAAGAACACACCCTCCAAGTTTCAGGTCTCTACGATCAGCGGTTTAGGCTGTGCGTTGATCCGTCAGTCAGGACAAAGGATTTTATATGTATAGATTACATTTTGTTCCTTGTTTATCTGGGACTGCATGTTTCACTGACAATTTGAAGTTAAATATTACTATCTGGCGGCTAGCGGTTTGACCTATTGGCCTTCCGAGCAGAGCATCGTGGGTTCAAATCCCAGCTCGCGCCTCTGAGTTTTTCGGAATTTATGTGCGAAATTAAATTTGAAATTTACCATGAGCTTTACGGTCAAGGAAAATCGGCGTCATCGTGAGGAAACCTGTATACACCTGCGAAGAAATTCAATGGCATGTCTGAAGTTCCCAATCCACACTGTCCACACTCCACACTGAGTCTGTTGAACTTGATATCAGTACGAATAAATGTCAAAATCCCGTTAACATTACGTGACATGTTGTTGTGTGCGTGACCTCTCTCAACTCTCGTGTCGTGGCGTTAACTATACCTATGTTGACTTTCCATTTTTGACTATTTTCATTAAATGCTAAGTAGTATCGTGATCGATACCAGTAGTGGCATGTCATCATAAAACATATCACGTGCATGGAGCGAATGCATTCACCTGTGATAGTTGCCGGCGGCGGCCAATTGATTGAACAGGTCACGACTGTACATAATGGTCAGCTTTATCTCTTGCCATCGACAGTGATGATATGTTTCAAGCATTGCGATTTTTTTATTTTAAATTAAAGATAACTAATGTGAAAGGCAGAGAGGGCTATGTTAGGATTTGATTTTACATCAAAGAGGTTTACATTATTTATGTCAGGTATGTCACGCCAAGTAGAACAACCAGTTAAATATAGCTCTGCTCGGGCAGAAACTCGGTACCAAGCATTTTCCCAGAGATAAGACCAAGCTAGATCAATTTTTCATCCCCGAAAACCCCCAAATACCAAATTTCATCGAAATCGTTGTAGCCGTTTCCGAGATCCTGATTATATATGTGCGGGGGAGGGGAGGTGGGGGAGGGGGTTCAGGAGGTCTCAAAGGGGGGATAAAAATTTCATTGATTTTGCCGTAGGATGCACCGTTTTCAAGATATTTGACAAAAACACCGGAGGGGTGGGGGGGGTGAGAGGGGGGAGGGGATGCGTGCGAGGGAGCGCGGGGGTACTAAAGGGGGGATGAAAATTTCATTGATTTTGCCGTAGGATGCACCGTTTTCAAGATATTTGACAAAAACACCGGAGGGGGTGGGGGGGGGGGGGGGTGAGTCACGTTAAACTTTCGTCCGTAAACCGACTTTACAGACAACCGGCTTTTCCTGTTCTGTGCTCCCAATAGGGAACGTGCAAATAGACGGTGCTGCCAACTGGTGCCATAAGGGTGCCATCAATTTGAATGTTTTACATTGATAAGTTTGTTTTACTGTCCGCATAGTGTCTCTTCTGTCGCATTAGTGCTGCCGCCTATAGTTACTGCACGTTCCCTATAATACTTTTTCTAACAAAAAAGTAAAAAAGAATAAACTTGACGTTTTCTCATGAAAAATAAACTTAAAAAAAAAAACAAAAAATCTTGAAAAAAACGTGGAATCGAACCGAGGTCGGCTGGATCCGCGACCACCCGATTCCTAATGTGCCATTGTGATCTGCTCGAAGTTGGCGAAATTTAGCTTTATATTCTAATGCAAACAAAAATAGCCGGAAAACACGAGTAAAAGCGATTTTCTGAAAATGAAACATAGCTAGATCAGTTTTTCGTCCCCGAAAACCCCTACATACCAAATTTCATCGAAATCGTTGGAGCCGTTTCCGAGATCCTGATTATATATATACAAGAATTGCTCGTTTAAAGGTATTAGATAGATTCAATCAAAAGCATTATAGAATTCTTACCCTTTTATTGCTATTAGCTTGCTAAGCTCTAACAGGCTAACCTCTGAGTTTCTCTGCGGGATCACATTTTTGAAATCATGAAATCCGCGCAAGAACTGAAGTCACAGACATAGCTCGAAGAATCGCCAGACTCAAGAGGCAGAAGGCAGGGCTCGCTCGTAGAACTGATGCCAGATGAGACCAAAAAGGTTGTAGAATGGCATCTACAGACCGTAAAACGCAGTCTGGTAAATGTCGCAGGAATGCGTTGAATACGGATTAACTTTTGTTCCTAAAAATGTTGGCGCGTCACGTATCAGAGTTTCCAAAAATTTCAGACTGAAAAAATGCACTTCTGTATAACCCGCCGTAATTTTCCATTCGCCATTCATTTTTGTGACTCGCTCATTCATTCGGTCTTCCTTTCATTGCGACAACGGATCGACTGGCTAACTTATATTGGAAAACTTTAGCAGACAATCCATACGATTTCGGAGCACAATAATTGTTTACGGAATGGCTTTTTTTATTCGGTGAAGGATTTTTGATTTGAAAATGAAGGGCTTTATGGAACACGTGTTGTTTATTTTTACCTATATACTCTCGTGTCTCTTTTACTCAGTATTCATTTTTAACTGAAAAAAGGGGGCAAATCGTGCAAAGGAAAAAAGAAGAAGATTGAAGTTTAAGCACTTACTACTACCACGTAACAGATTCGACGTCCTTCTTGTTAGTTGTAGATTTTGGCGTCAATTTTTTTTTGGTTTATACTTGTGATGCTTAGTTGATGACAGGATGATTGAAGAACAACGTGTAAAGTAATTATTGAATTATTTTTATGCAAAACAACCCTACTACATGCAGTTTAAACTATATAAACTTATTAAATACAACAGCGTACTACTAGTTTACGGTTATTGTAAGGGCGTAAGTCAGTGTGCGCTCGTTAGCAGCAAACGGCGAAGAGTGACATTCAAATTCGATGCATCTGCTTTCCCCGCGCGGTGCATTAGAAGGCCGTAAGATTAGGGTTCTTTAACATTAGTTATCGGAGAATTGCCAGACTTGAGTGACAGTGGCACATTGCTCATAGAACCGACGGCTGATGGGGTAGTCATGTTTTACTGTGGCGACCACGCGCTATCTTATAAAGGTCACAGGAATCATTTGAGTACCTCTTTGAGGGAAAGTTGTCCAGCAGTGGACGTCTTATGACTGACATGATGAACAGACTCGACACTCAAGTTTGACAGTCCTTAAGTGAACACTTTTATCTTATCAGCTAGCTCACCGGCAACGGTGTTTGCAGAATTCGCAGAACATATTTTTGAGTAACACTTACCAGAGATAATGTACTCGTAATTACTACATAAGTTTCGACGACAGGCGGTGAGAAAGTATTTTGTTTTTTATTGTCAGAGGGATGCAACTGAGCAAGCGGGTCATCTGATGAGAAATTATCAGCACCATCCATAAATATTAACAACTCAAAGAGAGTCACTGATCTGTTGCCAGGCTTTAAAAAGTCAAAGTCAAGTCAAAGTCGAAACTCTTTATTCAATTTAGGCATCAATTGATGCTCCTATGAACGTCGAAGAATCTACCACCGGTTCGGAAAAACCCTGTTGAGAAGAAATTGGCAAGAAACTCAACAAGGTATATTTTTTTCAATCAGATCTACATTGTTATTAAATTATATAATAAATAAATAAATATTAGGGAACAATCTTACACAAATCGACCTAGTCCCAAACTAAGCAAAGCTTGTACTATGGGTACTAGACGACGATAAACATACTTATATAAATAAATAAATACTTAAATACATAGAAAACATCCATAACTCAGGAACAAATATTCGTGCTCATCACACAAATAAATGCCCTTACCGGGATTTGAACCCAGGACCTCTTGCTTCGTAGGCAGGGTCACTACCAACTAGGCTAAAGTGGTCGTTAAATCGATCGGTCGATATACATCTAAAGTATTTAATACAATTAAAATTTTTTAACACAGTAGATACGCTATTTGAGACTAGGGATCGCCAATGCGGATCGGAATTATTTCCAAACATCACTGTCCATGATATAGTCATTAATTTTATAGTACGCCTTAGATATTAATGTCTTCTTCACAATGGATTTTGAATTTTGTATCAGTTTGTTCGGTAATTGTTTTCGGAATTTTATTATAAAAACGTATGCATCTACCCAGAAACGACTTTTTAGTTTTAACCAGTCTGTAAGATGGAACTTTAAGCTTCCCTGTGTTTCTAGTAGCCTTTGGCTTATCGACGTTAGTGGGAAAATCACATATGTTTTTTCTTACATACATAATTATTTCAAATATATACAACGACGGCAGGGTTAGGATACCTATTTCTTTAAAAAAAGATCTTAAAGAATCGCGTGTCCTTAAGTTATATATCGCTCTGATAGGCCTCTTTTGCAAAATAAAAATTGATTCAAAGTCTGCAGCAGATCCCCATAAAATAAGGCCGTATGAAATGATGCTATTGAAGTAGGAATAATACACCAACCGTGCCGTCGCCACATCGGTTAGCTGCCGTATCTTTCTGACTGCAAACGCAGCAGAGCTCAACCTATTCGCAATTGCTGTGGTGTGCGATCCCCACTGCAATTTAGAGTCCAGTGTTATTCCTAAGAATACCGTTGATTTTACAAATTTAATACTTTGACCGTTAAGTTTTATATTTGAGACCGAATTTGAATGAGGCGGATTTAACAATGAAAATTAAATACATTTTGTTTTCTTAGGGTTTAGTAACAAATTGTTGGCAGCAAACCATGCGGATATCATGGACAGAGTTTCATTGAGTTCAGTGAAATCGGTGTCTTTTCTACTAACTTTGAACAGTAAAGAGGTGTCGTCAGCAAACATAACTATCCCTGATTTCTGACTCACCGTATAAATTAGGTCATTTACGTAAACCAAATACAAGAATGGCGCTAGAATAGATCCTTTCGACCACGGATCCCTCCGGTACCGTTCCATTAACCGACCTTTTGTTTTCTCTGTGTGAGGTAAGATTTGATGAGTTCTAAAGCGAGGTCACGAATACCATAGAAATTTAATTTACGAATTAAAGTGTCATGATCCACACAATCAAAAGCTTTCGAAAGGTCGCAGAATACACCTATAGCATCATGTGATTCCTCCCAAGCTTGTAATATGAATTTAACTAAACTGTAGCCCGCATCTGTAGTAGATCTACCTTTCGTGAATCCGAACTGCTGTGGATGCATGATTTTATGTGAATTAAAATGTGACATGAAAGAAGAAGAAGAAGAAGAAGTGTTGAAAGCCCAAATGTCATAGTTGTCTTGAAACACTGCTGCTGGAAGTTGATTCCACAGTTTCACTGTAAGTGGCAGAAAGTGCCGACGTAAACGTACAGCGGTGGACCGCCGTTCATCGAGATGGTGACGTATCACTTGTATAGGGGAGAGTAACATATTGAACCGGCGCTTAAATTGGACCACTTCTGTATTTCTACCAAATTACACTATTTATTTACACTGGCAACAAAAAAGGAAGCGATGATGCAATATGGCGGACTATTTGTGGCGCTGTCATCGCTTCATTTTTGTTGTCAGTGTAAATAAATACTGTAATTTGGTAGAAATACGGATGTGGTCCAATTTAAGCGCCGGTTCAATATAGGTTATTCTCCCTTAAGTTGGGCTGTTGAATTGAGATTTACTGGGTACTAGGCATTTAGAAGTGTAAGTCGGTACCTATCTACAGAAACAAGCAGACTGAGGTTTAAACACAGCCAGACAACTTCAACATAAAAAGACCTCAATTTCTCGCCCGCGCTTTAAAATAAAGCCGATCACTTTAGAGCAATACGATCACTAAACAGAAATGATCAGCATCCACTATATTTTATTAGGGTATGACAGAAGTGAGAAGGGATGTTTTCGCAATATCGCTCAATGGCGGCTCGGCCATTTCTTTTATGGCATTTTGAGCGCTCGCCCTTCGCTTAAACGGGTTGCCATAAATCAACATTTTTATTCCCGACTTGCGTGTTTGGGGTTTGCGTCACTATATTTTTATTTGCGGTAATTTACCGGGACGGGACATCTTGTCGTGTTTATGGCGTTATGGCATTATTTATAATTTTGTCTATTGTGGAGTAGTCGCTGGGATGCTTAGGGTTTTTCCTGTGTTTATTTGGGCTGAGTGACGTTGGATCTTGTTTGAACACGCGCAGTACGATGTAACCTTTCATCTTTAGCATTGCAGTGACTATGGAATTATGACGTCAAAATGTTTAACGCTTCTTATAATATTTTATATATCATTTTATCATTGCCTTCGAACTTAGGTACTTTAAAATTCAGTCCTATTTATTTTTTTTGCATTTGTTCTAGCTAATTTGAAACCCGTTATTTTACAGATGTTACAGGTAGCTGCGAAAAAATACCTTTTTATACAGTAACTAGCTGACCTAGCAAACGTTGTTTTGCCATATAAATTATACCAAATACAGACAAAAAAGTTTCATAAAAATCGGTCAAGCTGTGTCGGAGGAGTTCGATAACAAACACCGTGACACGAGCTTTTTATATATTAGAATATGTTATTTCTCTAGCCTAAACAACTTTATTTAGGCAGCGGTGTGCCCGAAGAAACGATGGAGTACCAGGGAAAATATCTCATATCTTGGTAACACAGCGGCACCTGCTATTAATTTACCCCACGCGGGGATATGTTAAAATTTACCCATCCACAACAAGTCACAGTTTGGTAATGACAGAAATAAAAGACACGGGTTTTTTTTTAGCCACGGAATGAAAACAAAGTTTTGTTTAAGAAGCTTTTGTAATGTCTAAAGTCTGTTTTGTTTAAAAAAATTTTTTCGACGGCATCTTTTTCTGACGTTACCCTAAGATCGAAGTACTTTAGGACCATAATGAAAACCACATTATAGAAGGGTCTGGGTCAATCAACTTTTAAGAGTAATTATAGTCTATCCTGTGACTCAGGGAGACAACAGTAGTAATACAGTTGCTTAGAAAAATAATGCAAATATACCTTTGTTTCTATGCAATAACAAAATCTGAACCCAGTTAATTATAATGAAAACAATAACGGACCAAACGGATAGAAAATTCAAATCCATTCTTAAGAAAACATTAATATCTAAGGCGCATTATAAAATTAATGACTACAGAGGTATCATGGTCAGGGGATGTTTGGAAATAATTCCGATCTGCATTGGCGATCTCTAGTCTCAAATAGCGTACCTATCTACTGTGTTAAATACTTTAGAAGTATTTTATTTAATAAAAATGTGGGATCTGTTTGAAAAAAACCGGCCAAGTGCGAGTCGGACTCGCGCACCGAGGGTTTCGTACAAATTTATATGTATGTATCTATGAACATCCAGTCTTAGCAGATCCCTGCTCCTAAGCAAAATGTGCGCAGTGTGGGATCATTGTAGATTGGTTAGTGATATAGACAGACAGACAAAAAAAATATGCTTTTCGCAATTTTCCCTTTATTTGTGCTATAAGACCTTGCTTCGTACCAAATTTCAAGATTCTGAGTTCACGGGAAGTACCCTGTAGGTTTTGATTCCCTTGCGAGTGTCGAAAATTTGCGACATAAATGGCTGTATCTTTTGATTGCGATAGCTTAGAAGTTTGATTTTTTCACAGCTTCAAAAGACCGTAGACTTGAGTATTTGATATCAATTTCAGCTTGATACCTCTACGCGTTCCTGAGAAAAAGGGTCTTAACAGATGAACGGACGGACGGACAACAAAGTGATCCTATAAGGTTCCGCTTTTTTCTTTTCGAGGTGCAGAACCCTAAAAATATACCTTGTTGAATTTCTTGCCGGATTCTTCTAATCAGGGTTTTCAGAACCGGTGGTAGATTCTTCGACGTTCATAGGAGCATCAATTGATGCCTTAATTGAATAAAGAATTTAGGTATGAAGTATCTTTTTTCTGTATTTATTTTTCAACTTCCTTTTTATTACTTTTACGGTCATCCCGTGAAAACCGAAACCGAAACCGTTTATGGTTTTCACGGGATGACCGTAAAAGTAATAAAAATGAAGTTGAAAAATAAATACAGAAAAAAGATACTTCATACCTAATTTGTTTAGAGTTGCACAGTAGCGCCATCTCTTGGTCCAGGTGAGCGGTTAGTTCCGAAGGAGTGTTAAAGTCTCTCGGTAGAGGGCATAACATAGATGCGCGCTTTATCACTGCATAAGGTGATTATAACAGACTGGAATGTACGGTCGGCCCATGAAAATGTTGAGCACTTTAGTACTTTGTCAAATTAAATCAGATCAAGGCTGAGTAGTACGCGTGATGAAATAGGTTGTCAGCTTTTTAAAATTAGAACAGATTGTTATGACATTCATCGAGAAGAGTGTATACTTGTCAATGTGACATTGCATATTTTTGTCTTTGTTACACGATTTTCATAGATTTCTCTGAATCAAAATAAATTAGAACGCAAAATGCACTACGTCAAAGCAAGCCGCCATACCATACGATACCAGTAGCATCATTTCAACCACTATATAATGACAACCTGTGGCATTACTGGTAGTCATTTGCTTACTAATATGAGGTCCCGGGTTCGAATCTTACGCAAGAGAAGTGGAATAAGTTTATTTTTATTTCAGCAACCACAATTTTATTTAGGGCATTAATTATCAGCCTAGGTAATTAATTACCTCTATTACATGTTACTATTTATGAAAAAGTTAAAGTATTTTACATTCTAAGTAAATATTGGCAATATTTTTTGAGATCGGATCAAGATAGATTCTATAGGTTAGGTTCAGATAATTTATAGAAGCATAAAAAGCATAAGAAACTTTACTGTAGGTATTATAGGTAAATCCACTAGAAATTTTACTATAACTAAAATAAAATCTCAAGGAACGCGTGGAGTTAATGAAATTGGGTTTTATCATGATAACATTAAGACACAGGCTCTTATCGTTAAGCTAGTAAAGCCCAATTTAGTAAAATTCTTGCATCTTTGTGGATTATATTAACTGTCACGTCAGGTCATTTCATCGCCGACAGTAATTTCACAGAGATATTGTCAATATGTTAAGCCAATTTTAAAATCATACGCAATATTTGGGTGCGATTTTTATTTGAAAACAGATAAAGTTGTAAACGTAAATTGATAACAGAAATATAACTAATAACGCGTGTATCCGCTCTCTCATAGAGCCTACAAGCCGTTGAGTAATGTGCGTGCCCCGCAATTGCCCCCATATTAACATGCAATGGCTAGAAATGGCTTCTTTGGATCTTTCGTTGCGATGATCTCACCGCTGAACCATTAGACCTCAAAGTTTTTTGATAGGGTTGAAGTCTGGGGACATCGCCGGCCATGAGACTTTTTTAACCACTCGTTAGTGACGCGTGCCGTATGTATCAGGCAATTGTCCTGTATGAAGTCTATTTCTGTATAGTCTTGAATGAAATACACGTCACGCACAGTCTTCGAGGATATCCGCATAAGTCAAGGCAGTCGCCCGTGTGGGTATGGAACATATCTCGCCGAAGCCGTCAGCAGACAGATGTCCCCACATATATTTGCTTTCAAACGGCCAAAATTCTTAAGAGGAATGACATTATCTTCCGTATATCTGGTTCTATTGCATCGCCAGAGAAACAAGCGTATGTGATCGCTAGACTTAAAACTTTTTTCATCTGTGAAAACAGTTCTACTCCAGTCAAAGTCTAAGTACTGGGTGGCGAAATTCATTCTGGCTATTTTATGAGTTTCTGACAAAAATGGTTATTTAGCGTGGTGCCTGTGGCCTGTAGTGTAAGCCCATTGAGTGCAAATTGTTCCGTATTACTTGTGAGCAAACACCAAAATGCTTCGCGAAGTGCTTAACCGGAAAGAAAGCATTTTGTTCGTAAGCAGTCCATAATAGATTCCGTTGTTCGGAATATAAGCTCGGCCGGCGTCCGAAATTCTCATGCCGATGGACGCAAACTGTCGCTTCTTCAGCGTATCTCGTGACCCACAAGCTTACAGTGTTTCGCTGAAAGAAATTAGCCGACACAAATAAATACACCTGATATTGTGCCAGCCTGGTATTGTGCAACAAATTCTGCTCTTTCTGTTTCCGATATTATTCGAAGCATTTTATTTATGTTATTTTATTAGATTTTTTACTACTTATTTGACACAGTTTGACGAGTAACGTATTCAATCAAATTTGAATTAAAAAGAAAATAATTGATATAACTTTTTCGTTAGCCGTATTGCAAAAAGTATTTTTGGCAATCTCCGCCGTGAAATAAGGTTTATGTATAGAGTTTGTTATAAGAAATTTTCTTATTGACATTTTAGTTTAGTGCCACTTCAATGTGACATGGTTTTAAGTATGCTCATCATTTTCATGGGCCGACTGTACGATGTATGGGAAAAATTCGTCGCTAACCTCTAGACCAGTGATGGTGTAGGGGTAAGCACGCAGCACGGAACGCTGATGACCTGGGTTCAATTCCCAGCATTGGTCTTTTTTCTGGGGTTTTTTCTGTGCATCTATATTTCAGTTTGTATTTAGTTTGAAATATATCAATAAAGAATTTTGACTTTGACTTTGAATGTAGGGTCAACAGCGTAAATAAGTGGTCATTTCTGTACCTTGTCGTTTTCAATCGTTTGAAAATTGTGTATGACATTTCAAACATGATGTTAAAGTGACAAGGTACATAAATGATCACTTATTTATGCTGTTGACTGTACTCTTCAGGGCAAAAGTATTTACAGACTTAGCGGCTCGTAATAGACACTCGTATAATTATTTACTTTTGATTTCCAGTTGTGCCTGTTAAAGATAGCTTCATTTTATTTTAGAAACATTGAATTATTGTTAATCATAGAAACTTTTATAATTGGTAAATATTAAATACGTCCCACTGCAGGGAACAGGCCTCCTCTTAAAATGAGGGGGCTTGGGCCGTAGTTCCCACGCGGGCCCAGTGCGGATTGGGAACTTCACACACACCTTTGAATTTCTTCGCAGGTGTATCCAGGTTTCCTCACGATGTTTTCCTTGACCGTAAAGCTCATGGTAAATAAATTACAAATGTAATTTCGCACATAAATTCCGTTAAACTCAGAGGTGCGAGCCGGGATTTAAACCCACGACCCTCTGCTTGAGAGGTCATAGGTCAAACCACTAGGCCACCATGGCTTACGGTAAATATTATATTCAGGCTAATCTTTTTAATATGTTAATTTAGAAGTCAACATAATTCTTATAGGAAATATTTTAAAACTTTATCAGTTGAGAAAATAACCGATAACCGTCAATTGGGAATGTCTAAAAAAAATTACCAGTGGTTTTTATATCTTTTTTGTATAGAAAAGTCAATTATAAGAAACCAATTTCAATATTTAGTCATTTAGTTCAGTGTTTTTTTCAAAATTAATTATTGAAACTATTATGGTTGATGACGTCAGATTGTAACTCACACTGCCATATTTCTAAAACTATCTAAATGCGTACGATAAGGCAACCGCTTTAATTATTTTTGTAGTGTACACTGTAACTAGTGCCCCTTTACTGGCGCTGTCAAAGTGCTAGATGTCAGGCAGCGGGTCCAAATCAAACTCCGTAGTATAATCCACGCGTAAATTGTGAAGAATTCTAACCACACAGAAAAAAGTAAGACTTGGACCTCTCACGCAATTTACACCAATGTCAAATGAAGGTCATCGCTTATTTGTTATGTAATAAATTCATTACATAACATTAAAATTAAATAACTACAGAAAACGAGTTAAAAAGTATTTATCTCGAAATGGTTTTGAAAGAATTGAAAGGGCAACTTATCCGAACGGGTAAATCTCAACTGAAAGATGCTCTTCTATAATTTCAAACATAAAAACACTGATTAATAAACTGATGTATCTGTTTCCTTCGCTACTATGGCCGGGAAGACGGACAAATTAACAAGCGAGGTTAGGAAGCGCTTTAACGGGATACGGCTTGAGGTTTCGCTAATATAATAACCAGGTCTAACGGTAATTAACTCTTCCCTTACTTCTTTAAGGGGACCGGGAATGCAGAGTTGGTAAGGGGACAAAATAATGCTGGAGTTGAATCTATTCCTAAAAGTTTTTAACTAGCTTGCAATAAATCTTGCACGGTGAATGTTACCCTATTAGTGTATGGGAAGTTTAACCATCAATTAAGTACGTATATTATACCACATAAAAATATTCTAACAAGATCCATTTCTTATCTAAATAGAAGAAGAAGGGCAAATTTCCTATACCTACCATTACTGGAACTATTGGGAAGAAAAAGTGTCACTAGTTCCGCCACGGAACTATTGGGAAAAAAAGTCTCACTAGTTCCGCCACGGAACTTCTTCCACGGAACTACTGAGAATAAGGGATCAAATCCTTTTACTTGAAATTTTGTACATTGTGTGTTTGAAAATAGTATAGCTTAATGGTTTGAAATACGGCTCTCATTACGGCTTGGGTTCGGGTTCTCAGTTCTAATCTGAGTTTAGACAATTACCATGAGGTTTACTGTGAAGGAGAACACCGTGAGGAAACCTGCATACACCTGCGAAGACATTTAATGGTGTGTGTGAAGTTCCCACTCCGCACTGGGCCCGCGTGGAAACTACGGCCCAAGCCCTCTCATTCTGAGAGGATTCACAAATTCCGAAAAACTTAGATACAGGTGCGAGCCCGGTCTCGAACCCTCGACTCTCTGCTCATATGCCGTTGATCAAACCATTCGGTTATCACAACTTATTACTTTCTTCTTCTTTGTCGGTATCACTCTTGACAGAGTGGTCGTGGTCATCACTTCAGGTGTTGGTGGCAAGCTTAACAACACGCCGCCACTCCTCTCTGATGGCTGCCTTTCTCGTGCATTCATGCAGTGATGATGAGCCATTAACTGCCGCTTTTATTTGGTCAGTCCACCTCATAGGCGATCTTCCTACTACTACTTACTACTACTTTACATCGACTTTTACCTCATATTATTAGGTATCTTTCAAGATATTCTAGTAGTAACTTGTTGTCTAAAACAAGTCTTAATTTACGCTTTTCTTTCTCTTAGTTAATTACCATTGTCTAGACATTAACTTCATAATTTAATTTTACTTTGCTACTTAACTCCGTGAATATTTAGTCCGGTTCGTTTTAATACCAACACTAAGTTTAATTTTGATTACAACCAAACTAATAAAAAGTAAACCTAGGTATTAGCTAATCTCTGTTACCTAAACATTCTCTGAAAAAATGAATCGCCCCATCGTAACAAAGTTTTTAATTATTAAAGGTTGAATAAACAACAAGCTTTTACCTTTCTATACCTCTACTACACGTGCAACTAATAAAGCTGTAAGAGTAAATGGAATATTTTTTGACTATTTATTTCAAAAAATATTCCATTTACTACTATTTATTTCTAAAATTACCACGACGTTTCCATTACATTGCAGCTATCATGTTCACGAGTCGACCCATTAAATAGTTCGTGATTAAGTCACAAGAAATATTAGTTAGTAAAAATCGCGAAATTTTATAACATTACAAGGTAAAAGGAAGTAGTAGCACCTCGCTCAACTGCCTTATTCCCCTAAATTCAAATCTAGGGTGAATGAGCATTTACTAGGCAAGCGTGCTCCATCGTTGGCCTCATCTTCGCTTTCCATAACCGAACAGCCGGATATACGAAAGCATTTTTGCGCAAACTGAAACGGAGACGCTTCGCTCGCGCATCACTTTCACATAGCCAACAGTGCCTCATCGAAATCACTCACCATCTAACAGGTGATCACATCTCAAGTCCACCCTTAAACCTCTAATAAAACGTTCCACCACACCGTTTATCTGCGACACGGCCTCATCACGTCGTTAACCGATACACTGCTAGCGCATAAAAGCGTATCTTCATAGCTAATCTCACTGCCGTTACGTCATTTTGTGTTGGAAGTAACAGCCGCTAGCACAAAAGAGCGTATCTTCGTGGGAAAGTCTCAGTAGTTACGTCATTTTGGTCACGACGGTCGCAACCGTTGACACCCCGGGCCCCTCGAGGCTCGTAGCTTGCTGACCGGTAGCTGAAGTACGAGTTGATGATGTACTGAAACGATTTAGTGACGGTTACCTTAAATTTGTGGTACCATAAAGTGTTTCTTACACACTTATAATACAGAATATTCAACCAAAGCAATCACAAATAATAGTATCATCTAATCGTAATCACCTAAAACTACTTAACAGAATGAAATATTTACAATAGAACTAACAATTATTTAACTTACATAACGTTTACACGTGTCAACTATTAAAGAAAAAATAAATACACACATGATTCTGTTTCTTACATGTGTAAATGATAGAAGCCTGAAATTTACAATCATTAATTTATACCACAGAGATGTAATGCAGGCATTTTTAAATACCTAAGTTTAAATGCATTTTAAAGTTTCATTTGAAAGTTTGGTGTTGTCATCACTGGTTCAAATAATCATAGTTAAATTAATTTAATAAATTCGTTTATTTGGATTTGTACTAATAATAATTCTTCTTATTTGTGTATGATCAGATTAAGTACCTATACATACAAATCGCATCTTAAATAAGCACTAATAATAAATATAAAAATAAACAATTATTCTAAACGGAAATGCAAAATTACATTGTTGTTTACATTTACCTTGTGAGAATGTCAGGATAAAAAATAGTCAGTTCAGACGTACAGTTTTTTATTACGTTGCAAGTTTCATTCAAATCCGTCCAGCTGTTATAGCGCAAAAGAGTAACAAACATAATTATAACAAACATAAACGCACGCACGCACGCCCTAACGTTAGTAGAACAACTTATCATGCATAGATAATCAACCAGCCCCGGAGACGTGTCTATTGACCAAATGGGGATGTTAATGTAAATTAACTGTTTGCTGATTGGTCACATTAATTGTCATTTTGTGACGGCGAGTATAGTATATGTTTTGGACAATTTAAAAATTAAAGGAATACCCCAATGCTAAATAGAAAAGCGAGCATTTAAAGAAGTCAAAAATAGCATACAATGTTTGAAAATAATAAATGCCCCATATCAGTCAAACTTATTACACCCCTCTTTTTTGCATCGGAGGACTGACGACCTGAACAACAGAACACTTTCTTAAAAAGTTCCTCCAAAAGTAACCCGACGTTTACTATTTTCGATATAAGTATTAATTATACAAAAGAGATCAGCACATAATGCTGGGCGTCATTGATCAGTGCATAGATTTGGTTCGCAAGCATCATCATGAACATTAAAATAATACATTTGTATTTACATTCAAATACACAGACCCTTCTATGGCGTCCGTCATTTCAAGTTAGGATGGAGTGAGATTACATGGGTTTGGAACGTGTTGGGCTTAGCAATACCTCGTGGGACCCCTAGTGACCGTAAGCGTATGTTCATTGGAAAATATATTAGACAAAACTATTATGACAGGTTTTGTCCTCACATCGTGATGTTGTGAGCTTTTTAGGGTTCCGTAGCCAAAATGGATCTCTAGTCTGTCCATCAGTTCATCCGCGGCTTTTGCTTAGACTATTAGTGCTAGAAAGCTGTTATTTTACATGGATATATTATTTAGTATTTAATAATGTCGGCAAAATAAATGGTAAATTAAAATGCAAGTAAAAAAATTAAGGTATCACAGACGTAAAGTGAGAGTGTTTTTTTTTCTCGACTAACCTTATACTTTGGGGTATCGTTGGAGAGGTCTGTTAAAATTATGCGTTATATTTGTCCAGCATTAAATGACCTAGAGAGATAAATTTTGTACCACGTATAAAATTCCACCTTATATTAGCTGCTCTTTATTGACGACTTCGATGAAACATCACTCTACCTTAATGTCCCTTAAAAAAATGTAACATAAACAGTTAGCTATCTTTAAGCTTCTTTTAGCTAACTTAATCGCAATGACTTTCAAACCTCCCAGCTAATACTGACTCACAAACGACCAGTAAATATACGGGTACACGACTCATCCCGTAGTTATCAATAACCCGACCCTCCTCAGGTAGCGCGAGAGCGATATTACAGTCGAGCGTCCCGCCCGTCACTTTTCATCTGCACAACAGTTTATATTGTTTTTATTTCTCTGGTCCAGTCCAAGCCAGAACCTGAAGGTGAAGGAATAAAATTGCTACATCTAAATAAAAAACTAGTTTAAGTTAGTGTTGCAGGACACGTCGACTGGATAAAATTCATAGCGGGGTATTCCAATTGTGTTCAATGTTCCAGCTGGTTCTATTCTCTTCTGTTCTTCGCCTCATCGCCATCACCGTTTCAGCGTAGACAGATTTAAAAGGCGATTAAAACAACATCTGATCAGAAGGTAAGTCTTACTACTCCTTACAAGAATTTTTGATGTGACAACGTCTAATAAATCGATGAACGCCGGCTGCACGCACGAAAAAGGATGACGCAATGTAACGTAGGTATGTCCCGTACAGAGCAGTGAAGGATAGGATGTACAAGAGAGCAGCGCGCGCCACGATGTACAACAATCTTTGTACTAGCGCTCGGGTAATTTTTAATGGGGGTGCGGGGTGGAGGGGCGGGGGGTTGAGGGGGATGCGGGGGTCTTAAAGGGGGGATGAAAATTTCATTGATTTTGCCGTAGGATGCACCGTTTTCAAGATATTTGACAAAACACCGGTTCTCGTCCGATCACTAAGGTTAAGCAACGTCGGGCGCGGTCAGTACTTGGATGGGTGACCGTTTGGTTTCATTTTTGTTTTTTGAATGTTTTGTTATGACGTTGTCACGTTAAACTATCGTCCGTAAATCGACTTTACAGACAACCGGTTTTTTAATCCACTCTTCCCCGCTCGTCTCTTGCGCTATCAATTTACGAGTAGAGTAGGTACTACAACTACATAGGCCTCACCGGCGCCCGCGTCACCTCTCCCGCCGTCACCACTCGGCCGTCTCGAACCATTACCCCCCACTCAATAACCCCCAAATATTGACGCATTATCCAATTTGCTAGTTTTACAGCCTAGGGAAATCTCGTTGTCAAACATAATCCCTCATTTACTGGCAAGACGAAATATTAAAGAGACTAATCTTCAAAGAAAGGGCATTCTATTAAAAACTGTTTTTTCTTTAATGTAAGCAATATCGTTATTAGGATTTGAAGGATTGTGAATGTGTAATGATATCATATTAAGTTTTTTTTTTTTTAAATTACAGTCTAGCTCACAAAGGCTAATAAGCAATATTCATATAACTTAGGGGCTGTTTCACCACCTTATTGTCAAACTACTGGTTACGTAACCAATGAATAAACTAAGTACTGCACAAATCTGTCGGCCAGTTTTTTTTTCAATTTCACCACTCCGGTCCTGTGCAAACTAAGTACCACTTAACTAATCGTCGGTTTAACAAAAAGTCGGAATAGCAACGTCCCATTTCACGACCACGGGTTCCTGTTTGCATAAACAAATGTGTAACATTATAATTAATCCAAAAACGGTATTTATTTACGATACTTTGGTTAACAATAACAAAGAAAAATAAAATCACGTAAAACGAATCGAAAAGTGGCGCCAAACCCTTTGACAGATTAACTTTTTTTTTTAATGGTGATGTACAAGTTCAGGTAGAACAAACGATTGTGCCACTGAAAAAAAGTCTGTAATTAAAAAATAGTACGAAATTTTGGATTTATTATTAAATACTAAAAGCGTATCTATATTTTTTATTCAAATCTTGATATTTAAATTCTCGTTTGCAATTTAGCATGACTTCTTTCTTTAAAAAATAAAAAATACTTTGATTTATTTTTCTGAAACCGGCTCCAACCATGGCCACAATAAAATAAACTAACTAATTAAAAAGATATGTGACGGATAAAAATGCTAAATGCCACCTGATCTGATGGTCAAATTAAGAACTAGTTTGTCCGTCACTTAGCGCTAATCAAGACTGGTGAAACAGAATTGTTTAATCCATGTGACAAATAAGGTTATGATCAAGCTAATCCGAACTTTAAAAAAAGTGGTGAAACAGCCCCTTAATCTACTATTTTGATTAAAGTCTCTAAGAATAAAGTCCAATGACTTTTCTTAGTGTATATTAAGGCGAAGCACTTTGTTCATGTGTTCTTCATTTACGTCACTATCACTGTAACACTATTTCGAGTATGATTAACACTACACTAACTCAAAGGGTGTAGTCCTTTTCAGTCTTCTCAAGACAACACGGACAACACGGACTTAGTAAGAAGATCATAATAAGTATAATGTTTTTTTTGGTCCGCTGTCATGCTTGCTAAAGTTATTGAAGGTTTAATTTATTAAATGCTAAAAATATGTCGTTTATTTAAAGTTTAGATCATTCACTTACCATCGTTGAATTCAATCACACTAATATTATAAATGAGAGAGTTTTTGAAGGGGTTTGGATATTTTGATGTTTGACGGCTAATAATAGTTATTTGTTATACAAGGGGGGAAAGTTGTATTTTACCAGCGAGTGTTCATTTGAAACAAGAGCTATCGAAAGGAGTCTATGATTGACCACGAGCGAAGCGAGTGGTTCAAAAATAGAATCCTTTCGATAGTGAGTGTTTCAACACACGAGACGTAAAATAACTTTTCACCCGTGTATAACACAAAACTTTTCACCTCACTACAGCGAGGAAAATAATTAGAAAAACATGCGAATATTTAATTGAAAAGTTTTGACTTAAGTTTTTTTTTTTATTATTTCGGGTGCGTTTTGTTCGCACATCGACTTACTTGGACTGTCATAACATTTTATCCGTTTTTACAACAAGAATGAAGGTTAATGTTGAATGCTGATATTTATGAATTAAAATAAAGTTGTAAGACTGTATTTAGTGTTTTTTACTCGATGCAATTCATTAATTGTGATTTTAAAATTCAGCACTTTTAACGTTTTACGTTTCGTTAGCTGTCAATCACTTAAGCTGCCCTCAAATGTCAAAACTCTTTCTTCACATGTGGATAAAAAGCGATTTTCTCTCAATAGATGTCAAACAAACAAAAAGGGCTTTCAGAGCTAGTGAGGTGAAAATTAATATATAACCCCCTGGGATAGTATTTGAACTTTAAAAAATAATAGAGAGCGCTGTTCAAGAACGTTGAGGTAGGTACTTCGGCTTTCAAGACGACGAATTAACCTCGTCTGCAATCAGTAGATGGCGTTGTCCTTTTTAAAAGCCTAAGTTCTAAGATTATAAATGTTTCCCGTGGAGAAATTTCTAACGCGGGCAAATCCACGGGTTAGGGCTTCCTAGATTTCTACATAAATGTTCATTTCACACAAGTGGCATAGCAAACAATTTCCCAAAAGCTGTAACAACACGTCACAATTATTTCAAGTAAAAAGCACCTAAACACAGCCATAATGAAATGCTTTATTTTAATAAATCCATTTTAATTTTAATTCACACTCAACGTTCCCTGGGCATTGCTGCGCAAATATTTACATTGCTGTATAATGATATCGAACGGACGGGCTCTGTTTCCATTCATAACCACTAGGTAGTACCTTGTGACCATGAACACCTTCACACTTCCACTTTCACGCACAGCTTCAAACCATTGCTGCTTAATAACTAACCACGAAAACTCTACTTGAGCTCGAGTGGTAATGGAAAGGTAACAAAACGATAGCGTTTCGAATTAAGTGTCGTAGTTGGAGTACAGTGGTGGAGGGGGTGCTATTGAGACGTACAAATGTTTGGCATGGGATTACTTTTCAATTGGAACGTGCCTACGAAGACGGCCATGGATCCACTTATTTGAGTTCCAATTATCGACGGGCGCTGAGCAAATACTCGGGATTGGGAACGATATGCATATTAGGTGCGGCTTTTTTTGCGCTTTCGGCGCTTGCTAATCTGTACCAGATTTGTGGTTATTCGCTCATTTCTATCAACAAAATTGAACTCTCAGATCAAATAAAAATTAGAACCATTATCACACTAAGATTATTTAAAAGCGAAAAAGTTTTTCGGGTCCGCCGGTTTGATTTGAACTCACGTCTCCTTGGTATGCGCCCCAAGGGGTGTTCTACCAAAAGAACCACGTCGCATCCAATTCAATTGGTAGAACACCCGTTGGGGCGCATACCCAGGAGACGTGAGTTCGAATCCCACCGGCGCACCCGAAAAACTTTTTCGCTTTTAAATAATCTTAGATTCGGTGAGCAGCCGTACTGCTAATAAAATAAATAATACATTATCACACTGGCGAATTGCGAAAGTATTAAGAGCGGCGCGAACGCGCGGCGAATACCATGTTCAAATACGTTGGGTAAGGACTGAAAACCAGCAACTTTGCTGAGTCCTCACCTTTTCATAAAATTGCATTTGTTTTTAGTATTTAATTCTGTTTTCATTATTTTTTAACCCCCGACACTAAAAGAGGGGTGTTATAAGTTTGACTGCTGTGTGTCTGTATGTCTGTCTGTGGCAGTGAACCGATTCGGATGCGGTTTTTTTTATTTGAAAGCTGGTTTCTTGGCGATGGTTCTTAGACATGTTTCAATAAAATTGGTTCAGCCGTTTTAAAGTTATCAGCTGTTTTGTTAGCTGCGGAAGGGATCTTAGACGCATAATAGGCATATAGGCCCATACTACACGGGCGGTTCTCCCGCCGCGGGAAACCGCTTCTGAACCGCCACTAGACACAATTTTATATGGAAGTTGTATGGTGCAAACTACACTGCGCAGCTCCGTCGAGCGGGAAACCGCGGCGGGAAACCGCCCGTGTAGTATGGGCCTTACTTTATTTTCAAAGTAGGTACGTGTAAATAAATTGCGTCGGGGGTTTTTAAAATTTTCAATTTATTGTTTTTCATTTTGTGAATAAAAATTATTTTATTTATTTTTATTTCATTTTAATCTGGCGTATGCGAAGCCAACGGCAAAAGTTATAACTACCTACATATTTAATATTTGAAATGATGATGATGATTATAAATCCGGAAGTGTGTCTGTCTGTCTGTCTGTAACTATTCACGCTTAAACCGCTGAATAAATTTAGATGTGGTATGGAGACACAGCATAAGACCCTGGGAAGGCCATAAAGGCCAGGAAGGCTGGCAAGTGTTTATTCTATATTCTTTGCAGACGGAGTCGCGGTAAATTGCTAGTCGGGCGTAAATTATAGTCCGCCAGTAAGAAGCAAGTTTAGGTAATCTATAAGAATACGAGTCGATGAATAAATGGTTCAGGGAAAAATAATAATGAAACAAGGGCAAAAAAACATTATTTCTGTAAATAATACAATGATATTCATATCAAAATATACTTTGACCTTAAAAACAAGGTCAGGTAGAGTATTTATGGCGAAAGACTTTCGGTCATAAATTCAAATAATATTTGACGTTTGCGAGGTCTATTTACTTAATATTAAATGCCGGGAGCAAAGTTCCAGTCTACAACGTAGTATTACTATTTTTGCGTCCAATAATATAATATTTCGACGGTCCCCAAGAACAATGTATTAAGTGCAAAATTATAGTTTCGAGAAATTGCGGTTTTAAGTTGGGCTTAAGTTAAAATCTCAATATTTTCGTAATAAGTAATCTAACACTAAAACTACTTATAAATACCTCTTGATATGGTTATACTTCTAATTTATGTAAGATTGTTCGTTTTATTTTTTTATATTTGTTATCTACAACGGCGTTTTCTATAACTTTACGACTTTGTTCTGTGGATTAAGAGGCGTCGCATATTCATAAACGACTTTGTTCAATGGAGTACCGAAATTAAATAAAAGTCTTATTTGCATATAAGACATTATTCATCGAAGCTTTGTGTTAATATCAGGTCGTATGTAAAACTAATTATGTTTTGGCAATACTAGATGTTTATATATCCCTTTGCTATATTTAAGGCTGTATATTGTTAAGCTTATGGATTTAAACTCTTATTTTTTAATTAATACTTTATTAACTAGTCATTGGCCCGCGACGTCGAAGTTCCTAAGACGATCCCATATGGCTTATGGGAACGGAAGCGATACATGCCCTCGGTACCGCTCTGCTTTTAGAGCATGACATGAGTGCGTGTGAGCCAACTTTGGGGGCGGCAGGCGTAAGCGTTTGCCTTTGGAATCCAAAAGTTTAATGGTTACTTGACCTGAAATGTGTTTTTAACACAATCATTTTTAATTATTGTGACATTGGAAGACATCTCCAATATTTTTATTTTTTATGTTTTCCTTTTTATTTATTTTTTTTGACGGTGGAAGGCTTCTACACTTCCACTTAACATAGATATAGTTAAGATGTAGATATTGTTTTAGTTTTTTAAATAAGGGACCCAATACATCCCTGTTTTGTTTTTTTATATAATTATTTTTTTATTTACTTAATTCTATATTTGTATGATTTTTTTAATTTGTAATTTATTATATTTTAATTTGAAAAGATGACTTTCTGCCAAGTTTCTTGCGGCGCATTCTTCTTGGCAATGATGGTCCTTACGAAAGCGCTGGTAGTTTAAAAAAAATGACATATAAAAGAGCCCTTTGCGGCCTACTTGCAGAATAAACGTTTTGATTTTTGATTTTTTTTTTTTTGAATTCCGATACCTTAAAATATATCAGAATATATTAATTTAATAATTGCAAAAACTTCCAATTAATTTACAAGCAATCGACAAAAAATAATGTTCACTCTAACTCGTACGATCTCTGCAGAACAACGGCGCAAATGACGTTGCACCGCGACGCGGCCGGTACGTCTTGTTTTGAACAAAATCGTAAGCGTTCATGCCCACTTCATGCCACAGTGTACGTCGAAACGTTTTTCATTTAAGACTATGTTCAATTGGGTATCTCAGTAAATATAACACAAAATAAATATGTAGAAGCAAGGTCATAATCTCCCAGATCAGGTACATCTTCATCCATGTTGATAGCTTACAAAAAATACACTGACTCGAAAAATAATAACACGCCAACGTAATTAATAATGGCTTTCATCAATTTTAGCACTTGCATCAATAAAATCACACGCGATGCCTACGATATGATTAGATTCCAAAAGTAAACAAAAACAACAAGGGAAACGTGATGATCCCAGAGATGACGTTCGTATCGACCCCCTCGTCTCGCCGCTCCTCTCAACATGCGGCATGGCGCTCGCTACCCTCTTTTCCTTGTGACGTTATTCATCACGTGATCATTGGATGTTGTAAACAACGCCATCTCTGATTTCACCCAGACAACTGTCTGACGTCCTCCTTGCTAATCGACGCAATAATCATTGAACCTAAATATGATACTAGATAAGATAGTAAGCAACGGAATCAGACTGATGGCTCCATAGTAATGACATCTCCTGCCGCTTGATGGCGCCACTCCGACAAATAAATAAAAATGAAATCATGTAGTTCGTTTGAAGCTTAGTTTAAATCTGTAAAAAAGCTATTTCGTCTTATTTTTCTATACGACTATGTTCGTGGGGACCGTCGATTTACTTAAATAATAAGTTCATGCTGTATAAGGTATTAAGTAAGTCCATGGAAGACGCACGATTTCCAAAGCGATCAAAAAAACTGCTCGGCATGAGGCACCATTGCTTGGCTGTTTCTAAAATAAGAACTGTCCATCTGTGCTCAGACTAAGCGTTACTATTCTAGTGCTCAAGTTTGACAGCACTACTTTTCCATCTAACTGCCGGCTGACTTCGCTTTTAGCGGCATCCGATAAAAATCGAGCCCGAGGCTGGACTCGGAAACTTGGCCGATCTGAACAGCACTTTAAAGTGTATTTCGATCTTAATTTGGTACATAGTGTACAAGTAGGAAAATGCCTCTTATAGCGATAACTAGTGATCGGCGACTGGTAGTGTTTATGTCACTTTGACGTCCAACATAATCACTAATATAAATAGTATAAAATAAATAAATATCACGGGACAATCTTGCAAAGCTTGTACTATGGGTACTAGACGACGATAAACATACATATATAGATAAATAAATACTTAAATACATAGAAAACATCCATAACTCAGGAACAAATATTCGTGCTCATCACACAAATAAATGCCCTTACCGGGATTCGAACCCAGGACCTCTTGCTTCGTAGGCAGGGTCACTACCAACTAGGCTAAAGCGGTCGTTAAAATCGTGTCGTTAATATAGATAATTATGACAGTTTTCTTAAAAATAAAATTGCATATATACAATATTATTGATGTGTAAAATAATGATACGAAGGGCGGTACAAAAGTTCGCGGAATGAAGTATTAGAAGGAAACATTATTATTCAAACTTTTTGCTCAGTTATCACCTACTGATCGCCTACGGTGTTTTACCTACACTAAGAGACTCAAAATGCGTTCATTCTTTGTCTCTCCACCAATGAAAGCTGATACTATACTCATACTCATACCAAGTAAGCTAATAAGGTCACGATCGTTGACTTCGTAGAAGGGCCATCGTAGCCTTAAGGCTGAAAAGTTTGGGAGCAAGGAGTTTAAGTGGCGATTAAATATATTGAGAGTAAAAGTCAGTAAGTGACGTTCTATTTCTACCCTCTATTAGTGTACTGTTCAAAGGTTAGCTGAAAGAGATCACTTTGAGAGATAAATTGGTTTCTAGACATCTGTGTCTCGTGTAATAAATGTACATACTTACTTAAGGGTTTAATCAGAACAAAATCACGATCGCTTTTTTTGTGTAACGAAAGTTATTCATACAAAGTATATGGGTAATTCCGTTACACAAAGGAAAAGTTTTGTTTTCATTAAATCCCTTGATTGTGTACAATTTTTTGAAAATAATTACATACATACTTTACTTACATATAGCATTCGATCAATTATTAAATTTACACAACAATCACAACTGATAAGGAATGGATACGCTTCCACCGTTTGTATTTCTAGATAGATAAAACCTAGGGCTCTTCAAGGCTAGAGTGAATAGGCTGAATCAGTGAGATACACCTTCTACCTCATCTGGACTTTTCATCTGGTGAGATAGGGGTCAATCACTAGTCAATTTTTTAAAAAAAAAACCAAGTAAATGAAAAATTACTTGCCCACATCTTAATTTGTGATGGGATTTAAAAGTGTTTTTATTAGAAAGATGCTAGTAATCGTTATAGTCCGAGAGCTGATGGACATTTTTGAGAGAGTTTGAGAATTTGAGGCACGCTGAAAACTTGTTTAATGCTTCTCCTATAATACCCAAGTACAAAACCACAGACCTGGCTGGCAGGTAGCGGGACTGGGGCTAAATCAACCCTTATATTTTTACAGATACAATTTTTTACTGAAGAAGATGTCAAGGAGGCGTTTTAAAAATATATATTCTAAATAAATAAGCCAGATCATTCAGTCCGGACTCAAACATTGCAAGATGCTTGCAAAACAATTCAACAAGCATCTGGCAAAGGCAATTTTCGAGGTACGCTGAAATTTCGATAGAAATTAGTTTTAGTTATAGTTA
Source organism: Archips xylosteana (assembly GCA_947563465.1). Taxonomy (NCBI): domain Eukaryota; kingdom Metazoa; phylum Arthropoda; class Insecta; order Lepidoptera; family Tortricidae; genus Archips; species Archips xylosteana. The sequence continues at coordinate 23,662,728 of OX387346.1, forward strand.
TAAAATAAAATACGGATCATTTCGGATGGACAATCGATCTGCTAGTAAAAAAAAATTAAGGCTGATTTAGCCCCGCTACCTGTCAGTCAGGTCTGTAGTTCTGTACTTGGGTATTAGAGGAGAATTACAAGTTTTCAAGGTAGAGATAACCTTAGATAACATGGCCCGCCCCTCCACATTACAATTTAAATGTATTTAGTCACATATTTACGAAATAATTTTTATTAGTAGTATCTGCTTTTGTTTGACGGCTGTCTCAACACGCACAAATGCGTTGAAAGTTTTGGTTTGCTTTATAAATACTTTCACAATACATTGAAGACTTCTTGATTTGTGGAGGGGCGGGCCATGTTATCGTAGATTATCTCTACTCAAATACCTATCCAAAAATGGCAATCAGCTCTCCTACTATTAACTTGGTAGGTAACTTTGCAAACTTGGGCGCATAATCTCAGAAAGTGGATATTATTAAACTTGTGACAAAGCGGGCTCAACTTGCTCTGAAGGCTTTCAGCCACTAGTTATTTATTTATCAGCAAAACTTAGTGTAGTAATAACGAGCTTTAAAAACCTAACTGCCTCTTAGTGAAGTTGTTGTGCAATTTTACTAAAGTAGATAACGACGGTGAAAATCGAAATCCAAAAGTCAAACAAGTTTGATATGAAGTATCTTTTTATATTTATTTTTTTCAACTTCATTTTTTATTACTTTTTTGGTCATCCCGTGAAACCATACATTTCATACTAAATACAAAGTGAAATATAAATGCACAGAAAAAACCCCAGAAAAAAGACCAATGCTGGGAATCGAACCCAGGTCCTCAGCATTCCGTGCCGCGTGCCATACCACTACACCACCACTGGTCTAGAGTTAAGACACGAATTTTTCCCATACATCGTACATTTCAATCTGTTAAATAATCACCTTATGCAGTGATACAGCGCGCATCTATGTTATACCCTCTATCGAGAGACTTCAACACTCCTTCGGAACTACCCGCTCACCCGGACAAGAGATGGCGCTACTGAGCCAACTTTTAACAAGTTTGATATGAAGTATCTTTTTGTATTTATTTTTTTTCAACTTCATTTTTTATTACTTTTACGGTCATCCCGGTTTTTGGGGACCAAAAGTCAAAGTCAAAAACTTTTATTCAGTTTAAGCTTCCATTGTTTGTTCTCGGGTCTTGGGTGTTCAATATGTATTTAAGTATGTATCTATCTATATAAGTATGTTGATCCGTTGTCTAATACCCATAACACAAGCTTTGCTAAGCTTACTTTGGGACTGGATAAAGAGTTACTTGGCTGATAGAATGCAATGTGTGGAGATTAAGGCAATGTCGACGGATGGTTCAGGTAAAACCATAACAAAGCAGGTCTTTAGATCGCAATTTAGGACTATAAATAGTGGCGTTCCACAGGGAAGTGTTCTTGGTCCCCTACTTTTCCTGCTTTACATCAATGACTTGCCTAAAGCCACCACACAAAAAACCATAATGTTTGCTGATGACACGACCCTGGTAGTTAAGTGTGAAGACAGTGAAACATTCGAGTCAGATGTTAACAAAGGAATGACAGATATTGTTGAATGGATGAATAATAATAATTTGCGTATTAATATTAATAAAACAAAACTTATACAATTTAATTCATATAATTCAAATTCAATACCAATGAAAATTGTATCTGAAGATAAAAAAGTTGATGAAGTATGCTCAACAAAATTTCTAGGTTTAATTGTTGATAAGCACCTAAATTGGAAAGAACAAATTGAGCAAATATGTAATAGATTAAATCGTTTTATGTTTGCACTCAAAAGACTCAGAGAGACTGTGTCCTCTGAAGCGGCACTAATGGCCTATCATGGTTATGTGTCCTCAGTACTTGGATACGGCTTGATATTGTGGGGGAACTCTGTGGAGGTTGAAAGAGTGTTTAAAATTCAAAAAAGGTGTATAAGGATTATAAGTAATGCTTGGAAGACTGATAGTTGTATCCCACTATTTAAAAAATTAAATATTTTACCTTTGCCGTGCTTGTACATTAGAGATATGTGTGTTTTTGTGGAATCCCATCCAGACTATTTTAAAAAACGCAGTGAAGTTATTCAGAGGCGGACAAGAGCATGCGTTATGTCTCTTTTGTACAGGCCACGCTGTCGTAAAGATATTTATAAAAGAAACGCTTTCAACATGTGCATAATAGTTTTTAATAATTTACCAGATGAATTAAAGGTGTTGTCGGGAGATATGTTCAAACGCAATTTGACGAAATGGTTACTGACAAAGTGTTTTTATAGTGTCAAGGACTACTTAAATTATAGACAATATTGTTGACATTATTTTTTTTTTGGACATTTATTATTATTATTATTTATTTTAATTAGATTATAAAATTACCTTTAGCTTCTTTAATGAAATATTTGTACGCTTGCTTGCAAGCTAAATACAAGGACAAAACTTATAATTATGTATGACCAATGTATTTTTTACTGTATTCTTACAAATAAAGTTAATTTGAATTTGAATTTGACTAGGTCAATTGGCGTGAATTGTCCCGTGATATTTATTTATTTATTTATTTATTGAAGCTCTTATGAACGTCGAAGAATCTACCACAGGTTCGGAAAAACCCTGTTCAAAAAAGCGAGCGACGACCTGGTGCAGGTGGCGTGGCGGGAACGCATTGGATGCGGATGGCGCAGGGCCGATCTATTTGGCGAGCCTCAGGGGAGGCCTAAGTTCAGCAGTGGACGTCTTTCGGCTGAAAAGATGATAATACACTAATTTAGAAAAAAAGTAAAGATTAATATACTAAAATTAAGTAAATAAATACAGATCAATTATTAGTCAACAGGAAGGGGGTCATAAGACAAACAGAACTGAGGACCAAATTTTGAAACCACATCTCTCTAAAACACCATTTTAACGACCAAATTTTTTGTAAAGTTATAATGATAAGTTAATTATATTAATTCTAATTTGTGTCTGTTTTGTGTGGCCTTCCGTGATTTTACTGTACTGTGGCCCGGCGGAAGACCAGTGCTGGTTTTTTTAACTAGCGACATACTGAGTCGGGACCCTTTCTGTAACAACATTAATATGTACATACCTATGTCTATGTTTGTACTCTTATTTTTGCCTGTGTACGTGTAATTGTTGTTATAAATAAATGTTTTTCTTTCTTTCTTTCTTTCAAATGGCTAGATATTGGAGTTGTCAGAGAACCTAACTACGAAGCTTGAGGTCCCGGGTTCGATTCCCGCGTCGGGGCAGATATTTGTATGAATAATACGAATGTTTGCTCTCGAGTCGTGGGTGTTCAATAAGAATTTAAGTATGTATCTATTTATACATAACAATTAAATTTATCCGTCGCCTAGTACCCATAACGCAAGCTTTGCTTACCTTGGGACTAAGTCAATTGGTGTGAATTGTCGTGTGATATTTATTATATTATTTGAAAGTGTTAAAAATCTGCATAATGCTACATGACTTCAGTTCCAATTTACAATTAATCGTCAAGATTGTAGAGTTATGATTTAGGTACATCACTTTCTAACTACCGCTTTAGCCTAGTTGGTAGTGACCCTGCCTACGAAGCAAGAGGTCCTGGGTTCGAATCCCGGTAAGGGCATTTATTTGTGTGATGAGCACGAATATTTGTACCTGAGTTATGGATGTTTTCTATGTATTTAAGTATTTATTTATCTATACAAGTATGTTTATCGTCGTCTAGTACCCATAGTACAAGCTTTGCTTAGTTTGGGACTAGGTCGATTTGTGTAAGATTGTCCCCTAATATTTATTTATTTAATTTGACGTTTGATTTGAAGCAATCGGTTCCCTTAGCCTTACAAACAATAACCAAGTCTCTCGACTCTTTTTTTAAAGTCCTTTTATGACACCAAGCATGTAATATTGTTACAAAATATTAATCATTGTCATTATAACAACACTATCAGGCTAACTACAATTTACACTGTACAAAAAAGCCAATGATCCATAACCTTTGATATATTTAAAAGGTCATTTCTCACCCACAAAGAATCAAAGAAAAAAAGTGATAACATGAAAAATTACTCTCTAAGAAGGGTTACCGCCCTGTCTAGCCACGCGGCCATTTGATATACTTAACTAAATTGAATTTTATCTAATATTAGTTCATACCGCGTGAATGTTTGTCACGCTGCGCAGACCTCGTAAATTTGACTCGTTTTATCGCCGTCGCATGTGGACCGGACTGTTCCTATTTTGCTACTGTTACTAGAATGTTGTTAAATATTTTGGTAGATAGCAAAGACTTAAATTCACTAATTCGCGCTGCAGAAGACTACGAAAAACTAGCAAACCAAAAACAAAATCAATAAAAAATCGAAAAAATATTTCAAAATACTTTATTAAATATAATACTAGGAGTGTAAGAGAAAAAAAGCTTGTGCAGCCAAAAGTGAAAAACTATTATGGCAAAAGAACCTCAAAGTACGTAGTACCAAAAATATTCAACCAGATTACGTTGCTACGACAAAGTCCTAGATTAAGTAAACCAACGCTAAAGACCAAACTAAAAGAATGTCTTCTCGAATTTTCATAGTTAAGTACCTATACCTACCTACTTATTTATTTGTTTCTTTTCTGAAGCTGTTAAATAGTTTCTTTATAGGATGAGTTTAATAGGTTAATTATATGTATAAAAACTGAGCGCGTCTCGCCCTCAAACGTAACAGTTTGGCGAGAATATATATGTAATGCTACTTAAGTTGTAATTAAATTTATAAATAAATTAAAAAAAAAAAAAAAATTACTAAAGAAAACACTAGCGACTTTTGCAGAATTTTCGATAAAACAGCATCTGAAACGAAAAAACCTTAAAAGTTGAACCAAAATCCTTCCCAAATCATGATCAATGTGTTTTACATTTACAAGGTATAAAGGAGACGCTCGAGGCTATTCTTGTCGTCCAAAATCCCTTTGATATACCATTATGACTCCGTCCGGCTATTTACTATTTCCACGTCATGTGCAGTAAATGACGGGTTATCATGTTGTTTATAATTATACTGTTCCATTGTCCTGTAGCTCGGTGCTTTTCATCCCCAGATTTATCCCTAATTGCGACCTCAAAGCCTGTGTCCCGGTGAAAAGGTTCGTTTCAAACTTGTGAATACACGTTTAAATGACCTTTATTTTTAAACCTGGATGAAAAAACGATGTTTTTAGTAAATTTTAAACTCGTTCATTCACATTATTATCTTGATTTTAAAGCAGATTGCTCCGAAATAGTTACAAATTTGACTCTTGGCACATGATTAAAGCAAATCACTAAAATTCCCTCATCAGTCATAACAATAATATTATTATAGATCTTGTTAGTACTTTCAACGGTATTGTTTTCTGGAGTATTTCCGGGGACCATTCCATGTTCAAACTACCCCATTTAGAAATGCAGCCGTGCATTGGGTGCCGTAGTGGGTTAAGTATAATTTAGTGTTTATCGCCCCTGGTTTGCGCTAAATCAGCGGTTACGGCCAGGTGTCGTGGCTATGTACATAAGCACTGAGCCACGACACTGATGTACGGCTTTATAATGTAAAAGTCGTACAAAATTTTACCTTAATTTTGAACGCAAATGTATATCAGCATTGCACGAAGTGAAATTTTAATAACATAGTTGAAAAATTGGAACAAGACACTCTCTATTATGCAATTTCGATCAATTAGATTTAAAAATTCGCGATGCGAGGTGAATGGACAAGTATATTCTAACAATCAATCTAATTTACTAAAATTAACTGCATCCCAATACCCAACACCTGTACCTCTCCCCTCCCCTCTTCCCTCTCCTTTTTAAAGGCCGGCAACCAGATAAGTGACTCTCTTTGAGTTGCTGATATTTACGGGCGGTGGTGATCATTTTCCATCAGATAAAAAAAAATGAAGACTGTTTTTTTAACACCCTTTTAAGCCACAACGGAATTAGAAAGTACATGCGTTTCATCTTTCCAGTCTTTATACGTTCCTCTGCAGGGCACAGGCCTCCTCTCAAAATGAAAGGGCTTGGGCCGTAGTTCCCACGCCCAGTGCGGATTGCGATTGGGAAGTAAATGCGTTTGTGGTAAAAAATATACTGTTTTATATTGTCATCGTCCCTATTTGTCAGATCGATTGTGCAAACATTGTTCGCTTAGTATTCTTGTTCAATTAAACTCTTCAACCATTCCGTTTAACGTGCAGTTTCAATACATTGACAACTGGTCGTATATAGTTCCAGCTCTCGTTACGGCGGGACAATGCCTTGTTTAAGTCTGAGTCGGCTTCGCAGGACGTCCGCCGCATCCTCGCTCGGGCGGAGCGCTGTTAGCAAATAGGAGAGAGAATTGCGGTTGCAGAATTTGTTAATCGATGGGTCTTTGTTACTTTGGTAAAGGTGTTGGAATAATGGCATTCTAAGTTTGCCGTGTAACTTTGGACACACAATTTTGTCTCTTTTTTGAAATCCATTGCGAAGAAAACATTACTAGAAAATTAACGACTATATCATGGACCTAGGGATGTTTGGAAATGATTCCGATCCGCATTGGCAATCTCTAGTCTCAAATAGCGTATCTACTGTGTTAAAAAAATTATCTGTAGGTATTAAATACTTTAGATGTGTATGTTATTTAATAACAATGTAAGTAGATCTCTTTGAAAAAAATATACCTTGTTGATTTTCTTGCCGGATTCTTCTCAACAGGGTTTTTCCGAACTGATGGTAGATTCTTCGACGTTCATAGGAGCGTCAATTGATGCCTAAATTAAATAAAGAATTTTGACAATTGACTTTTGACTTTAATAGGCTTTTAGGTGTTCCACTTTTGGTCAAAATCCTTCCTTTCTTCTTTCACCCGCTGCTTACTTGTAATGTGTATCTTGCCGCATTCTCCTTGGCAATAAAGGTCTTTCCAAAAGCGCTAGTAAAAAACAAGACTTGTAAAATAGTCCTTTGCGGCCTACTTACAGAATAAACTTCATCATCTCGATTTTGATGGGAGATACACATTTTTAAACTGAAGAATATCAAATGAGAGCTGCTAATAAGAGATATTTCATAATTATAACGGTGCTTTGTTCTATAATTCTCGCTTGAGTTCTCAAGTATCACTCTGCAGGCTGAACTTTTTTACTTCTCGTCTCGGGCACGCCGTCTACATCCAATATTAATACCAAGATTAAAGTAAAGTTGAAAAGCTAGTTCTGAACAAATTAAATTTGCATGCACTCCAGTTCTCATGGAATCTTTCAGGTCGTATATTCAGTTTGTATAATTCATTGTTTCTCTTTTATAACTCGATCCTTTCGTCTAGAGCTGAATAGAGATGTTTTATTTTAAACCCAGTTTGGAGTCGATGGATGTGTGAAATGGAATATAACAAAGAGATTATTCCAAAATCTGTGACACCAACCACTAAATTTTTTTTTTATTAGCCTGTTTTGGTGTCCCACTGCTGGGCAATGGCATAAACGTTAAATTAATTAACCACTACATTAATTATTAAATAATAAAAATCTTAAATATTAAAGATTGTAACTAAGTACCTATAAGAAAAAAATTGTAACACTTTAATTTGCAATAAACATAATTTTTTTTTAATTTAAAACAAAAATACTTTCAACATGGACATGAAACCATCTAGGGCTTTGTTACTATTAGAACAAAGTGTAGGTATTGATCCTAAAGCCAAGTACAGCCAGGATCAAAGTATCATTGTTTCAAGTAAAGTATGATTTGATTATTCACTCATGGTTGCGGCGCGTTATGTCGCGTTCACGAAGCTTTCCCAACCTTTTTCTTCAACGCCATAAGGTAAACGTTCCTGTGCTTGACACTGACCCAATACATGGCACCTTCAATCTTCTGTAAAGAGAGGTGACAGATGGGTGTCATCTACTAGGCGTGGAGGTATAGTCGGGGTAAGAAAAGGTTCGTCACTTTTCGACTCTATGTCAACGAGTTAAAGTCGAAAAGTGATGAACCTTTTCTTACCCCGACTATACCTTAGTACGTAACTATTGCTTTGACTTTCGTATGACATGTCTGAATTACTTCCTGTAGAGAAGTCATCTGAGTGTTCTGCCAAATCAGAGTCAGCTCGGTAGGAACTGATTCCCTACGAGGCAACGGACCCGGTAACTATTCAAAGTCAAAACATATTTATCCATTTTAAGCTTTAACAAGCACTTCTAATGAGAAGAATCCAGCTGGAAACTCAAACACGTATTTTTTGTTTAAAAAAAGATGTAAGTAAATATGTTCAGTTGTTTGATTAACATAAGTGAACTATTTTAATCATCATCATCCCAGCCTTATAATATACCTACGTCCTATTCTTTTCCTTCCCCGTAAAGCTCTGGTAAATTACAAATGTAATTTCGCACATAAATTAGTAGTAATTTTAGTAGTGGTAGAGCCATGTTGTAGCTAGCCGCTGCATCACGAATGGGCCGGCTCGTCCGGGGCAGTACCACCCTCTCACAGAACACCGGCGTGAAGCAGCAGTAATCCTGCTTGCGTTTCGTACGGTCAGTGAGAATGCCGGGGGCCCAATACCTCACCCCTTCCCTCTCCCCCTCCCTTTCCCCCTTCCCCTATTCCATCTCCTTAAGGGCCGACAACGCACTAGCATCGCGTAAAGCGCTGCAGGTGTCTATGGACAGTGGTGATCATTTAACATCAGGTGACCCACTGGTTCGTTTGTCTGGCCTTTCTAACATAAAAAAAAAAAAAAAATTCGAAAAACTCAGAATTGAACCCACGACCCTCTGCTTGAGAGTCCATAGGTCAAACCACTAACCACGAACTCAAAAGCAATAATTTAAATTCGAATTTGAGAAAGGTCCCATTTTGGCTTATGCACATAAAAACTTGAAAACATATCTAGTTAAAAATTAACGACACGACAGGCAATCTCACTGAAACGAGAATGCATGTATGCAGTTTTCGCATGTCTCGAATAACCAGAACAAGCAGTGACAACGTATGACAAAGCTTAATTGTCACAGTTAACAAATAACACTTGTCAATTTATAACGATTTTACACTATTTGAGCCGTCGGTATCTGACGCCGATTCAATATCGAGGCACGTAAAATTTATGAGTTATAATAACCTTTTGACGTGGCAACGTCTAATAAATCGATGAACGCCGGCTGCATACACGAAAAAGGATGACGCAATGTAACGTACATGTTAGTACTAGCGCTCGGGTAATTTTCAATGCGGGGTGCGGAGTGCGGGGGGAGTGTTTGAGGGGAGGGTGTTAAATGTTTTGTTATGACGTTGTCACGTTAAACTATCGTCCGTAAACCGACTTTACAGACAACCGGTTTTTTAGGATTTCATAGTCCTACAAAGAACCCTGAAAAGCATTTTCAAAGTTAATTATTTTCAAACTTACCCAATATACCGTATTAGCTTTTTTCTGCGATTTCATCATCACCATCATCATCATTTCAGTCGAAAGACGTCCACTGCTGAACATAGGACTCCCCAAGGCTCGCCAAACAGATTGGTCCCGTGCCATCTGCATCCAACGAGATCCCGCAACCTAGACCAGGTCGTCGCTCCATCTTATTGGAGGCCTACCTACACTGCGTCTTCCGGCCCGTGCACACAAATAACATTTACGGTCAACTCCTGATCTTTATTCCGCGGAAAGTTTCAAAAATTCCTTTTAACTCCACCGCTATGATCCTAAAGGAATGATTACTAAGGTAGGGTCTCATTGAATTGTATGTATAAATCCTGTGTTTCCTTGCCCGGTGGAATTTTCCGAACATCCTAAAATTAGTTTTATTAATATTACCTAAGTACTTGCATGCCAAATTAAAAGGATCTAATAATTACAATAACGGCGATACGGGAATTTCGAAAAATACCTTCTAGCGGATGCCAAATTTCAGTAGGTACAATCCGTTCAGTAGTTTGAGCTATGTGATGATATGTCAGTCAATCACCTTTACCTTTTATACCTCTATATATCTTCTTCTAATATATAAAAATCTCGTGTCACGGTGTTTGTTATCGAACTCCTCCGAAACGGCTTGGCCGAATTATATAACACTTTTTTCTCTACATTCGGTAGGTCTGAGAATAGGTCGTTCTTCGCAGACGGAGTCGGGGGCAACAGCTAGTACATAATATAGATTAATTTTAAGACCTGCTATATACTGAGCAGGTTTGTGCTATGATTGTATAGGTCTACGGCTACAGTAGCTTCAAGTACAAGTCTTAACTTGTGATGCGACGTCTACCGGAGGCGGCGAGTAATTGCAGCATTGTCCAGTTTGTCCATGGTCTGTTTTCCGATAAACTATTGTTCCGGATTTCGGACGAGCGTTTGCTTGGGGCTAAGACCGTTCCGCCACAGTAGTTTGTCTGGAATATAAGCCTGAGATTGAATTTTCGAAGATTCTCGCAATGAAACGACTTGGAGTGGACTTAGGAGGGGAATTTCAGAAATAGTGTACTACTATATTTTTTCTCCGATTTTAGAAATTTTTGCATGGATCTGCTCGGAATCAATAGCACTATCGATTATAATAGAGTAAGAAAATGTCCCCAGTTTTTTGTAGAACAGAAATAAGTGTCGGTTCTGTTACCTTCAAACATTAATGTATGAAAAGTAACAAATCTGACCTCGGGACACTTTCTTTCTCTATGTAGAATCGATAGTGCTACTGATTCTGAGTAGAGCCATGCAAAAAAAATTAAAATCTCAAATAAATATATTGTACCCTATTTCTGGAATTCCCAAGGAGCTAGTTTAAGATCGGCGCTAGGTACATGTTATCTAGCATATTATTATGCTGAAACTGGTATTGGCCAAGAAATATGTATAGTCATCTATAGCCGACGCTGGCGTTCAAAAGATTAAAACCTATGTTAGATGATGCACATTATCATCGCCACATCCCGCAAGCTTGTAAAAACTTTATTTAGGCATTTCTTAGTTTCAGTTATTTTGTAAATCAGTGAAATTACATTTCTATTATCGCATGAAAATTACTAAAACAAAATACTATCGCTACCCAAGTGTAACAAGATACTCCGCAAACATTATGAAATTAGTCCAAAGCTTAACTCTATTCTATATCGATATACGACGCGAAACCCGAAACCATCTCTCCCTCTTACACTGGATACGTGAGAGGAAGATAGTGAATGTAGTATTTAGTTTTGCAAAGACTAGATGTTGAAACAGTTGCGTTTTTAAGAGGGTACGATGGCTGAGAGACTTTTGAGAAATAGGTATTTTAATGAAATGTCGCTGTCTCGCCCGAACCCCTCCGTGTCAGTACAGCGAGAGCGGGACAACTGCAGCTCAGACCGTTAATAGGCGCGTAAAATTGATCAAAACAGCATTTCGTAATCCCCTGTTTTCTTCTCGAAAACTGGACCAATAAAATTATTTTTTTCAAATATAATTAGAGGATAGATTTAGCTATGCCCCTATGTTTTCCTTTTTTTGTTTATATGAGGGATTCTTTTCTGATGAGTGTCTGAAAATGACGTTGAAATTGGGCAATTTTTTTAGTTTTTGAAAGCTCATATTTCTTATGTTAATTGAAATATGGAAAAAAACGAAACCTAGGGGCATAGCTGTCGTAGATACAGATTACACAGTAAAAAAATTTGGCTCTAAAGCCATTATCCAGGGAAGAAACAGGGCATTACGATTGTATGGAGAAATAGTGCGCATCGTATCCTCTTAAACGTTTGTTTAGCGAAATGCCGCTGCGGTTTGTTGTAACAGCCGGAGGGCCCCAACGGTTTTTGACAGGCTTCACATTATAGTAATAAATATTATTCATAAAACTTTCAAAACTGTAATGTTGTAGCGTATTTATATTATAGCCTATTTCTAAGTATATTGTACTTATCTTTGTATGTTTTATGATGTGTATTATTGCATGTTTTTAGTTTATCATCATCATAATTTCAGCCGAAAGACGTCCACTGCTGAACGTAGGCCTCCCTCAAGGCTCGCCAAACTGATCGGCCCTGAGACTTCCGCATCATGCATGTGTGTAGTGTAGGTAGGCCTCCAACAAGATGGACGACCTGGTGAAGGTGGCGGGAACGCGTTGTTTTTAGTTCATCATCACCAGCATGCTCGTCCACTGCTGGACATAGGCCTCTCCCATGGCACGCCACTGGGCACGATCCTGGGCCACTCTCATCCAGCTCTTACCAGCCGCCTTGCGAAGATCATCGCTCCACCGAGTCAAAGGAGGTTTTTAGTTGTTTTAATAAAAAGTCTGTTTTTTATTACAAGACCGATTGGTCAGACTTGGCACAGAGCAGGAAGGAATGGCGCACTTTGATGTCGGAGGCTAAGATCCACTTCGGGTCGCTGAGCCAGCGAAAGTAAGTAAGTTTTTATTACTATTAATTTTATATTGCAACACCTGCTGAAATGCATTCCTTGCTTTCTTTCTTATCTAAAGGTTGCCTGGAAGAGATCGCTTCGAAGCGATAAGGCCGCCCATTGCTTACCTTATATATTTTTCATGTACTTGTTTTTCTATATTGTATTATTTGTGGTGTACAATAAAGAATCATTCTATGTAGTTGTTTTATTTTTGTCTGCATGGTAAAGGGTATTGTCAAAATAAGTAATAAATACATAGGTACCAATATATTATCATCATCATCATCATCCCTTTCGAAATATATTTATAACTTACTTAACTTGATTTTTAATACATTTTATCGACTAAACAGATGCGTCAGGTCGGATCTTAGACTAACATGGAGAACGCTCGCCACGCCGCCATTGCTTGCAGTTGTAACTAATTGTGAGCCGTTATACTTTTACCCAAATATTTGCCAACCAATCAGACACGGACGCTTTGTCACAATCTGTTGTCGTAAGAGCTCATGTGGCCGCGTGATCTGACGCGGCATGCGTGACGCTGCGGCCGTGACGCAATCTGACAGACGTGACGCGATTTGCCAAAGCGTGACACATTGTGACGCGCCAGATATGTGGATTTATTTGTTCAAAGCGTGCAGAAGGGCACGCTTTTATTCCATCGACTGATCAACACGTTACGGCGCGGGAATTTGATTCTAAGTAACACTAGAGGTTCTGTGAGTCGACCTTACGAGACCTCACACCTTACGAGTTTTGAGGGTTCCTTATCCAAAGGGTTAAAACGGGACCCTATTACTGAGACTCCGCTGTCCGTCCGTTCGTCTATCTGTCTGTCTGTCCGTCTGTCACCAAGCTGTAACCGCGATAGCTAGACAGTCGAAATTTTCACAAATGATATAAATAAATAATAAATAAATAATATACTTTGGTTGCCGCTATAACAACAAATACTAAACAAATATTAAAAATAAAATAAAAACCCAATAAAATAAATATTTACCTTATTTACCTTTACCATATCGTCGGTCCATTTTGATGGGGCTTTCCTACACCCCTTCTTCCGTTTCAAACTCTATAAGATAGGTTTATTTTAAAACAATCCAGAATAATCAATAGATTAAGAAAAAAACAGTTAATATGGCAAATGATTATCATATCAATGGCATTACCACTTTTAATATTATCCATAACTCGTTTTTCGGAGCTTCTCGCTGAGCTGTCGAAATTAATTAGCTTTTGAGCCACAAGCGTGAACGCGGTATTACCTCGCGTGGCACTTCTACTCTTCTCAATATTAACTTCAGCACTTGGAACGCTATCATCACCTCACTAATAATTCCGAACGAGCCACCAATTTAACTCGACTTGTCCTTCACGACATTATCATTCAGCCCGCGTAAAATTAAAGCCCTCTTTAATTAAAAAAGGTCACAAATAATATTTACCCTAAGAAATATTTCCTCATTAAAATACAAAAGTTTGCTAGATGGATATGCAGGGTGAACTGCGAAGTGCGTGATGTTTTATGCATCGAGGTGTCAGGTGGCTAAATTAAATTTGGGCATGCAAATGTCAGTCACAAGTCATGGTGGAATTACTGGGGCTCTTGAAGGCGTCATGCCGCAGCCGAGGAGGGAACAGCTTCAGCATTGACTGTGTTCATTATTATTATCAGAGATCGGAATTTTCACGGCAAAATATATGTATAAGGCTGTCGCAATCAAGCTAGTGTTAGAACCAATTTTTTATCGATATCGATAGTTGTGCAATAGAAGAAAAAAACGGTCCGCTAAATAAAAAAACATATTTAATACGGGTACGTATCAAAATATCTAAAGTTTAAAATTAATAATGGACGAAATACATAATGGTCATTTGATATAATGCAATTTTCTTGGAAATTCTCAACTTTACAGGATTTTCATAAAATAAACCTAACCTAACCTAAACCAATCTGTAGATTAAATGATTAAAAAAGTTCGTTTTATCAATAGTTTCACAGAAAATTTTAGTATGTATTATGACCATTATGTATTTCGTCCATTATTCGTTTTAAATTTTATATATTTTGATACGTTTCCATTTAATACAGAATTTTAGGTCAGGTGATAAACGAAACAGGCTACTCCCAGAGAATGTTGAGAAATTAATGAGTAGATACTCCTGTCACTATCACAAACCAAATAAAATGTCATGTGCTGCTGTGTGTACTGACGCGGACTTTAAAGATGTAATTGCATCTGCCTCTATATAATTTTATACAAACCTGACCTAAAATTCTGTATTAAATATGTTTTTTTTAGTGGACCGTTTTTTTCTTCTATTGCACAACTATCGATATCGATAAAAATTGGTTCTAACACAAGCTTGATTGCGACAGTCTTATATTTTGCCGTGAAAATTCCGATCTCTGATTATTATGTTTAAGATTGCTTCGGGTCACATAAAGAAGCCGATTGTAAGCCGTGGTGGCCTAGTGGTTTGACCAATGGTCTCTCAAGCAGAGGGTCGTGGGTTCGAGTCCGGGCTTGCACCTCTGAGTTTTTCGGAATTTATGTGCGAAATTGCATTTGTAATTTACACATCATGAGGAAACCTGTATACACCAGAGAAGAAATTCAATGGTGTGTGTGAAGTTTCCGATCCGCACTGAACCCGCGTGGGAACTACGGTCGTGCTGTGGGACGTATATAGGCTGGGATGATGATAATGAAGAGACATGACCAAATGGTCTAGTGGTTAAAGAATTTGACTTCTAAGCTTGAGGTCCCGGGTTCGATTCCCGCGTCGGGGCAGATATTTATAATATGAAAAACACGAATGTTTCGATTTCGATGAAATTTGGTATGTGGGGGTTTTCAGGGATGAAAAATTGATCTAGCTTGGTCTTATCTCTGGGAAAACGCTTGGTACCGAGTTTCAGCCCGAGCGGAGCTCGGTCGCCCAGGTACTAGTAATTACTAGTACGCGTAGTTACGCGTAAAGTAGAGACGATTTTTCTTTCATTTCTAAATCCATAGTGTCGTATCGTACTCGCATCGTGTCGTTGGATACTTCTTTCAAAACATATTTGACGATTTTTTATTACAATTAAGTGACCCCCTTTCTTTTAGAAGTTAAATGGTTGTCTGTAAAATTAGAAAAACGTCATAAATGTAGGACATCAAAATGAATTTATAGGGAAACTAATACAGTTAAATAGGCTTTACAAATTGATGAGCAATGGTCGTAAGTTTGGATTTTGGATATATTCAGTAAGTATTTGACGAATGTCAGTACAGAAGTGTACAATGCGCCGTGCTTTCTCGTCATCAAACTTTTCGACGCCAACGACGCATACATCCGCACCGTAGGTTCTACGCCAACGACGGATATACCAGTCACGGCGTGCAGAGTAATATCTACCTACGTACATTTCTATAGGGTTCAACTTCGCGTTTGACATATCATGGCATATGAGTGAGAGCTGTTGTATTTGACAGAGCGTTTAAAACTTTAAAATGTTAAATTGAGTTGGCTGTCCCACGCGCCTGCGCGTTCGACTTCATATACCGCCAGTTTTTCATTTGGGTCCAATTCTCCGCATTACGGAGTTACTCAGCCGCTGCCATAAATATCATTGTAATAATAAAAAACGCCGCGAAAAATAACGCTCCAAGTAAACAGGTTAGATGTTTATTTGATTTGCAATTTCGCCTTTTCGGAACGGAAAATGTGAGTTTGTTGAGTGGTTCTGTTGTTTAGATTGTATGGTTTATTTGAGTATTTGTAAGTAGGATTACATACCCACCTTATTCTTAACACATCTGTAAAAACACAATAAAATAAAAATAAAAAGTCAGTCAAATAAACCGCCCCGGGTCGTACCAGGTGCAAAGGTACCCAACTAGCCGTACTTATTACCCCACTAACCCGCGATGGACAACATTTGCACCAGAAACGACCCAGAGCGATGCTCAAGACCTCTCCCTCGAAGACGGCGCCCCACTTCTTTAAAAAAAGTATTGCCTCGGAAGTACTCGGAACCCCAACAACCAGTCAAAGTCTGTAAAAATTACAAAGTCTGTAAAAACAACAATTCACGATTATTCATCGAAAGCCCAGTGCGAATAGAGTACTTCATTATACACCATTGAATTACTTTTCACGCGTGTGCAGGTTTCCTCGCGATATTTTCCGTCACCATATTAAATTTCGAATGTAATTTCGCACATAAACTCCGAAAAACTCAGAGGTGAGAGCCCTGACTCGAACCCACGACCATAGGTCAAACACTAGGCCACCATAGCTTAATATCACATCAACTTAAATTGGAAGCGTTCACGAATAAGTAACCCTCTAAAAGTAAATCTATTCCGACCCAGAGCTGTAAATTGCATTCTGGCTGCGAAACCAGGATTTGGAACCGGTACCAAAAATACCTGTATTATAACTCCCTGTATTTATAAGTTTTCTTCGTTCCGGTTCCAGAATCAAAAATCAAAATCAAGCCTCACTCAGCTTTCGGAAAGCCAACCATTGCCAAAAAGAAGGTGCCGCAAAAAACAAAAAACACACAAACATATAAATTACAATCTATATATATAAAAGAAGAAACTGACTGACTGACTGACTGACTGACTGACTGACTGACTGACTGACTGACATATCAACGCACAGCCCAAACCACTGGGCCTAGAGATTCCAAATTTGGCATGTAGGTTCCTTATAAGGTCTAGGGGTGCACTAAGAAAGGATTTTTCAAAATTCACTCCCTAAGGGGGTGAAACGGGGGTCCAAAGTTTGTATGGGTAAACAAGATTCGTTCGACTATTTTATTCGAAACTTCACAGAAGTACTCCTAATGATAAATGAGTAAACAGGTGTTTCAGGTTTTTTGAGAATTCAACCCCTAAAAGGGGGAAAAGGGGTACCAAAGTCTGAAAATCAACATGGGTGTTGTTTCTATGGTTTATCGGGTCGCTGGTTATGAAAACAACAACGGTTTTAAAATCCGACGTGGCGGACGTAAAATACCATCTCCCTGGATGGGGTGCAATGGGGTTGAAATGTCTAATTAAACTAAATGACTGTTGATATATCAACGCACAGCCCAAACCACTGGACCTAGAGACTTGAAATTTTGCACATAGATACCTTATACAATGTAGGCATCCACTAAGGAAGGATTTTTGGGAATTCCCACGGGGACGGGAAAAAACGGGATTTATATATTCGATTCCGAGTGACCCTATCTCAGTAACTATAATAACTAGACTCTTCAAACTTGATACACAAGTAGGTATTACATTAGTTAAAACATTAATTTCAGGATTTTTCAAAATTCCCACGGGATAAGGAAAAAACGGGATTTATATATTCAGTTCAACGGGATCCTATGAACTATAATTACTAGACTCTTGAAATTTGGCATAGAAGTAGGTAATTATAATAGTAAAAAACAGTTTTAAGGATTTTTGGAAATTCCCACGGGATAAGGAAAAAACGGGATTTTTCATTTTACTGGTTGTTGAAAGCTGAAATTCGGCATCTAGGTTGCTTGGAGAGTGTAGAGGATTGAGAGAGGACTTTCCAAAATTCCCACGGGAACGGGAAAAAACGGGATTTTTCGTTTTACTGGTCGTAGAAAGCTGAAATTCGGCATCTAGGTTGCTTGGAAAGTGTAGAGGATTGAGAGAGGACTTTCCAAAATTCCCATGGGAACGGGAAAAAACGGAATTTTTCGTTTTACTGGTCGTAGAAAGCTGAAATTCGGCATCTAGGTTGCTTGGGGAGTGTAGAGGAGCATTAAGAGAGGACTTTCCAAAATTTCCACGGGAACGGGAAAAACGGGATTTTTCGTTTTACTGGTCATAGAAAGCTGAAATTTGGCAAGTGGGTTCCTTGGGGAGTGTAGAGGAGCATTATGAAAGCAATTCCCGAAATTCTAACGGGAACGGGAAAAAACGGGATTTTGCGTTTTACTGGTTGTAAGCTAAAATTTCAAAATTCATAAGTTTATACTGTAAGTAGGCCGCGAATGGTTCTTTAACCGACTTAAAAAAAGGAGGTTATGCATTCCACTTTATGTATTTTTTTATGTAGGTATGTTCACCGATTTCTCGGTCAATTGTGGACCGATTATAAAAATTATTTTTTTATTCGAAAGAATACAATATACTCCTGATCCCATGGTCACCAAATCAGGATCTGATGACGGGATCTCAAGGAAATCGAGGGCAACCCTCAAATTTTGTAGGCACGCATTACGTTTTTCATATATTTTCTCAAGCTATTTAAGTGTTTGCGTCTGGTAGACATCATCTCATGTTGATGAGCTGATGATGGAAGGTAAATCTCCTTAACGGTTAGGAGTTATAGGAAGTTTCTTTAAATATCATATTCACGTATAGATCTTTAGTTGTATTCTTTCTGGTTATTCAGATGAGCTGATGATAGAAGGTATAACTCCTTAGCGGTTAGGTCACACAACACCTTTACAAAATACTATAATATGTATAATATCAATGCTAAGTAGGTACACAGCGCTTCCAGTTACTCAAGTTTCCGTAGAAGGTAAGAAAACATTGAATTATACCCAATGCAGGACAGGGGAAAGTAATAATAGGTTTTATATTATTAACAAGCCTGGATATTTTAGTGCCCGCTTCCGAATTAGTGAAAAACATTGTATATAAAGAAATACTGTAAAGGACCGTATCTACCTGAATTTTAGTCGGGCTTGCTTGCACGCTTGCTTGCACGCTTATTTGCAAGCTTTCATGCACGCTTGCTTGCTGGCGTGCATGCTTGCTTGCTTGATATCTTAGATCTTTGGAATACTCATGGTACACGCGAGCGAAGCCGCGGGCAAAAGCTAGTATAAAATAAAAGAAAAACTACATATAAAAAATAAAACAGAAATGTACGGGGTCTCTTAGTTGAATAACTAAAATCAAACATCTTAACTATATCTAGGTACGTTCACAGAACCGGTAAAGGAAGAATACAGGTATAAATAAATAAATTAGCACCGAGAAATACCGGTTCTCTATCTATAATAGTTCTTACACGTGGTATGTGACGTTATCGTTAAGTGCGGTGCGATGCGAGTGAACGTTTTCTTTTTCCATGGGAAAACTCGCGATGTAGGTAAAAATAAACAATAGTTTAAAGGCTATTTGTTGTCATTACAAAAACCTTAATTTCCTCTCCTTTCCAGCACTAAGTATTTCACAAAACTTCTTTGATTTTTTTTTTTATTGTCTCGGTGATTTCATTTTTCATTATTCAATTAAGTCCGCGCAGGGTTGTATACTTGGCAGGTGAGGTATAGTATTTACATTATGTATGAGTGATTATTATTTGCTTTTTTATAATCTACAAATTATTTATTTACGCATGTAGTCTTATGTAGCTATTAGTGTGCAGTTTATTTATCTATCTAAACAGCGATCCGGGTGTCACCAACGGTGCTGGCTGAAAATCAGCGCTGGGGTGCTATAAACCCCTCAGCATTATGCTGAGCCAGTGTCCGATTTGCAACCGCAATGACACATTCTATCTTTAGCTTTCGTGTTGTCTTTTGTTTTGTAAAATATTGATGATGTGTCTTGTGTTGTTGTAAATAAATGTATTTCTTTCTTTTCTTTCTTTCTTCCAATTAAATTAAAATAAAACTAATATTTAAGGGGGTTCCCATACAACAAACGTGATTTTTTTGCCGTTTTATAGATATTGGTACGGGTGGAACCCTTCGTGCACGAGTCCGACTCGCACTTGGCCGCTCTTTTATCTCATTCACTCCACGTGCACTTTCAAGTACCGGTATCTTAACTTCTTTAAACCGGTGAATTTCATCAACTTTACCGGTTTTCAAACATATCGGTATCATATAGGACATTATGCTTGGTAACGGTACCCCGGTAAAAGTACTAAGACTATAACCGATTCCTGGTGTAAGTCAGCAACACTGGTTCCCGAAAATACTGGTATTCTCTGATTACAACCAGCGCCGCTTGCTGCCGTGCATGTTTTCCGAATTTATTATTTAATCCAGCGCAATCTGCGATCACAATGCAACGTAACTAACTGCAAACTGCTATACAGCTGGTTAATACCGGGTAAAGAAAGGGTGGAAAAGAACGAGAACAAGCTACATGTTTACACTTACCTTGTATATTCATGTCTAGATCTACAGTCTGGACTGAAGCACAGTAAAAGTGCCGTCGGGAAATTTCGATAAATAATAAATAAAATAAGTATCACGGGACAATTCACACCAAGTGACCTAGTACCAAACTAAGCAAAGCTTGTACTATGAATACTTGACAACGGATAAACATACTTATATAGATAAATACATACTTAAATACGTATTAAACACCCAAGACCCGAGAGCAAACATTCGTATTTTTGATCTGCTCCGACGCGGGAATCGAACCCGGAACCTTCTGGAAGAAAAATATCAAAGTACATACTAAACTTCATCTAAACCGGTTCAACGGTTTTAGCGTGAAGAGGTAACAGATAGACAGATTTACTTGCGCATCGTAAGTCACAAGATTTATGAGCCGTGGCGGCTTAGTCGTTTGACATATGGCTTATCAAACAGAGGGTCGAGGGTTTGAGCTCGGGGCTTTTTTTATTTCGAAGTTCATGAGAAAAAAAAAATAGTGCGTGGAGTCTCTCCGCGCAGAAGAAGTGAAACTTCATAATAAAAAATAAAAAAAAACCAGGTGGTCACCCATCCAAGTACCTACTGACCGCGCCCGACGTTGCTTAACTTCGGTGATCGGACGAGAACCGGTGTTTTTGTCAAATATAGCCAGTTTGTAGTGGTAGAGCCATGTTGTAGCTAGCCGCTGCATCACGAATGGGCCTGCTCGTCCGGGGCAGTACCACCCTCTCACAGAAAACCGGCGTGAATACCTCACCTCTTCCCTCTTCTTCTCCCTCTCCCCCTTCCCTTATTCCCTCTCCTTACTGGTATCGCGTAAAGCGCTGCAGGTGTCTATGGACAGTGGTGATCATTTAACATCAGGTGACCCACTAGTTCGTTTGTCTGGCCTTTTTAACATAAAAAAAATATATATATGAATGAATGAACAGTTTATTCACAGAACATATGGTACAAATAGGGTGTTAACAAAATTAATTATATTATTATCCAGATATGTTCGGCCATCAGACATGTGAAAGTTAATGTGATTAATTATTAATATTGTATATCTGTCAATAATTAAATTATACATAATGTTAGACTTATAATTACAATGTAGAACATTAGTAGAATAATTGATTTTTCATAATAAATTACTCATTATCATTATAATTACATTAAAATTTTCATTTCTAACATTAAATGTCAAGTCAAAACTTATAATTAAAGAATTCATCAATACTGTAAAAGCAAACATTACATAAAAAACGGTTCAACTTTGTCTTGAATTCTGAATTGGATAACGTTTTATAAGTAGCTGGAATTTTGTTATAAATCTTAATACACATATTATAAGCACTCTTTTTCCTGAGAACTAGTCTGTGTTTAGGAACCACCAATTGGTATCGTCTATGGGGTCTATTTGTTATCTTCTAAAACGATTATATCTTGAAAACGGTGCATCCTACGGCAAAATCAATGAAATTTTCATCCCCCGTTTGAAACCCCCGCACCCACTCCCCCATAGTATATAACACAACGCATTTAAGAGGCTGACAACACCTAATTTTGTTGAAATTGATGTCATTTAAACAGTTTTTTAAGAAAAACTACTTGTTCTAGCACATAAAAAAAATTATATGTTAATATTCATCATATTTCAAAGACCGTGGACGGACTCGATACATAATTGGACGAAATCGGCTCGATAGAAAATAATTGCAAAGATAGGTCTTAAAATCATCATTAAACGGTTCTATGTCTTTATTTTTTTGGCGTATGCGTCTGCAATTAAAAACATGAAGTCAACATATTCATACCTAAACCGCTAACGAGTCATATTTCACAAATAATCCACAGTTTTTTTTTAATTAAATATTTGCCCGATAAATTTCAAACCCGGCTGCCCAGTAATAGCGGCATCTCGTTTACTCCGATACAAATAGACAGTGTGCGCCGACGTTGGTGTTGACAGCGTCACGCAACGCTTGTTGGAAGTCGCATTAGAAGTTTCACTTCAAAAAAGCTTTACGTTGGAGGAAAACATTGTGAGGAAACCTGTGCACACCTACGAAGAAAGTCAATGGTGTGTGTGAAGTTCCCAATCCGCACTGGGCCCGCGTGGGTACTAAACCCTCTTATTTTAAGAAGAGGCCTGCAGTGGGACGTGGGAAGCTGGGATGATGAAAATCGTAGTGAAGTGACGACTAAAAATGAAACACCATAAATTGCTACAAATTCAAAGCGAATATTTCACAAAAAAAACTTCAACACTAACTAACAATAGGTCAGCAAATAAAACCACATTCAAATTCCATCGTTACTAAAACCCACAAAGGTTGATTTTTGCTTACGTCGTTTCGATACAAGCCGCCTATCCATTTTACACAATCACGACAAATACAATTACCGATTCTCACCCTAATAGCTTTTGGTATAAGGTTGACATTTTAAATGCATACATGATTGGCTGGATTACGTTTTGTGTGGCGGACTATACGACCATTCGTCACGGGTACAGTTGAGCGCGGCATTGGATAAAGCCGTTGCGGTTTCGCGCAATATCTCATCGCGTAGCGCCGGTGTTGCCAGACTAGAGAATAAATCCCTGTCTATTAGTTTCTATTGTTGAAATTTTTGGTGGATTGATTACAATCCCTGGTCAATTTGATATTGTGATGATTTTTTCGTTAGGTATTTTTTAGGGTTTCGTTAGGTAATTAAAAGGAAAAATTTAGATAAAATCACTTCGTTGGCCTTCTCTCTAGACTCTTTTCTCAGGAACAGATGTATGGTTCATCATCATCATCATCATTTCAGCTAAAAGACGTCCACTGCTGAATATAAGAAAATCTAAGATGAAAAGAATGATGATGATGATGATGATGAGAAGATGTAAGGTTATTCAATTATAACATCCAACCAAAAAAAAAATTAATAATGTCCAAGTTCAATACTTAAAATATATGCTTGACAAAAAGATTGTGATCTAAACGGGTGGCAAACTCTAAAATCTAGAAACTAATATAGATATACATAAAATCCTATTTCTTTTTTTCACTGCTACGATTACAACAGTGTTTAATATATCATCTTCTTATATTGTATGTATATAAAATTCTCGTGTCACGGTGTGTGTTATCGATTTCCACCAAAACGGGTTGACCGATTTTGATTAATAAAAATCTCTATATTTGGTAGGTCTCAGAATAGAACGCAGGTCTATACCCCTATTCTTCGCTGACAGAATCGCGGCCAAAAGCTAGTAAAAATACAAATTCTCAAATGGAACTGTCAAATAATTTACCCAAGGTAAATGAAAATTTACTATGAAGCAAATTTACTATGACACATTTAAGCTTAAGATTTGACTTTTCGCTAAGCTCTATTGCGTGCCTTATGTTGTGAAACGGACTATATTCGTACTTCGAGCTAATTTAGAAAGGTATAGTACCTATTGTAAAAGTCGTAAATATTTTTCTATTTATTATTTTAATTTCATCAAGCTCGTTCTCTTCAAACCCGATGTAAAGATTTAAATACCTTTAAACGAGCAATTCCTGTATGTTTATTAAGTTTTAAAGAAAATAAAACTATATTTCAAAACAGAGTCCGAACGTAGTTCGGCCATGTCGAAAATTGCACATAAAACGCGAATCTTTTCACATCTGGCAACTCCGGCTAGCACCGCGTTAAGCTAATCCCCAGCGAAACCAAACTATACGTAGCACGTCCTAAGGTTTATTTTGTTTTGCCCGGGGTCGGGATTAAAAAGCGCTCTGTTGACGGCCATTGTGACACGGGTCGCTTCACCTGTGCATGCAAAGTACTGTGTAGGTCACAACGGGGCAAGTTGGAGAGGTCAGTGCAGCTACTGGCGTCAAGTGGCTGGTACGAGTTACAGGCATGTGATGGTTCGACTGCACAGGTATAATAATTATTAAGTCGCCACGTATTCACTTGGACGAATCTAACTTTTCGCCACATTTGAATGATGATCGATGAACTCGATGACGGACATCATGTCCATGTTAAAAAAGTTATCATCATCATCATCCCAGCTTATTAACGTCCCATAGCAGGGCTTCCTCCACGAACGAGAGGGCTTCGGCCGTAGTTCCTAGCGTACCCAGTACGAATTAGGAACTTCACACACACTATTGAATTTATTCTTAGGCGTGTGCAAGTTTCTCTCACGGTGTTTTCCTTCGCCGTAAATTAGCTTCGGTCATGGTATATTTCAAATGTAGTTTCGATCATAAATTCCAAAAAACTCAAATCCCGGCGCCGTATCCACGGTTCTCTCCTTGAGAAGCCATAGGTATACATATAGGTTAAACCACTACGCTACAACGGTTTAAATATAAATGAAGGAAAGTTAGGTAGAAATTCGATAGTTTTAACCTGGAACGTTTAATTATGCACAAATATGGATCGCAGCACTTTTAACTTTTAATAGCAGGTAGTACACTTCGACATTTTAATGTCCCAAGTCCTGCCTTTTTACACGACTACGGCAAAGCCAAAAGGAAGTGTAATGATTTTAACAGTCTATGTTTGTATGAACGGATGTTCCACCGCAGCGTCGAGACTACTCGTCCGATTTTTACCAACGACGGAACGGAGCAGGTATATGCGTTTAGGGTGAGAGATGTTTGTTCGTTTGTGCAAAGTAATGTTCCCACCTATCTTCTAAACTAGTGATCCGATTTTGATGCGGTTTTCAATAACGGGTTTGTGTTTGATGAGTTCATGTTCTTAGACAGGTGTCATGGCTGTAACTCACTAGGGGGCGCCACAATATTAGTGCAAAACAATGTTGCAATATAATCAAAACGAAATGTCCGATTACAATTCTGTTTTCAGCAATGTGTACATGGTAGCTTAATGCATGTTCCCAAATAATAAAAATTACGTCTGTATCTCACTAGAGGGCGCTACAATATTAGTGCAAAATAATATTGCAATAATATTAAAACGAATTGTCCGATATCAATGCGGTTTTTCAGCAATGGGTTCGTAGTTGATTGGTGCATGGTCTAAGATAAGTCGTATGACATTAACTCACTAGGGGGCGCTGCTATATTAGTGTGAAACGATTATATTGCAATATTATTAAAATTAAAACGTATTGTTTTGCGAGATCTTACCTACACATTATATAGATTATAATTCGTATATGCTCTCTAAAAAGTCTGAAATAAAACTAAGAAAATTAAAAATTTTGAAAAAAACCTACGACGGTAAAAATCTCATCGAAAAAGAATAAAATATCTCAAAACCCCCGACTTATCCCAATTATTATGTAACGAAATATTATAATAGACGTAAAAATACTTTCTAAAAAAAGAGTTGATATCTAGAGGAATCGGTAATAGATATACTTAAGTACCTAAACAATGAATATCGATGTTTACAGTTTTTCCCTAACGTGTCTGTTTCTCGAAGATGTACTTAGATGTAGCGATAATAATTTTACAATAATACATAACCGAGGAATATCCGTCGGGGGCTGCCTTTCCTATATGAAAAACGTCACTAGAAAAACTTTAGCTGGTTTAATGGCAGCCCCCGACGTGTATTCCTCGGTTATGTATTATTGTAAAATTATTATCGCTACATCTAAGTACATCTTCGAGAAACAGACACGTTAGGGAAAAACTGTAAACATCGATATTCATTGTTTAGGTACTTAAGTATATCTATTACCGATTTCTCGAGATATCAACTCTTTTTTAGAAAGTATTTTTACGTCTATTATAATATTTCGTTACATAATAATTGGGTTAAGTCGGGGGTTTTGAGTTATTTTATTCTTTTTCGATGAGATTTTTTTTTCTTTTTCGATGAGATTTTTACAGTCGTGGGTTTTTTCAAAATTTTTAATATCAATAAAGTATCAATGGATTCGTTATTAACACACATAGTGCTACTACAGACCGAGCCAAAGAGTACCCAGTTTTGTCATTTTAACCTCTACAAATTTAAAGTTCTCGTTTCATTGATAAATTTGTACTCCACATTGTACATTTGGCAGATATTCTTACAACGGATTTGTACTTTATAAGTTACGCGAGGATTTACGAGATTAAACGAAGCATGCATATTAAAATGAGTGGGCCAAGTCTCAGTGGTGACGAGTCTAGCTACTCGCAGTGACAGGTGTAAGTCTCTGGTATGAGACGGTTTGGCTGTGTAGCATGCAAACTAACACAATGAGACGAGTTGGAAAAGTCACTGGTACAGCTACACGCTCCGAGTGACTGGTACACGTTACTGGCAAGACACAGTTCGGCTGTGCACCGCGCAAACTAAATAATGTGTAGAACTAAATCCATTCATCTTTTTAGGGTTCCGTACCTCAAAAGGAAAAAAACGGAACCCTTATAGGATCACTTTGTTGTCCGTCCGTCCGTCGGTCTGTCAAGACCCTTTTTCTCAGGAACGCGTGGAGGTATCAAGCTGAAATTTATATCAAATACTCAAGTCTACTGTCCCTTGGAGCTGTGAAAAAATCAAACATCTAAGCCAACGCAATCAAAAGATACAGCCGTTTATGACGCAAATTTCCGCATATTTTCGAATCTCACAAGGGAATCAAAACCTACAGGGTACTTCCCGTGAACTCAGAATCTTGAAATTTGGTAAGAAGCAAGGTCTTATAGCACAGATAAAGGAAAAATTGCGAAAAGCATAAATTTTTATGCCTGTCTGTCTATATCAATAACCAACGCACATTTTCGACACTCTCAAGGGAATCAAAACCTACAGGGTACTTCCCGTGAACTCAGAATCTTGAAATTTGGTAAGAAGCAAGGTCTTATAGCAAGATAAAGGAAAAATTGCGAAAAGCATAAATTTTTATGCCTGTCTGTCTATATCAATAACCAACGCACATTTTCGACACTCTCAAGGGAATCAAAACCTACAGGGTACTTCCCGTAAACTCAGAATCTTGAAATTTGGTACGAAGCAAGGTCTTATAGCACAGATAAAGGAAAAATTGCGAAAAGCATAAATTTTTATGTCTGTCTGTCTATATCAATAACCAACGCACATTTTCGACACTCTCAAGGGAATCAAAACCTACAGGGTACTTCCCGTAAACTCAGAATCTTGAAATTTGGTACGAAGCAAGGTCTTATAGCACAGATAAAGGAAAAATTGCGAAAAGCATAAATTTTTTTGTCTGTCTGCCTATATTAGTAACCAATCTACAATGATCCCACACTGCGCACATTTTGCTTAGGAGCAGGGGTCTGCTAAGACTGGATAATCATAGATACATATAAATTTGTACGGAACCCTCGGTGCGCGAGTCCGACTCGCACTTGGCCGGTTTTTTATAGTTTGTAATACTTTGTTGTGTTGTTTAAGCAATGGACCGCAACATACTAGGAGTTAAAAGGAATGATCGAATCCGGAATACTACATTGCCCTCCAAAAATCAAATAACTGATGTTGGCATAGCGACTGCCAGACTTAAACGGGGCTGAGCCACATATCTGCGGAATGCACCCACAAAGATGGGCGCACTCAGCGAGATGGTGGGTACCATTTTACGGGCATCGACGGCAAGGCAGGCAGAAGCGGTGATGGTGAGAGGACCTGCAAGCTTATTGTCTAACGCGCTGAAGGTTGCTTTGGCATTCACTGTTTCTCTCTGTCAAACGATATAAGATGGTGACAGAGAGAGATGGTGAAAGCCAAGGCGTTAGACAATACGAACCCGAAGATGGATACGAAAATGGATTAATGGATACGAAATCGCAGGAGAGGCCAAACATAGCTCTGGATTGGGAGATATGGAAGTCAAGAGGAGACAGGTTTCCCAGCAGTGGGACACAAATAAAGAATTCGTAATAACACTTTTGAGAAGGTTCTCACGAAAAAAATAAATAAAATTAAAAAAAAGCTATTATTAGGTAAAAAACGAGTCCAAACTCGATGGCGTAGTGTCGTTTCACTATAGAGTACCTATAGGTACCTCCCACCTTCCAGCTCCATCATCAGATAAGCTCCATGTCATAATAACTTTGCATTGCCATCCGATTTACACATGCATGTAAAATTTCAGCTCAATCGGTAGCCGGGAACTGGATCAAATAAAGTTGCAAGATTTGACTACAGACACAGACAGATAGATAACATCGGGACAGGTGAAACTAAATAAAAGCTTGTAAAAAATATGTAGCTGCTACGATTATAAGCACTTGATACTTTGTAGTTATCGTCATAGGGTTATAGAATGCAAGACGCCATTTTATGAACTTCTCGCGGAATAGAGATTGGGTGGGAGTTAACTATAAATTTTATCTGTGCACGGACAAAGTAGCAGGCAAAAACTTGTGTTTAATAAATGGATAAGTAAGTACTATTATTAACCAGGTAAATACACATTGAAACGTTCTCGGTAAGTTTTACTTCATTTCCCTCTTCATAAGACTCAAGGGTACTTGTTCCCACAAAACATACAAAACCCGAAACGTTCTTTGAATATATTCCTTCAACATTTAATTGTATTGAAACCGTAAATCCCTTTGAAACCTCAAAGCATTAAAGCACATTAGGCCAAAGTATCGTTGATAGCAAAAAAACCCGCATGTACGTATCCCATGATTAAATTGATAACGTGGCCTTTTTGTAGAGAGATTGGCCCAAACAAGTCTTATCTGGCAAAGCCCTTTCGGGGCTACAGAGAGCTTAGAAGTGAACCCTTTCAGCGAGACGGAGATCAATGGAGGGAAAGGGAGAGGGCATAGGGCGGCTATTAGCGGACATTGGACATTTAAGCCACCAATACACTAGGAAATGCGCAAAACTTAATCCATGTGGAGTTGTGAACGTTGTCCCGCTCTTGCAATATTTTGTGTGATACGAGACATGATCCTTGCTCCCATTCCAAAAGCGAGCACAAGCATTTGCCTCAGGGACATTCCTCATAGTAGTTGCGGGCATGTCCCGCAGCATGTTGCTTCTTTTTTCCTCTAATGAATTGTGCATTTTATGATGTGTCTGTACGGCTTTGCTACAACTAGGTAATAATACCAGTGGCGTATCAAGCAATTTCTGTGTTAACTTTGTGTGTTGCCAGACCAGCGTTGTGCGGCGAGCGTCTGTGACAGCCTGACGCCTCCGCTCCCGCTCCCGCTTCATCACCAACTACCGCCCAGCCATCAGATACGCGAGAGTCGAATAAAATCCCAACAAAGTGAAAAGCTGATGCGAGCTCATCCGCGGCAACTTCTAATGTCCCGCCGCCGCGCGGTCTGCCCTAAGTGGCGTTTTGTTTGATATTTGTCTTTCATACTTTGTAGTTAAGCGACCTAGATAGAACTGGCGTATAAAAATTCAAATTTTGTTGACCCTGCTAATATTATAAACGCGAAATTTGGTACTCTTTCACGCTAAAACGACTAGTCATATTTAACTGAAATTTGAAAGAAAGAAAGAAAAACTTTTATTTATAATGTTGTTATAATACGTACACAAGCTAAAATTAAGAGTACAAACATAGACATAGACACAGTTTCAGTCAACCAATTTGATTCCTAGGCCCTTGAACCTTGTCGTATTAACTACTAGATAATAACAACGTCAGTGGGTGTCAAAGGAATATCAACTTTCCGATCACAACATGCAATAAACGTAAAGAGTTTACAAACGTTTTCGCTCCATGACAGGAGAAGAAAAAGAAGTTTTGACAGACGGACAGTGACAATTCAAGTTATTAATAGACAAGCAAACTCCTTTCCTATTCAATATCGTTGACAAATGTTCGCAAAGATAGAGATGTCACCATGACATACATCACGCAATAATCACTGTCTAAAAGGTAAACAAATTGATTCATTATGATATGGTTCTATAGTGGCTTAAGAATCAAGTTGGTTGGCTGTACGGTCAAGTGCAAAAATAACTATCGATTTAATCCTCCCATCGTTATATACTTATGAATGAATGAATGAAATTGTTTATTGCTCGAATGTGAGTAATTACAAAAGGTGTTATGTATGACATAAAAAGTGCGTCACAATCAGCCGTTGTCCAGCATGCAATATATTTATAAGCTGTTTAAAACTTTCAATATTTAGCATAAATTTAACTACTAACTACTTAATATATTACCACATAATTACAATCATTGATGTCCCATGAACTCTTTTAAACTATAAAAACATTTGTCCAGCAACCATGACTTAATTGATTTTTGAAATTGCTGTTTTTCCATTATTTTAAATGAGTCAGGTAAGGCTTATACCTTAATGGACGACATAAGAGCTATGGGACATATTTATGAGCAAGTTGTGTTCATCCATATTTAGCTTGCTTACGCATAGAAGCATACAATGTAATTTTAGAGACATCTATCGGATTGCTACATTTTTTTATAAACATCTGTCATTTATTTTTTCGCTATTTCACACTAGGTGGCATCATATTGTGCGCTATTTTCATTTACACCTATATAACAGACTTTTAACGATAAACCATTCCTGTAAAGTTCTAAATATGCTACTGGTTCAGAAGTTTTAACCTTTTTGGAATAGAAGCTACGACCGATAATTACCAAGATTTCAAAGTGTATGAATGCGCATGTTAACATTTTCAGCGACACTGTTTTCGGTACAAATCAATGATAATACCCTCCTGTTCTTACTTACTATATTGCGTGATATTACGCAATAATTATTAATTGTTGCGGAATGGCGGTCGGGACAGGACTCAGATCGGGTTCATCTGCACGTTGACGATACCCACGGTAAATGTTCTATTTGGAGCTACAGAAATAATACTTGCAGTAAGTTCACTTGAGTATTTTTAACGCAGCGTGGGATATTTCGCCAAACTGATCGGTCCCGTGCCATCCGCATCCAACGCGATCCCGCAACCTTAAGCAGGTCACCTACACTGCGTCTTCCGGTACGTGGACGCCACTCGAGAACCTTTTTGCCCCATCGGCCATCAGTTCTACGAGCAATGTGCCCTGACCACTGCCACCTGAGTCTGGTGGGTGATTTTCCGAGCTATGTTGGTGACTTTAGTTCTTGCGCGGATTTCATCATTTCTAATACTATCCCGCAGGGAAACTCCGAGCATATAGCCCTCTCCATACCCCTCCGAGTGACCTTGAGCATTCTTATGAGGCCCATCGTTAGCGGCCACGTCTCAGTGCCATAAGTCATCACTGGCAACACACACTGGTCAAAGGCTTTTGACTTGAAATACATACATATTTTAATTTTATATGCCTACTATCGATGAATCCGCTAATATCGAGGTTGATAAAGACGCTATAGGTTGACCGTTGTCTAGTAAATCTGGTGTGCGGTATTAGGATGCGGACCTAAAATAGTCAAGAAAGACCAACATGAAACTACCGTGAGACTCACTCATAATGAAAATATACTGATCACTCATGTCTTAAAACGAGTTTAACACGACATGTTTCGGGCTAATCCGTAGCCCTTCTTCCCGGAGTCACACGTCACGTAGGAAAACAGTGTTGAATGTTCGTACTGCGTCAACGGTGAGTGTGAACGAATCTTCACAAAGTGATGTTGTTAGTGTTGTGTGCTACCCTCCATACGGGGGTAGTTGTGTGTCGCTGTTAGTTGTGTCGAGCAGCTGCGTAGCAGAGCGGTAGCGTGCGGTGCGCGTTTGTTAGCTGCCGTGACGTGTGACTCCGGGAAGAAAGACTACGGATTATCCCGAAACAATTCGAGTTCAACTCGTTTTAAGACGTGAGTGATCCGTATATTTCACTAAGAAATATGAAGCTTGGTCTTAGCCTATGCTCCTTTACTTGGACCAAAGCATCAGGGTCACCTTTTGCCTGTAACGTTTATGTAAGTTCAGTCATTCTGTTCTGCTCTATATAAGCTGTCACGGGCAGTGGTTACGGCCGCCCAGGGGCCGATTTGAGTTAAACACAGCCAGTTAGTTAGCTACAATACCCCGCGCGACACGTCGGCCTAACACCAAACGATTGTTCTTATGTGATTTGTGCTTAAGACGCATTGCTTCTAGTTTGGCACGATTAAAGACTCCGGAGGCTCTAACTCAAAGAGCAATGGAGAGCATGCTGAAATTAAATGAGGGTCCACAAAAGAAACAAAGTAACGACATGGCCCGAAGAATTGCTTAATTTTTGTGGCGTTGGGCTGGGCACTTTGCTTGAAGAACTGATGACAGTTGGGGCCAATTTGTTCTTTGAGTGGTGTCCACGTACAATCGGCCAAAATATGGTTTACCACCCTACGGTTGTATAGGTAACGCCACCAGAGTTGAGGCCACGCACACAAGCACATCTCATGTAATGACAGCGGAATTTTGACGTTGTGTTGACGTTTAACGACAACACAACGTCAAAATCCCGCTGTCATTACATGAGATGTGGTTGTGTGCGTGGCCTCAACTCTGGTGGCGTTACCTATAGTTAATTTGCACGTTATAATACAATGAAGTCGATTTTCCCTTGCAATAATTATTATGTTATGATTATGACAGTGACTTATGTAATGACTTAACTTAGAAAAGCCAACCATAGCGATATTCATAAATATAAATATCTCACAGAAAGAAACTGTTGCCAAACCTGGTAGACCACTTTCATGGCCGATCGTACCACAAGATGCAGCGTGGATAGGCTTTCTAGAAGAATTTTCTGCAAAAAACTTACATTTTTCTAAACAAAAGCACCCTTCAAAATTTCATATATTCTCATCGATGCTTTTTTAGGAAAATAATAATATGAATTTGAGCCGATATAACAAAACACTCATTCTCTCTCTTTCTCATTGTATTTTCAAGTTCTCAGACATGTAATCAAACCAAAAAATTTCTTGAAAAAAAAATTAAACAGAAGTAGTTAGAGGGCTAGTTTAGTAAAGGCACCTTTCAGTGCTTAGGAGGACAATTTCTCCAAACAGGTTGAGATTGGACAGCTAAAAAATATATTGTCTGTTATTTTATACTACTTTCTAACATTTATATCAAAATAAATTAAATCCGTCCGTCGGATACATTTCCTTGTAAGTCAATTTCTGCAAGGTGAAGTCTTCTTCATCATCATCATCATTTCAGCCGAAAGACGCCCACCGTCCAGTGTGTGCAGGCACCGTAAAGCTCATGGTAAAATTCAAACGTAATTTCGCACATACATTCCGAAAAACTCATAGGCCCGAGCTCGGGCTCAAACCCAAGTCCCCTGCTTGAGTGACCGTAGGTAACACCACTCGCTATAGGTGAAAAACTTAAGAAGATGTAGTAGTAACGTGACCGTATAAACAAATTGACGTTCCAAATTAGAAAAATGACTTAAGCTCCATATCAATTTTGTGCACTACTACACACAACAGGTCATCTTCTTAAGTTGTTCACCTATACCTCTCTTTTTCCCCCGCACAGAATTTAAAATAAAAATATTAAGCCGTGTGGCCTAGCGGTTCGACCTAAAGCAGAGGATCGTGATCGTGAGTTCAAATCCCGGCTCGCACCTCTGAGTTTTTTGGAATTTATGTGCGAAATTACATTTGAAATTTTACCATGAGGTTTACGGTGAAGGAAAAACATCCTGAGGAAACCTGCATACACCTGCG
Organism: Archips xylosteana; assembly: GCA_947563465.1. Classification (NCBI taxonomy): domain Eukaryota; kingdom Metazoa; phylum Arthropoda; class Insecta; order Lepidoptera; family Tortricidae; genus Archips; species Archips xylosteana. The sequence continues at coordinate 23,696,890 of OX387346.1, forward strand.
AAGAAATTTAGTGGTGTGTGTGAAGTTCCCAATCAGCACTGGGCCCGCGTGGGAACTATGACCCAAGCCCTTTCATTCTGAGAGGAGGCCTGTGCGTATATAGGCTGGGATGATGATGATGAGTATTTAAAATGATTTTTTGCATAAACTTTTTTAGTCGTCCGTTCCTGTAGATGCTATAAGTATTTGTATAGCGGCGCGATCGCTCGCGTGTTGACGATGCCGGCTAGTCAATATTGGCGACCAGCTTTATGGCGCATAAAAATTTTATAGTGCAGAATAAAACGCGCCGCCCGTGAATAATCGCAATTCGTACGTAATACGCGGATTTGTTGGCAACGACGAATTTGTCGAAATATTGATCTCAATGTAAGACAAATAGGTAAGGAAGTTCGATGGGAGGATGGGGACTATTCTGCTTCTTGGAGGTTTTTACTAAATTTAATTTTTAGGGTTTTGTACCCAAAGTGTGCCAACGTCTGTCCGTCCATCTGTCGTTCCATAGATTTCGGTCAAGCCGTTTTGAAATTCAAAGTCAATGTATTTTTTTGCTACAACTAAAATTTATTTTACAGATGTTACACTCAAAGGTCGAAGGAGTTCGCTAACATACACCGTGACACGAGATTTTTATATATTAGATGTTTACTAGATTCTTCAAATTCAGCACGCAAATAAATAATTATAACAATTAAATACTAATTTGAGGGTGTTACAAAATCCCCAAGTAGGTAATAAGGAAAAACCGGCCATGTGCGAGTCGGACTCGCGCACCGAGGGTTCCATACAAATTTATATGTATGTATCTATGAACATCCAGTCTCAGCAGACCCCTGCTCCTAAGCAAAATGTGCGCAGTGTGGGATCATTGTAGATTGGTTCCTGATATAGACAGACAGACAAAAAAATGTATGCTTTTCGCAATTTTTCCTTTATCTGTGCTATAAGACCTTGCTTTGTACCAAGTTTCAAGATTCTGAGTTCACGGGAAGTACCCTGTAGGTTTTGATTCTTTTGCGAGTGTCGAAAATGTGCGTTGGTTACTGATATAGACAAACAGACAAAAAAAATTATGCTTTTCGCAATTTTTCCTTTATCTGTGCTATAAGACCTTGCTTTGTACCAAATTTCAAGATTCTGAGTTCACGGGAAGTACCCTGTAGGTTTTGATTCCCTTGCGAGTTTCGAAAATATGCGGAAATTTGCGTCATAAGCGGCTGCATCTTTTGATTGCGTTGGGTTAGATGTTTGATTTTTTCACAGCTCTAAGGGACAGTAGATTTGAGTATTTGATATAAATTTCAGCTTGATACCTCCACGTGTTCCTGAGAAAAAGGGTCTTGACAGACAGACGGAGGGACGGACAACAAAGTGATCCTATAAGGGTTCCGTTTTTTCCTTTTGAGGTACGGAACCCTAAAAATTAGGTTTATATATTCACAAACTGATACCAATGATAATGATGGATTTTTGGATGTTGCTGTTGCCGGATTTTTATTTTATTCAATGATTGAGCCAAAGAAAGAAGAAGTTTTGCCACAAATTTGTATACCGTATACCGGGGTGACTTTGAAACTGCGGGGCGACTTTAAAATGTAGTTTGCCGACCAACTCACGCATTTTTGTTAGCATTTGCTATTCCTTTTTAATTTCTTCTTCGAAATTCTATGTGTCTACATGTGAACCATTTACCTCATAAGTATGCACAATGTCAACTTTATAGCAATTTAAAAACTATCAAAGTCGCCCCAATTTGATCAAAGGCACCTTGGCTTAAGGTACTACACGGATGACGTCGTAGGCTGCGCTTGATAATGATAATGCTGGTGATGCTTACTTACTTGCTCGTTTACCCAATTTTCTAAGCCCTGATTGCCTCAAATGCCCCGTAATATGTATTAAGTTCTACAAACGTAATTACTGAATCAATCGAGGATAACTCGATACGCCGCGCGAGCTAGATGACATTCAATATCATCGGTTTGGAACCAGGGTGCGCGATGTCTCAATTACTTTATGACATAAAGCTTTCTTTAGACTTAGAGTTGGGGTACATTGTCGTCTATGATTTATTGATTTTTCAAGCTAACCGTTTACTTAATAGAGTAACAGACATGACTTTACATGCTTACTTAGTTACTCACTTGCTTTGGGCAACGTGGTTACCAGTTTACTTATTTCACCATCCTCATCATCTTAGGCATCATTTGTTAATTAAGACTCTTCATCTGTTTGGGAGCGTCGACTATTCTGTGAACTATGATCAGTGTGCAACATCACGATCGACAAATCGCATGAAAAATCTTGTGCGTAAATTCTATGGTGGGGCGCGTCATTTTAATTTAGGTAAGCTATACGCCTTTTTTTATTGGCCTGTTCTTGTGTTCCACTGCTGGGCAAAAGGCCCCTCCTCTCTTGCTCCACTCCATCATATCACACGCGAGCTCCTGCTATCCCAGTTGATAATATCTAGATACCTAAGGCCTTCAAAAGCATTAAAATAATAGCCATATCCAATAAAAAGTTCACAGTCAACATTCCTCTGCTGTTGCCAATGGTTAAAATTGTTTACTCCGTAAAATATTGCTAAAGACATTTCTCTCCCGCAAAACCAATCACACTACATGCCTCTGCAAATTGATCCCTAGCGTCCTAGTAATAAGGAATATGAGCTGCATTTTTGCATGTCTTTAGTTAAGTAATGTCGCTGTGACGTTTTCCATCTGTATGCAAATGCATCTGTTCGCAGAATGCAGCAGGACTGTGGATGTAGCGTAGTTATACGCAGATGCATCAGTGCTGAATGAAGAAGTTAGAAGTTTAGAAGTTTTTTTCTGAAACCGTCAACTTCTCAGCATTTATTTAATAAACTGTGGTTGTTTTAAAACGATCTTAAAAAGTTTACGGTTTTAGACAATAGTTTTTTAAAACCCTTTCGATATTTTAAAGAAAGAATGAAAATAAACTTATTTACAACACCACAGACACATCAATATTATTACAAATAGACAGCATGAAGAATAAAGACAGTGTGTCATTGCGTTAATAAATCGGACACTGGCTTAGCATAATGCTGCGCTGTTTATGAGCCAGCACTTTTGGGGAAATTCGGATCGCTATATACAATACATCATTTTAATATATGTCGAAGGGCGGGTCGGTTGCGCTCGATCGCCGTCGTCACTCTCACCGTTCGCCATATTAATTTCGATACGATAGTCCAAAGTTTGAAATCAAAACACTCCAAGTTCAATAAACACACTTTAATCACAAACTAAATAAATTAAACGGAAATACTTAGGGATGACTGAGATAATTAAAGATTCAAGATTTGTTACAACGGAACGCAGTGAGGTTGACTGCGTTGACGGTTCACGTCCTTCCCTTTCGCTCTCCAAACAAGAATGACAATCCAAAACTACCCGCCATCGCAGTCAAACTCACTCAAGCATAGACAATCTCTTTTTCTTTTGTTTTAAACTAGATAAGGCTTGGGCATTCCGCAAACTGCCAGTGTCGTGTACGTGGGTCTGCGACACGGCCATTCTGACTTTTCACACGTCCTCGTGGGATGAAGTATCTGAAATAATAAGAAATAGTCCCACGGGAGTAACATGTTCGCTCGGCTATCCTGACCAACAAACAAGAGTTGGTCAGTAGTCGCTTCTCTACACGTTTTAAAACAATGACAGTTTAATTCACTATGAAACAACCAAAACAAGAATGCAAACAACTCAAAATAAGTAACATCAATACAGTGATTACATTATTTCTGTCGCTCTATCATAAGTGTAAGATAAACTAGCGCTCTGCATCACTGTCTAACCAACAGTGAAAATCAACTTAGTACTTAACCAGTACTCTGCTACTATCGCTTAACCAGCAATAGCAAAATAATAATCAATAGTGCCTAACCAGCACTCTGCCGCTAATTGCTTAACCAGCAATAGCAAAAATAACAACCAATAGTGCCTAACCAGCACTCTGCAGCTAATGCCTAACCAGCAATAGCAAAATAGCATCCAATAGTGCCTAACCAGCACTCTGCAGCTAATGCTTAACCAGCAATAGCAAAAATCAAATAACAGTGCTTTACCAGCACTCTGCATTTTATCGCTTAACCAGCGATAAAAACTAAATAGCGCTTAAAAACAATAGAGCAAAAGAAATAAAACATTATGGCTGTGAACTTGTACCTGCTTCAGAGCCCGTAGGCTCTATGTCATCATCGAGCTCATATGAAGCATTTAAATCGGGTACTTTACGTAAACGATCGTGAGCATATTTGTAATGTCGATTACCAGTGAGTGATTTTAAATTGTACCTGTCACCATCTAGGACTTCTACGACCTTAAAAGGTCCTTTATACTTCGGATCAAGTTTGGTCTGATTCCTTTCTTCATTTTTTAGAAGAACGAAATCACCTTCAGAAAATCGAGTAAATTTGGCCTTATTAGAATCAAATCTTAACTTGTCATAATTTGCATTTTGAGTCATGTTAACTACAGCATCAGCTCTTACGTCGTCAATGTCAATTTCAACTTCGTCTGCAAACATTAAATCAAGCGGACGTGCGACTCTACCTATCATGAGCTCTAAGGGGCTATATTTGGTAACTCTATTAACCGTACAATTTAAAGCTAGCTGGACGTCTAAAAGTGAATCTTGCCATGAGCGCTCTTTACTCGTCTCTACTGCCGTAAGCATACTCTTGAGCGTGCTCATGACTCGCTCTACCTGTCCATTAGCGCGAGAACTTCCGGTAGCGATTAAATGCAAGGTAATATTGTGAGAGGTACAGAACTCTCTGAAATCAGTGCTTGCAAAGCAACGTCCTTGATCAGCAATCACACGTGTAGGAGCACCAAATAATGAAACACAACTTTTTAGAGCTTTAATACTACTATTGGTATCGATGTTCGCGGTATGACGTAGCAAAACAAATTTTGTAAACGCGTCGATGATAACAAAAACATACTCCTTTTTCGCGTTTTTACCGCTTAACTTGCCGGTGGCGTCAATATGAAGGGTATGCCACGGTATCGCGACTTTTGGGATAGGGTGTAATTCAGCCGAAACTTTGCCTGAATGGGATTTAGAAATTTTACAAGTGACACAATTGTCAATAAACTTCCGAACAAATTTAGTCATGTTTTCGAACCAGTAATGATTACAGATTTTATCCAGAGTTTTCTCCCATCCGAGGTGCATTAGGGACTCGTGCGTCGTATTTACTACAGACCACCGCAAAGCTCTAGGTAAAATAGGAAGACAACGAGTTCTATTTTTGCGCTGTACCTTGCGATGTAATATACCAGATCTAAATTCGTAAGTTTTAGCAACATGATCATCAAGATTTCCCTCATTTAGTTTCGTGATTAGATTTGAAATTTCCTCGTCTCTTTGCTGTTCAGCTAGTAACCAATTGTCAGTAAGATTAGCAACATTAATCAGTTTCCGCTCTACCTTATTAACCGGAGATTTTTCATTACGTACAGGGACAGGATTTCGCGAAAAGAAATCGGCGTGTTGCATTCGCTTTCCATCGACATGAACGATGTCGAAGTCAAACGACTGCAAAAATGCCCACCACCTATGGACTCTAGGTGTGAGATCTAGCTTCTTTCGTGTAAACTGTAAAGCATGGCAATCTGTCATAACAGTGAATTTCTGTCCGTGTAAATAATGACGGAAATGCCTAACTGCATTCACAACTGCGAGAGTTTCCAACTCGTATGAGTGGTACTTTGACTCTGCAGGAGTGGTGCGTTTACTAAAGTAAGCAATTACGCATCGTTTGCCGTCCTTTTTCTGCATCAAAATTGCGCCATAACCCACTGAACTCGCATCCGTGTGTAGCTCGATAGGGCAGTTCGGATCGAAAATAGTCAAAACCGGATTGTTGGTCAAAATAGAGATGACATTTTGCCTAATAACTTCGTGCGATGCTTCCCATTTAATGTTACCTTTTGAGATATTAGTCAAGGCATACAAGGGTGCCATCATCTGTGAAAATTTGGGGATGAATTGGCGGAAATAGGACGCAAGCCCGATGAATTGTCGCAATTGTGTTACTGTGCCTGGAGGAGGCAAATCAACTGGAGCTTCTACTTTCTTCGGGTTTGGGCTAATTTCGCCGCAACTCACCTCAAAACCTAAGTACTCTACCTTCCGTTTAAGAAACGAGCACTTTTTAAGATTAAAAGAGAACCCAGCTTTTGTTAAGACATCCAAAACGTTATGTAACCTTTCAAGAGCTTGCTCTACCTCTGACGCTACAATCATAATATCATCCATATACACTACGACATACGAATTGGCAAGTTCTCCTAATGCTTTGATCACTGCACGCTGAAAAACCGATGGAGCGTTACGTAACCCAAAGGGCATCGTCAAATATTCGTATTGCCCGTCTGGTGTTACGAATGCAGTACGTTCGATAGAGTCGGCGTGTACGGGAATTTGATGAAAACCGCTGGCCATGTCAAGAGTCGTGAAATAATGAGCACCATGGAGTCTATTTATTTGATCGGAAATAATCGGAAGAGGAAATCTATCAGGCACGGTGTTGTCGTTCAGTTCTCTGTAATCGACACACATACGGTCAGACCCGTCCTTCTTTTTAATGAGGAGAATAGGGCTCGCAAAGGGGGACGAGCTAGGGCGAATCACGTTGGAGGTAAGCAATTCATCAACTTTATTACGTACCACTTGTCTTTCGTCAGGACTCAAACGACAGGGACGACGACATACAGTTTTATTAGGATCTTTAAGTCTTATTTGCATTGGCTCTGTTTTCGCAGCAGTACTGGGTGTACCACTAATAAACCGCTCTTTAAATTCGTTTAAAATTGAAATGAGTTTGGGCTTGTAGTCTGATGTTACGTCCGTATTAATGTTCTCAAAGTTTTGGTCTTGCTCTACGTGTAAAATTGTACGCGACTCTACATTTTTGACTGACTCTACTTTTGACTCTACTTTTGACTGTGCTTTTGACTCTACTTTTGACTCTACTTTTGACTGTGCTTTTGACTCTACTTTTGACTCTACTTTTGACTCTACATTTGACTCTATCTGTGACTCTACATGTGACTCTATCTGTGACTCTACTTGAGGCTCTATCTGTGACTCGACATTTCTGAAAGTAACGTAATCCGAGGTCATGGTTACAACTATACCCTTAGCCAAAATATCACGACCAATTACAATATCATGCTGTAAGTATTCATCAGGTAAAGCATGAAAAATTATGTTTAAAGACAAGCCATTAATTTCAACACAAGTCGAAAGTTTCAAATTGCTGTTAACTGAAGTTTGACCAATGCCAGTCATTGTAACCACAGTACAAATACGCTCACCAATAAATTTAGGCACAACAGATTCTTTAATGAGTGAACACTCCGCTCCAGAGTCATAACAGAATACAAATGACTCACCAGAGTGTTGTAGCGTTCCAATGGGCGCGTTAATCACGCACATATCCACGCGCCGCGTCTCCGGTGCCGCAGCTGCGCCGGTGCTGCCGCCGCTGCCACCCGCGCCGCTGCTGCCGCCGGGACGCCCAGGGCCGCTTGATGCTGGGCACTTGTTTGCGTAGTGGCCGGGATTTTTGCACTTATAGCAGGTGATAGAATGGGAATCTCTATTCTTCGTCATAGTGTTCGACGCTGTGGCTGATGAAAAACTTGAAGATTGAGATCTTACATCAGCTTTGAAGTCTCTCTTTGATCGACACATAGGTGCTTTATGACCTAATTGCCCACACTTGAAACATTTTGGTGTAACGGTCGTAGGGTTGAATTTAAACCGTTTGACATCTGAATCAGCTTCATGTGACGTAGATTTCCTTTTTAAAAATGACATGGCACGTAACTCTTGCTGTAATTTATTTCTAGTACCGATTTCAGTGGTAAACGCCAATCTTTGAACACGTGCATCCACATGTGACAAATGAGCCAAAACAGTCGAAATAGCAATCTGTTCTGTAGTTAGATTTTTCCATCGTGACATTAGTGACGTTAGCACACGCGACGCATAAGCAGCGAGACACTCACCTTCTTTTGGTGTACCGTTATTTAGGTTTATAAGAGATGCAGCTGGTGTCTCGGGGCAGTCATACCTCGCGATGAAAATCTCCTTAAACTCCATCCACGTCATTCCAGGGAACGAAACCTGTGACAGCCATGCCGATGCCTGACCTTTTAACGCACGGCTTAAAGCTATCATAAGCGGTGCACCTTGTAGGTAAGAATCGGCCATACACATGTCTGCTGTACATACCCAGGCACGTGCATCCATACTTTGTTTATCGGGATCAAAATACGGTAGTTGAATATTCTCTTTAGACTGGGGCGTTTTCATCGCTTGTAACAAAGCAAGAAAATTTTGGTTTTGTTGTTCCAAAATCATACGCCATTTTTCTTCACCGTCTCCTTGTTGTTCTGGTGGACACGTTGATCGATATCCCGCTTCTGATGTCGAAGGGCGGGTCGGTTGCGCTCGATCGCCGTCGTCACTCTCACCGTTCGCCATATTAATTTCGATACGATAGTCCAAAGTTTGAAATCAAAACACTCCAAGTTCAATAAACACACTTTAATCACAAACTAAATAAATTAAACGGAAATACTTAGGGATGACTGAGATAATTAAAGATTCAAGATTTGTTACAACGGAACGCAGTGAGGTTGACTGCGTTGACGGTTCACGTCCTTCCCTTTCGCTCTCCAAACAAGAATGACAATCCAAAACTACCCGCCATCGCAGTCAAACTCACTCAAGCATAGACAATCTCTTTTTCTTTTGTTTTAAACTAGATAAGGCTTGGGCATTCCGCAAACTGCCAGTGTCGTGTACGTGGGTCTGCGACATATATATTCGATATTATTAATTTTCGATTTTCAAATACGCATCCCTTTGATGCTTCTTCACATTAAAACGGCGCTGAACGGATAGGGATGAAATTTGTTAAATATCTTAATATCTGAAATACACAGAGGGTATATTTTTTCCCAGTATTCCTACAGGATCGGAATTTAAGTACGATAAAAATGTACTTTTTAAGGATTCTCATAAGAATGTATTGAAATCCCAGAATTCCAATTCGACCACCAGATTTAACGAAATACGCGAAGCCGCAGGCAAAGTCATCATCATCGTCATCCCAGCCTATACGTTTCACTGCAGGGCACATGCCTAATTTTAGTTCCCACGCGGGCCCAGTTTGGATTGGGATCATTACACACATTATTTAATTTCAAGATTTTTCCACCGCAAAACTCAATTTAAATTGTAAACAGGCAAGTACCTAGTAAACAACGACAAAAAAATAACCTTGTGTTAACTATTATTCGAAAAGTAATTGGCACTATTATAAAGAAATAACTACTCAAACGATTTGTATCTGTTAAAGGTATAATTTCAATAATATATTTAAGTACAATTCACTTAGCTACCGGACTACTTTCTCTCACAAAAATAAATCAAAGAATGCTGCCCCGCCATCGCCCCTTAGCTTTTATACATTCCAAAACCCCAAAAAAAAAAAGGGCGCGTCGTGCTCGACGCTGATTGGTAGATATATTTGATTCGTAAAGTCCATGACGCGACAGCTCCCTGTGGTTTCCCGCTTGACAAATGTCCTCCGGGAAAGTCCCAGGAGCACAACGACACCCGTAGATGCCGCTGAATAGAAGATTGCCAACATTTGGTTCGTAAAGTCCATGGCGCGACAGCTCCCTGTGGTTTCCCGCTTGACAAATGTCCTCCGGGAAAGTCCCAGGAGCACAACGACACCCGTAGATGCCGCTGAATAGAAGATTGCCAACACGGCCATTCTGCATTGCGCATGCCCCCAGGCGCTCCAAAACATTCACCTGATACTGTCGTTCTGGAACACATTGATAGAACATAATTATTGTATCTATATATAAATACACTTAAACGTTCGGCCTTTCATGACCTCACAATTCTATGTACATACATATCTAAGTCCAAATTCGATCCCTTTAGTCTTAGGCGATCTTTGTACATGTTTAAGTTCAAAAATGATCCCTTTAGTCTTAGGCGATCTTTTGTAACATTAAACATGTGTTATCCGTTATCCAATACCAATTCTAAAATGCCCCTTTAGGCTTAGGGAACATTTTATTCATCGATTGTCTTAGTTATTTGCCTTTAGGCTTAGGCAAAACTTAGATGAATCGTTTGGCATTCAGATTACGGAAAAAGAAAAAACAAGGACGCTAGTTATTGTCTTCAGTTAGCATATTATCATATACTAGCTTTTGCCCGCGACTTCGTCCGCGTAGAATTCCAATTTGTGGTAAAGCTTCTTCATCTCTTTCATTGTATAAAACAAAAATCCGGCACCGGCAAGATCCATCATTATTATCATTTCATCATGAGTATCAGTTAGTGAATATTATAAATCCCGTTTATTCCCTATCCCGCGGGAATTTCAACAAATTTGTCCTTATTCTTTGCAAAATTACACTTATTTTTATCCCGCGGGTATTTTGCATTTTCCCCGAGAAAAGTAGCCTATGTCCTTAAAGCTTTCTACCGATAAAAGAACTTTTAAAATCAGCCGCGTAGTTGAGTTCACTTATTTTTTTCCCGTGGGAATTTTGATTTTTCACGGAGAAAATAGTCTAAGTAAGTAAGGGTTAGTGTAGCTACTCACTAATAGGTGAAAGAAATTTTCAAATCAGCCCTGAAGTGAAATTCACTTCTTAATATCCCAGGGGAATTTTGCATTTTACCGAATAAATAGTAGGTAGCCTATACCAATAAAGGATAGTGAAGCTTTCTATTGGTGATTTTTTTTTAAACTCAGCCCCGAAGTTAATTTTACTATTTTCTATACCGCGGGAATTTTGCATTTATCCGGAAAAAAGCATCCTATGTTAACCAAGGACAGTGCATCTTTTCTATTGGTGTAAGACATTTTAAAATGAGCTCCGAAGTTGAATTTTCTTTTTTCTATCCCTTGGGAATTTTGCATTTCCCCGGAAAAAAGTAGCCTATGTCAATAAAGGATAGTGTAACTTTTTACTGGTAAAAGTTTTTTTTTTTAATCGGCTCGGAAGTTTCAGAGATTATCTATCCCACAGGAATTTCCAAAAATCCTGCAATAAGTTTTTTTTCACTTCTCATGCTCTTAAAATGTTACTTTAGTCTCTGCATATCGGGACTAAAGCTCTTTTTTGATCTCAAGGGATTAAAGTAAAATTTTTTTAATTGACTATGGAAACCCCTAAACTGCCAATCACGGTGTTTGTGAATGAAGGATTATCGCCATTTTCAGTGACTGGGTATAGACAATTTAAAAGCTTTCCACAGACCGAAGCGCGCTGCGGACGCTCCGTAGCGCCCTGCGCTTCGGTCTGTGGAAGCCTTTAGGGCGTGGAAATAACCTCAAAATGTACAACTGTATAAAAAATATTTAAAAAATAATAATTTCGTGAAATACGATGAATAATTACGAATATTAATCTATTTAATTATAAAATATTAAAGATGAATTCATTTTATTTTGCATGTAAAGAAAGATTTGCTTTAGCTTAGGTGTTTTTTTATTTGTTTTTTTTTAAAAGCGCTCTCGGCAAAGTAGTTCCCTGCTCTGTCGATAAAATAGCAATCCGCACTGTCGGCAAAGCAGTGCTGGATGGAGTGTACGGTAGATAGAGCAGTTACGTTTGAAAGTTAATATGGCGCGACATGTCAGTTGCATTTAATAGTAAATAGAAAGTATAATTAGATATAATTTAACAAAGAATTGGCATATAGAAAATAAACTTAAAATGTCGTTTTTTTATTCACGGGTAAGTGTTCCAGTTAACAATATATTTTGTATGTGAACTTAGTTAGATCAATTAGGTTAATTTATTTGCCGATTCTAATGAATGAACAATTATCATTCTTACATGCATACATATATAGTCCAATTAGTTTTAACATAGTCTTTAAGTTTGAATCTGTTGGCTAATTATGCAAGCATTTAAAGCGTCACTTTACAAAAAAATATAAAAGAAAAGACAGCGGATTTTTTTTTGCTATTTGAATTTTGAACAGATGTCCATTGCTCGTATTGAGCATACGTTGTAAAAAAGTAATTTTGTACGTCGTTTTTTTCCTCGCATTCAAAGTGAAAAGTAGAGTGTTTAACGCGAGACTAAACTGCCATAATGACAACTCGAATTATAGCCTCCCTCGCTATCGCTCGGGTGGCTAAATATCTCGTGTCATTATGGCTTGTTTTAGTCCCTTGTTGAACAATCTACTATTGTTGTTATGGTCATTTTCGTTAATACTGTATTTGAAAAGATTAGTAATTGTAGTTACGGAGATATGGTCCAGTTGATTTGAGTACCTACATATATAAATCCTGATTTAACTTTATCCCGTGGAAATTTTCAAAATTCTTTATATTCGCTTTATATTCTAATAGTCTAATTGCATGCCCAATTTGTACAGTTTAGTAATCTTCGTTATGGGCATAGGGTCACTCTTGATGAAATATATAAATCCCGATTATTCCTTATCCCGTGGAAATTCCGGAAAATCCTTTCTTATCGGATGCCTACGTCATACAAAGAACACACCCTCCACGTTTTAGGTCTCTACATACAGCGGTTTAGGCTGTGCGTTAATCCGGCAGTCAGTCATTTAGGACTTCAGGACAAAGCATTTTATATGTATTTGCATTGCACCAAGCTTTTATGCGAGTTCAACAATGAATATTTGAATACTCAATTCGATTTTATTCGAAAAAGGTTGAACTCGCATAAAAGCTTCATCATCATCATCATTTCAGCCGTAGGACGTCCACTGCTGGACATAGGCCTCCCTCATTGACGTCCAATCATTACGGTTGGAAGCGACTTGCATCCACCCTGAACCTGCGGCCTTCACCAAAACGTTCGTCCATCTCGTTGGTGGACGTCCCACGCTGCGCTTGTAAAAGCAAAAGCTTGGTGAAATGCAAATACTTAATACATATAATTAGCTATTATCAGAGATCAGATCAAGACGTGGTTGACAAACGTAGACAAAAATGGTTTGCAATATTTGAAGTTTCGTTTCGTTTACAATGTGTCAAAATAAAATGTAATTTAAATCAAAAGCACTAAGGAGTATTGATATCAACTTCGAAGCAAATCACCCCCAAAATAACTTTCTACTACTTTTTGACCCCGTCAAGGGATGAATTTCAATAAAATACGAAACACGTCTTCCATCAATTTTGTTAAAGAATGTTTATGCAAAATTTGAAGTAGATTGGACCAAGGAATCACGATGTCTCATACAAACTTTGCCCCCCTTTTTTACCCCCTTAGAAGTAGAACTACGGAAAATCCTTTCTTATCGGATGCCTACGTCATACAAAGAACACACCCTCCAAGTTTCAGGTCTCTACGATCAGCGGTTTAGGCTGTGCGTTGATCCGTCAGTCAGGACAAAGGATTTTATATGTATAGATTATTCGAAAATAGCTTTGAACAAGATTCTAAATTAAAATTTAGTAAGAACATTACCTTGCCAACACGCGCTTGCAGTTCATTAATTACAGACATCCCAGTCGTGAATTTTAATCCAGTGTCTCATGTGTTCTGCTGACGCCGTCCCAGTATATCGCTTGTGGCTTCGCTCACTACCTCTCATATCGATAACCTGGTATCTATCTTGACCTAAGACTTTATCTACTTGGAAAGGTCCTTTGTACGTAGGTAAGAGCTTCTTACTACGTCCGTCATTAGTTTGACTCAAAATCTTAACAAGTACTAAGTCACCCTCTTGATATTGTGTGGCCTTTGCACGAGTACTATCAAATCTTTTTTTCTGTGATTCCGCGTTTCTTTGTATGTTCTCGTCAACCCATTTGCGTAACTTAGTAACGTCCGTAGTATCATTATTATCAGATTCAGGTGCTAGTTTATCGCTGTCTGCTCGGATCCTATAACCTAACAACACTTCACTAGGCACGGCTTTGATTGTTTTGTGGAATGTACTATTAATTCCCTGTTGCAAACACCTAACACAATCGTCCCATTTGTCATCAGACAATTCTGCGCCCATGGTCTTCATTGAATCTAAAATCGTCTTGTTGAATCTTTCGACTTGGCCATTTGAACGCGGCATACCAGAAGCAATGGTATGCAGTCTAATGTTTTTATTACTACAGTATTCTTTAAAAGCTATTGCAGTGAAAGCTGTACCCGCATCTGTAATAAGCCTACGTGGGTTGCCAAATATCTTTGAAATGTTTTCTAACTCTTTAATAACACAACTCGTTTGTGTACTTTTTACTGCCGAAATAAAAACAAATTTCGTGAACGCATCTACTGCCACTAACAAATGTTTGTTACCTTTACTTGTTTCTACAAACGGACCTACATGGTCAAGGTGTAATGTATGGAATGGTTGGGCATACTTTGGAACGGAATACAGTTCGCCTTCTTTTAATCCTCCTTTTATTTTATTATAGATACAGTTTAAACAATTTTTGATATACTTTTTAATAGTGCGTTTCATCTTTTTAAACCAGTATAAATGTGTTATTCTTTCATAAGTTTTGTCTACTGAAAAATGCCCAAGGTCGTCGTGGTTACTCTTGATTATTTGCCAAATGCATTGGTTAGGAACTACCCATCGACGACCATGTGCGGTTCTCCTATAGACCTTATTCCCTAACAACTCGTAATTATTAAAAATTTCTTTATTCCCCTGCGCGTCACCAGTTTCCAAAATGTGCCTCAACCTAACTAATTCTGGATCCTGCAGTTGTACTGACAAAAGCCAGTCGGCTTCAGTAATAGATAAAACTAGTTCTATCTCAGATTTTTCCCCGGATTGTGGTGGATTACGGCTCAACGCATCAACGTGTTGCATTCGCGTGCCTTCACGATGAATTATATCAAAAGCAAATTCTTGTGTTGATAGTACCCAACGCGCGATACGAGGAATAATCTCTTTTTTAGTTAAGGCGTACCTTACAGAATTGCAATCTGTTACTATTTTGAATTTCGTTCCTAATAAGTACAACCGAAATTTTTCTAATGATGCTACAATCGCTAACAACTCTAGCTCAAACGAGTGATATTTTTTCTCGTCGTCATTGGTTTGACGGCTGTAATAGTGTATAGGTTTCTCTCCCTCCTCAGTAATTTGCATAAGAATGCCTGCTATACCTTCTCTACTAGCATCGGTGTATAGTACGCAATCTTTATTTGGATCATAAATGGAAAGTACACTTTTAGAAGTTAGGGCATTTTTCAAAGTTTGGAAAGCTTGTTCGTGGGTACTGTCCCAAAACCAAGCACTATCTTTACGAGTTAATTTTGTAAGAGGACTGGACAAAACAGCGCAATTTTTAATGAATTTGCGAAAATAACTTATTAAACCATTAAATTGGCGAAGTTGATGAATGTTTTTAGGGGTGGGAAACTCTTTCACCGCTCTTACCTTTGTTTCAGTAGGCATTATACAATTAGATCTAATCTTATAGCCCAGAAACTCAATTTCGGTTTTCAAGAAGTGACACTTCTTGAGGTTTAATGTTAAGCCGTTGTCACGGAAAAGAATCAATACTTTTTCTAAAAGTTGTAGATTTTCCTCAAGAGTCTCACTTATTATTAAGATATCATCGAGATATAAAATTATTTTGCCGAATCTCAGACTACCTATAATTTTATTCATCATTTGTTGAAATGTCGATGGTGCATTAACTAGACCGAATGGGAGTCGTAGAAACTCATAATGACCATCTTCCGTGACAAAAGCGGTTTTATAAATCGAATTTTCTTTCATTTTGATTTGGTAGTACCCACTTTTGAGGTCCAAACTCGTGAAAAACTTACAACCCTGCATCCTATCTACCAAATCTTCGATGCGTGGCATCGGATACTTATCCTTTATGGTTATCTTGTTGAGAGCACGGTAATCGATACATAATCTTTTCTCCCCGTTTTTCTTATTAACAAGCAATGCGGGACTCGCATAAGGAGAATTGCTTTCGCGAATAATACCGTGCTCTAACAGCTCATTAACCATTCCACGAATAATTTTCCTATCTGACATTGATGCTCGGTATGGTCTAAAGTATACCGGTTTCGGATCACTTAAATTTATCTCCATTTCATGACTATTGACTTTACCAAGTTCTTTGATTGACGAGGCAACACATTTTTCATACTTTCTAAGTAAAGTCAATAATTCACTGCGATGTGATTCTGCGTTTAATTCAAATTCAGGTTCAACCGTTGCATTACAAAAGCGTACCGATTTAGTGGCGTAATCAAAATTAAGCGTATTTCCAATACGAGAATACATTATGTCGGGCCTTTCTGTTACATTACGACCTATCAAAATTTCACAACCTGACAGCTCTTGCAATACGTAACACTCAACATCCTGAATAATAACAGAATCGATCTTTAGGTTAACTTTTACCACAGAAGAGACAGTCTTCAAACTGTCCTTCGAAAATCCTTGTAATACTACAGGAGCTGCCAACGTGTGTGTAGGTAGTTTAAATTTATTCATCAGATCGACTGAAATCAAAGAGCAGCTACTGCCCATATCGATAAACGCCCTATGTTCAAACTCATTAATAGAAACAGTTTTATAGAACTTATCCTTGGAATCAGAACAAGATATGAATTTTGTTTCTTGCACAGATTCTTTCGGTGTTTCTGGATTCTGCTTCTTTTTATTATAACAAACCGACTCAGTATGACCTCTCTTACCACAAAACTCACATTTAACACTGCAGTGGACTCGTTTATGATTACCGCCACAATTAAAGCACTCAAGCGATCTACGATTATGTATTTGAGTCGAATTAGAAGATCTAGGTATTGACGATACAGCCGGTACGGACGAAACACCCGAAGAGGTTTGAAAATTTGGTAACGACTGTGCTTGGTTATGAACAAGCGACTTTGATTCCTTAAATTCGCGGGTATTAGCGGAAAAACCCGTTGTTTGTTTCGTTCCTTTAGATTTATACAAGCGACTATGTAAAAATGCAGCCAAGTTATCGCATGATTGAAAATTACTAGCTTCAACTGAAGCACTTATGTTATTATCCGCAATATTGCCTAGTATTATAGACATAATGTCGCACTGGGAAAAATTTAAACGCAAACTATCAATCTTTGCTTTTTGTTGAAAAAAAAATTCGTAAAGAGATTGATTTTCTATCGGTTTTTTATCTACAATTTCTTTGAGCAACTCAAACATGTTTCTTTTTACTTGGAAAGTCGTAATAATTGTTTGCTTCCATTCTTTCCATGTCCAAGTCGTCCATGCGTGATTATTACGCAAAAGAGAATCATACCACAATTTTGCAGAGCCTTTCAATTTATTTAAAGCCTGATATCTGATCATACTATCGGACCAAACAAAAGTTGACGCATAGGATTCGATCACATCTACCCACGACGTGGCATTATCAATAAGTGGGTCAAACTCGGGAATCATATTATGTAAAGTACTTGTACTCGTAGATGTACTCACGGTTTCTCCTCTGATTTTACGTGTTAGATTAAATTTCTTTCGGGGTACCGAGGATGATGATGACCTTGAACTGCTTGAAGAATCCAAACTAGTGCTTGAGTCGCTGGAACTAGAACTAGGCGAGTGCCGACGCCTATGTTTCGGTCGCGACTTCCGCTTGCCTGTGGTTCGGTTTTTAACTTTACGTGTTACTTTGGACTTCCGTCGAGGTGGTATAGGTGGCGTCCTTGATCTACTTAAAGATCTAGAACGAGAGCGATCACGCCTGCGTTTCGATCTGGATTTCCGAACGTCCATTTTGGCCTTACGTTGGTTCCAATCCCACTTCTGATGTTAACTATTATTCGAAAAGTAATTGGCACTATTATAAAGAAATAACTACTCAAACGATTTGTATCTGTTAAAGGTATAATTTCAATAATATATTTAAGTACAATTCACTTAGCTACCGGACTACTTTCTCTCACAAAAATAAATCAAAGAATGCTGCCCCGCCATCGCCCCTTAGCTTTTATACATTCCAAAACCCCAAAAAAAAAAGGGCGCGTCGTGCTCGACGCTGATTGGTAGATATATTTGATTCGTAAAGTCCATGACGCGACAGCTCCCTGTGGTTTCCCGCTTGACAAATGTCCTCCGGGAAAGTCCCAGGAGCACAACGACACCCGTAGATGCCGCTGAATAGAAGATTGCCAACACTTGGTATTGCAGATGTGATTGGTTGGTGGTTACTTGCCATCATTAAACTTCCATACAAGTTCTTCACTCCAAGTCATTTAAAATTAGAGCCTCTGTCTATTTTCAATCTGTACCCTAACCGCACTAGCCATGAGCGCGCGACCGAAGGCACAGCGAGCGTTTCCCTATTCATTACGTGCACTGCCAGAAAACCACTAGACGACGTGCGTCTCGGCCACGCAATGAACATCGAAAACCCTCACCGCATCCCCAGTCACGCGTACCAGAGCTAGCCTTACACTCCGAAGTTTTAAGTTCAAACTTTCTATCGTGTCGTTCCATTCATGCTGATAGTATGTAATAGGAAAGTGAGAGGGATAGTATGATTAGAACTTGGAATTGCGAATTTCAGAGCACTGCTGTTAGATACCAAGAGACAATGGAACTTAGAGCTGACAGATCGTCGACGACAATAACAACGAATAAAGTGCCGTTTTTACAACCCCGCCATTTGTCCTCCGTGGGGATGTTCCCACGTTTTTTATATTCAGTTAAACGTACTGTTTAAAAGGGGTACTTAGGATAATGCTTCTGATCCCGGGAAGAAACATGAGCGTGGCTGTCGCGGGTAAAGGTGGCAATGGTGTTATATTTCCGAAAAAAAACAAACGGAAACCCGGACACTTGTTCGCTTGTTTAACCATCATTTCATAAACTAAACTTCATAAATAGAACAACACTGACACAATTACAATTATTGTCATTTCAAAACTAAACATGTTTTTCTTTTTACATAAAGTTTATTTTTGAAATAACATAATTCCAATTGTGTCAGTATCGTTCTACAAGGAACGTATTAAAATATATAAAGTTTAAAACGAATAATAGACGAAATACATAATGGTCATAATACATACTAAAATTTTCCAAATTAAACGAATTTTTTTAATCGTGTATTCTACAGATTGGTTTAGGTTAGGTTAGGTTTATTTTATGAAAATCCTGTAGAGTTGAGAATTTCCAAGAAAATTGGTTTATATCAAATGACCATTATTATGTATTTCGTTCATTATTACTTTTAAACTTTATATATTTTGATACGTACCCAATTCTACAAGAGCGAAATGTCAAAAAATTGTACTTGCGCTCCCTTGAAGCCGTAAAAAAAAATCGTCTAAGTCAACGCAATCCAAAGATACGGCCATTGAGCCTTATTTTCTAAGATCTCGGAATGGAATCAAAACCTATAGGATACTTCCCATAATACTTACCTAGATACATGAAATTTGCCATGAAAGAAGGTCTTACAGCAGAACCAAAGGAAAACATCCGAAAATCGTTAATTTGCTGTTCCATCACAAAAAAAATCGTGCGTGCAGCTCCTCCGCGCGGAAGAAGTGAAACTTCGTAATGTGGAAATGAAAAAGGCACTTATACATCAATATGAACCTTATTGCAATAACTTAAAGAAAACTTATGCATCTATGTGCTTAAATTACTCACTAGATAAAAATCAAGTCTCATACAAATTTGCACAGACAGTATGACTTCTGCATCGCACTGTCGAAGTTTTTAACATCCGTTAGTATATACAATGCGAGATTACTTGCTTCGGCAGCACATATACTAATGCTTTCATACCCCCTCCATGGTAGCGTTAAACGTTTAACGCGACCTTGTTGGAAGTCGCATTAGAAGTTGCACTTCAAAAACTTGTTTGCCAATACTAACCAACTAATTTACATACCTACAAGTTTCTACGGAACTTTTTTTAAATTGACAGGCTATTAACCTCTATTTTACTAACCCCCGACATAAAAAGAGGGATGTTATGAGTTTGACCGCTATTTGTGTGTGTGTGTGTGTGACGTGTGTCTGTCAGTCTGTCTGTGGCATCATAGCTCTTAAATGGGTGAACTGATTCGGATGCGGTTTTATAATTTGAAAGCAGGTTTCTTGGCGAAGGCTCTTAGTCTTGTTTCATTAAAATTGGTTCAACCGTTTTAAAGTTATCAGCTCTCTTGTTAGCTGCGGAAGGGATCTTAGACGCATAGTGGGCATTTACTTTATTTTCAAAGTATGTGTGACCAACTTGCGTCGGGGGTTTTTAAATTTTTAATTTATAGTTATTTGATTGTACCCAATACTACCCAGTATAAAGTAATTATATTTGCTGATGACTGCTCAGTTATTGTTCCCTGCAATGACCCTGCAACCTACCAAACAGAGGCAAATTTCGTATTCGGGGAGATAAACACCAGAGGCCGTATTGTCTAACGCTTCTGTCACTTGCCTTCGCTTTCACCGTCTCTTTCTGTCATCCTTTTATACCGTTGGAGAGAAAGAGATAGTGATTGCGAAGGCAAGCGTCAGAAACGTTAGACAATAAGCCTGCTGGTTGAAGGCCAACAGGCTCCAAGTGAACCTAGCCAAAACCAAATTCATGGAATTCTATGCTCCTCAAGGTAATCCAAAAGGCTTATCTATCGAATATGAGCAAAAAAGAATTGAGTGTGTTAAGTCATTACGATTTCTGGGCGTGCTGCTAGACTGCCATTGCAATTGGATCTCACACGTTGAATATCTCATCAATAAGCTTAATAGATTTGTCTTCGCCTAGCGAAAGTTAATACAGGTAGCCTCACAGAATTCTGCTTTATATCATATCAAACCTTCGTTACGGAATCATTCTGTGGGGTAACTCTTCAGATGCCAAAAAAGCGTTTTTGCTCCAAAAGAAATGCATTAGGGCTGTATGTGGGGCCCAAATGACTGATTCATGCAGACGATTTGAAGTGTGCCTCTTTGTAAGGAGGAACATTGGTATGTTCAGAATACAACAATCGAACCCTAGGAAAACTTCTAAACTTCATGGGCTCAATCTCATAGTTCCACTCAGTAAGTCAGCACATTGTAGAAATGGTATCTTGAACATGTCTGTAAAAACCTTCCCCCATCTCCCAAACGATATTAAGACTCTTGACTTTCCAGAGTTTAAGACACGGCTTTTCAACTATTGCTTAAATAAAATGTACTATTGTGTTGGTGATCATTTTAAAACAGAGCATTTTTGACATTAATTGTAATTACACTGGCACATTTTGTCTTAATATTTTATTTTTTATTTTTATTGTATTTTAAGTATATTCTGACTATGTATGAATTATTATGAATTGAAACATTTGTGACATTATTGTTGTTTTACGTCCCATAACTTAATCATGTTGATCCAGGAAAATTGTTACATTATTCATAGTGAATCTCTCAATCATAATTCAACTACTTTTACTTTTTACTTGCTTAGTTTATAAGGTTAAAATATTGTGTGCTGGACCCTGGCAGATTGTGACGGACTACTAAAAATAATAATAAGAACCTATGTATACTAACTCACAATCCAGTAACCCAACCGTGACTTACACACCATGTAGTAACCAATTTAGTATGTACACTCTAAGAGTTCAAGTGGTACTGTTTATACACAACTTACTGAGAAGCGAGTGGCTTCCAGGGAGCCATGGCAAATAAGGCTGTGTACACACCCCGGCATCCGGGACTGGCTTATTAGCCGCTCGCCGGCAGTCTGCACTCCGCTTGAGCGATCGGGTAAATGCTTGCATAGACATCACTCGCGTAGCAGACGTACTGTAGTTGCATTCTATCATCATCATCATTTCAGCCGAAAAACTTCCACTGCTGAAAATAGGCCTCCCCCAAGGTCCCAACCGGATCGGTTCTGCGCCATCCGAATTCAACGCGTTCCCGCAACCTTAACCAAAGGTCGCATTCTATGCAACGTCGAAAATCGTCGTAGAAACACAGGAATAAATAAACGGAACAGAATAAAAGGTACAAACAATGCCGCGCACGCATTACACTCTACACGCACAACATATGTGTGCGTGACCTGTCACAAACAGGACGGGGGGGGCGTGCACCGGCGCTCGCTCGGAGACAAACCGGTTTGAACTAGCTCAGTGAGTAGACAAAGTTCAGGTGTGCCGCCAGCGACGACGCGACCGTTTAGCGTTTAGCCGTTTAGCTACATAGTTCGGGTGTTCGGTTTTTTTAAAGATGCCTACCTGTTGTAGTGTTGTAGATATACAAATATTAGATACTTAAGTACTTGTTTGAATAAAATATATTGATTTTTAATTATTATTTTTTTACCGAGTGACAACCCTATTATAATAGGTAAGAATTTCGAGCTCTGTTCGGAAGCTTTTATTCTGTTCCGTTTATTTATTCCTGTGGTAGAAATGCTTGTTTATTTCATCATCTTCATCCCAGTCTATGTACATCCCACTGCAGGGAACACAGGCCTCAGAACGAGAGGGCTTGGATCGTAGGTCCCACGTGGGCCTAGTGAGGATTAGAAACTTCACACAAACAATTAAATAAAAAAGTATATAACTAAATATCACGGGACAATTCACACCAATTGACCTAGCCCCAAAGTAAGCTAAGCATAACTTATGTTATGGGTACAAGGCAACGGATAAACATACTTATATAGATAGATACATACTTAAATACATATTAAACACTCAAGGCCCGAGAACAAATATTCGTATTATTCATACAAATATCTGCCCCGACACGGGAATCGAACCCGGGACCTCAAGCTTCGTAGTCAGGTTCTCTACCTAGTAGGCCATCTGGTCGTCTAAATTAATTTAATTAATTTAATTTAGAATTATAAACCACAACAACATTATATTGCGGCTCGTGAACTGTAATCTCTTTACAATTTGTACTAGAGTAACAATTGACGACACGCAAATAAAGTGACATTAAAACAATTTTCTTTTGCGGCTCCCAGACTATTGTACTGTACTATTTGCTAGCTAAGAAATAGTTGACGAGCCGCAATAATAATAAATTGAATTTCTTCTCGGGTGTCCTCACGATGTTATCCTTCACCGTAAAGCTCACGGTAAATTTCAAATGTAATTTCGCACGTAAATTCCGAAAAACTCAGAGGTAGGTAGGTTATGTAGTGGTAGAGCCATGTTGTAGCTAGCCGCTGCATCACGAATGGGCCGGCTCGTCCGGGGCAGTACCACCCTCTCACAGAACACTGGCGTGAAGCAGCAGTAATCCTGCTTGCTTTTCGTACGGTCAGTGAGAGTGCCGGGGGCCCAATACCTCACCCCTTCCCTCTCCCCCTCCCTCTCCCCCTTCCCCTATTCCCTCTCCTTAAGGGCCGACAACGCACTGGCATCGTGTAAAGCGCTGCGGGTGTCTATGGACAGTGGTGTTCATTTAACATCAGGTGACCCACTAGTTCGTTAGTCTGGCCTATCTAACATAAAAAAAAAAAAGAAAGGTGCGGGCCTGTGCTCGAATCCACTACCCTCTGCTTGAGAAGCCATAGGTGGGTGAATAATTTTGGCTGGTTAGACCAATTTACCAAAATCGTTATTTCCCTGTAGCAAAGTTTCTATTCTCATTTTTTCCCAAATGTTTTTTTTGTCACTATAGTTTTATGGGGTAGATCACGGGAGTATGATGAGGGCGATGTGCTAGGAGTAGCAATCAAACATCAACTCTTTCCACCATATATATATATTGACTGCTCAGAAGGTCAGAAGAATTAATATTATATACACAACACGGTAGAAAATACAGAAGAACAATTATAACAGAATTTAGATTAAATATACGGCAAAGCAAACATGACAGTTAGTAACGCAGTGACGTGAGTCCGTTGTAGGTTCAAAAGATGACAACCATTTTCGCACATGCGCACAACAGTCGCTACTGATTCGCTCGTGACCGTTCGGCAGGCGCTCGGACGCGCTCGGGCGCTCGGCTCTGTTCGCGTGGCGAACAATCGCGAGAGTGCCCGAAGTCTGCCGAACGGCCGTGGCAATACTCAAGTCTAAAACTAATGAGTACAGTCGCCACAGTTTTTTACTGAAGCTTATTTTCACAGTATCGTTTTTTCCCAATTTAAATTGACACAGAAACAGTGTCGACGAAGCTCCTTCTTCTGTGCACTTTTGGCCTTTCGGGCCGATGCAAACTTGACATAACCTAAACCTACCTATGTTTCTATGTCAATTGGGGATGTCTATTTTTTTGCATTGTATAGTAAATCGAAAACCATTTCGAGATAAATGCTTTTTAACTCGTTTTCTGTAGTTATTTAATTTTAATATTATGTAATGAATTTATTATATAACAAATAAGCAAGGACCTTCATTTGACATTGGTGTAAATTGCGTGACCGGTTCAAGTCGTACTTTATTCTATGTGGTTAGAATTCTTCACAATTTACGCGTGGATTATACTACGGAGTTTGATTTGGACCCGCTGTCTGACATCTAGCACTTTGACAGTGCCAGTAAAGTGACACAGTGTATAGTGTACCACTACGCAAAAAATAATTAAAGGGGTTGCCTTATCGTACGCATTTAGATAGATTTAGAAATTTGGCATTGTGGGAGCCCTCAATTATAATCTGACGTCATCAACTAAAATAGTTTCAATAATTAATTTTGAAAAAAGTAGAGAACTAAATGACAAAATATTGAAATCAGTTCCTTATAATTGACTTTTCTATACAAAAAAAAATATAAAAACCACTGGTAATTTTTTTTAGACATTCCCAATTAAAGTTGGGATAAAACGCGATTGTGAAAACAAGCTTCAGTAAAAAAACTATAGTGACAAAAAAAGCATTTGGGGAAAAAATAACAATAGAAATTTTACTACTGGGAAACAACGATATTGGTAAATTGATCTAACTAGTCAAACAGTATGAAGATGTCACTTGGATAACCGGAGACAGTAGACAACACAAAAACGTTCATCCAGGTCAAACCACACTACAGGTTGGCTGCCACGGCATTTTACTGTGCTACCAATAACTCAAAAATCGTGTTAAATTGAACACTAATCATTTGAATCTTTTTAATTAAACATAAGGCGACGGCTGGCATATTCAATGAGCGTAGAATTTATCGCGCCATTTGTAACGCGCCGATCGCCGCCATTCCTCTCCAACATCACCTTTATTGTTTTTTTATACGGACAATTCTGTTTAGAGATAAAGCACGAACGTCGTACGTGTCCCATCTACTGGCTCATTGATAATTTCTACAAGTTTCTACGCAATTCAGTCATAAAAAACAGATAAATCTTCAATAAATAATTTTTACCTAGTATGCCTAATGAGATGAGTGGCGAGCAATGCAGGATGCCTACACTCAGCATTGGGTGGCTATGGGCTGAAGAAGAGAGAGAGAGAGAGAGAGATGCCTAATGAATAGGCTCGGAGTTGCTCAACAAGCTATAGAGAAAGCTGTCATTTATGCTTGGGGTTTCTTTATGGTATCGAATCAGAAAGGCGGCGGTTTGCTTCATCTTTCCTGATACGAACTGCTGACGAATGGTATTCGCTCCCGCTGTCTGTATTTCCAGATAATTGCAACTTGGCTCTTCAAGGCTAGAGTGAATAGGTTGTTACTGAACCAGTGAGATACCTCTTTGGCCTCATCTGCACTTATCATCGGTCATTTTTATGTAAAAAAAAAATAATTCTTCGTTAATTCTAATTATTTAATCTTTCACTATTTACGTAAGCTTTTATACATAGAGTGAATTTAAATCGATTTGAAAAATAATGTCTTCTGCAGTGCTCTTTAGTCGAGCTCGTTTAAAACGAGTTCGAGCTGGTTTGTCTAAACTGGAAAAAAATATCCTTTATTGAATTATTTTCTGCATAAAAATTCAACGTCATGTCGACTTGCACAGGTACTGCTATTTTAACGTTTATTTCACACAAAATTTTAACGTGATCTCCACGTGATCTCCGTTCTACCTACAAAGGTGGGTGTCGTTGCTTTTCCGTAGCTTTACGGTTTTTGTATCTGAAAATAGAGTTTTTCTTTTGAATTTGACTTTTACATACATACACAAACTATTAATGTTGTATCTACAAGTACCTGTGCCACCATGTCTCAGCCACTAGTATGAATACACAAAGCATCATGGCTTCAGCCAACAGCAGGAAGGCTGGTGCCGCCTGGCCCAGGGACAGGGAACGGGGGGCCCGCCCCGAGCAGGGGGGAACACTGCCCCACACGCGTGCACGTGTGGCTTTCACATGGCCACGCTCCAGAAGACGCATCATACTGGAAGTTGAGTCATCGAGTTGATTTAAAGGCCGAAAAAATAATGATCATTTCAATAAATCAGTTGAATTTTATTTAAATTTACAAAAATAAATTTGGTTATAATAAAATAATATCCGCAACACGCATCGTCAAAAGCATGCTTAACAAAAACATAAATAAAAATCCGCAATATGCTTCGTCAAGGAACATGGAATACATCTAATTCCCACTCAACGCTCCGCCCGATCCAAAGGTCCCCATTTACTAGCAGCATTGCCCCGCTGAATAGCAATGGAAACCTGCTGGACCAACCAGGACCTAGAGCGGGGATCGTTGCCCTTCTCTCTCAATCTTCACCCTATCTCCCTAAAAAACTCGCTTTTTGGTTATAAGTATTTTTCAGCACAATTAAGTACATTTTGTCTAAATTCATTTTGTACGGTATTGTTTTTGGTCAAAATTCAAAAAGGTCAATTCAAGTGGACGATTTTCCATTTGAACTTAATGACAGGAAATCCAATAAACTTCTGTTTCAATTTACTTCACGTTTCTGTCGGAATGAAAATCATGAAAAATCAAATATTTATTTTCTATAACTAGGCCGTTAAGAAGTCTTTTACGTTTATCTTTTCTTTTTAAGTCTACCAGCGCTTTCTAAAGACCATGATTCCCAAGGAGAAGGCCCGCAAGAAACTTGGCGTAAAGATCATTAATTTTGTGCAGAACACTCTATTACTATGTATTATTATGAATATTACATAATAATAAGGATCTTTTTTTTTTCGATTCCGATAATCAATAATTATCTGTAATATATAGACGAAAATGAAGATTGCAAATGATCAATCATTTCACTCAAGTAACTGCAGAAAATAGACAGTGTAAACGGAAATTACATTTTTTTTTTAGGTTGGAACATGTTTACCTGCGCAAAATTTGGAAATGACCATCTACCTCCATACGAAGAACTGCTTGTAAGGGCTGTTCTTCTGCCCCATGATGTAGACATGCGCCGGAGCCATCATCTGCAAGCCTCCAAGCGCGCACAACTCCTCGTCCACGAAGGTCCGGGAAATGGCCTGGCTGGCCGTGTACGGTTCCGTGTGATACGCATACCCTAAAGCAAAATACGGTAAGATTCCTGAGTCCCAACTTTTTCTACCTGATGCCAAAAGGGCCAGATGAGAATCATAAAGATTTGTAGTTTTGGAAACCATTTATCATATCAAATTTCGGAGACAAAAAGAAATAAAATGCAAACTGTAGGTACCGTGTGATATGTCAAATGTAAGTTATGGTTGTTAGAGTAAACTAACAGTGGTCAATAACTGGTGCATGGGCAATAATTGGGTGGCTTGGGTGGGTGGGGTTTGGTTGGGTGGTTGGTGGTCTGAAATTTATATTTTTAATAATTTTTCTGTGTATAGTTTAAAGTTGTCTAATAAACTATAATTTAACTTGTCTTGTCATCTATATACCGCAGGGTCTCAAGTCAAAAGTCTTTGACCAGTGTGTATTGCCAGTAATGACTAAACTTATGACACTGAGACGTGGCGGCTGATGACCATGAGCCTCATAATAAAGCTTAAGGTCATTCAGAGATCACATTAGAAGTGATGGAATCCGTGCAAAAACTAAAGTCACCGCTATAAATAGTTCGAAGAATCGCCTGACTCAGGTGGCAGTGGAGATAGTCCTGTTCACTGCCACATCGCTCGTAAAACTGATCGCCGTTGGGGTCAAGAGGTTCTCGAGTGGCGTCCGCAGACCGGAAGACAGTGTAGGTAAGTTTCCAAAAAGATGGAACGGTGACCTGGTTAAGTTTGCGGGGACCCGTTGGATGCGCAAGACCAATCCGTTCGGAGAACCTCGGGGAGTCCTATGTTCCGGAGTGGACATCTTGCGGCTGACATGACGATTGTACTTACTGCCAGTCCTGACCAGCTCGATCCCTTCCTCGACGCTGAGCAGGAGTGGTACTGTTCGCTTGGCATTAGTCACTTTTTTCAATCGCAATTCATCCTCTTTCTCATTTTTGAAACCTCCGTAGTAGAAAAATCCTGGGTTCTGTTGAGAGACTCCTGATAAATCAAATCTACAGCCAGCACAAGTGGGACGTAAATGTACGGAGTTCAAAAAGTTGGACAACTTGATGCTGGTAGTTGGATCATACACAGTGTACAGTAAAAATACATAAAGTTTACCACTGACAGATGGTTTGCCTTCATTTCATATTCAACTTTAACGACCTACAAATAAAGCCAATTCTAGAATACTGTTACCCACGTTTGCATATTTCGTAATAGCTACTTTATTTGTATGGTGTTAAAGTTGGAAATGAAATGAAGGCAAGCCATCTGTCAGTGGTAAGCTAAAAGTTAACGTATTGTATAAACAAAAGCTGTCTCTCCTGTGGGCATACAATTAGCGACTCCGAGTCAGCAAACTAAGACTTATTTAAATGGGGCGCAAGTTGACCAGGCGTCCTACACACCGATAGACTTAACTAAAAAATATTAGCTATAGACCCTTAACTTTTATCATGACCACAGGAGAGACTCACACACTCGGTACCAGGTTATGGTTGTGAATTTTGGGACATCTATATAACATAAGTTCTGTATAAAGATAGAAGATAGATCCATGTATGTAGATTATAAACTTTTAACTAATTGTCGTGAAAACCCATCAGTAGCACACATAGTTACTGTCACATCACATATTAATTAAAACAATAAAAACTTTTCACAACCCGTGATTGAAATAAAGTGCTATCATATTTGGAGTTGCTACAGGAGCACTGCTAACCAGGTCGAGGATAGGAGGCGGACAAAAATATAGTGTCAAAAAGTACATCAAACCAACCCGTTATGAATAAAATGAAACCAACCCGTTCTAAAACCAATTCCCTAAAACCCCCAGACAGAATTCCGGCGAAATTTCATAAAATAATTTTAGGCGGCGTATAATTAACTTACCGTCAAGCCGCCGTATTAATTATGCCTGTATAATACTTTATTAAAACGTATATCGCATCGATCGGCCAGCCTTTGTCCGCGGCGCGTCAAAACGGTCAAACGCGTATTGTAATTTAAATTGTGTCCTTTGTGCAACGACTTGATTTAGAGCGCGCGTGACACATATGCAAGATGGGTTATTTATTGCCGCATTGTTTACTGTGTAATATTAATTATAAAGCTCGTTATATGGCTTGCTAGGGTCTCTGTGATCTACAAAAAGAGCTATGTAAAAAATCGCGACCATCGTCACGATCGGCAAAAAGACATCCACTGCTGAAAATAGGTTTGGTTGGTTTCCCCCAAGGATTAGGAAAGCTCGCGGTTTTTGACAATTATCCGACCATTTTGCAAAAGGCTGCTAAAATTGGTTCATTAATAAATAATAAAGACCATTTTAATTTTAAACTTTTGAATCAAAGAAGACCAAACAGTTATTATGCTATTATTATATTATATATCGTATGAGACAAACAATGAACTGATTTGAAGTAGACAAACGCAAAAAAAATAAATGAAGCTTGAGAATAATAACAAAGAGGTCGCCTGGACAAATTCATTCGGATAGGCAGCGTGAATTCCGCACTGGCAGAAGACTAAAGTGTGTGTCGCTAGTGATAATATATGGCTCTGATACGTGGTCTTTAACAAGCTTTGACGAGAGCAGTGCTCGGAGTTCCTTGGCGTAATAGATCCAGTATACGGAAATTCGCCGAAGAACTAAAGTCACCGACATAGTTCGAAGATTACGCAAGGTGAAATAAAAATGGGCGGGCTACATCGGAACCAAAATTTTCAAGTGACGAAAATGAATCGGAAGATGAGGCGACCACGAAAATTGAAGGCAACCGGTGGATTCAAGTGGTGAATCGTCATTCATTGTGGGGATCTAAGGGGGAAACCTTTGTTCAACATCATTTCATCGTCATTTTGTGGTCATTCTTATTTCATTTCTAGCGTATGAAATCCCGCACTCTTGTTATTTACTTACTTCTTAGCTCATAACTTAAACTGATCTTAGAACAACAAATATAACTTACAGCCAGCCAACCTCTGGTGTACCCAATATCTTCGAAGATGAGTTCGAAGTCACTCTTAATAAGTCCTTCCAGGGAATTAAGGGTTGGCGCCGCTGCATTCAGGAGCCAGGACACCACGCTGCTAGTGTAGTAGTTGTATAACAGCATACTTGTCAAACCTACCACTAGAAGTGCAAGCTTACGGCCTAAAAATATATTTGAAACTTGTCAATCCATGTCGATTGTTAAAAGCTTTGTTGTAATCATTATTTGTGTCTCCAGCTGTTTCATAGTGTTCTTCTAGATATATAGAGATTGGTCATAAAGACATAACTATAAAGATATTCACCATAAAAAAATAATCAATGCTAAATCAGGTTCAAAGAAACAATTTTGCCTTTTATTTACAAGAATAACACTCACTTTGACTATGACTATCTTCAAGCGATTGCGCTCCATCGTCATAATCTGTAAATTATAAAACCCTTGAAAACTCTGTGCATACAAACTTGTTACCAAAGATCAATAAACTAAAACCATTTACCGTAAAAGGTTTTAGACCATAATTAATCATCGATCAACACAGATTAAATAAGTTTATGAGTTGTGAGCGGCAGAATTTCGGTTGCGCCATACATTGTATTTTGAATAAAGATTATTTATTTATTTATTTATTTATTGTGTCACGTGAGTGTCACGTGATGGCGCGCATATTGTATAGCGTGAACCGAAATTCTGCCGCTCACGACTCACAAAATTACGCTCGTGTGGCCTCACCCTTAATGTTCTCTGATTCTTTAATGTTCAGAGTGAATTTATCAGAAAACTTAAAGTGCCTTCTTTAAAATAGAAACTCTTGTTTTTTTTTCTGTTTATGATTATGGGTGAAGTGGCGACAAACTGCTCTGTAGTTTGGCACATTTAATGTAAATTGTACCTAAATGTAACACTAAACAGAAATAAATGATTCTATTCTGTTCTTTGCTGAAACTCATCACCCAGATTGCTGAAAATCCCATGGAACCCTTGCCTTGGCCATTCCACCGTGGTGGCAGCAGTTACCATCACCAGATACGAAGCGAAACGTCTGTAAGTAAACGGTGTCATTTTCTACTTGCCTTGCTGAAACCCAGCAGCCATGATGCTAATGGTGCTACTGGTCATCGTTCTGTAGTGATTGCAGCAACCAGCACCAGCGTGCTCACCACCCTAGCTCTCGTTGAGCACTATCAGATACCAAGTAGCATTAAAACACAGGATCCTCCTAGTTCAAGCATGTGTTTCATTATTCACTTTTATTTACATTGTAGACCTAAATTTTAATACTGTAAAAACCTATTTTGAATGAAGATTTATTATTATTATATTATTATTGGGGAGATAAAACGGTCCCCATAGCCCTTCACGCTCTTATTTGGCATTTTCTACCTACCTTGTTGAGACACAACAGCCAAGACACTGAAAATCACGTAGAACCTTGGCTCCGACTATTCCTTCACGACGGCTATAGCGACGACCGCCAGATACAAGGTGACATAGAAGTGATGAAACGTTTTTATTACCCCTAAAGTTCTAGTCAAATTATCTACAAACCTTGTTGAAATCCAGCAGCCAACACGCTGAAGATCCCATAGGATCCTGGCTCTGGTCGTCCCTCCGTGGCGGCTGCAGCGACCAGCACCAGGGCGCACACCGCTCCGGCTGCTGCTGAGCACCACCAGACCCCAGGAGACATGGGGGTAAGGAAACGGTTCTCATAATCCCCCACTCCCTTATCTGATATTATGTAGTAGAATTTCGTTCTGGAAATGTTTTATTTTATAGAATTTGCGGAATTGCTTCCAAATTTAAAAGCTGCTGATATCCTGTGTTTTCTTTCTTAAGTACATTAAACAGTGAAAATACTCTAAGAGAAAAAGGCTTAGTAGCCTAGTAGTTTGACCTATGTTTCCGACCCATTGCATATCTAAGACCATTGAAAAACCTACTCCAGTTCCATGACAGAGGGGAAGAAAGGGTCCACCCAGTCCAACCAGAGTGGGAACAGCCGCGCCGCTGTTGATGAGATATCTTGCTCGCGCCAGAACAGGGTGTTGGAGACCGTCTGTGAACCAAATCAATATGGTTCAACTAATGCTGTCACCATCCCAGGCAAATAATATCATAATCTGTATCGGTTTGGTAATGGTTCGGTTGTTTCATTGATAATAAAAATTCATCTTGAGTTGGAATTGAAAATAGCAATACCGGAGTAGTGTTGCGCTGTGGCAATCCGATCCAGCGACCCACTATCGTGTAATTGAAACTGAAAAATAAACAAATATAGATGGGGGTTAGTCTTTATCTGCAACTTCGTTCATGTTCGTTCTAGCAGTTGCATTGGCAATGGTTTTTTTTTTATATACATAAGTATATATTTTTTGTATAGAAAAGTCAATTAAGTAAAGCTTATTTTAGTATTTTTTCATTTACTTCACTAGTTTTTCAAAATTAATTGATGTAACTATTTTGGTTGTTGGGTTTAATCTAATCCTAATTTCATAAAGTCTATATGTGCATGTTGAGGACCAGCATTAATTTATTTTTTACCAGTGGCGAAGTGGTAAATCGTTACTAGTGTCAATGTCACTAATGTCTGTGTGACTCACCTTAGGGAAGACATTCGATTTGTAGCATTCGAACATGGCGGATGTAGACAGTATATAATTTTGGTATTTTTGTTTCTTTGGCTAGTTGAAGTATAATTTTGATAGTGTTTTATGCGGCGATTAACCTTAATTAAGAGTGATCACAAAATTCTATATTGCTCTCGTGTCTGACATTTTTTAATGCGCAAGTTGTCTCTACGTGGTTTCTGGAATTTCACTATCAAGTTGCAAAAACTACAATCACCGTACAACGTCGCTCCCAAAGAGAGCTTACTTTGACACTGGCAAAATTGTTCTAAAATAGGACAGAAGCCATTTTTTTAAATAAATAAATAAATAATAACCTAAGGGAACGCCTATGTTTGCAGTGATAGCAGTGATCATGATATAGCACCTATAGTAATAAATACGCAAAGAAATTCTAAGTGTCTTCTAGGAAACTACGAGCAAACGTGGTTTCTAAAGATAGCCCTGTGACAGATTGACAGACGGATAGACGGATAGTACCGGAAGTTATGCTTGTCCTTGAGCAAGTTGAGGAGTGCTGAGGAGACTTTCGTCATGGCCTCCACTCCGCTTGTGTATACTGGGTCAGACAACATTTTCTCATCGAACACTTTCGGGACCCCTTCAATCTGGAATAAATTCATAATTTATAGCTTATTATATATTAATAATAATATTCTTTTTAATTCATTGAATCAGGCGTTACTTTGCGGAGGTTCATATTAATGAACTGAAACAATTAGTTTGCTCACCCGCGATCTTAGGGCCTACGCAAGCTGACGCGGATTACCCGGAACGGACGCCCGTCGTGCGCGCGTCTAAGTAATAAGAAATTGTGTGAACAACGCTAAGTGACGCGGGCGCGTGTGACGGATTTTACGTAAATTTTTTACGGAGCGAGACCCGCGAGCGTGCGCACGCGGCGGGCGTCCGCGTCAGCTAGCGTAGGCCCTAACGATAGTTCCGTTTATGTAAGAAATGCGTGTTCATGCAGTTCCTTCACCAACTACAGACGACTACTCTGCCGTGCTATCAGTATTAGCAGTAAGTCTGAATTTCGATCTTTGGAAAAATGAGACTAAGGATATCAGCAGTAAGTCCGTTTTTAATCTTAGGCAAAATCCGACTTACTGCTAATATCGATAGCACGGCAGCACTACTACTTTTGGTTGTTGAGTTCGAAACGCGTCAGTGTAGTTTGGTGGTGGTGATGGTTAGGTTTGTATGATTTGTAGATGTAGGCCAGAAAATGCTTTTCACCAACCTACTTAACATTTATTTTTGAAAATCAATTTTCAATTTCAAAATTCTGTTTTAACATTTTGTCGTCAAGACTATTTTGATATAAAATTACAACTTTTTAAGAGCTATATTCCGTTTTTCCATTTCAAAATCATAATTAAAATGGGTTAAGATCTTCTTTTATCGGATCAGTAGTTTGAGCATGAAGAAGTAACAGACAGACAGATAAAAGTTACTTTCGCTTCTTTAATATCAGGGTAAACTTATAAAGCCAAACGGCAATTTGATTTTGATTCTGTGTTTATAGAAACACATTTCTGTTTCTATGAATAAATTGTCGATAGTTATCGTGCCAACTTATACTGAGTAATTTTGTGTGGTGTTTGCTATGAATATTTGAACATCTATAATATTAGGGATATTGCTTACTACAGACACCGACCGCAGAGTGAGATTGTGGAAATCCCAACGATCATAGTATTTGAATTCTGGGAGCGAGATGTCCAAACCTAGAATGTGTAAAATAAAGCATCAATAAAGATCGCTACATACAATGTTTAGCAACAAACTCAGACAGTTAACAAGACATATTTTTTCAAAACAGATCTACATTGTTTATTATGCAGCTCTTGTTTTTACAGAGTAGATACACTATTTAAAACTAAAGATCGCCAATGCGGATCGAAATTATATCCAAACATCCATTTATCCACTATAGTACACTCTAGCCATGAAATAGCCCTAAATTTAATTTATCCAGAAAAACAAGTACCTAGGTACCCAATATGTCGTTTTTAATATTTATAATTTATTATTTAATTTTAATTCTTCCATCTCCATTTTACCATCGGACATCCAGGCGAGGGGAGCAACTTCGTTAGTACATATCTGTTGGCTCACACGAATCGATCGCCTTCAAAGAAGATCCTATTATTTATTTATTTATTTATTAATTAAGGAGAACCAACAGCTTATAACATAATATAGGTATTAACAATAGTAACACAGAGCCAATTACAGGATCTCACAGATAGTGACTGATTACACACTGAACAATTTTGCAGGTAATATTACATCTGATTAAATTAGGTAGACGCTGCACTACCCAGAAAAAAACCGGAGTAGGGTAGTATTATATTAAAAACTTCTGGGGAATGGTATTTGCTTCCTGTTTTATTTCCAGATAGACGCAACCTAGAGCTCTTCAAGACTAGAGTGAATAGGTTGTTACTAAACCAGTGAGATTAACCTTCGGCCTCATCTGCACTTTTCATCAGGTGAGATAGAGGTCAATCAATTAGTCTTATGTAAAAAAAAAAGATTACCAGAGTCCATGGTCCACGTTCCTAGTTGCTTAATTTCTAAATGGTTGCCTTGGATGCGTCCAAAATTGAACACATCTGTGAAGTGGTACCCATCCCCTGTTGAAGAAATTAAAACTCACTATAAATCTACAGAATTAGTCAACTAGTTTGATGTTAGCGTAAGAACGTGTTGAACTTGTTCCTTTAATATGACTTAAAGATCATTTTCTACGACTAAATAAAAGGGATGCGAATCATTATTATCATCATCATTTTCGAGGGGCGTCCACTGCTGAACATAGGCCTCTCCCAAGGTTCACCAAACGGACTGGTCCTGCGCCATCCGCATCCAACATGTTTCCTCAATCTTAACCACGTCGTTGCTCCATCTTTTTAGAGACCTAATACGACGCCGAATACGACGAGAAGGGAAACAAATTAAGCTATGCAATGGTGCTCGTGAAATTCTCAGTCCGCCTGGGCCCACGGGAACTACGGCCCAAATTCTCATTCTGAGAGAAGGCCTGTGCCCTGCATTGGGACACATTATAGGCTCGGATGATTATGAAATGATTGATAGTTACAATACGTTTACTTTTAGTTCACCACTGACAGATGGCTTGCCTTCATTTCATTTCCAACTTTAACACCATACAAATAAAGTAGCTATTACAAAATCTGCAAACGTGGGTAACACTATTCTAAAATTGGCTTTATTTGTAGGTCGTTAAAGTTGAATATGAAATGTAGGCAAACCATCTGTCAGTGGTAAACTTTATGTAATTTTACTGTACCGTAATACGATGCAACAACCACGTCAGCATCAACACTGAGTTTTAGCTCGCCGAACAGTGCGCGCGCGTCGCTTCCATCACCCAGCACCAGCCACGCATGCGCGGCGTCAAACAGCATAGACTCAGATGCCTGGGAAGAAACAAATTATGTACAATAATTGATCTAGTTTAAAAACCTAAACATGGCTTATTCACAACTAGCGATCCGCCCTGGCTTCGCAATAGTGTGACATTGAAAAAAAATCGGTTAAGTGAGAGTCGGACTCACGCACTGATGGTTCCGTACATACTTGTATGCAGATAAATCGTTAATTTAATCGCAATTTTTTTTTTTTTTGTGTCAGAATAACAAATTTATGGTTTTGGATTGTTTCCTTAACTTGTGTTGTAAGAGCAATATCAATGGCGATTTGCGTACATATTAGAAGCGGAGTGTACGCGCGCCGTGTTCGCCGCGAGCGCTCAACGGATTCGCCGCGAGCGCTCAACGGATTCGCCGCGAACGCCCAACGTTATACATAAGTATTTAATATAATGCGCGTGCGCTCCGCTTCTTATACGTTCTGCCCAGTGCGAAATGGGTCTAAGACCTCCTTCATCCCAAATTTCATGGTTGTAGGTATAGATCATAGCAATAACGTATTTATTTAGATTACTATATACACAGGACTTAATTAATTTCCCAAAAAAAGATAGTAAAAAAACGGTCATGTGCAAGTCGGACTCACGCACGAAGGGTTCCTTACCATTATCTATAAAAACGACAAAAAAACACGTCTGTTGTATTCAGCTCCCTTAAATATTTGTTTTATTTTAATTTAATTATTTATTTTTAAAGCGAATATACCTATAACTAAATATTCTGTGAATATTCCTGTTGCCGTTATCTTATCAATATCGAGCAAAACGAGCAAAAAAATCACGTTTGTTGTATGGGAGCCCCCTTGAATAGGTATTTATTTTATTCTATTTTTTAGTATTTGCTGTTATAGCGGCAACCGAAATACATCATCTGTGAAAATTTCAACTGTCTAGCTATCACAATTCATGAGATACAGCCTGGTGACCGACGGATAGACGGATGGACGGACAGCGAAGTCTCAGTAACAGGGTCCTGTTTTTACCCTTTGGGTACTGAACCCTAAATAATACTCATTCTGCCTAACATACATCAATCAAGACGTCCTGTGTGTCGCGACACGCCCCATCCAAGACCACGCCCACCGCCGCATCCCACTGCCACAGCAGCCGCTCCAAGTCCATGGTGCCCTGGTTGATGCGGCCGACTACCGTCCTTATGCCTTCACTCATCAGAACCGACATCACTGCTTTGTATTCTTAAAATAAGAAATTAATTACGACAATTGGAGTTGTCTATCTTTTGTAATATATAAATCGAAAAATAAGTCGAGATAAACGCGTTTTCAAATTCATATAATAATTTATTTCAAGTAACATGAACTCATTGTTTAAGTGAACAAACTTATTTCTAGAGTTAGTAAAATAATAAAAATAATAAACTCTACGAAGAAGAAGTGTGTTTTAAATCGTTTTCTGTAGTTATTAATTTTAATATACCTAATGTGTTTTTATACTTAAATTGCGTTTTCAGATAAATTTTGGAATTCCCATACATACATCGAGACTGCTACGTCGAGACTTGGATAGTTTGCATTGAACATCACTAAGGTTAGGTGGCCACCAAACTATACCCGCTTTGTTAACGGAGTTACTTATAGTTATAGCTCTGGCGCATTTCCATAACCACGGTGTATAAACACGCCACTGCCATGGTGGCCTAGCGGTTTGATCTATGGTCTCTCAAGCAAAGGGTCGTGGGTTCAAAATCCGGTTCGCACCTCTGACTTTTTCGGAATTCACGTGCGTTACATTTGAAATTTACCACAAGCTTAAGGTGAAGGAAAACATTGTGAGGAAACCAGCATACCTGTGGAGAAAGTCAATGTGTGAAGTTCCCAATCCGCACTGGATCCGCGTGGGAACTACGGCCCAAGCCCTCTTTCAAGGCATTCTGAGAGAGACCTGTGCCCTGCAGAGGGACGTATATAGGCTGGTATGATGCCGTTAGTTGGTTACATAACTGCCAGTGATCACAAATAGCGGCGGCTACATTTCTATTAAGCATTCCTAAGTGATTTCCCTGCTAATTAACTCACCGTGCGAGCCCCTACAAGTCAGGTACGCCGCGTATTTCACGTTCTTGCGCAGAAAGTAGTCCGCCACCATACGGCCCGGGGGACTCGGGACTGGAGAAGCCATGGCAGTCGCGAGCAGAAGCAATATAAGCCGCATCTTTCTGTAATTACGTTTAATATACATTTGCCTCATTTTTGGGGTGACACTTTTCGAAAAAGTAACACTACATCTTTCTGTATTATTACAGCCTAAGAAACACTTCTTTCAATATTTTTTATGACCCGAAGGTCGATGGAGGGTTGTTTTTCGAGCGTATGTATTTATGTATTCTTTTCTAATATACTCTTAACACAAATAAAATGTGTATACATATGTCCGTTAACTTTGAAATCATCCAACAGATGTGTCCGAAACTGGGTCCTGTGAAAAGGAATAATGTGAAGATGGTTGTAAAATATTAAAAAAAATCAATACACACATTCAGTCTATTCATCAGTCGATTGTGAGTACGAAGTTGCGGGCAAAAGCTAGTACTATAAACTAAAATTAAAAGAGGGATTTTTTATATTACTTGTAACGAATAAAGAAAACCGGCCAAGTGCGACTCAGACTCGCGTACGAAGGGTTTCGTGCCATTATCCCTAAAAAATTAGCCAAGTATGCGTCGGACTCGCGTACGAAGGGTTAGTAAAAAACACGGTATGGGAGCCCCCTTAAATATTTATTTTATTCTGTTTTTTTAGAGGAGGAGATAAACATCCGCATCCAAAACACCCTGCGATGCAGTGCTGCCCTCCACAAGGTGTTGGTGTCCAGGCTTCACAGCAGGAATACAAAGTTAAGGATCTATAAAACTCTCGTAAGACCTATCTTTATGTATGGCTGTGAGGCCTGGACACTAACACAAAAAAGGAATATCAACTCCTTGTAGCGGAAAGGAAGGTCTTGCGTAAGATCCTGGGACCTGTCAAGAGAGACGACGGCACGTGGAGGATTCGTAAAAACATAGAGATCCAGGAGCTGGTGGCTAAACCCAACATCATCGGCGTAACAAAATCACACAGACTTCGCTGGTTCGGCCACCTACTCCGAATGGGAGAGGATCGTGCTGCCAAGAGGCCGTACGTAGGACGACCGACTGGTCGCCGCCCGGTTGGGCGACCCAGGTACCGCTGGGGGGACAGTGTCCAGGCGGATTTGCGACGTCTTCAGGTCGACGACTGGCAAGAATCTGCGCACGATCGGGACAGATGGCGTGCTCTCGTTTCGGAGGCCAAGATCCTCTTTGGGTCCCTGAGCCAAATTAGTAAGTTAGTTCTATTTTTTTAGTATTTCGTCCCCTTACTGCTAAAACCGACTAACTGCATCAATGATAGTTTCGAGAAAAACGCATTTAAAGGTTTGAGTGGTACGTTCTCTAATAAAACCTAACGTTAATTGAAGTGTTTTTGTGTTTTTATTTAGATGGGTTATCTGTAAGTAAAACAGTATGAAGAAATTTAGCCTATACCCAATATAAGTAGGTAAAATCACGCTTTGAGTAAAAAAAGTGGCGCAGATAGTCGGTTTTGCTTGTAGGAGATGTGTAACGTTTCGAAATTAAGCGCCATTAAAGTATTAAAATGTAATTAGTATGTTTTGTCACTTAGCTAATTTTACAAACTGCACAGATCCAATGGGGCGAAGCGAAATCCTTTGTAACGATTGCAGTTATTTTGACTCTATTCTATTTGTATATAAATTACCATGGAGTTATATTTACAAATCTGACGATTATTTGACTATAGAGCGACATTGAACATCAAACAAGATAAAAATGACCATTTAATAAATATTTAACAATTAATATTATGGAAATTAACCCAAAAAGTCCCTTGTAACCACAGGGAGGAATATAAAACCTAAAAAAAAAATAACGTCTCATCGAATAATCACAACAAGGAAGTTTTTGTTCATTATCCGAGGGCTGGTACGGTTGAAAGAAAATAAACAACTCATCTGTATCAAAACCTTGCATTTGGTATAATTCAAAATATAACTTTAATAATATTCAACATTATAGATAGAAATACACGTCATTACAATAAAATATTATTAAACACCAAAAATAAACATATTATAGGTATATCGTTAACCCACATAGTCATTATTCGTCACTTGACTCGCCTTCGGCCACATCTGGCACGCGGTCTACGATATTTTCGCAGACAAGTGACTGAAACCAGCTATGGTACTCTTCAGGTATACCTAATACCCTTTTCGCAGATGGTCTTAAATAAGTATTCAATATTAAACGTTGTCAATAATGTCTATCAAAGCAAGACATTCAGTAATCATAAATAAAATAGTTCTCTTACATCCTTTTATTTACCTACTTAAAGCGACCACAATAAAATTAACCTCAAGCTGCGACAAATAAAACTTGATAGTAATAAAAAAGTTATTGGAATCTTCTTAGATCTTAAAAAAGCGTTCGATACAGTCTCTGTCCCAATACTTGTTAAGAAAATGGAAAATATGGGTATACGGGGCACTCCGTTACAACTTTTGGGTAATTATCTAACAAACAGGAAACAGTTAGTAAGAGTAGGAGACATTTACAGTAAAGAAGATAATATTGAATACGGCGTGCCGCAGGGTAGTGTCTTAGGCCCAACCCTATTTCTAATCTATATCGATGACCTGTGTCGCCTAAGTATTGTTAATTCCGAGATAGTAGCCTTTGCTGATGATACTGCAATTTTGTACCACGGTGACTCTTGGGAAGAGGTAAGCAGGCTAGCACAGGAAGGCTTTAACCTTGTACATGAGTGGCTTTCCTATAATCTTCTTTCATTTAATTATACAAAAACTAAATATATACCATTTAGTATAAAGAACATGAAGCCATCATTGTCAAAAACCATATCTATTAAAATACATTCTTGCCAGGGTGCAGCTGATTGCTCTTGCCAAGTCCTATCCGAAACCGCATCTATTAGGTATCTAGGAGTCCTGTTGGATAAAAACCTCTGTTGGCGTGAGCATATTTTTAGTCTTGCAGGTAAAATTAGAAAATTGATTTATATATACAAATATCTCAGACACGTATGCGATAGGAAACTATTATTGTCTATTTATTATGCTCTTTGCCAATCGGTGATTACTTATTGTATAGCCGCTTGGGGAGGAGCATCAAAAACATCCATACTTAGACTCGAAAGAGCTCAACGGGCAGTACTCAAGGTTATGACATTCAATAAATTCAGATATCCAACTACAGCACTTTACGAGGATACGCTTGTATTAACGGTTAGGCAACTTTTTATCAAACAGCTGGTAATAAAACAACACAAAAGTATTCCAGACTTACCTGTGTCAAAAAGGAGAAAGGATATAGTCTATTCGATTCCGCCACATAAAACGAAATTTTCCAAAAAATTTACCAATGTTCTGGGCCCTATATTGTACAATAAGTTAAGTAAAGAAATCGAAATGCGAACATTAAATCTACATTCATGTAAAAAGTTATTGCAAGGTTATTTACAGAAACTAAATTATGAGAACACAGAACTACTTCTTAAAATCTCGGTGTAAAAATATACATGCGCGCGCACACATATACACACATACATACACATACATATATGCACTCCCATATACACACACACACACACACACACACACACACACACACACACACACACACACACACACACACACACATACACACATACACACATACATACACATACTTGCATGCATACAAACCCACACGTTAACGTATAATATAAAAAATTGTTTTGTTATTCATTAAAATATGATTAATCTTAAGTCTTAGCATATACTACTTGTTTACTTCTAAAACCGGCCCGGCAACAGCCGCGGTTCGGTTGTATTAATGGTCATAGAAGTCTTGTCTATCTTGTCGTTAACTATATACCCACTTATTTAAATTATTGTTACCTTAAATACTTATGAAGGAATATAGTTTAAAAATACGTTATAAGTTTATAACTAAGTGAGTGCATGCTCTAATTAAAACTAAAGTGGTAAGGACGGTGAATCTTGATCCCCCGTGATACAGTTTACACTAGTACGGGGGTCAGTTGACGCTTAATCTGCCTTTGTTTTTTTTTACCATAATAATAAAACCTGTAAGTAGAAATAAGCATTTTTTTGGCTAAATAAAATATTTGTATTTGTATTTATTTGTATTTGTATTTGTAAATAGGTACTTAAGTAAGTAAGTAAATACTTTATTGTACAGAAAATAAACAAACAAAGAAAAGTTACAAATGATGAGATACAAGTCGATATGAAACCATAAGAATAAATAATAACAGATTATTTATTTATTTATTCTTATGATGAAACACAAGTGTAGGTGGATTTAATACTTAATACGGTGTAATTCAATGGCCTGCTTGATTTTTTTGTTACTTTTTCTAAGTACCTCACCACCATCTGACGATTCGTGCTTATTTTCAATATCTGAAACAAAAACAATTTTGTTACTAAGGTACGCTGAGGTGCGCTAAGGTGCGGTCAAGGC
The DNA here is from genome assembly GCA_947563465.1 of Archips xylosteana. Taxonomy (NCBI): domain Eukaryota; kingdom Metazoa; phylum Arthropoda; class Insecta; order Lepidoptera; family Tortricidae; genus Archips; species Archips xylosteana. The sequence continues at coordinate 23,739,932 of OX387346.1, forward strand.
CGTGCGATTTGCTGTCATTTAACGCAAGAAAAAAGAATCCCGAGACTTCAACGCTCACTTTTAATTATTTTCACTATTTATTGCATTTAGATAAATATAATTAAGTAGCTTAAAACTATAATCCACACTCTTCAAAGTTTAGGTAGGTTAGAAACAGTAAACAGTTAATTTGTACTTACTTTTATTCGTATCTTCGCCTCCAAGTCTAGATTTAAAAGTTTTCAAGATCTTGAACTCATTATGTACACATAAAGTATACGAACTCATTAGAAAATAAATTCAAAACGGGATGCGCGCGCGCGTGTGCAGTCTCGATCAAGGTTGAAATGCGACTAAGTGCGGGGAGGGGAGGGGCCGCTTACGCGCTCTTAAGCGGTTTTGCCTGTACTTCCTGTACTATAATTCTGCCGCCGATAGGAGAAACGTTACATTCAAAACCAACTATACTACGTTTAGTTTGTTTTTGCAGTTGAATATTTTAATCGATGCATTAATTTAGTACAGGAAAAAAATACTAAGGTTAGGTTTGATGGTTTTTTCAGACGTCCGAAATGCCATATTTGTTTTATAGTTTACAGCAAAAAACGACTATGTATGGTTTAGTCGCTTTATGCAGTAATAAAATTGCTATTTTATTCATTAACATACACTTGGTAGCTTTTGCTTGTTATTTATTTCTGAAAATCACCAATAACCTACCTTAAGCTGGAGGCTAAATCAAGAACGGAGCGGCGTATCAAAAAACGAGTTTTACCACCAGATAGAGCTTGGAAAGGGTATTCTAACGGTACGTATAACTCATTTTTGCCAAAAAGGGAGGTTAGTCGGTTTTAGCAGTAAGGGGGCGATTTGTTGTAATAGCGGGAACAGAAATCATCATCTGTGAAAATTTCAACTGTCTAGCTATCACGATTCCAGCATGATGACAGACGGACAGACAGCGAAGTCTCAGTAATAGAGTCCCGTTTTTCCCTTCAGGTACAGAACCCTAAAAATCGAAAAATAGTGAACTAATTTTTAAAATTCTTTCACCTTTAATTATCAGCGAGTAACAAGCTATATTTCATACTGTGAATATTTTTTATTGTGAGAGGGAAGGCAAACGTGCAAGCGGGTCATCTGATGGAAAATGATCAGCACCACCCATAAATATCAACAACTCAAAGAGAATCGCCAATCTGTTGCCGGCCTTTAGTAAGTATATAAACCCTTTTCTTGAATGCCCCGATGTTATAGTTGTCTGGAAACACTGCTGCTGCCAGAAGCTGATTCCACAGTTTCACCGTACGTGGCAGGAAGTGCCGAAGAAAACGTACAGTGGTAGATTGCCATTCATCGAGATGGTGACGATGGAACTTAGACTTACGGTGAATATGTAAACACTCTACGGGACGAAGTAAAATTACCTAACAACAGCCCGCTAGCCTATAAATGACTATTATTTCCATGGACTAGTTTACAGCGACGTGCAGCCTTAGCAAGTTCGCTGTAGTATTTGCGAGTCGGAATGAGGGAGTCTTGTCTCAGTAATTGTGCGCAGAAGACTAAACTTTAAAACAATTACGGATCACGAAGCCATGAACGAAGGGTTACGATTTACAGTAAAAATAAAAAATAAAAATAGTAAACAGAGAGAAATAAGTTGATAAATATCAAACTCCAATATGTCCACCTATATACCCATATATCCTTGACAATTGACACCATGCACCCCACGCTTTTTTACAATAAAATATTTTAAACTATTATTATTTATTTTATCAATATTTAGAATTTTTTACAAATTTTTATCTGGATATAACAATATAATAATTGCTTATTAAGATTTGTACTGCACTATAAGAAAAGTGAATTGAAATTTATTACATTTTTTTTTATTTTTAATTTTTATTTTTTTAAAGCGTGTTTTTTAGTTTTTTTAAACTATTATTTATTTTACAGTTAGAAGACATTGCGAAATCCATAAAAATGAGATACAAATACCTTTTCTTGCTTCTTCAATTTATGTGTTTGCGGTGTAGCAAAGTAAATTAAAATTATAAGTAATTCCTCCTCCTCCTGACACAAGTTTATAACTTAATAGGAGGTCTCAACCTTGTTGTATGCTAAGCACTTTTGTTTAAGGAAAATAAACTATTATTATTATTATTTTATTATTTACATGATTTCACAACCAAGGGCTTTTTGAGGCTAGAGTGAATAGCCTGTTACGGAACCTAAGAGATACACCTTTTCATCTTCACTTTTTGTATGGTGATATAGAGGTCAATCGCGGATCAGTTTTACGTAAAAAAAAATTGCAAAAAGATAGTTGACAGGTTGACAGCCCCGAAAATGTCATTGTATTTTCAAACAAATTAAACGAGAACTGCTTTTTATACCTTAAATTTATTAAAGACACTTTAACTTTGACTTTGGCAACGAAGGATTCCACAAGATAATACTCGTAACTGAATGCAGATGAACCAGCGAGCAAAAGTTAGTTTTAACCGCAGTTTTTCGAAAAGAGTCGTAAAACTGGCTTATATTTCTAACGCAATACCTAAGCACTGGAATAGTTTGCGCACTGCAAGCCATAAGTCTCGCTTTATCGCTTTGATAACTTAGTTTCCTGTGTGATACATAGCCTGTTGTGAGTAGGTGTGAGTACGGTTTATATTTTTCTGTAAACTTTAAAGCTGAAAGAAAGTCCAGATAGCCCAGTGGCTTGTAAGCTGTTGTTTCATATCAACGGATCTCTGACTCAACCTCGTATAAGTATGAAATTTTCGCTTCGGCTGATAAACAATACGCAAAATGTACCTATACTACACGCAAAATGTGCAAACAGTTAAATGTACATACGCAAAATCTACATCATGACAAACGTAGTACACGAAATGTACGTACGCAAAATGTACTTACGCTGGAAGCATATAACGCAAAATGTGTATATAGAAAAATAAACATTTCGCGAATTGTTCAATGCAAAAGCACAATCCGCAAAATGTGACAAAAGCAAAATGTTCAATCGCCAAACGTACAAAAACGTAAAATGTACAAGTACAAGTGTGCAGTAAGGTGGTTTACCAAAACCCCGACTCGTGTGCCAGACTCTACAAAGTATGTACATTTTGCGTTATTTTTCCGTTATGTACTATTTGCGTGTTGATCATTCTAACTTTGTACATTTTGCCACTATCACGTGGAGTACATTTTGCATATTGTACAATTATCATTATGTACATTTAATTGTTTGTACAATCTAGTACTGTACATTTCGTGTACTGTACGTTTGTCATGATGTAGATTTTGCGTATGTACATTTATCTGTTTGCACATTTTGCGTGTAATGTACATTTTGCGTATTGTATATTATCAGCCGAAGCGGAAACTTTGCGAAGTTGGAATAACCACTTAGCAACTAGCTCAGAGTGTTTTTTTAATGTTACAAAAAAAAACTTTTACCCGCTCCCTTTTTTCCAACTCCACGTCCCTCCTGCTTAATCGTTTGACAGTTCGCGATATGAATCGTAATCGCAAATCGCGGTCACAATGATTGCGGCGATTTGTCAATCACAGCCATCAAACGATCTTCTTGTCAATCGTTTTGGTACGGAGTATTTTAAATTGAACTGGTGTAATTTTTGCAGCGGTTATTTATAATTGTGTGATGTTGGTAGATGTGACATTCATTTTGTGTTTTAAACTTCGTCGTCAATACACCTAATACAAAAATAATGATAAATCATTGGATAATTAACGCCAATAAACCTAAACACACTTAATCGATAAATACATAATTATTATATATCCAAGACTCGAGTACAAAAATTCGTATTTTTGGGAATCAAACCCGGGACTTCAAAGCTTCGTAGTCAGGTCCTTTAACAACTAGGGTATCCGGTCGTCAAATATGATTCGCTTTCTTCATTCTTTTATTCAATTGGATAGAAAATTAATGAGTATGTTTTGAAATTACTTAAAGAGAAGAGATGCTTTTTGGGAAAAAAAAAGACAGGTTGTCCTTTCATCACTATAAAGATAACGTTTTAATATAAAAATACTGCATATCAACAAATAATAAACGCTAATCAGAGTTTGAGTTACAGAGAAAAAATTAAAACTTTGCTATTTGTGTTTTTAAATATATTTTGGCATAAAAATTGCCATAAAACTTTGTAAGACCTTGTTCATTAACGACTGCAGCTTTGTCGTTGTTTAAAAATGGATCCATTTTGTTACCACGAGCTAATTACCGTCTTATTCCGTCATTATGCAGTTAGCAATAGAGTTCACGGGACTAAGACTTACTTGTCCGGATCGTTATTTTGGCCTAGAGGGTCACAGAGTAGACACTGCGCAGGCAACCGCTGAAGATCCCTTGCGTTACCACGAACTTATCGTCTTAGTTGCTCGTTATACAGTTAGTGCGATAGTCTGTGGGTCTAGGACTTGTCCAGATCGTTACTGTGGGGAAGAAAGTCACAGCGCAGACACTAGGCATACAAATGGTGATGATCCATTTTGCTACCATGAACTTATCGTCTAAGTGCTTGTTGTTTGATCAGTAGTTAAAGATAATAATAGTCAAATTGCCTTTGAAATGCGTTAACTATTGTTACGTTTGCCATATTATATTTTAACTATTAGTTTGTTTAACTATTGATCAAACAACGGGCTCTTAATCCTTTCTTACTATATACGCAAAACAATTTAATTGAACTTGGCCAAGAGATATTTTATACCTACCCTGGATTAACACAAGATACTTTTATGTATAACTAAATGTTGGCCGCGACTCCGTCTGCGAAGAATAGGGTTATAACAAATAGGCTACGACCTATTCTCAGACCTACCAAATATAGAGAAAAAATTTGATAATAATTTGTCAAGCCGTTTCGGAGGAGTTCGATAACAAACACCGTGACCGTGACACGAGATTTTCATATATCAGAAGATTATTTTTTAAGATGGTGCTAAATGAATTCAGAGTCTCAGACGAAAACGTGCGCAACAGCTAGTTCATAAACACTGACTTCTTAAAAATTATGTCGTTTCTAACTTTGGCCATTTTCACGCATGTTTAAAAAAAAAAAATCAAAAATCAAAACGTTTATTCTGCAAGTAGGCCGCAAAGGGCTCTTTTACATGTCATTTTTTTTAAACTACCAGCGCTTTCGTAAGGACCATCATTGCCAAGAAGAATGCGCCGCAAGAAACTTGGCAGAAAGTCATCTTTTCAAATTAAAATATAATAAATTACAAATTAAAAAAATCATACAAATATATGTAGAATTAAGTAAATAAAAAAAATAATTATATAAAAAAAACAATACAGGGATGTATTGGGTCCCTTAGTTAAAAAACTAAAACAATACCTACATCTTAACTATATACTGTTTATTATTATATTCGGGACTTACCACAACAAATTATTAATAAAATTAAAGGATAACAACACAAGACACATCAATAAATTTACGAAAAGAATAACACGAATGCTTAATACAAAGTGTGTCATTGCAGTTGCAAACTGGACACTGATCAGCATAATTAATAATACTTACGTCAACGATCTTAAAAATAATTGTTTTTTTTTGGAATTTTAAAAAATATCACCATGCAAAGTAGGTGATAATTTTTATTTATTAAATACTGTAGCCAGTGGATAAAATACATTCAAGTTCTACATGCATTCAACAACTTCAGCTCATTATGGCTCCAAATGCCTGTCAAGCACCAGCAGATGTTCCTGCGCTCCGACTTCTGGCCGGAGGGTGTGGTGTCCCGTAGTTTTAGATCGAAGACGTCCTACGAAAATTCCTAAATCAATAGTTGTGTGTTTGGTTAACACTGTAATGTCATGTAAACATTTTTGTCAATAAATAAATAAATCCCAGCAGAGGTTAACAGGAAAGAAAAACAGCGAATTAATTGCTGAGCGTCATTTTACCCAACTGACCACGCTGATTCCCTCTACGTTCCAACACCAATCTACTTCAAAGATTAAACTGAAGCTGCAGCGAGTTAACAAAGGGCATAGCTTTATACGTTTATGGACCATTCGACGACCACTTAAGGTTTATTTCTATTCGTAACCAGAGCCGTTATCGCGGGTAAAAGAGCTCTGCGTTTATTTCAACTGTGGACAGTTTGCTTTTAACTGTTCTGTGTCGCGCTTTTTATCTTGGTTTGAATAGTTTAATTTTAAAAAGTTTTGTTGTAAGAAAAGGGTTTTAAGTAATATTATCATTCGACACAGTTACAAAATGTAACACCATAACCTGGACGAATGCGGCAATTATACCTAGTGCCACGGCCACACACATAAAGATTTAAAGATTTAAAGATTTATTGAACATAATAACATGCATATTTTAAAAACAATTAGATCGTAAGCAGCTGCATTAGTATAAACTGTGTCGCAGCTGTTTACGCCCACCTCGGGACATGGAAGCAGTTATGTTCTAAAATGATACATAATAGGTTAGTAAGTGTACTTAATTAAGTATTAAAAACTATATTAGAATAAAGGTAGAATATTGTACGTAACAATGGTCCTTAATATGAACAGGCAGGTGAGTATCAAATTTAGATTTGTACTACCTCTTTTTTATTACCTATTATTTTAACAATAAGACATACGTTCATCAGTATCCAGTAACAAGTGTTTCAGTCTCATCATAAGAGAGGTTTTTTAGAAAATTTGTTATTTTATTTTTGCATTCCCAGTACGATTGTTCATGAATATTTAACAACTTGTTCAGTTGATTGTACATTTTAGCAGAAAGATAGTCGTAGTGAAATTTTACAAGAGCAATACGAGAACGTCCGAGTTTGCAGATGCAGCCAGTTCGTCGCTTAGTAGTTTTTTTAACAAAAGGAAGGTCGATGTGTTTACGCAATATAATTTTTAGAATAAATAGTTGTCTGACAGTTAAGACGTTAGCTATTTTATAGAGTTCGAGCGTACTAAATCGGACTGGTTTGGAAAGCATAACTTTTAGGACAGCTCTTTGGGCCCTCTCTAATCTCAGGAATCTAGTTTTCCTTGTCCCGCCCCAGGCCGCTAGACAGTAGGTTAGGACAGACTGTGCTAGCGAGAAGTAAACAGTCCTTAGGATTTGTTGACCAGCAACAGCTCTAAGGGTCCTAAAGACATATATCAATTTCCTAACCCGGCCAACTGCCGCTTCCACCTGGTCACTCCAAGTCATTAGAGAGTCCATTAAAATGCCGAGATATTTCACAGTAGAGGACTGCGTTAGTTCAGAGCAGCAGCATGAGGCGTCATTGGAGCTGCAACTATGGGCACAAACAGACAGTGGAGAGGAGGGCAGAGAAGATGCTTTGGGGGCGAAAGTTATAAAAGTTGTTTTGTCAACATTAATGGTCAATAAATTTTTTGCCAACCAATGCATCACAATCCTTAATGTTGATTCAGCGAGGAGGCGAGCCTCCTCCCATGTTGGTGCCTGTATAAGAAGGGCTGTGTCATCAGCATATGCCAGAACTCTTACATTGCCGAGAGCCAGAGAGCACAGATCATTCACATAAACCAAAAACAAAGTTGGCCCGAGGACGCTACCTTGAGGCACACCAAAAGAAAGAGTAACTTCATCACTGGTGTATTTGCCTATGCGAACTTGTTGGGTGCGATGACTGAGGTAACTTTTAAAAATATCATGCACCTGTCCCCTCACCCCAATGCGTTCCAGTTTACCCAGCAGAATCGGAACAGAGACAGTGTCAAAAGCCTTAGATAAGTCTAGGAAAATACCAACTGTTTTAAGTTTAGAATTAAAATTGTTTATAATTGAGTTTGAAAGAGTCAAAACCGCATCTTCTGTAGACTTTCCACTACGAAAACCAAATTGATTATTAGAAAGTATTGAATAGGAGTCAAAATAGTTTTTTAAACGTGAATTTAGAATTTTTTCAAAGACTTTGGAAAGTGATGACAATACGGAAATGGGCCTGTAATTGCTGACACTGTCTCTGTCTCCGCCTTTATAAATAGGATGTACAAGGGCTCTTTTAAATACTTGGGGGAAAGTTCCTGACGACAGACAAAGATTATAAATGTGCGTCATTATCGGCACAAGGACGGAACGCGCTGCCCCAAGTAGTGATGCTGGTATGCCATCCCAACCCACTGCACAATTTCGAAGTGCCATAGTAATTCGTTCAACTTCTTCATTGTCAGTTTCTATTAACGCCATAGAATTTTCTTGGAAACTATTTCGCTGACATGAATCCGAGTCATGATTGGATTGTCCAATAAATTTTGAGGCGAGCTCTTTTCCAATACCACTAAAATACTCATTCACCAGATTAACTGCCACTTTCGGGTTTCCATTCAGCGACAAGAGATTATCAGCAGTGGAAGTTTTTTGTTCAAGGTTAGTTATGTTTTTAATAAGTTTCCAAGTAGCTTTTGGATTGTTTTTAACTTTTTGAAACTCCATCCGCTCATAAGCTAGTTTAATTTTTTTAAGCAAATTTGTACAATAATTTTTATATCTTGTATATGTCAGTCTTGCCAGATGGTTATTGGGCTCTTTTTTACTCAATCTATATAAACGATCACGATTTCTTAAGCAGCGTAATAGGCCAGGGGTCATCCAAGGCTTGATAATTCTCATTCTACTACTTATGTTAACAGATTTGTAGTGAGTGCCAACAATGTCCATCAATGTATTAACAAACGATTGTGCAGCCATTTCCGCATTAGAAATAGACAGTATAAAAGCGAAATCATACTTTTCAATTTCCTTTACGCAAGCAGCTTCGTCAAATATAATTTTGTTTCGTGCTACCTTTGACAATTTTCTTTGTAGACTACAACAAAGAATGACAGGTGCATGGTCAGTAATAAACGAGTCCATGATTAACGTAACAGAATTTGTGCATGATTTGAGAAGCACGTGGTCCAAACAACTGTTCTTTCTTGTAGGGAAAACATGCGCCGGCAACATAGCATTAGCAGCAGCTAGAGTGAGGTAAGGATCAGCATTAGGATCACCGCTACCGGGCACTATATTAATATTGATGTCTCCAACTAGGGCTACAGTCTTAAAAGAACTCAACGAGGCCAGAGAGTCTTCAAGAGACTCAAGAAATTTACCAATGTTTCTTGTTGAAGGGGATCGATACAGAGCTAATAAAGCGATTTCATTGGTAAACTTCAGAATAAGACAGTTAGCGTCACTAAAGGTTCGCTCCACAACCGTACAAGCCAAGTCCGTCCCCACAAAAACCACCACTCCATCATTCTGGTTAGTGTGCTTAGATTTAAAAGTTGTATATCCTGGCAAGTTTGGCAAATATGGACATTTACTGAGCCAGCACTCACTCAGAACGAGAACATCAAACACAACATCTATCCTTTTCAACAGTAACTGTAGCTCACCAAAATTACAGCCAATGCTTCTTATATTTAAGTGAAACACAGTAAGCGATTCACCAACTTCGGAAAGAAGCCTCGAGCTGCTCTCCGGCGTGCAAACATAGGATTTCGAAACACTGATATATTCCAAATCATTAGTAATTTCTAGCATGCTGGTCATGGTGGGATTAAAAGCTTAACATGGATCACGTGAGATGCGCTGAGCATCGAATATAACATTATAATGCTTGTGCTCTTTCGACAGTTTTGTAAACAACTGCTGTATTTAAGCAAATTAGAAATCAACATGTGGAAATGTACGGGGTGCGAATGCAATCTTGTATATAAATACTCGTTAGCACCACCTCTGACTAGAAACTTCAGACAGTATTTAAAAGGTTTTAGTGGAATCCAGACTAAAATATTCGAGTATAAATATTGAAAAAGCAGCGAACTGGCAGCGTAGCAATTGTTACTTATATAATTTAATAATAATATTAATGTTAGGTAGGAGTACACAAACTTCAAGTAAGGATAATAAGAAAACTGAACAATACATACATAAACACACAATTTTAAATAAGATATTAAAAAGCCTAGTCACTCATCGTTACCAAAACTCTCCAAGTTCTTCAGATCTTGTTCGCTGTTGATGAGAATTACGCCGGCTCCTTCCTGTTTTCGCAGAAATATCTTGCCATTTGTCACCCAACAGTGCCTGAATCCTTTGGACCTGGCAAATTCTTTCGCGATGTAGTGAAGTCTTTTCATTTGAGGCGATAAATTCTCAGATATAAACACAGGATTGCGCGGGCCACTGATGCCCAGAGTCTCCGTGTTGAGTTTACAGGAACTGTTTGTTTTATTATAATTCCTATAATTACGTATCAAAAGTTCCTTCGCAAGTACACTATTGAATTCAACAATGATGGTTTTGTTATTAGGATCTCTAGTGTTTATACGGAAGATATCTTTCACGTACTGGGGGTCTATTGTTGTATTCAAGACACTTGCTAAAGGCATCAGCTGGCTCAAAAGAGACGATTTGGTTTCGCCAGATCTATGTGGTATATTTTTAATTTCCACACAAGTTGACCTTCTGTGTCGCTCAAATTGTTCCAGTTTTTGTTCCAAGACCTGTATGTATTGTAAATTCTTGTTCCGATCAGATTCAAGTTTATCAATTTGAGATTGTATGGAATCAAATTTGTTAGCAACGAACTCCACCGAACTCTGCATTGCAAGGTTTTGAGCCTTTATTTCGTCCATTGCAGAGGAAATCTTTTCCATCTTGGAGTCCTGGGAACTTTGATGGGCTCTAAATTCCATGAACATATTTTTCATTTCCATCATAAATTCGGTTAGTTGCTCACTTGTATTATCATTTATGTTGTCACGCTTTCGCTTATAGCGATGGGTAATGTTGGACGGCTCTCGATCCAACTCTTCCATAGATTTAGTCGTTAACTCCGGTTCCGAATCGCAGTGGTGCCGTGTTAGTGATACTGCAAGATGTGTTGCCGAGCCAACAGCGCGGTCAGCGTCCGCAACTGCCGGGTCGGAACGCGGGGGCGTGCGACGAAGAGGCATGTTCGCAGCGAGTCTAAGATTTATACCAAGGCGACAAGAAGCAGCCGAAGCCTTAATTAACGTACGTAGCGTAGAACTAAGTGAAAGGAATCAGGTCAGCGTTAACTGGGCGGTCGCGACAATTTGATACAAATTCACTTTCCGACCACTATATCTTGATCTCTGGTAGTAATGAATGAGTTTACTCACTGTCGTAGTAATCGTAGTAGTGCCTCTGAACGCTCCACTCTGCGTGTATTATGCGCTCCTGGTAGCCGCTCGAGTTAATTAATTTGATTAAATTTAATTATTTTCGAAAATTTTTGCGCGCGGATTTGTTTGTTACACGTCTGTTCACCACAGATGTCCAAAGGGAAGGGGACACTGGGTTATATCACTGCTTAAAACTGAAGTTAAAACACTGACTTAAAAAACCTGTGTTCGGTGTCGCGAAAAAACCTCACAATTGCAATAATGTAGCTGAATATTCGCGAATATTTCCGAACTTCGGGTAAAGTCGCTGTTACTTCACTTCAATGTCAGTAAACTCGCGCACATCGAAGCATTTTGCGACAAACTTCGCTTGCGCGGCCACATTTCAGAAATAGAACTCAAAAACCGGCCAAGAGCGTGTCGGACACGCCCAAAGTAGGGTTCCGTAGCCATTACGAAAAAATTAAGAAATATTTTTCTAAGGATTTCGTATGTGTACGGAATCATCCAAGTTTAGGTATGTTTTATACCTTAGGCTACTATTTACTCTTAAACTACAAATAATTTTCAAGCAATCTTAGCCGCTATAATTTTCCTAGTAAATTTGATATATTTACTAACATTCTGAATTTTTTCAAATTTTTCCACCCAACAGTTTAGATTTTAGAGGGGGGGGGGGGGACGGTCGATTTTAATGAAAATTTTCACTTTAAAGTTGAATATTTCGCAAACAGATCACTGAATAGAAAAATCATGTTAGCAACCTCGCAATGGTTTTAAAAGACCTATCTAACGATATCCCACACTATAGGGTTAGTCGAGAAAAAAAAAATCACCCCCTTTACGCCTATGGGAGGTACCCTAAAAAAAACATATTTCTTATTTTACCACTTTGTTGGCGTGACTGATATGTATATTCATGCCAAATTACAGCTTTGTAGTACTAACGATCTCTGAGCTTAGCTGCGGACGGACAGACAGACAGACATGGCGAAACTATAAGGGTTCCTAGTTGACTACGGAACCCTAAAAAAGAACGGCTTAGCAAAAAGGTGTATGAGAATTTATTTATATCGCAAAGTCGGCTTACTTTGGCTCTGAAGAGTAACTTTGGCCACTGGCGTTAATTCAGTCCAGATAATAATAATATTAATTATTCAAAGTCAGAGTCAATATATTTGTATTCGGTTTAGGATTTAATTTAAGCACTTATGAACGTCGAAGAATACCACAGAATAGAAAAAAATAATACCACAGATTTGAAGAATACTACCGGTTCGGAAAAACCCTGTTGAGAAAAATCCGACAAAGAGACTCCACAATGTACTAGGTATAGTCATATATTTGTTTGAAACAGACCTACAATGTTATTAAATTATATTCTTCTACAGTATTTCATAAAACCATTTTTTTAACAGATTGTTATTATGATTATTAATTAATTAAAGTTGTTGATTAGACCTTTCTATTATGTAGGTTAGTAGTTATTCTCCTCCTTCATTGGGCCAAATTACCCCGGCTTTAGGGTACCTACGTCAGTGTTGAGTGTCTAGAATTAATGTCACTTTTGACGCTAAATAGGCTTAATTTGAGACCGTATGAAGTGCCCCAGATATTAATAACTTCTGAATAAAATCAGGAGGCGCACTCGACAATCCACTTAGCTCTCATTATCGTTAAATGGCGGGAGAAAGAAACTCATAACTTTATTACTATTGTCCGTCTTAAGAGGGTACGATGGCTGAGAGACTTGTGAGAAATAGGTATTTTAATGAAATGTCGCTGTCTCGCCCGAACCCCTCCGTGTCAGTACAGCGAGAGCGGGACAACTGCAGCTCAGACCGTTAAAAGGCGCGTAAAATTGATCAAAACAGCATTTCGTAATCCCCTGTTTTCTTCTCGAAAACTGGAACAATAAAATTATTTTTTTCAATTATAATTAGAGGATAGATTTAACTATGCCCCTATGTTTTCTTTTTTTTGTTTATATAAGGGATTCTTTTCTGATAAGTGTCTGAAAATGACGTTGAAATTGGGCAATTTTTTTAGTTTTTGAAAGCTCATATTTCTTATGTTAATTGAAATATGGAAAAAAACGAAACCTAGGGGCATAGCTGTGGTAGATACAGATTACACAGTAAAAAAAATTTGGCTCTAAAGCCATTATCCAGGGAGGAAACAGGGGATTACGATTGTATGGAGAAATAGTGCGCATCGTATCCTCTTAAGGCCTGAGGGTAATCCAATAAACTTGAAATTGTCCATTTTTACTGGGAACATCTGAGGGCTTGTTAACTGACTTACTTAGACCATTACTGCAGAATTATTGAAAGGAAATGCCGGAGGGAGCGCACCAGGCAACCATCCTCCTTACTGCCCCCTAATTTTAAAGGTCACTTTCCTCCGAGGGCAGTCTTTGACGTTTTGAAATGTGATTCGAGTTTTTTTATGGTTTCTCAGCTAATTACATATTCCGGGTGCTCCATTAACTAGTAATTAGGCGGCACTCAATGTTTTATCTCGCATTGAGCTTTGAGTTTTTAATTGCCGCGCCCATTCTGATGTGGATGTTGATTTTGGTGCTTTTATAGCTTCATCATCATCATCTCAGTCTATTTGCGTATTAAAAAAAAGCAATGATGGTCTAGTGGTTTGACTTATGGCCTCTCAAGCAGAGGGTCATGGGTTCAAATCCCAGCTCGCACCTCTGTGTTTTTCAGAATTTATGTACGAAATTACATTTTAAACTAACCATGAGCTTAACGATGAAGGAAAATATAGGAAGCTTCGTAAATTTGAATTGTTCCTTTCAATACGTGTCCTTTACATGCCACTTCTCCCCTAAAATCGCGAAATTTCAATTCAATTGTTAGACCATGATACACGTAAACGAATCCGAGGATAAAGTCTAGTAAAGCATAAATCAGACCCAAAAACAAGCGGTTGCATCGGAAAGGCCGTAATGCGGCGTAAGTAGTTGGGCCGCGGTATTTGACGACGGGGCAATAAAGAGACCAACAAACAAGCCCAGAGGGGGCGAGTGTCCACGACCGAGCGGAACTTTATATCGCTACAAAAATAGTCGGCCAAGAATTTCCATTTTCCACGAGCAACTTTTGTCTCCGCGACTATTTTATCAAGTCTATGGGTTAGTATGGAAGTGCGCCACGTAGCGCCGCGACTCCCGGGATACAAAGACACATAACACAAAAAAATCGCCTTGCGACTAGTTGCTCGTGCGCGCATACCTAAAGCTCCAAACGTACAGACAGCGGAGGCGTGTCGGTGCGGTGGCGGTGACGGTTGTAATATTCTATCTTGTATGAACGGTAGCGCGGTACCGTACCGCGAACTCGTTCATCCAAGTTAGTATTTTTGTTTCGGTTATTTATTAGAGGACTTGTACCTTTACCAGATAACCTGAAACTGTATCAGAATTCTCTGCCATTTCTACAAAAATGTGTCCACGAAAGCGAAATGACCCACCTGATGATAACATCATCATCATCATCATCATTTCAGCTGAAAGACGTCCACTGCTGAATATAGGCCTCCCCAAGGCTCCGCATCCAACGCGATCCCGCAACCTTAACCAGGTCGTCGCTCTATCTTGTTGGAGGCCTACCTACACTGCGTCTTCAGGTCCGTGGACGCCACTCGAGAACCTTTTTGTCCCATCGGCCATCAGTTCTACGAGCGGTGTGCCCTGCCCACTGCCACTTGAGCCTGCCTGATGTCACTTGCCTGATGACATAATCTGGATTAATTTAGGTAGCTTATATAGCAGAGGTCGTTAGTGGACGCGCCGCCGTCGGGTGCGCTTCTGCACATAGTTCTGTAATGCGACGCTGCACGCGTGGCCTCCGTCACACCGCTATGAGCTTAGGAATGAAACTTTATGTTATTATTCTATACTTTTAAAACTCATCATTCTAGCCTTTACATCCCACTTCAGGGCACAGGCCTCCATTCAGAATTAGAAGCCCAATGCGGATTTAGGTACTTCTCTCACACCAATGAATTTCTTCGCAGGTGTCTGCATGTTTCACAATATTTTCCTGTTCTCTCTATCTCTCTCTCTTTCTCTCTCGTGTAAACTTTGGAAAAGACTGGCGGTTGATGTATGCCTGATGATGGTGAGAGCCTTTAAAAGATGTACCTTTTTCTGCAAGGTGGGGAACGCATCAGCAATTCTACTAATGCGGTGAGTGTCAATGATCACTTATGATACAGAGATAGCTCTTTCCAGTCAGATGGAGGATCAAAGTACAAAGGAGAAAACTAGTAAGTGGTATTCATGCCATCCAAACGCTGTATTAGTTTCACGTTTCGACGACTAGATGCCACAAGGTATCGGTACAATCATGAAAGCAAAGATTGCACTTATATAAAATTCAGTGTCAGATTGCTCTTGATAAAGACAAATGATAATGATTGATGATAGGAAGAAAGGTAAACCCTTGCCCAGCAATGGGACTCGGTAGAATGATGATCTTCGCAAGGCAGCTGGCATAAGCTGGATGAGAGTGGCCGAGGATCGTGCTCAGTGGCGTGCCATGGGAGAGGCCTATGTCCAGCAGTGGACGAACATAGGCTGATGATGATGAAATAAACAGCAAGGTGCTCGCGACGGTGTACCAGTACCCCGCCGAAAGCAAAAGGCCGCTGCGCTCGCGTCACCCACGAAAGGACAATATAAATGCTAATAGCCCCCTTCCCTGTGCTATGGGGGCGTAGCACCGGGCGAGACTGCAAGCGATGTGTCCTTGCCACTAAACTTATTGGGCACACTAAAAATGAAAACTTGTCAACTTGTAACATCAATGTACAGTTATCGGTTTCACTACGCAAGTCGTTTTAGCATTTAACCCAGTCATCTAGGAATTTTTACAAGACTACGGCAAAGCCAAAGGAAGTGTAATGATTTTAAGCAGTCTATGTTTGTATTTACGGATGTTCCACCGTAGTCAATCGATTTGTTATTATGCTCCAGGTGTCAGGATACCTTTTTATTTATAAAAAAATATAGGTCGAATATTACGCAAAAAAACTGACCTATTAAGAAAAATATTTTATTAGAGCTTGTCTAATTTAAAACGACGCGCCCCACCACCGCATTTACGCACATGATTTTGAACCTATTGAAGCTGTATTTAGGGCCATTTTCTACTTTCAAATCCTGTGCGTAAATGCGGTGGTGGGGCGCGTAATTTTAAATTAGACAGGCTCTACAATAAATATAAAAGAACTATGGATAAACCATCCATTCATCCATGGTTTAAAGTTTGGTGGCTAAAGCTGCGATTTTTTTCTCGAAACCCACCATCAAATTTTGCACAGTATTTTGGTTGATTATTCATTAAATTTTATTAGAAAGATCCTTCGGTCGTCCATTCCGAACTTTGTCATCAACTGTGTACTTTTTTATGTATTGACGACTTCGATCAACATCGACAAACCGTAGCACGACTTGCTTTCACTATTTTTTTGCAAAGGTTGAATCAGGATTTTCAAGGCAAGTTCGCAAAATAGTTTCTCTCCATTTTGTATAGGCGACCAAGTAAGTGTTTTAACATTTTTTATGACAGTTCCTACATCAGAATAAAAACAATAAGGCCGATTGACACATTGACTTGCAAGTGGAAATAGCATTTGACGTTTTAAGACGTACAACTGGCATTGAACATTAGAGTGGTACAGGGATTTCTTGGTCGACTACACAATTATAAAGATTTTTCCAACCATATAATTTTATGTAAATTGACAGCTCGAATTGTCAGGAATTTAGATGTGGTAGTAGATAGGAGCATTGCTTGGCGGCAAATAGGTGGCCGGTTTGGTTCCGATACAAAATTTTTAAAAAACTTTTCGGCACGAGCCTTAAGAAGCATTCACACCTCGCGTCTCAATCGGCCGTGCATGCGGGCGCTATCGGCCAAAATCGTGACGTCACCAACGCACTGCCACGGCGATTGATGACGGCGAGTGAGCCGGGTAATGCCTTAATGGACCCCTCACAAACATTACCAGGCCAGCGGAACAAAATCATGACTTAAATACAAGAGTCACAACAAAAACTGAAGAAAAAAAAACAGGAAAAAATTGACAAATAATGGTTCATGTTTAGCATGGTGCTGGTTCGTTTAGGCACGAGACATCCGTTTCCTAAAATATCCGTTGGGTTAAAAACATCTCTTTCATAAGACACCCCTGTACCAAAACATCCCAATTTTTTTTTTTTTTTATGTACTTACGGGTTTACACAAGGCCGGGCTGTGTTCCCGCCCAGCCTTAGGTCAAAGGAATGTTTTATTGTTTTAAGTTTTTTGTTTTTTTTTGTTCGAAGATTATGTGACGCATTACAGTATCAATATTATTAATTGTTGATAATTCACTGCAATAGCCATAACAAATCGTGGCTTGATTTGTAACGGATCTAGTGTTGCCATACTTAGGTTCCGGGTTCTAATTAGGTTTTTGTTGCGAACTATTCTTTCCGCTGGCGTTCGTGTCGTCACAGTGTGTATGCTTTTGTGTTTAATTTTAAAATAAATGGATCCCACTGAAAAACAGCGTAGTGGCTTGCCACAACATTATGCTGAGTGGGGTCCAATATATACTATTCGATATATATTTAATTTTATTTGTAAATTTCCTTTCAAATGTATTTTTTTCTGTTTGTATCGAATTTGTGTAAATAAACATCTCTCTCTCTCTCTCTCTCTCTCAATTCTGATAACATCTACTTCCCAAAACATTTATTTCTCTAAACACAGATTTACTAAAACATCCAGGATTTCCCTATTAAGTAGATAAATTTCCCAAAGCATCAACTTACCTAATACCTATCTTACCTATCTTTTTCTCGGAACGCTCATTTCCCAAAACGCCCGCTACCGTATAAAATAGACTTTCCGAAAATTCCGTTTATTCAAATCAATAACAATAACTAATATTCATATTAGGAAACGGATCTTCGAGGATTTGGTTATTAACTGGAAGCGTGTCTACTAGAATTTGGATTCTATGGGAAACGTATCTTCTCGGATTTGGATATCTTAAGAAACGGATCTTATAGAATTTTAATATTGTAGCAAATAGATCTTTTTTTTTATTATTTTTTTTTATGTTAGATAGGCCAGACAAACGAACTAGTGGGTCACCTGATGTTAAATGAACACCGCTGTCCTTAGACACCCGCAGCGCTTTACACGATGCCAGTGCGTTGTCGGCCCTAAAGGACAGGGAATAGGGGAAGGGGGAGAGGGAAGGGGTGAGCTATTGGGCCCCCGGCACTCTCACTGACCATACGAAACGCAACTTAACGAAAACGTATCTTTTAGGATTTTGATGTTTTAAGAAACTGATCTCTCATACCTAAACCAAAACCAAACCGTTGAGACCATCAGGTTACATAATAAAACAAAATACAATCAGTGAAATTGTCACGTAAACTTTTTTAACATTAACAAGTAAAAAACAAAAAGTTATATAATTATTATTATTATTATGTGTATGACATACTTACACAAATAGGAGACACTTGGCTCTTGAAAAATTTAGCACATAAAAAGCTTAAGACACACTATGGGTTTAGGTGACTTAAACCCCTTCTACACGGTCGGGACCAACCGCCGTCCATCGTGTCATTGTTCGGGTTGATTCAAAAATAGACAGTGTAGAAATTGGTTGACCCGACCGATATTTGGTTGATGTCAACGGCCTTGGTCGCGAGCGCATTGTCCGTGGTCGGCCCAAACCGTATGGAACGCTGTCGGCCGACGCGAGCGCTTCAATCAACCCGACCAAGGACACAATGGTCGGCGGTTGGTCCCGACCGTGTAGAAGGGCTTTTAAACGTATGAATGGATCATTGCACGAATAAAAAAGTTTCGCACGGGAGTGTCGAGGCCCACTAAAGCTGAATAGGATCCTAAGGACATGGGAAACTTTATTATTATGACGCCCGTATTATTTCTTCTACGTACGGTCGGCCTCAGAAGTCGCTGAACACTGTTACTTTGCCACTTTCAGTGACGTGACATATGTATTTCAAACTTCACAGTATAACCTGGTTATTGCGGTTACCTATCATATTCTCGAAAAGCTCCGAATATTAAAATTCCGAAAACGAAACTCCTTTTTTTCATTTTCCAAATTATTGTTTGTCCGAAATTTTATTTACCATATTTTCTTTTGCCGAATGCTTTAAAATCCATTTTTTTATTTGACAAATGATTCAAAATCCAACTGCATGAAATTCCGTAGGATCATTCGCCAAATATATATTTATTCCGCAAAATCATTATCCCGCAAAGGTCAGGGGTACAAAAGGCGACCATACAATTATGTGTGAAGCGTAATATTCATTTCGTTGTTTAATGTTTCCCAAATATTTTATTGAATTTGCTATGTGGGTAGGGTGTTTTGTAGGTGGTTATAAAAAAAATAACTAACACCAAAGGCTAATGCGGGAGCTTCGCTCCGCTACGCTCCCGCATTAGCCCTTGAACCTAATCTATCCGAGTCGCTTCCGCTCCGTACCGTCATGCTCGCTCGCTTCGCTCGCTCGCTAAAAATTAGCCAATGTTGTCTTAATCTAATGTTAAGTAAGGTAGGTAATAAAAACATACTTTCGGCTTTTCGTAACATTTAGATTATGAAAAGATGGCAAATGATTAAGTTGGCAAATAGAAAAAATGGATATTGGTTTTCGGGATTTTAAATTTGTTGGCAAATAACACTGTGATTAAATGAATCTGTGGAATTGTGAAGTTGTGGAAAAACAAAACATATGGATTTTAAGAAGTCGGTGATAAGTTTTCGGATAAATGAAATTCGAGTAAAGGAGTTTCTAAACATCGATAGGTTACCGGTTATTGCGACAAAGTCCTAGTGTTCAGAGAGTTCTGAGGCTGAATGTACCAATATTTAAGTAATGATACGGAGTGTTCTTATTATAGCTAGGAGGTGCATTTGTTTAGTAGAGCTTTGCGGTGAAGGATAATAAATGTATGTTAAACTTGAGTGGCTTATTTATAATGTTATTGTAATTACTTTTGTTCCACTGAGCAAACATTAAGGGGGTCCCGAGTTACCAATATAAAATGATCTCACACTGTGTACATTTTACTTAAAAGGAGGGCTCTTCTAACACTGGATTATTATTTAGTTACGGCTCTTTACGGCGAATTTAGACATACCTAAAAATGTGTACGGAACTCTCGGTGCTTTGCCAGTTTTAATAGTAACAGTGGGATTTGCTCACTTTGATCACTTCTCAGCTGTAGAAATGGAACAGCTAAATCGGAGACAGGCCGCATCTTGCTGCTAAAAGCATTGTCTAGTACACCGGCCGCAGATGCAAGCTAATAAAGCGCCAAACACGACTTTTTGTGAATGTCCGGGACTAAAAGAAGAAGTTTCATTCATCATTATCATTTCAGCTGAAAGACGTCCACTGCTGAATATTATATTCAGGCTCCCCAAGGCTCACCAAATAGATCAATCCCGCGCCATCCGCATCCAACGCGATCCCGCAACCTTAACCAGGTCGTCGCTCCATCTTGTTGGAGGCCTACCTACACTGCGTCTTCCGGTCCGTGGACGCCACTCACCAGCTCGCTCTTTCAATGTGTTCGATTACCAGCGCTGATCTTTCTATTCTGAATTTTTCTGTGCACCCATGTTTCAGTTTATATTTAGTATGAAAAATATGGATTTCACAGGATGACCGCAAATGTAAAAAATTTGGAGTTGATAATTAAAAAATATAAAAAGACTAGAAAACAATACGATGCGCATCATTTCTCCATACAAACGTAGTCCCCTGTTTCCTCCCTGGATAATGGCTTTAGAGCCAATTTTTTTTACTGTGTAATCTGTATCTACCACAGCTATGCCCCTATGTTTCGTTTTTTTCCATATTTCAATTAACAAAAAGAAATATGAGCTTTCAAAAACTGAAAAAATTGCCCAATTTCATCGTCATTTTCAGACACTCATCAGAAAAGAATCCCTTATATAAACAAAAAAAGGAAAAAATAGGGGCATAGCTAAATCTGTCCTTTAATTATTTTTAAAAAAATAATTTTAATGGTCCATTTTTCGAGAAAAAAACAGGGGGCTACGAAATGCTGTTTTGATCAATTTTACGCGCCTATTAACGGTCTGAGCTGCAGTTGTCCCGCTCTCGCTGTACTGACACGGAGGGGTTCGGGCGAGACAGCGACATTTCATTAAAATACCTATTTCTCAAAAGTCTCTCAGCCATCGTATCCTTTTAATAAGATTGCTTAAGAGCGACATCTCTAATGGTCCGGGTGAGCGGATAGTTCCGATGGAGTGTTGACGATTCTCGATGAGAACATTAACATAGATGTCGCTAGTATCGCTGCAATAAGCGATTAAACAAGTTGAGATATGTGATGCATAGGAAAAATTTGTGTATAAATCCCGACCAGTGGTGTTGTAGGGGTTTTTCTGGGTTTTTCTGTGCATCCATGTTTCAGTTTATAATAATAATATGAAAAAAAATATTAATAATTTTGAACTTCAATAACAAAGCCTTAGAACGAGCTGGCAATGAATACTGAATTTTTACCCGACTGCCGAAGGAGGGTTATGTTTTTCGAGCGTATGTATTTATGTATGTATACTTTGACATATTTCATCAAAATTTGTTCAGCTGTTTCAAAGTTTGCTCTTTTATTCGCTGTGGAAAGGATCTAAAACGCACAGTGGGTCTTTACTTTATTTTCAAACATATTTGTGACCAATTGGCGTTGGCGGTTTTTGAAATTTTTAATTTATAGTTATTTTTGACAATGCAGCGACTTAGAAGCGAGTCGTCTTAAGTGTTTAACTGCGACATAGCGCATTGCTTTATGTACTCGGCATTGGACACGTTCGCTGCAGATTGCTTCTTACCGCAACATGCACATACACACGTTAGTATGTGTTTGTACCACCCTAAAGTTGAGTTTCAGTTGTATAAGATGAAATGAAATTAAATGAAATATTTATTTGCTGGAATATTTTATTGCATAACGTACACGTTACGTACATATACGTTATTGGCTTACAATAGACAACCAGATGGCCTAGTGGTTAGAGAACCTGACTACGAAGCTTGAGGTCGTGAGTTCGATTCCCGTGTCGGGGCAGATATTTGTCTGAAAAATACGAATGTTTGTTCTCGGGTCTTGGGTGTTTGATATGTGTTTAAGTATGTATCTATCTATATAAGTATGTTTATCCGTTGCTTAGTACCCATAACACAAGCTTTGCTTAGCTTACTTTGGGACTAGGTCAATTGGTGTGAATTGTCCCGTGATATTTATTTTCTAGAAAATATACGATTATTATTATTATTATTTTTATTTCTTTATAATAATAGACGAAATCTAAACGATGACTAGCGACCCGCCCCTGCTTCGCGCGGGTGCAATGCTGATATTATGCATGTATTATACATATAAACCGTCCTCTTGAATCACTCTATCTATTAAAAAAAACGCATCAAAATCCGTTGCGTAGTTTCAAAGATCTAAGCATACATAGGGACAGACAGCGGGAAGCGACTTTGTTTTATACTATGTTGTAGTCTAAGATTGTAGTGATGAATGATACAGTGTACGCGTACATAGCGTACGGACATGGCGTTCCAGGACACGCGTACCCGGGTACGCGTACCCGGGCTCGCGTAGGGTACGCGTAATGATCGCGCAGTCCGTACGCAGCTTTAAAAATTAGTCTAATATTTGGTAGCATAGTAAACAGTTGCGTTAGGTACTCCGAGGATGAGCTCTGATTGAGTTCGAGACGCTGTATTCGTTCGTACAGTGTGGAGGTGGAGGAACTGCTTGAACACACGTTTCTGGCATAAACGTAACTATCGTAAGGTCGCGGGTGAGCAAAGTAATTGTTTCAGTTCATTGATATGGACCTCCGCTAAGTAACGCCTGATTCAATATGTTAACTTAAAAATTAGGCTGATAAAATTTAGAAAGAGCGTGTCGCCTATGGAAATCGAAACGTTGATCGAAAAAATCGACTTCACAACCTAGTGATGATTTTAAAGGACTTATCCAACGATACCTCACACTATAAGGTTCGGCGAGAAAAAAAAAACATGCCCAATTAACGTCTACGGGAGGTATTCGAAAATTATTTATTTTTAATTCTATTTTACCACTTTTTCGGGGTAGTTTCTACATAATGCCCATTTAAAATTACAGCTTTCTAGCACGGACGGACAGACATGGCGAAACTATAAGGATCATTGTTTTTTGCCATTTTCGCAACGGAACTCAAGAAAGGTTGTACAAAACTTTTAGCTGGTTAAATTGTTCTAAGCTCAGGAGTATCATTAGGCATTTAAATATTATGAACCTTGTATTCAGTCCAAAAATTTTAAAAGATAACAATACAATTTAAACATTCACAGAGACGCACAGGAATACTAACTCTACTTGGAAATTTTAAAAGCGGCCAAGCGCAAAACTTTGTTTGAATAAAATGATTCTGTGTAAAATATTTCACACTAATTTTTTATCTCATTTTAAGTCATTCACTTTATTCGTTGGGTTAAGGTACAGTCGTGTTCGGTGTATTTTCAGTTTAAAAAGTTAACTTCCAATACCTGGGCGCTCGAGGTTCGCTCTGGCTAACACTCGAAAATACGCGTATCCCAGACAGAGACCAATCCAGATCGATTTTCCGCCCCCGAAAACGCTATAACACATCAAAATTGATACAGCGTTTCCGAAATCCCCGATATAAATCGCGCTAATATTATCAGACGGACAGACAAAGTTACTGTGGCATTTCTAATATTAGTATGGATAATCGCCAAGAGCTTTTTAATAAGTAAAATATTTTTTAAAGCGGTTCAGTACCTAATGTTTTTCTTTACTGACAAACATACTCTCAGTCTCAGTTCAGACTTAAAAAAAAATAACATAATAATATAATCTATATCTATATCCATACTTAATAATTATTATTATAAAGAGGAAAGATTTGTATTTTTGTATGTAACGAATAAACTTAAAAACTACTGGACCGATTACAAAAATTCTTTTACTGCTGGAAAGCTACATTATCACTGAGTAACATAGGATACTTTTTTACCGCGGGAAAATACCTTTTCTCTCGGGAAAATAATTTATCGCGGGCGAAGCTGCGGACGGAAGGGATTGTATAGTCCGTGTGATGTATTTATTAAAGTTAATTTACTTAAATGCAACGGAAGGGATTTTCAATGAGGTCAGAAGTTTAGTTTCGCACAAACACAACTATCTTACACTTAATATAGTGTAGTATAGTTAGGTAAATGGCAATAATTGATAACCATGAGCTTGGCAATCGTATGCAAATAAAATGCAAACATACCTTGTTAACCATAGGACACCAGCATCGATGTAAACAGTATGTTTAATATAAATATTGAACGGCAACATTGACTATCTGTATTCATTAACATAATGATGTACTTATTCTTAAATGAATAAAGTTTGCATAGTAAATTAAATGCTCTCTCACACTGTTAATGAGGAAAAAGATAAGTAACATTATAATATTAGATGTGTACCTATATACTTAAATACATATTAACCCTTAAAAAGGTAGAGTCTATTTACCGACCATTGCATTGCATTGCTTTGGAAATTCAAACTGATTGCTTTTATAATACGTCGCAATATCCATTGTAATTATTGAAAATACAACTAGCTATAAAAATATGCTTTATAATTATGTATCAGGTATGAATTCGATAGCTGCTTTTGATTCTGTGGTAGTATGCTCCAATAAATGGAGCTTTATTAAGAGTTAAACACTCAAGACTCGAGAATAAACTTTTTTATACATAAAGCCGAGTTTAGACTTGCAAGAAAAACCGTGCAAGTTGCATTACACTGCGGCGCTTGATTGACCACCTCAATCTTGTTCGCCTTACTGCCTCACAATGTAATCTAACTTGCCTTTGATCAATTATAACATTAGATCCACAGTCGCGCGCCCGAAAATGTCCGAGCCAAATGAGCGCCACTTTGATAAAAGTGGCCTTCTTTTTTCTCAGTACGTTGCGTGAAATTGTCAAGTTTAGCTGTCAAGTGTCAACCGAAATTCGACTGTAATGAAGTAAAGACTAGGTTCAAATTTCTGTGTAGGTGATGATTTTAATTGTTATGCAAACAAGTAAAAAAGTTCGGACATTTTTTGAAGGGGATTTTGTTCGGCAATGTGTATCTTCAGTTATAATTGATCAAAGTAACTTGCACGTTTTTTCTTGCAGGTCTAAACTCAGCTTAATAGCATTGAAATGTATAACAGTGAAGTGTTTTTATTTGTTAATTTTATATTCCACTAGATGTCGCTGTCCAATGGTACTAGAGAGTGAATCGCGCTAGCGAGGTTTTTCTCGGACGGTATAAATAGGGTTTCAAATGTGATTAAATTGTCATTTGCCGAGCAACCGTCGTATGATTCAAACCTTATGCGGCGGTTGAACATGGGACCGAACCTAGGACCTCAAGCATCGTAGTCAGGTTAGAACCACTGGGTTATCCGATTGTCAAATAAAAATGATGATTTTTCGTTGTACTTAACATTATTACTTTCCAAAGGCTCCATATTTGTTGATGACCAAGACTCCCAGCATGCCCTGAGATGGTTCTAAAAACAAAGATAACAGATATTCCCGCACTTCTTAACGCGCTTGTGCAGGGCCAGGATGTTGACGTGTTTGCCGACAACTGGCAATTATTGTTATACAGAATAAACCGTCTTTATAACGAAATTGTAATATAGATAATTTAATCATGCATGTATATTTATAAATAACATTGTAAGCGAGTTGGTATCTTACTGTTAGCCTACAAATGTATCTTTTTTCCAAATAAATAAATAAATAAATAAATATTGGACAATTTCGTCAGAGTCAAGTGGGAGTGGGCAGGGCATATCGCATGTAAAACTGATGGCAGATGGAGCCAAAAAATTGTCAAATGGCATCGTGTCGAAGACACAGTGTAGGTAGACCTCGAACAAGATGGTGCGACGACCTGGTTAAGGTTGCCGCAACGTTTTCCACAGAGTTTAGAGACAGTCTTCAATCAGTGCGTCCTACCCGTCAAGACATACGGTGCCGAAACATGGACGCTCACGGTAGGGCTGGTCCATAAATTTAAAGTTGCTCAACGTGCTGTGGAAAGGGCTACCTATGCTCGGTGTTTCTCTGAAAGATCGAATTCGTATCGAAGTGATCCGACAGAGTACCAAAGTTATCGACATGGCTGTCCATATAAATAATAATAAAATAATAATATTTATTCAAAATACTTTCTTACAATACAATACAATATAACCCGAAGAACCGATAACTGTTGGGGGAGACGTCGAGTTCTTGAGCTTTTTTTTGACAAAACGGGAAGTGGACGAATTGGGAATTGATTGTGGACGAAATGGGATTGCTGACGAAGTGGAAATGTGGACGAAATGAACCTAAACGGGTGTCTGACACGCTCGGTGTCTGTAGATATGAATTGACCTTAAAAGTAGAGAGCATACTCTTTTGTCTACTATGCTATTAAAAAATGTATCCTATTCTCTCGTCTCATTCGTTTTTTGTTTGATTCTTATTTCGTCTCATTTTGTATTCGTCACTCATTCTTTATTCGTCTTGTTCGCTATCCATCATTATCTTATTTGGTCAAATTCCGTAACTTGTCTCTCTCTTATTAAGTTTTATTCATTTTTCGTCACGGTCTTCCTTGGACTCATTCGTCGTTCTTCCCTGTCGTTTTGTTATCTCATTTACTTACGAACATTTATTTACCAGCACCGAACGTATCGAAATAATTTTGGCGAATAAGTAAACGAGACAAAAAATGAAAGGGAAGAACGACGAAAGAGTCCAAGGGAGACCGTGACGAAAAGCGAATAAGACGTATTAAGAGATAGACAAGTTTCAGAATTTGACCAAAAAAGATAGTGACGGTTAGTGAACAAGACGAAGACGAATACAGAAAGAGACGAAATAAGAGTTAAACGAATAAAGAATGAGTCGAGATAATATTTAGTATACCTTAAAAAGCACATACACAGACCGATATGCAGAAAACTAAACAGCAAAGAGCCAGACTTTCAAATATTAATGATAATTATCTTTACATAATCAACCCTCTCAAAGCGTTCGGGAAGCTCCGCAATATCTTGTCATCCGATATACCGCAGTGTCTCAAGTCAAAAGTCTTTGACCAGTGTGTGTTGCCAGTGATGACTTATGGCACTGAGACGTGGCCGCTAACGATGGGTCTTATAAGGAAGCTCAAGGTCACTCAGAGGGCGATGGAGAGGGCTATGCTTGGAGTTTCTCTGCGGGATCGCATTAGAAATGATGAAATCCGCGCGAGAACTAAAGTCACGGACATAGCTCGAAGAATCGCTAGACTTAAGTGGCAGTGGGCAGGGCACATCGCCCGTAGAACTGACGGCCGATGGGGCCGAAAGGTTCTTGAGTGGCGTCCGCGGACCGGAAGACGCAGTGTAGGTAGGCCTCCAACAAGATGGAGCGACGACCTGGTGAAGGTAGCGGGAACGCATTGGATGCGGATGGCGCAGGGCCGATCTGTTTGGCGAGCCTTGGGGGAGGCCTATGTTCAGCAGTGGACGTCTTTCGGCTGAAATGATGAAAAAATTATGAATCAACCCTCAAAGTTTCTCTGCACAAGTTACTTTACCTTGAGGAAACAAACTTCGTCTGTCCTTGAAATTCGAGTTTTTTCGGATATTTGTAAGCACAAGAATAAAAAGTTGGTCGTTCCAAGTTTAAGAGGTAATAAAGCTTGCTAAAAATAGGTCCCCGTCCATTATATTAGTATAACCTTAAGATTGTACTTAAAAAAACTTAGAAGAAAGTTTTCTTGAAGGAAAGCTAAATCATAAACATCGTGATTATTAGTCACAAAATTTCGTGATCAGTCGCCATATTTTTATCACTTAGCGCTTAGGTAACTCACCATTACTACGTTATATCATTTACGTTATATTGATATTTTATCTCATTAAAATGTTATGTTTTTTTATTAATGTTTACCTATAATTGCATCTGCTTTAATCTGTTCCGTTCTATTTTACTTTTTAAAAGTTGCTTGAAAATGATCTCTCTGC
Source organism: Archips xylosteana (assembly GCA_947563465.1). Classification (NCBI taxonomy): domain Eukaryota; kingdom Metazoa; phylum Arthropoda; class Insecta; order Lepidoptera; family Tortricidae; genus Archips; species Archips xylosteana. Next base: position 23,768,259 of record OX387346.1, read on the forward strand.
ATTGCGTAGCGTTGCATTGCGTTGCGTTACGTTGCAATACATCAAATAAAATTTCATACTTCAATAAAATAAGCAGGGAATTAACTATTTACCCTTTAACCCAAACTCGCTGTAAGAAGGTTGTTTCTAATTGGTTACAAAGCTTGGATTATAACGCGACAGAAAATCTGCTTCAAGCATTATTATGAAATCAATTTAAACCTAATCTTGCATTGCTCCAACGCGCACCGCGCGACACTTTCATTCGCGCGCTCACACGTAGACGCACACACGCACGCACTCACATGCACGCACACACACACATGCACGCATACACACACTCACACACACACACACACACACACACACACACACACACACTCACACACTCACTCACTCACACATACACTTACACATCCTTATGAAATATGGTTAAAATCTATTTCATATTCTTAATTTAATTTGTAACGCATATTGTTTTCTGCTGTAACTCAGTAGTTGCGGACATCTGAGGGCAGGAGACCTGGTGACCTGACACACAGGATCTCCCTAGTTCGGGCACCAGTCTCCCCCACTCAAGTCTCCCAATTACAACTTTATTGTAATATTAAGTTCCAACATTGTACTTGGTGGTGGAGAAATCAAATAAATTTCTTATTTCTTATACTAGAAACAGAAAATGACAAAGAAAATAATATTAGATTGCAAAATAGATACACGTATAAAATAAATGGATATGTAAATGGTAAAATTAATTTAAAGACGTAGAAATTAAAAAATCAGTGGCCAAATTACGTGCCCAATTGCCTTCAATCAACATCTACATAATATAGCTAGACCGTTTAAAATGAGTCCTCGCCCGCGTAAAATTATTACCAAAAACATAACAAGGTCTTGGTGGCCGAATGGTTTGACCTTAGACATCTCAAGCAGCGGTTCAAATCCCGGCTCGCTCGAGTTTCTTGGAATTTATGTGCGAAATTACAATTGTACCATACGGTGCTTTACGGTGAAAGAAAACATCGTAAAGAAACCTGGATACACCTGTAAAGCAATTCAATGGTGTGTGTGTGAAATTCTCAATCCACACTGGGCCCGGTAAGAACTACGATCCAACCCCTCTCATTCTGAGAGGGACGCTCTGCAGAATGTATTTAAGGCTGCGATCATGATGATGATGATGACCAAAAAGTATAAAGTTTAAAATCGCCGAACCCTAAGCCTGGATCAAAACAGGTAGCAATTACAGTGTTACTTTGTGCGCCGCCGTCGAAATAAACAACTTATTTCGGGGCAACACAAAGAATTCATGAATTTATAATGCGCTGGGAAATTAGCTTTTTTCTCGCACTCGGCCGCGCGGGAGCGCCGACGTTGGCAGATACCCCGGCTTCTCTACCTATCGAATGGAATTGATGGTTATTGTTAAGCTATAGGTTTGATGAATAGACCGTTGGCGGAGAAAGATTCTAGACTGAGCACGGACTGGAAGGCGAGGCGTTAGCAAGCCTCCCAATAGGTGGACTATCGACACAAAGTTGATGCAGCTAGCAAAGAGGTTTTTGTTCAACAATGGACGTAATTCCAGTTGATAAACTATTGCAAAACATGTTATGGAATTAAAAATTAAGATTTTCGTCGTAAAGATGGACATAATTTGACCGTCATTTATTTAATTTAGGATAATTCGCGAAGCCTCTAATTGATTCAGATTAGAACCAAACTAATGAGCTCAGCTAATTATTCACCTTAGACTGAAAAGCGGCCAAATTTTAGTGTTCAGGAAACAGTCGGAGGCAGGGAATTCCACTCCTTAGCTTTGCGGTTGATGAAGGAAGAGCGAAAACGCTTGCGGATTTTGGGAATGCTGACAACGTAAGGGTGGAGACCCCTCCTACTTCTGGTCGACCTGTGGAAGACAGGAGCAGGTGGAATGAGTCCGACAATATCAGAACAAGATGCCTAAAAAATTCTAATTCTTTTCTTCATTTCCGATCGCTTGTTGCCATTGGCTTTTTTTATTATTTACAATCGTTTTTTAAGTCATTACCTGAAGATTCGATAGGCGCGGGCGCCTGTCGCGTCTGCGCGGGAGATGATTTCAATTCAAAGGGAATACGCGAGCGTCATGTTCAGGTGTTACGATGAATTACGTTCCGGATGCCGTTGTTTCTTTATTAGATTACTTGTTAATTAAAATTAACAGGGTCAATAATATTTTAATGTAAATCAGAACGCAGCCTTTCTGAACGCTGCATAGTATTACTATTGCTATCTCACTCACTCTTGAAAAGAAATGTCAGACCCTGCTACGTAGCAAGACGTGCAAATTTGTAAAATTAATTATATTTAACTCATTACAGTTTTAAGTTTTGTGAATTTTACTGTAAGTTTAGCATTAAAGAAGGTGCTCAAAACTCAGTGTTTTAGTTCAAACTCCATCAGGATCAGACCAGCCACAGTGTTGGTTGCGCAGAGAGCCGCGATTCGAACCCGCCGGTTCTGTAGCCAACACATTTTTGGTGGCCCATGAGGGGAATCAGGAAGCAATTCAGTTCATCAATCATCAGAATTTAAAGCCAAGAAGGCAATTTCAGAAAGCGGCTTGAACAAAACAAGTTTGTGAGCGCACGCGTTGCGTTTTGAGGTGAGGTCAAGGTCACGCACCGGCTCGCGCTCAGTTAATTCAGAAGAAAGAAGACGATTTGTGATTATCATTATCGTGCATTGAAAACGTCGTGATTGCATCATTCGGCGCTTCAAGCAGAATTTTATTTTATTTTATCAGAAGATTCGAGATTCAGAAGTGAAGTGAAAGGTGTTTGTGTGTGGACCATTTCGGCCACAGATTACTAACGCGAAACATATCGGCGCATGATCGGCGCTCGGCGGCGGTTGTGTATGGACCAATTCGTGACGTCACTCGCGACCAAAGAGTATAAAACTTTAAGGAGTAGTCGTGTGTGAGTAAATCTTAGTACTAATTTAATGTGAAAATCAGGTCAGTAACTCCATAATTTATGTACTCCATTCAATGTTTACGCAAGCGTTTATCGAAACGCATATTTTAGATCTGTGATTTCTGTCAGTGTTAACAGTTGTTAATGTGATCATATCACTTTATCAGTTAAGTTTGTTTAGTTGTTAAACAAACTTTGTTTGTTTATATTTCAATCAGGACATCTATATATTATTAATCTAGTGCCTATTAATATCAGATACAATGAGTGCTAAAGAGTTATCCAAGTCGGTCGCTCAATTCAGTACGCGGTATCGTATGTTGCGCGATTGTTACGAGACAATCAGTAAATCAACCGCTAGTGTGACATCGGGAGCCGCATACAAGCGATTTTCGACCTATCATTTACAGCTAGTAGCATCGTTCGAGACCATTCTCAGGTACCATACCGAGGATGAGAACTCCATATCTGCGGAGGAATTTCAGGACATCGAACGACAGTTCTCAGAGGTGAATGGAATGTTATATAGGCTCGAAGAAATGATGGCTACTAACGCCCCATCATCATCAGGAAACCCAGATCAGGTAAGGGTACAACTCCCATCAATTAAATTACCTCATTTCAGTGGCGAGTCGCTTCAGTGGCTCAGCTTTCGTGATCTTTTCCAGTCACTTGTGGACAAGAGTCAAAATCTTTCAGATTCAGAAAAACATTATTATTTGCGTACATCCTTGGGAGATGAGCCCAAATCAATCATAAGCCACCTACCGATGGATGGCGCTAATTATCAGATAGCGTGGAAGTTATTAAACGATAGATATAATAATTCCCGCGCACTTATTGATGCCTATCTCGAACGGATCATTTCATTACCAAAGGTTACGTCAGGAACGCCGCTGCGCAAGGAAATTTATGACCCATTGCGTGAGTGCACTCAGGCCCTAAGAAAGTTACAACTTCCAGTGTCAGAATGGTCATATCTATTAACTTTCATCATTTTACAGAAATTACCGAACAGACTGAGACAGATGTTCGAGGAACGGTATGGCAGTCAATCAGGACTCCCAACGTTCGATCAGCTGCTCGAGCTTCTGGATGAGCAGGGCAGGCTGCAACTGTCAGTACCTTCAGGAGCGACCACATCAGGCCGTGCCACACCGGGAGCACCAAGGTCGCCTCCGCGTGTAACATCAGGACATACACCTGCGCGTCAGCGAGTAGCGGCTACGGCGTCGTCGCAGCGCACCTCAGGAGCAACTCGTGGAAATCAGGTGATGTGTTCTTATTGTAATGAGACATCCCACTCCCTGTATAGATGTAAGGAGTTCCTCAAGCTTCACCCATACTACAGGTCTATATGGGCAGCGAAGGAATCACTTTGTCAAGTGTGCCTGAGAGAACACTCAGGGAACCAGTGTGCTCACCGCAATTGGTGCAAGCACTGCAATTCGCAAGCGCACAATACGTTGCTGTGCTACCAGGATGCAAACAAACATCAGGAACGGGAACAGAGACTTGGCAATCAGTCAAATCCTGCATCGGTGAGTAATCCTGTTGCCAGGAATGTGTCATCGCCCGCAGGACAGCGTACACCCACGCGTCCACAGCGGAATGCATATCCACCGTCAGGTCATAGGCCCACGTGTCCGCCAGGGACACGAGCGCGCCAAGCTAATGTTCAGTTTGAGGAGCTGCGTTATGGACAACGCTCTCCCAACAGCAGCCCCAGTCATCAGGCACCCTTATTTCAACAATGAGATAAGGCCACTGTCGGTGCGGTGGTACCATCTGATGGTCTGTGCCCCACAGCTATCATTCATATCAGGAATAAATACGGAAGGTATGTCAGGACACGAGCACTTCTCGACACAGGTGCAAGTGTCTCAATAATAAAATCTTCATTAGTTAATAAATTAAATCTGCATCGACAGTCTAGCTCATGCCTTATCTATGGTATTGGGGACCGATCAATAAATCAGCCAAATCAGACTACTAAGGTTGTAATAAAACCAGTAGGCAATCCTGTGCCAATCATCAGTACAAATGCAGTGATATTGTATTCAGTCACGTCTAATTTGCCATCAACTTATATTAGTAGACATGATATTCTAAGGAGTCACATAAATAATATTCAATTGGCAGATGATACATTTCATGAGCCTCAGGAGATAGAGATTATACTTGGATCAGATATACTCAATTATGTTTTTGATGGTACAAAAATTAATCTTTCAGCAGGAATGGCAGCCTATGGAACGTGCTTTGGCCACGTCATCATGGGACCAATGGCATCGCTTCAAGATCCGAACAACAACGAGGATTCATCTTTTAAAGGAAGAACAGATAATTTCCCAACTTCAGTTCAGAACTTCGGTGTACATATCCTACGCCTAGAACAAGCGATAGCAAAATTTTGGACGACTGAAGAACCCTCAATTGAAAAGGTAGTTCATCCAGATCATATAGAATGTGAACAATTTTATCAGGATACCACAGTCAGAATGCCTGATGGCAAATACATGGTACGCCTACCATTGAGGTCAGAACGAGCATCACTAGGCGAGTCGAGTGCTACCGCCTATCGTCGTTTCAAAGCTCTAGAGAATAAAATGACTAAGAGCCCAACTTTGGCTCAGAAATATATCCAATTCATGGATGAATATGAACAACTGGGTCATATGTCCAAGTCAAACTTCAAACTGGATTCAGAACATTACTTCATTCCACATCATGGCATATTCAAGAAGGACTCAGACAAGTTAAGAGTCGTATTTGATGGAGGTAGTAAGACTTCATCAGGAACATCATTGAATGACATTTTGCATACAGGTGCTCCACATCAGAATGATATAACTGACATAATCATGAATTTCAGAAGACATCAGATAGTATTCACCACTGATATAAAGATGATGTTCAGAATGACATGGATACATCCAGATGACAGGAAGTATCAACTCATTTATTGGAGAAGACACCCATCAGAAAGGCTCCAGATATATGAACTCAACACGAATACATATGGATTGAGATCAAGCCCATTTGTGTCAATCAGAACATTGTTGCAGTTAGCGGATGATTGGGAAGCCTCACATCCTAATTCTCAGGCTGTAAAGACCATACGGCGAAATATATTCGTTGATGACGTACTAACGGGAGCCGACTCGTTAAACGGAGCCCAGGCATTGAAGGCCGAACTCATAGAACTCATGCAAAGTGCAGGCTATGAACTCAGAAAATGGTCATCAAATTCAGCCAAATTGCTACAAGATCTACCAGAAGATTACTGCGAACAACCTCGTCAGTTCGATCAAGATGACAAGAGCTTCATAAAGGTTCTAGGAATCCAGTGGGATCCTACATCAGATCTATTGTCCTACAGGATAAATATTCCTTCAGGAAAACCAGTTACAAAACGTAACATACTCAGCACTATTGCAAGATTGTACGACCCGTGTGGATACTGTAATCCTGTAATATTTAGATTCAAGATGTTGCTGCAAACATTATTCATGGATGGTTTAAATTGGGATCAACCAGTACCAGACCCAGTCATCGCTCAGTATGACGAATTCATTGATGATCTCAGACACCTATCGAACCTCCAGATACCAAGATGTGTAACCATCCCAGATGCTACCACATACTCACTCCATGGGTTTGGAGACGCTTCAGAGAAAGGATATGCCTCAAGTATTTATTTACGATCAGAAGATACAAATGGCAATATCTGGGTTGAACTGGTCTTAGCGAAATCACGCGTAGCGAGCAAGAAAACACGCCAGACTATACCCAAACTCGAGCTCAGCGCAGCACATTTAACTTGTCAATTGCTAAACCACGTAGCAAAGTCATATGAAGACTCAATCGACATAGATTACATCTATGCTTGGTCAGACAGTTCCATCGCACTGGCGTGGATAAAATCTAAACCACATCTTCTTCAGACATTTGAATGCAATAGAGTGCAGAACATTCAGAGCTCCGACAGGAAGATTACATGGAACCATATCAATTCGGAATTCAATCCTGCTGACATAGCGTCGCGAGGCACGTCAGCTAAGGAACTGATCAGTAATGACTTATGGTGGTCACCACCATGGCTCAGAAGGCCTCAGTCTGAATGGCCTCAGTCAACCATCAGTATGCCAGCAGATATGCCTGGATTTAAGAAGTCAGTCCATGTTATCACACCAGTTGAATCATGGGATCTATCACTTCTAGAGAGGGTGAGTTCACTCAATAAGCTCATAAATGTTACAGCTTATGTGCTACGATTCGTCAACAACCTCAGAATATCCAAGGAAAATAGAAATTCGGATAAAATCCTGTCTATAGAAGAGACAAGGAATGCAAGGAAGTACTGGATAAAGAAGATCCAATCAGTATCATTTGGTCAGGAAATAATCTCACTGAAGGGAAATCATTCAGTCTGCACATCATTGCGTAAATTAAATATATTCCTTGACGACGAAGGAATAATCAGAGTAGGAGGGAGAATCCGACGCTCAGAGCTTCAGTATGGATCGCGACATCCATATCTTTTACCTAAGGATACGAGATTTGTTCAATTACTAATTGAAAATCATCACAAGAGCTATTGTCATGCAGCTACGAACGCGCTAATCGCTATTCTAAGAAGGGAATACTGGATTACATCTATGAGAAGACAAGTCTCACGCGTAATCAGAAGGTGTATTGTATGTTTCAGATTCAACCCACCTATCAAACCGCCATTTATGTCAGACCTGCCAGCTGATCGAGTCACAGCTGCGCGACCGTTCTCCAGCGTGTCTACGGACTTCGCAGGCCCGTATTTGGTTAAGGCCAGCTTACTCAGGAATGCCAAGTCAGTCAAGGCATACCTATGTATATTTGTATGTTCAGCAACAAAGGCAGTACACATAGAGATCGTGTCCAGTCTGTCAGCCGAGTCATTCATCGCATGCCTCACACGTTTCGTGAGCAGACGAGGTCTGCCTACGCTCATCAGATCAGATCGCGGCACCAACTATGTAGGAGCGCGCACTCACCTAAAGGAGGTAAATCAATTTTTATTAGCCAACGAGTTTATACTCAAGGAGGAGTTCCGGAAACAGAACATCCGATGGCAACTGCAGCCAGCAGCCACCCCCCACATGGGCGGACTTCACGAGGCGGCAGTGCGTAGTTCCAAGAAACTACTCAGACGTGAGGTCGGTGAGACTATCCTAACTTTCGAGGAACTTTCTACCATTGTTACCAAGGTGGAAGCCATATTAAATTCACGACCACTCGTTCCTATGTCAGAAGATCCAAGTGATCTAGAGGTACTCACGCCTGGCCATTTTCTCATTGGTCAGCCATTGGTAGCTCTTCCAGAACCTAACTGGAAGGACACTAATATGTCTCGCTTGTCTCGATATCAGTTAATTCAGAAAATGTATCAAAATATTTGGTCTCGTTGGCACTCAGAGTATCTAACTACACTTCAAATAAGAAATAAGTGGTATAACCAGTCAGATAATTTAAAACTTGATGACTTAGTTTTAATAAGAGATGAAAACTCACCACCCTTGCAATGGAGGCGAGGTAGAATTATTGAATTGTATCCAGGCAAAGATTCAGTAATTAGATCAGTAAAATTAAAAACGCAAAATGGCGAATTAATCAGACCTGTAATTAAATTACATAAATTACCAATGTTAGATTCCTCAGACTAATCTAGCCTAAGTCCTTGTGAGTTAGTTGAACATTATTACTCAGCTCAATTGTCATATAATGTTATGAGTATTCACTATTCATGTTTGTATACATATCCATAATGCTCATTGTGTGTACATATTTCTTTACTTCCCGCCCCGGGAGGAATGTTAATTAAAATTAACAGGGTCAATAATATTTTAATGTAAATCAGAACGCAGCCTTTCTGAACGCTGCATAGTATTACTATTGCTATCTCACTCACTCTTGAAAAGAAATGTCAGACCCTGCTACGTAGCAAGACGTGCAAATTTGTAAAATTAATTATATTTAACTCATTACAGTTTTAAGTTTTGTGAATTTTACTGTAAGTTTAGCATTAAAGAAGGTGCTCAAAACTCAGTGTTTTAGTTCAAACTCCATCAGGATCAGACCAGCCACAGTGTTGGTTGCGCAGAGAGCCGCGATTCGAACCCGCCGGTTCTGTAGCCAACATTACTTTTTATGTAAATGGGAGTGTGGAGGCGTTCCATAAATTATTATTGCTCGTGATGACATTATGACGTTTTTGATAGATGAATAATTTTATTAAGAACGTAAATTCTCGGAATGCACTCCACTTTCACCCGACTGTCGAAGGAGGGTTATGTTTTTCGAGCGTATGTATTTATGTATGCACGAGTATGCATTATTCTTTGGCACGCCCTGCAGCCTATACTATAAAGTTTAGACAAGTTAGCTATGAAGTATCTTTTTGTATTTATTTTTTCAACTTCATTTTTTATTACTTATACGGTCATCCCGTGAAATCATATATTTCATACTAAATACAAACTGAAATATAGATGCACAGAAAAAAACCCGAGAAAAAAGACCAATGCTGGGAATCGAACCCAGGTCCTCAGCATTCCGTGCTGCATGCTAAACCCCTACACCACCACTGGTCTAGAGATAAGACACAAATCTTTCCTATACATCATACATTTCAGTCTGCTAAATCATCACCTTATGCAGTGACAAGCGCACATCTATGTTACACCCTCTATCGAGAGATTTCAACACTCCTTCGGAACTAACCTGGACAAGAGATGGCGCTACTGTGCAACTATAAACATTAAACATGTTTAAAGTTGCACAGTAGCGCCATCTCTTGTCCAGGTGAGCGGTTAGTTCCGAAGGAGTGTTGAAATCTCTCGATAGAGGGTGTAACATAGATGTGCGCTTGTCACTGCATAAGGTGATGATTTAGCACACTGAAATGTATGATGTATAGGAAAGATTCGTGTCTAATCTCTAGACCAGTGGTGGTGTAGGGGTTTAGCACGCAGCACGGAATGCTGAGGACCTGGGTTCGATTCCCAGCATTGGTCTTTTTTCTGGGGTTTTTTCTGTGCATCTATATTTCAGTTTGTATTTAGTATGAAATATATAAAGTTTAGGTACTTTACTAAGTGCAAACAAACTCCATGCTTATTATGCGACTAAACTAAAGAGTACGTCGAAAATGTGACACGTGAAAGTCAATTACAAATATTGCATTTGGCTGGTTAACCCGACACCGTCACTTTTGGTCGTGTTGTCAGCTGATGTTTGTTTACATTTAGTAAAGTACCTAAACCTTTATAGTATACGGCTCAATGGATGTTGAAGCGTGAGGGTGTCATTAGATTCGTCTCAGTTCCGAGTGAAATAGGGTTTATACGTTCCCGGAATTCCCATGGGAAAGGGAATTATACAGGCGGTTTTTTTTTTCATCTAGTATTGAAATTAAAGTTATTAATTCTAAATTATTCTTATAATTATAACAGTTCAGAATTTAATTTTCTATCTATAAGGTGGTTAAAATTTTTTCCGATTTTTGTCATCAATACGTATGTAATTTCCCAGAATCGACGTTTTAGTTTTAGCCAGTCTGTAAAATGTACCTATAAGATGTCTGTAAGAGTTTTTAAGCTTCCCTGTGTTTCTAGTAGCCTTTGGCTTATGGACGTTAGTGGAATAATTGTTATTTTTTCTTACACTTGATTAAAAACTAATATAGGTAATTGAGACTTCGTCCTAGCTAACAAAAGTCAACAAATAGTACACTCAGCAAAAAAAGATTGTATTCAAAATAATGTTTTACACAGACTTATTTTATTGAAAACCAAAGTCCAGTAGTGTTTATATTTTATATTAAACACTACCTTAACCCCACCTCTGCGTTACAAACAAGATGTTGTCTATCCCCCTTCTATTCCCCCTTGGTGCACATGAACTGCAGGTCAAGTTGGGCGATAATTCACCCCCACTTGGGACGGGGATCACCCCTCTTGGTGGGTGTCGATGGGGCTAACTCGGGGTTACTTAGTCTTAGCGAAACAATCAAAATGCATTTTAGGTGATTGCGATGAAGTGTTAAACGTTTCAGGTGTTAGACATACGGCCCGTTGTTTGATCAATAGTTAAATAAACTAATAGTCAAATTGCCTTTGAAATGCGTTAACTATTGTTATGTTTGCCATATATTTTAACTATTGGTTTGTTTAACTATTGATCAAAAAACGGGGTCTTAGTAGTTGTGTGTTTTGTTTAAAGTGACTAGTTGGGTTGTACGTAATAATTATCAAGACGTACCTATCGCTATAAATATCGTTGATAATTATCAATTATGTCAATAATTACTTGATGAGTATTCCGATATTATCCGATATAATTATGATAACGACAGTTTACTATTTCTTTGTCGATCCCTTACTAAATGCTCCTCTCATCTACTGAAATTTTGTCTGATAGAGATCCCTTAAAGGGATAAGGTCCCCTTGTACAATGGTATCTCAACGGTTGACAATAGTATTCCTTTTTTTCCTGTTTTTGTACAATAAAAGGTTTATATAATGTTACAGTCAAAACTCATAACCGGTCAAAACCATTTTTAACTGCAAAAACATAGGTAGGATTAGGTTATGTTAAGTATGCATCGGCCTGAAGGGCCAAAAGCACGCAGAAGAAGGAGCTCCGCGTGAGCGGAGCTCTGTCGACACTGTTTCTGTGTCAATTTAAATTGGGAATTTTGTATGCACAAAGCACGTAAACATTACAACTTAAAATTTTGTTTTATAACACTATTGTTGTTACTAACTGAAGCCATCGATCTTTTGCCTGATTTTTGCAGTCAAAAGTGGTTTCGGCCGGTTATGAGTTTTGACGGTAAGGGTAACATAATATGAATACTTACATCTTTCAATTAAAGATATTTAGCAATAAATAAATTTAACATGAGCTTTTCGGTGAAAGAAAACACCTCCGTTCCCAAGTTCTGCATGAAGTTCCCAATCCACACTGGGCCCGCGCGGGTTATACAGCACAACCCATCTTAATATGATAGGACTGTGCCCAACAATGGGACGTGCATAGGCCGGAAATAAATTTAAATCAATATTCGAATATTATAAATCCTACTAAAATTAAAAGTGGGAAAGTTTGTTACTCAATCACGTAAATAACGGTTTAACGGATTTACATGAAATTTAGTATGGAGACAGTTTGAGACCTTATGAATAACATAGGATAGTTTTTGTCCCGGAAAATTGCATAGTTCCCACGGGAAAGCGATAAACGTAACTAAGCGATAACTGTAGTGGTAGAGCCATGTTGTAGCTAGCCGCTGCATCACGAATGGGCCGGCTCGTCCGGGGCAGTACCACCCTCTCACAGAACACCGGCGTGAAGCAGCAGTAATCCTGCTTGCGTTTCGTACGGTCAGTGAGAGTGCCGGGGGCCCAATACCTCACCCCTTCCCTCTCCCCCTTCCCCTATTCCCTCTCCTTTAGGGCCGACAACGCACTGGCATCGTGTAAAGCACTGCGAGTGTCTATGGACAGTGGTGTTCATTTAACATCAGGTGACCCACTAGTTCGTTTGTCTGGCCTAACTAACATAAAAAAAAAAACGAATTCTTTGCGGACGGAGTCGCGGGCAACAGCTAGTTGTTTATAACTATGTCATATATTTGAAACTTACCTTGTGATGGCCTAGTGGTTTGACCTATGGCCTCTCAAGCAGAGGGTCGCGGGTTCGAATCCGCGCTCGCACTTCTGAGTTTTTCGAAATTTATGTGCGAAATTATTATTTGAGCTTTACGGTGAAGGAAAACATCGTGAAGAAACCTGCACACACCTGAGAATATATTCAATGGTGTGTGTGAAGTTCCCAATCCGCACTGGGCCCACGTGGGAACTACGGCCCAAGTCCTTTCATGCTGCGAGGAATCTGTGCCCTGCGTTTGACGATGAAGATTCGAATATTCGGAAAAACAGGGTGCTTAAATATGACGATCAATTTAGAAATTACAACTGAATAATTATTACGGTTCAACCGGCGTAGATCTCAACTCCGAATCGTATCGTAATAAAGTTCTCTATTCACGCGCGTGGGCCGTCGCGTGATGATTAATGGGCGGCATTAGCGCCATCTAGCGTACAGTCGCGCGCGGCGGATTTAGAACAGAAACTACATACGATTTAGATACGAATGTTTACTGTCGAGCCTTTGAATGTTGGATCCCATACCCAAAGAGTAAAAACGGGACTCTATTACTGAGACTTCGCTCTCCGTCTCAAAATTTCTAAGAAACATTTAGAAATTCCCCAAAATTAACGAAAATAAATCTCATTGGAAGTTTCATAACATACCAAGTTTCTTGTCGCAAATCCTTTCCTATTTCTAAAAAACCGGCCAAGTGCGAGTAGGACTCGCACACGAAGGGTTCCGTACCATTATCTATAAAAACGGAAAAAAGCACATTTGTTGTATAGATATTTATTTTATTTTAAATTAATTATTTCTTTTTAAAGTGAATATATAACTAAATATTCTGTGAATATTTCAAGCGTCTACCTGCTGCCGTTATCAATATCGACCAAAAACGAGCAAAAAAATCACGTTTGTTGTATGGGAGCCCCCTAAATATTTATTTTATTCTGTTTTTTAGTATTTATTGCTACAGCGGTAATTAAAATACATCATCTGTGAAAATTTAAACTGTCTAGCTATCACGGTTCATGAGATACAGCCTAGTGACAGACGGACGGACAGCGAAGTCTCTGTTGTAATAGGGTCCCGTTTTTACCTTTTGGGTAAGGAAACCTAAAACACATATAAATGTGTTTAAATAAACATGTGTACACATAGTATAGCAAAGTACAAGTTACATAGTTGTACAGCATTCCAAGACAATTCCTTAGTTTATGTCGAAAACCATTGGCACTCCACTGTACACACATAAGTAACGAAACGGAATAGAGAATAAGCTTCATATCATACAACCTCTCTATGCCGATCCGATGCTGTGGTGGCCTAGTGGTTTGACCTATTGGCCTCTCAAGCAGAGGGTCGTGGGTTGGAATCCGCGCTCGCACCTCTTAAGTTTTTCGGAATTTATGTGCGAAATTATTATTTGAAATTTATCTTGAGATTTACGGTGAAGGAAAACATCGTGAGGCAATTTGGTTTAAAAATTTTCGCAAAATGACTCATTTGGCAAATTTTTCATTTGGGAACTGTTTATTTTTTCTGAAACTAAACTTTACAACAAACAAACCTAACCTAACCAACAGGATAGTCTTGAAATATATCCTAAATAGTTTACAGTTTCAGAAAAAATAAACAGTTGCCAAATGAAACATTTGCTAAATAAATCATTTTGCGAAATAATTTATGCCGAAACAGCAGTAAAACCTGAGGAAATTTGCATACACCTGAAAAAAAAATTCAATGAACTTCCCGATCCGCACTGAGTCCGCGTGGTAACTACGGCCGAAGCTCTCTCAATCTGAGAGGAGGCCTGTGCCCTGCAGTGGGTGTATATAGGCTGGGATGATGATGATGACGATGAACCTCACTATGATAGTACACTACTACAAGCTAACAGCACGTGTGTGCGTGAGCACTGTTGGCTTCATCGCGTTCGTGCCTGACTTCGTTTTCGTCAACCCAGAATCATCATCATCATTTTATTTTTTTCATACAATCACAATACTGACACAAAAATATTGTATGGAAAATTAGGAATATCTTTTAATCAAAGGGCACACCTTTTTTTAAATGCCCTCATTTGCCAACTGAGCCTGAGCAATTATGCTATATCAAGATTGGTATGGAGTATTTTTTTTGTAAGTATTTTTATTTTTCAACTCCAATTTTTTGTTTTTGCTATAATCCACGCACGCTCTTTCAAACTTACCCTCTGTGCCGTTCCCTTACTCACGCGACTGTACTATTCCACATGCATTTATCTCCCAAATGCACCGCTCAGTCCTGAATGTTGCCCGTCGCAGGCGCCGGCGCATTAGCGATTGATCGCAGCTGCAGGTATCTCACGGCAATGCCTGCTCGATTGATTACAACCTTTTAGAAGTCTAGTCTAATGCGTGAAACTTTCGTCTAGACGTTTGAGTATAAATTTACCTCTGAAGAGGCTGTTATTTATTACGATAGATTGGGATTGGAAACAATTTGTTTCTTATTGATTGATTTGGCAAACCTTGGGGGAGGCCTATGTTCAGCAGTGAACGTCTTTCGATCAGTCATGATGATGATGATGATTGATCGATTGATTAGAACTTTTTAAAGTCTAGCCTAACGTGAAACTTTCGTGTGGGGAGATAGACGTTTGAGTATAAATTTACCTCAGAAAGGGCTGTTTATTTATTACAAGTAGATGGGGGTGGAAACAAATATTTCTTAGGGATGGTGGGGTCTAGATTGATCTCGCCTCCAAGATCCCACTATCTACATACGAAATTTAATCTGGATTACTAGTACGGTTAAAATAAGCCCGTATTTTTCGACGCTGAATCATCATCATCATCCCAGCTTCGTTCTACTACTGCAGGGCACAGTTAGTAGTTCCCACGTGGGTCCAGTTCAGATTTGAATTGATTGATTGATTGTTTGAAACTTTATTTCCTCCATAACACATGATAAAAAGTTACAAACAAGAGATACAAAAAACAGACTATGCTAATTTAGAAGGTAAAAATTTTAAAACAATGAAGTAAATGAGATACAATTAAAAAAATAAAAAACCTTAATTAATGCGCTTTAATCAAATGAAACAGTGGATACCATGTGCCATGGAAAAAAAGGCTTGAAACTTCACACACATCAATTTCTTATCAGGTAGGTACATCCAGGTTTCCACGATGTTTTTCTTCACCGTAAAGCTGATGGTAAATTTCAGATTTGGCACATAAATTCCGAAAAACTCAGAGGTGCGAGCCGGGTTCGAACTCACGGCCCTCTGCTTGAGAGACTAAAGGTCAAATTACTAGGCCAATTTATTTATAAACATAGATGGCGCTGTATCACTGCAAGTATTAAAGTAGGAAAAATTCGTGTCTTAACTCCTGACCAGCGGTGGTGTAGGGGAAAAGCACGCGGCACGGAATGTTTCAGTTTGTATTTAGTATGAAATATATGGATTTCACGGGATGACCGTAAAAGTAATAAAAAATGAAGTTGAAAAATAAAAAATACAAAAAGAAACTTCAGGCGTTACTTTGCGGAGGTCCATATCAATGAACCGTTATATATAAATACTTAGCCCACCCGCGACCTTATGACCGCAAAGTAATTTCTTTTAGGATACTTTAACACTGACTTTGACTTTGAGCCTAGCGTATGACACACCTCTAAGCAAATGCCGGCTTTTTTTTATCGACATAAGGTTTTAAATAGTCTTACGATGCTTTCTTCAACTGGATCTCTACCTTCGCATTATCACCAATGATCATCTTATGACACGTCCATTAACGTGTATAGTAAATAGATTGCAGAATAAAGTGGTACATAAGATGCAGATACGCGCCGGGTGGCGGCGGCGGGTGATCTATCACACGGCGGGCCTCGAAACCGGCGGTGGACTTAATGTTGAGTTTCTCGCCGGATTCTTCTCAACAAGATTTTTCCATAGTAGTGGACTTTGTGTTCGGACTCAAAAAGCGTGTATCGGAACGCGCTGCGTAAAAAAAAAGTGTGAGACAGCTGTCACTTGGAAAGTTGCAGGTTTTTGGGTTGGTTCGTAGCGAAAGCACGTTTTTGCTTGGTTTTGTCTAGTGGGATCTGATGTAATTCTCGAGCAATTTGGTAGAATTTGGGATAATCTCGGGCGATGTAGACGAGAAACTTTCACACGGTGCCGCGGTTTGTGGGTCCTTCCGAGTGGGCCCCGGGCGCGTGTGGAAGAAGTGGGAGCATTCTGATGTGCTAAGTGTGAACTGTGAACCCCTAAATCCCTCCCCGAACTTAGCGCTAATCCTTTCCCCTTCTCGAACAGAGACAATTGGACACTTGCTAAGTGATAACTTAAGTTAGTTTTAAGGTTATATGATCGGCGAAACGCAGACGATTGTCCGTTTGCCCAGTAGAGGGGCGGAACACTTTAACTTTCATAAGTATTCCTTCATCCTTTCATATGTAATAAAATAAGCTCCAGACTATCTATCAAAGATTGCACTTTGGCCGAACTAAGGGGAAAACTTCAAACTTGCCTTGGTATACTGTTTTAAACTTTCGTGATTTTCACTCATAATTATTGTACTACACGGGAATTATCTCGCAAACTATATTTACTTCGTCATTTCGGCCACATCGCAGCAGCAGTCGTCACGAGCTGACTGAAGCGTAAGGTGTAAAGTTCGTTTAGCCGCTCGAGTCTTTTGAACTACCCGCACTTGATTCCGATTAGAATTAGCACGGCACCACATCACACCCACACACAACACTAACAACGTCCGACGAACTCTCCGAACATTAATCCCGACGCCGACATTTGTTTATAACAGGATTCCATGAAGACGAAACTTGGCTTGGCTTGGTACCCTCTCATACGAAGAAATGGAAGAACTTTTGAGAGTGATCAAATGTAGCTGCGATTTTATCTGCGACCACGTAGCCAGTCAACTGGCCGCGTGGTGAGTCGCGATGTTTCTGCTGGCCGCGCGGCCAATACGTGGTCGCAGGCCGCTGGTCGCCTAGTGCGCGCACTTACATTATGTCACGGAAGAATTAGTTGGCCGCAGCGACCTGGCCGCGCGACCTGGCCGCTTAATGCGCGGAGGCTCTTAAGCGGTTTCCCGCGGAGTCCGTGGCCACATCGCACCGGGCTGCTTTAATAAATGCCCTGTCTTTGCTTTGCTTTATAATTCCTCAGCGGTGTCTATATTGTGATGCTGAAGTATATGAATCGTCTACCGCGCGTGCTCCTAGTTTTCTGTCTTAATGCACTTTCTGATATTTAATTTCATTAATAAACTAGGGTTTGCAGTATTTATCTTGAACTACAACCATTTTAACCACAGCTTTTGTAATACAATTGTTTAGCAACTGCGTCAAAGTAATCGAATCAGAACCCGTGAAATAGGTACTTATTGAGTAGTTCTGGTGGCCAAATCGTCGTATCCTACGATAAGAGCCACTATCACCATAGGGGCTTTTAGTTTTTATTGTGAAATTGAATTCTACACCTCAAGATACATATTTATAACTTTATATAATAATTTTAATATTTTTTTATTAAATAGTAAAAAAATATTTTTAATAAGCCACAATTACGTATGTCTCACTTCTAACGCGGAGTAAAGCCACAAGTATGCTGCTGTCCTTATTCGCCGTGCAAAAAGGATCGACGCGGGCGCGAGGAGGGGGCGCAAGCGCCGTTTCTACTGTATTCGGCGGACAGCGGCGGAAGAGTGGCATGCATTCGTAATGGTTATTTAATTTGTAAGATCATCTTTGTTTTCGTTAATTGTTAATGAAAACAACAAAATGAATCGTCGAAGACATAAATTAGTGAAAATAGTTGCAAAAGACGACGCTGAACGAAAGAGGAAAACACCAACTAAATTACGCTAAATTTATTTATAAAGTTTTTCCATTATTCAGATCCTATTTATTACTTCTTTTAGGTTTACTTTCTTAGTATATATTTTTAAATTCACTTATTTATATATTTACATAGTTTAATGAAGAAATTTAAAGAATTTAATGAAGTGGTTAGTATTGCCGAGAATAAAGCCCGAACGGCAACTGCGGCCTTTTTCCGCGGAATAGCTCAATTTTATTTGTATAGCGAATGTGTGGCCACAATTGCGGTAGTGTCCTTTTTCTATGTACGAATTATATTTTATTGAATTATTGCTTAAATATTCACTTTTTAAAGATATATTTGGTAGGCTTATTAACAATGCGGCTCCATGGAATGAACATAATTGTTTTTTGATAACAATAATTATTTTGAACGTCTGATTTTGCATGTCTCCTTTTTGGGTTCTTATGGCACTTGTGGCCTTTTTCGCCATATACAGGGTGGAATTTTGTAATGCCATCTCCAGGAAAAGTACTCTAAATACTGAAAATAGGAAAATTTACTCAAAGGAAACATTCCTTTATTTTTGAAAAGAAAGAAAACTGCATTCAAATATTTTTGAAAATTCGCTCACCTGACCCGGGAACCGAACCGGGTGCCCGATTTTAGCCGATTCGATTCCCGGGTGCGGCAAGCGGATATCCGAAAATATTTGAATGCAGCTTTCTTTCTTTTCAAAAATTAAGGAATGTTTCCTTTGAGTAAATTTTTTTATTTTCAATATTTTGAGTACTTTCTCTGGAGATCGCATTACAAAATTGGGTACATATTGAAAAAAATCATGTGATTTATATCTATATAAATCTATTTTATATCTATTTACCTTCTAATTTGTTGTCAGTCTGACAATAATAGGCATGAATATTATAATACCTGAAGAATTTCATGAATGACTTATTATTTATTACAATTACAAGCTTTTATCTACCTTCACCTGGGGCACTTCCCGATTGCCGATTAAACTGAAATTTTGCATGCATGTGTAAATCGGATGACAATGCAATATTATTATGACATTATGCTGATCTGATGATGGAGCTGGAAGATTTAATCTCGACTTTTAGAATTTAATACCGTAGAATTTGGACTCGTTAGATTCGTCTTGACGAGTACTTTGATCCTAGATTGTAACCAGGGTGTGATGATGGAGCTGAAAGGTGGCAATAGGCACTCCATAATGAGACGAACCTAAGCATTTGTGGTAAATACTTAGTTATTTATTAGTTTAGTTAAATTAATACTATAATTAAAAGTAAAATAAACTAACTTAACTAAAAAATTGAAAGACGCAACTCCGTCGAGTTTAGGCTCGTTTAATTCATCTTGGTGGGTACGTTGGTCCTAAATAAACTCTAAAAAGTTAAAAAATATATTAAAAAAGAAAAAATATTTTTTAAAAACAAGCTTTTATTAGGTACCTACATGCTAATAAAAAGAACTAAAAAGTTGAAAACAATTTATGGCACATATCAAATCTTTGCGTTTTTATCACAGTCCCAATTATTTTTAATAAAAGCGTGTTACATTTTGTCAATAGAAATAAAAAAAGGTGCTTTTACCAAAAAATAGAGCCTGTGATAAAAACGCAAAAATTTAATACGTGGCATAAATTATTTTCAACTTTGTAGTTCTTTATTATTTAAGTTGTACCTAATAATTTATTTATATCGTTACCTCATGAGGTAGGAGGTGTTGCTACTGCGGGTGATACAGACGTTGAGGATGAATTATGAAAGTTCTCCAATGAATACTGAAGACTGATTAAATAATATGTGCAATTCTATTTATTTATTAAGTTTATGCAAAATTAAGAAGTTTTTAGTTTCACTTGTTTCCATAAAAGAGACTTGTTTTGTGTTAGAAAATTACTGTGGGTACCTACGCTTTATAATTTAAAAAATCTTAAAAAATAAAAAATATTGTTGTTATTTGCCACTTCTTTATGCATTACGAGAAATATACTTTTTGAAATTAAAAATATGTACTTTATTTTAGCCCTCTCATTCTGAGAGGAGGCCTGTGCCCTGCAGTAGGACGTTTATAAGCTGGGATGATGATGACTTTATTTTAAAAATAAAAAATTGTTGACACTCAAATATTTTAACAGCTACAATTTTGGTCCTAATGGTAGTTGTGGCCTCGTATTTTTCGACGATAAAAGGCACAATGTAGCTTATGGCCCCTTAAAACTCATTTAGTCCGACGAAAAAGGATTTAAAGGACAAAATCGATATATAATATACCATTTAAAACATAAATTTTATTTTAGCAGAACCCTAGAATACTAATACATATTATTTAATTACAAAATTATCAATTTGTTAGTTATCTTTTAAAAGAAACACAAAAACGCTTCTCCTGAAAAGTAAGCATTTTGTAATTGTGGCTCTTATCGTAGGATACGACGAAATGTGGTATCCCTCGTCATTCGTGTTAATTGTCCGGGATGTCGTAAGGTCCAGATGCCATAAAGACCATAATGACCTTGCTATTGTGGCTCAACAAATAATGTTTTGAGCACTAGACGTTTTGACATTTGGACATTTTAACTACGTGGGGTTTTGGTCATTCGGCATTTTGGTAACAGTACGTTCCACCCATTAGACTTCTTGAAAATTGGACGATTCGGCAATTGGACGTTTTGACAAATCAAAAAAAAATATATATATAATCAAAATGTATTTATTGACCATAAATAGAGATTATGTTCACTGGACTTTTTGGCAGTTAGATATTTCGGTAATCGGGCGTTTTTTCGTTTAGTTGTTTTGACCAACAGACATTTTGGCATCTGGGTATTGTGTCCTTGGACGTTTTGAAATTCGGACATTCTAACACTTGGGCCAATACACCCCGGAGGGCTGTTTCGATTCGTTGTAACGACGCGACGCAACGCAACGCACCAGTGGAGCCTTACCCTTAGACAATGCGGTTCTGTTTTACCCCAAGTTGGTTTGCTCCCTGTAACAAGATACCACTTTTAAGGGATGACAGGAGGCCATTTTGCAGACTGTTTATTTGACTGGAAACATCTTCGGTTTCGTTTGTCATTTGTTTCAAGTGCCTACTCTTTTCTATTCGGAGTAAGTAAAAGAATTTGATAGGGAAAGCATTGTTTATCTACAAACAATATGACAGGCCATGTTGGTTCTAGTAATTTTTAGTCGTATGACGGTTTTGTGTGACAGTTCTATTTTGGGACCAGACTTGGTTTTCATATGTACGAACATCTGTGCAAAATTTCATGTCTTTGTGGTTCAAATTTTAAGATTTTTTTATGGATCTCGAATAAAATAATATCGGTTAAAAAGACGGGACAAAAGTAGTCTTTGTATTATTTACGGCCGTATAAATGTATGTATGTAACTACATACAAAATTTAATCCTAATCCAAGTTTTTTGGAATTTATATTCAAAATTACGTTTGGAAAACACGTTTTACGTTAAGAAAACATCATGAAGAACCTGCTAGCAACTGCGAAGAAATTAAACAGTGTGTTGGTAGCTTGAGGCATTTGAGATGTGGATGTACCGTAGAACGCTACGCATCCGTTGGATTGATCTTGTCTCCAACATCAAGGTTCTTCAGCGAAAGGGAATGAAGGTTGAACTTGTTCGGACAATAAAACAAAAGAAAGTTGCGTATTTGGGTCATATTCTCCGACACCAACAATTTCGCCTTCTGCAAACCACCGTGAAGGGCAAAATAGCCGGAAAATGTAAGATCGGGAGACGCAAAATGTCATGGCAACATAACGTATGAAAATTGACTGGCATCAAGACCGTAGAACAGCTATTTAAGTTGGCTATGGACAGGACGAAATTTGAAAAGCTGACTGAAACCTTCAATAATGAAGTGGCATTATAAGAAGAAGAAGTGAACTTACCAATCCAGATTGGGCCCCGTGGGAACTATGGCTCAAGCCCTCTAATTCTACGATGTACCCTGAAGTGGGACGTGTATAAGCTGAGATAAAAATAGAAGTTCGTTTTCCTGAATTTCAAATGAATGAAACACAGCAATCGTGCACTTTACCGTAATTAAGAATGTAACTGCCGGCCAAGCACCGGCCGTTCCCGTTCGATGTGTGGCGATCTGCATGCTTCACCGAGATATATGGAGTACGCAGTATATTTACGTGCAGTAGGGAAGTGCGTACCCATGCTAGGAAGTAAGCTTGCGCAGTTGTACTAAGTACTAATAACTTTAATTTCAATAGTAGATTATAAATCCCATGGGAATTTCGGGAAAATAAATACCTTATGTCACTCTCTGAACTGAGACGAATCAAATGACACCTCACACTTCAAAATACATTGAGCCGTTTAGGCTGCAGGGCGTGCCAAAGAATGACACATACATAAATACATACGCTCTAAAAACATAACCCTCCTTCGACAGTCGGGTGAAAAGAACTAGTTGCTCTGTTCACACTGTTCCTGCAACTGGCCAAACTACATCATCTGTGAAAATTTCAACTGTCTTACTATCACGGTTCATGAGATACAGCATGGTGACAGACGGACAGACCGACGACGGACGGACAGCGGAGACTCAGTAATAGGTTCCCGTTTTTACCCTTTGGTTACGGAGCCCTAAAAAGTAGCTACTGCTTATTGATACGCTGTGTGGCCGGAACGCTGAGTGCAGTACATTAGTTACCGGTATCGGCGCCCGCGCGGTCTTATCGCTGTTGTACCAGTCGCTTGATCGTACTTTGTGAGTTGCTGCATGCAGCAGCTATGACGAGAGTCGCCTGTAACCAGAATAAAGGTAAACAAAAGAAAAAACAAGTTTAAATAATTTAAATTTCGTAATAGATGAAAACGCACTGTTCGTTGTAGTGTGAGCTGTGCCACACACACACTCTCCCGTTATGTTTAGTTTATATAATAGTCGTAAGATTATGGAATAAAGATTTAGGGTCTATAATGACTCCCATAAAATTTTTGTTCCGAATTTTCAAGACCATAACGTTTTCTGTCATAATTTTTCTTTGTCATATTGTCGGAAGTCATAATATTAAACAACATAAATTGGAGCTACGATTTTCTTAAATCATAATTATTGTAAGGACTAATAAGTAAACTCATATCATTCAGTGTCAAGAAGCATCACACTTCATAATATTAAAGGTACTAAAGTCACTCATAATAATTATTGCAAGGTCTTTTTTCGCAGGTCATAATTATTTTAAGGCACAATATTACTTTGTAATAACATTCAATGTCATGGTTGTATGACATTTCATAATATTAAAGGTAATAATCCTTTTCTGTGCTGTCATAAAAAAAATACCTAACATCGAAGGCTAAGGCGGGAGCTACGCTTACGCTTCGCTCCCGCCTTAGCCTTCTGAACCTAACCTGTCCGAGTCGCTTCTGCCCTGAAAGTCTTGCTCGCTCGCTTCGCTCGCTCGCTGCCAGCGATATGTCTTACAATGTTTCTGAATAATTATCAATGTTCCTTTGGATGTTATAGAATTCAATGTAGATGGTTAGTGCATTTTAGGTAATGAAAAATTATGACTAAAAACAATTATTACTTTAAGATATATGCCCTATAACGTTTCTGAATAATCAACGATATTCCCTTAAATATTATTGATATCAATATTATGACTTTTTAAAGTTATGATCAATGGGATTATGGCTCATTGCAGTTAGAACTATTAAGCGATATGCTTTACAAAAATTATGATCATCGATATTTATGAGCAAGAATATTATGGACATCAATTTATGACTTTCAAAATTCGGATAAAAAAGATTATGGGAGAAAAGGGGCACCCAAAGATTTATTTACTCAACACTCTAGAGTAGGTATAACTAATCCCGTCATTACATGGAGACCCCGCCAGTGCCAGGCAGTGCAGTGCAGATAGTGCAGGCAGGTTTAGACATTAAAAGTGTAAGTAATCTAATATGCATAAAAATCTCGTGTCACGGTGTTTGTTATCGAACTCCTCCAAACCGGCATGACCGATTTTTATGAAACTTTTTTCTCTGTATTTGTTAGGGCTGAGAATAGGTCATAGGATATTTTTTATCTTCGCAGATGGAGTCGCGGGTAACAGCTAGTTTATTTATAGTTTAATTTTACAATGAAAACATAAGCATTAACAAAAGAAAAATAAACTCATAGATCATAATATCTACATAGATAGACATCTTATATTATTACTATGAATTGCTACACCATGTTTAATTTAACATTTGATAATCCAAGTTGTGAATGTCAAGAAGAGAGGCCTCTGCCCAGCAATGGAACACTATGACAGGCTACTAATAATATTTGTTATCATTTATTAGAAATATTTCAAGATATTTTTAAAAAAGTTATTATAGATTATGACATAAAAGAACATCCCACAATTAAATGAGTTTTTCACTAGAACATAGCACAGCACTAAAGAAAAAATACCTCTCTATTTTTCATAATAAAACCTTTTTTATTTAACCACGTCTAACACAAAGCCTAATGAGCTGCTCTGAGCCCTATCGTGTAAACACGGTCTAATATAAAGGTCAAATTACATGAATAAATTGAGCGCTGACGGCGTCTACGGCATAGAGGGGCTACGACACGTAGCACGAGTTTTGTCTACAGCGAACAGTTGAAAGTTGAAACTATGTTACTCCCTTTGTTTTGTGCTATGTATGGAACATGTAGTTTTGGAGAGTTAGAGTTACGTTAATCCTAATACTATTATAAAGCGATAGCTTTTTAGTATGAGCGTTTGCTACTTTCATGTTAAAACAGTTGGATGGATTTAGATAATAATAAGATCGAAGAATCGCCAGAATCAAGTGGCAGTGGGCGGGGCACATCGCTCGTAGAACTGATGGCCGATGGGGCAAGAAGGTTCTCGAGTGGCGTCCGCGAACCGGAAGACGCAGTGTAGGTAGGCCTTCAACAAGATGGAGCGACGACGTGGTTAAGGTTGCGAGATCGCGTTGGATGCGGATGGCACGGAACCGTTGTTTGGCGAGCCTTGGGGGAGGCCTATGTTCAGCAGTGGACGTCTTTTGGCTGAAATTATGATGATGATGATGAGATCCCACCAAAAACATTTTCATGTAAAATGTTGCCAAGACAAGACCATATTCCTTGCACTTTTCAAGTTATCAGATCTCATATAGAGCCAAGTTTCCTAACTCTTAACGCCCTAACTTCACAAACTTTACACCTTAGTCAAAATATCTGGCTTGGCCGTTTGGCTACCGTCACACTTAAAGTGAAAATTTTATCTTATTTATTTATATCAATTTATTGCTGTTCATTAGAAATAAAACAAATAAAAAAAACAAACAAATAATCTCAACAATCAATCAATCAAAATCAATCAATCACGACGAGTCTTATCGAAAAATGCTTTAAAAAAATAGTACGTATTACGAAACCAAAAGAGTGTAAATGACCATATGTCCTTTCAAATTGTGAGGTACCTTTTACCTAGGCTATGACTTATTTTTCAAAAGTGTTTTTCAATAAAAAGACCTTCCTTCGCTCACCTTCTTTCCAATGGTAAAAAAGTGCCAAGTGCGAGTCGGACTCGCGCACGAAGGTTTCCGTACCATTATCTATAAAAACGGCAAAAAAATCAGGTTTTTTGTATGGGAGCCCCCTTAAATATTTGTTTTATTTTAATTTAATGACTTATTTTTAAAGTGAATACATAACTAAATATTCTGTGAATATTTCAAGCGTCTAACTGTTGCCGTTATCAATATCGAGCAAAAACGAGCAAAAAAATCACGTGTGTTGTTTGGGAGCCCCTTAAATATTTATTTTATTCTGGTTTTTAGTATTAGTTGTTAAAGCGGCAACCGAAATACATCATCTGTGAAAGTTTCAACTGTCTAGCTATTTCATAAGATACAGCCTGGTGACAGACGGAAAGACGGACAGACGGATGGACAGCGAAGTCTCAGTAATAGGGTCCCGTTTTTACCCTTTGGGTACAGAACCCTAAAAAAAGCCATGACGTGCTATAACGCGATGTGTACGAATATGTTTAGGTACATGCACAGTTATATGTATCTACAACTATGTATAGCGGTACAATGTTTTCATTCTACCTGTGAAATAACAATGCTGAGAGCATCGGGACGAGCATATGCTGTAATAAGGTGGGCGCGAGTTAATAACGCGGAATAGGCGGAGCACTCGTACGACAAATGTCATAATTTAGCATGGCGCTGGCATGGGACGCACGGGCGGCGGCTGCGGACGGATCTGCAGCTTATATTACAGTTAGTAAAAGGATTAAGGAGTAAAAGGTTTAACGACCGCTTTAGCCTAGTTGGTAGTGACCCTGCCTACGAAGCAAGAGGTCCTGGGTTCAAATCCCGGTAAGGGCATTTATTTGTGTGATGAGCACGAATATTTGTTCCTGAGTTATGGATGTTTTCTATGTATTTAAGTATTTATTTATCTATATAAGTATGTTTATCGTCGTCTAGTACCCATAGTACAAGCTTTGCTTAGTTTGGGACTAGGTCGATTTGTGTAAGATTGTCCCATAATATATTTTTTTTTTTTTTTTTATTAGTGTAGGGGTAGATTGTATGTCAGTCCTAATGATATTTCATATTCCAGTTTGACTCCATTTATTGCGGTTCACACGTTATTACAAACATTGTCAGGGGGCAATATCACATAACAGAGCCGAGCGTATTCAGCAAAATCGCTGACTGGCGCTCGCTTCATGTACTGGTTGTCACGACCCTGGTAAGTAGTCCTGTGTAGCCACAATGAGATATAGAGAGAAAGAGAGAAATTAAAAATTGAGGGGCAGATATGTATGGAACCCAGCCTGATCACTAATAAAATAACACACACATACGTACACACACACGCGCACACACACACACACACATTACACACACACGCACATATACAGACACATACGTATAATAGCTTTAAACTTCCTTGTATTTTTTTTGTTTTGTTTTTCTTATAACCACAACTTGTGTTATGGAGGAGCGGGGCTTCCTGATACAAGTATATTGCTTACTTAATAGGAAGCTCCAAGCTTAATTTTTTTTTTCAATTAAAATGCCATAACCAATGTACCATTTGCTACAATTGTTATTAAGACGACTAGACAGTGATGACTGGGTGATCCGACATAGTTCTAGACGCAATAACGTTCACATAATATTTGGGGGTTGATTAAGTACTCGCTTTAATCTCGATTTTATCATCCTCAGCCGTGCATTAATTTTTCTGAGCACTATCCGCTATCAATTCGCAGTGTTTTTATAACTTTCATCCTTTTCACGCAAAATGCTTTTAAAATACATATACATTTTTCATGGCTTTATTTGCGTGATGAAAACAGAGGCTTGAACGCAGTCATAGCTTGCATTACAAAAACTGACTCCGATGGAGTAAGTTCGATCTTTGTTTTCCTTTTCCGTAGTTTAAAAACTAGCACCACGCATACACTAACGTTAAGCAATTATTTTTCTTCAAAATTCCTCGGTTAATGACTTTGAATAGGTAATTAATTTTATAAAAAAATATTATAGGGTCAATGACCGTATACACGATCAGTACTTTGAGTGGACACACGCTCTTGCCACAACATTCAAAATTATGGATTTTTGGATACAAACATTTTTTTAACGGAAATTATTAAAGATTTAGAATTTTCCCGTTTTAAAGGGATCGGCGATTATTAAGTTAGATCTGTGCAATCAAAAAATATAAAGGCTGGCGCAGACCAGATGCGCACCAGTTGTCATAAATAAAACTGTAAGGAAGATAGCACACCAGATGAGTGCACATGGTGTGCCATCTTTCACAGTTTCATTCATTAAAACTGGTGCGTGACATGCACACGCATCTGGGCCCAATTGCATAACAAATTACAAATCTGTTTGTTTGTTGTAATTTGTTTGTTTTGTTGTTTGTTTCTTGAAATTCACTAATACTATTTGCTTGTATTTTGTTATGAGCACAACCGCCGCTTTCCCGCCCGGCGTTTCCTCCCGTATGTCCCCCCTACAAAGTATGGGCGGCAATCAGCTGAAGCGGCTCGTCAACTAAGTAGCTATTTGTAGCGCGCGCGCACCGCGTTTTTCACTCGGCTTATTAAGACGAGTGTCGGGCATGGAGATATTGACGCAATAAGCGGAACGACTGGGGGGATTAAATGGCGGAATGTAAATAAATTTATTTATTTATTTATTTTGTTGTAGTGGTAGAGCCATGTTTAGCCGCTGCATCACGAATGGGCCGGCTCGTCCGGGGCAGTACCACCCTCTCACAGAACACCGGCGTGAAGCAGCAGTAATCCTGCTTGCGTTTCGTACGGTCAGTGAGAGTGCCCGCGGCCCAATACCTCACCCCTTCCCTCTCCCCCTCCCTGTCCCCCTTCCCCTATTCCCTCTCCTTTAGGGCCGACAACGCACTGGCATCGTGTAAAGCGCTGCGGGTGTCTATGGACAGTGGTGTTCATTTAACATCAGGTGACCCACTAGTTCGTTTGTCTGGCCTATCTAACATAAAAAAAAAAAAAAAAAGAATGGGAAATTATTAGGTATTTTTGTTTACTGGCCTTCACCTGAGGCTGTATTGTCAGCGGGCGCTTGCTTTCGCATTCACTATTTCT
The DNA here is from genome assembly GCA_947563465.1 of Archips xylosteana. NCBI lineage: Eukaryota > Metazoa > Arthropoda > Insecta > Lepidoptera > Tortricidae > Archips > Archips xylosteana. The sequence goes on from OX387346.1 coordinate 23,797,409, forward strand.
TTCTGTCAAACGGTATAAGATGGTGATAGAAAGAGATGGTGAAAGTACACGCGCCCGCGCGTTAGACTATACGGACAATCAAGACGTTTGTTCTTCACGACCGGATAGCCTAGTGGTTAGAGGATCTACCTACGAAACTTGTAGTCCACGGTTTGATCCCCGGTCTTAGCAGATATTTGCATGAATAATGCGAATGTTTGCGCTCGAATCAGAATCAGAATATTTTAATTGTATTACTGTGTCACTTACTTAAGCATGGTCGCCTAGTGGTTTGACCTATGGCGTCTCAAGCAGAGGGTCGTGGGTTCAAAATTTAATCCCGGCTTGCACCTCTGAGTATTTCGCAATTTATGTGCGAAATTAAATTTGAAATTTACCATGAGCTTTACGGTGAAGTAAATCATCGTCAAGAAACCTGCGTACACCTCCGAAGAAATTCAATAGTGTGTGTGTGAGTGAAGTTGTCAATCCGCACTGGGCCCGCGTGGGAACTACGGCCCAAGCCCTCTCATTTTGAGAGGAGGCCTGTGCCCTGCAGTGGGACGTATATAGGCTGGGATGATGATGATGATGATTGGGTCCGCGTGGGCAATCTACGACTTAAACCCTTTCATTCTGAGAGGATGCCTAGGCGCTGTTGTAGTACGTATATAAACTGGAACTATGTTTGTATTTGACCAAGTTTTTACCTGTCTTTTTAACCCACCATTTTCCTTTTAAGCCTAAACAAACGAAACTAGATAGGTATTCATCATTTCATTCAGAACTCCGCATACATTCACTCAACAATAAAAAGGCATTCAAATGTAGACGCATCATCGGCGGCTTTTGGCTTATAAAACTACAACCGAACAAAACAACCTTAAAACTAGAGCCACAAAGTCCATTTTGCTTTGCTTCGCTAAGTGCGGCGTGCATTACAAATTCGAAGCATAGACCAAGAGTTAGAGGAGAATGCGATCCGACTTACAAGGTGTAAGAAGGCGTACCAATTTACATTTGACTGTTTTTATTCGTATTATTTTTGTCGAACGTGGCATAATATATGGAGGCTGTTTGCTTAGGCGCGGGAGATGGGGGTAAATAACAGTTTAGGGCAGATACGGAGCGATATGGTGAAAAGAGTGTATTGATATAGAAATGCTGGTTGTAGGGTTCAGACACTTAAAAGGAAAAGGCACTAGACCCACCAAGAGAGAGGAAACGATTAGCTATCAACTATTTTCTCGCTGAAGAAACGTATAAAAGATACAGATCCCGTGTCGGTAAAAGAGAGAGATATATTTATAGTTGATCGCTGGCTGTTCACACTGCTGGCGAGTACCTACTCTCTCTTCACTAGTTGATCGCAGCGATAAAAACTGTCAACGATAAAACTCGCTCAGCGGTACTTAGCGATGCTCGCTTGGCGGTCAGAACTCACGCTGAGAGACCAACCGGCGATCATTCTAATGCACAGCGTGGATTTGAGTGCTAGTATTTACTATGAATTTAGAACAATAATTTGAACTGAATTGAAGAGTAATCGCCCGTCGCACTCAAACACTCGCTTAGGCTGCGTTTCCACCAGAGATGTACGAGGTAGCTAAGCGGTGCGAGGCCGTGTAACGAGGATGTGTAACGGTGTGAATGTTTCCACCAAAGATGTGCGAGGTAGCTGAGCGGTGCGAGGATGCGTAGCGAGGATGTGTAGCGGGCTCTTTTCAAATAAGCGGGCGCGGGCGGGGTGGGGTGAGGCGGGAGCGGAGCAACGCCGCCTAGCAACACATCCCTCGCACACATTCCTCGCACACATCTTTTCCTTCTTTTGTTTTGTATATACAAAAACCTCGCTCCGCTGAACTGTTTCCACCAGAGCTGAGCTGAGTAATTATAGGTAAATGAAGTGTTTCTATTGGTTCATGACAAACACATCCCTCGCAACGCATCCTCGCACATCTCCGGTGGATACGCAGCCTAATAGCCGAGACAACGGACTCACTTCACTGCTGTACTATCTGTCATGCTTTGCTTTGCCGTATATTTAATCTAAATTCTGATACAATTGACAACATTTCATATTTCTAAGACTATAATTTGATTCGTTCTGTGTATTCTGTTTGGAAAGAGAAAGACGCTGATAGTTTTAAATTTTCACTAGTATTATTAATTAATTTGTTACAATTTTTTAAAGATGTGCTTATTCTAAAAGAGCGCAACGATAGAATAGATCCATTACTTTTGTCTAGTCTCTATTAAAAAAAAGTGATGACGTAAATTTGACGTTAAGGTTGTTATCTAATTTAAAATTATGACAGCTCTTTTTTCTAGTGAAAAGGGTAAAGGAAACATATCTATTCTGTGGATGTATTTGAAAGTACATATATGTTTTTAAATTTGTTTTATTTTTTTAAATATGGAGAAATAAATTATAATAAATATTTTTCTGTGTTCAGGAGGCGAAACTCTTTCGATTCCTGCAGTAATTTACAGGTGTTAAAAAAATGAAAGGTTGTCAATTGTTCTTCTGAATTTTCTACCGTATTGTATGTATGTAATATTAATTCTTCAGACCTTTTAAGCAGTCATATATACAAATGAGGAGGAAAGAGTTGATTTTTGCTACTCCTAGCACATCGCCCTTCATCGTTCGTACTCCTTGTAATAACCCCCATATAACTACAAAAAACCAGTAATCTGATTGATTAAAAATTGGCATTACTGTCAAGAATATCCAATACGCCATTGTTAAGCAAGGAATAGCGCAATAAAGCCGCGCTCGCGTCACCCGCACCGGCGTCAGGCGTCAGGCGTCAGCATTAAATATTCAAAACTAATATCAGCGCCATCTTGCCCAGGTGGACACTGACCTGATCACACAAACTCGTATCTCAATATCGATGACTTTTCTTAGTGAACCTTATTACGGATGCTTCAAGATTCAGTTTAGTTTACGTATCGATTTGTGATACGAGTTAATTTCAAAGTGACGATGTACGATTTATTCCTGCTTAGAATGCTTTTTGGACGTTGTGTAGTTTGGCCGTGTTGGGATTAGGGCTTCCAGGTGCACAAAAAGACTAGTTACTTTACTTTCATAGTTATTTGACATAGTTTAAACAGGCTCTTTGAATTGGTACAAATACAAATAATTTATTTGTCAAACACAGGTAAAATAGATGGTACAATTATCAAAGACTTGTATCACTATGCTGCACCCAAGGGCATACAAATATGAATATTCACATTCAATCATGCACAAATCAATATACTTATAGTCTAAAAATCTGATAAACTATCACGCATATACTCATCCAATGAATAGAAAGCTTTATCCGCCAAAAAGCTAAAAAGTTGTTTTTTAAAATCATGAACATCCTCGGTCATCAGTATATTCTTTGGAAGCTTGTTGAAGATCTTGGATGCCATGCCGAATACGCTTTTGGCAAGTAGTGCTGTTTTGTATGGTCTTGTGTTTATTTTAACTTTTTGGCGAGCACTTCTAAAAACAGGAAATTGGTCCTTGTTACATTTCACGTAAGTTGAGATTTCGTTGATGTATATGCACGGTAGGGTTAGTATACGTAACTTTATAAAATGAGGCCTACATGAATCGGTGGACGAAATACCACAAATCGCACGAATACATCTCTTCTGACCCTTGAACACCATATCTCTGTCCGTGGAGTTACCCCAGAACATAATGCCATACTTAAGAGTGGAAGATTCATAAGCATGATATATGCTGTAAGCGGTTTACAATTCTACTTAGTTTATGTAAAGCATAAGAGTATGTGTTAAGTTTTTTACAAATGATTTCAGTAATGGTTTCTTTAAATTTTAATTTCTAATTAATCTGTGTAATTAAATAATAAATTCCTCCATCATTTGTATTTAATTATCGCTTTGTAACTCAATCCACAATTTTTTTATCTATAATATAAAAATTAATCGCTGAATGTGTTGCTAAGCGCATAACTTCCAATCGACTGCACCAAATTGGATAATTCTTTTTTTGTTGCGTTTGTTATTGTCAGGAGAAGGTTTTTATGACAGAAATTTAAAAAAATACAACGGGGGCGAAGCCGCGGGCGTCAGCTAGTATATAATAAAACGTCACTGCAGCAGTTCATTGTTGCAGTAACAGAGTAGGTATCGTATATTATTTATTTAATTAGTCATAAAGATAAAATTTCAATGAGTTAAATAGTACTTAACACATGAAACTACAGTTACAAGAAACGTTTAGAAAAAGGTTAAAGAATTTTAATGCAAACATAAATTAACGCTTCAAATCAATCAATTAATTTAATAATAACAAATAATAACAATCAATATCAATAATAATTACAATATTAATAATAATTTTATAAATTGTCATTTAAATATTCTTGGATAGAGTCATACGCATTTTCGCACAGAAATTTAAAAAGCATTCTTTTGAAATTTATTATATTATGGTCTGTTTCCAGTATAGGCTTTGGTAAAATGATTAAATATTTTAGCTCGACGAAGTTGTGTGTGTGTCGTTTTATAACAGATTTCCTATGGCCACCTTCCAGCTCCATCATCAGATCAGCTCCATGTCACAATAATAAATAATAATATTAATATAATAGTAATAATCAGCTCAATCGGTAATCGGGAAGTAGGTCAAATTTAACTTGCAAGATTTGATTACAGCCATCGGGACAGGTGAAACTAAATAAAAAATAAATAAAAAAACTTGTAATAAATTACCTACATTCATTGTTCATAAGCGCTTGTTATAGCCTAAATAGAATACATTATATTTTGACTTTCACTTTAACTTTGGATGCATTTTTACCCCAATTGAAATGGAGACGATTCCCTCGCGCTTTGCGTTCCTTCGGTCTATTTCGCGTATGGAGACACTTTTATTAACTGTCTGTGAACGCGAAATGGCTAACCAACCCTAGCTTTATGAAGCTACACGTTCTACACACCGTCGGTTGTTCCAACACACACTGCTATCATTGTTGTGAATTTTGCTGGCGGAATCCCGGGGTCGCAATCCCTCGATCCCGGACACCGCGGGATTTGCATTCGCCGCCGCTCGTTGTGGAATTTCGAATGTTGCGATTCAAATCGTGGAATATTGGCCATGTGCGGATCGCCGAGACTCTGTATTGGTAATCTGTTTTAAGAAACTGACTGAATGGTAACTGAAATATCAAGGTACAGCCAAACCTACTGAGCCTAGAGGACTATAATTTTTGTTTACAAGACCTCTTTTTATCCGTGGTGGCCTAGTAGTTTGACCTATGGCCTCTTAAGCCAAGGGTCGTGGGTTCAAGCCCGGGTTTGCACCTCTGAGCTTTTCGAAAATATTGTGCGAAATTACAATTGATATTGACGATGGGCTTTGCGGCGAATCCTGCTCATAATCTGCGAAGAAATTCAGTGGTGTGTGTGAAGTTCCCAATCTTGTTGGGGGCCTTACTCACGTCTTCTGGCCCACAGTTTATTCTCTCTCTCTCTCTCTCTTCTTCAGCCCATAGCCACCCAATGCTGAGTGTAGGCATCCTGCATTGCTCGCCACTCATCTCGGTCTAGTGCTCTCCTCATCCAGCACCTTCCCGCTACTTTGACCAGGTCGTCAGTCCACCTCTCTCCTGTCTGCCAACGTTACTCCCCCTGGTTCTGGGTCTCCACTCCATCACAGCCTTTCCCCATCTTCCATCACTCCTGCGGCATATGTGTCCAGCCCACTTCCACTTCCTTTGGGTGATTATATTGGCTATATCGGCGAGCCTTGTTCGTCTCCGGATCTCCGTATTTCGGAATCTGTCCCGGAGAGATATGCCCAACATCGCCCGCTCCACCGCCCTTTGCGTGACTTGCAGCTTGTGTATGACCTTCTGCGTGAGCGTCCAAGTTTCGGCTCCATATGTCAGCACCGGGAGGATACACTGACAGTTTATTATCACAGTTTAAAACATTAAAGTTCTTTTAATACGCATATTCTTCCAGTATCTTATTGAGGATCGATAAGAGTGGCTCCCGGTTGAAATGCGCTTGCTTATTTAAAGCCAGACAAAACGTACGGGTGAGTTAGTGCCGGGCGGTCAAAAAGCCGGATAACTACCGGTCTAACTCACCCGGTGTTTACTCTGCCGGAGATAGCCAGCCGGACTCGGCTCCCACCGGGGTACAGATGCAGTGGAGGTGTTTAAGAATGGTGAAAATTCAAAAATAATAGACGGCAACTGTGAAACATTGGTAAAACTTCACCGAGTTACTGTGCTAACAGCTTGATTTTTGTTACTAATTTTCATTGTATTTTTACTGTCATCCAACCTTCATAATTTAAATAGGTACCAAATTTCAAGTCATTTTGACCACTAGAAGTGGGTTCAATTCAACTTCCAAGATCTGACCAACACGTGTAAATTAATTCGATTAAGAAATTCCTTTACCACCCTAAGGTACAATTTCTTTTGTACACCTCAATACATCCAAGACTAGACTATTCCAAGACTATGAGTTTTACTCAAAATCAATGTTACAATCAGCCTTATTGTATTTTGTGATGCACGTACTATCATAAAAATAGTAAAGCACTTGTTTACTTAGGTCAGTATAAACGAATAATATTAATAAAGCGACTAAGTTCATAATTCGGCGACCAGTCACCCTGGTAACCTATTGTTGAGTTATTAATTTAGTCGCTGTACTTATTAGGTACAGACGGCCTACAGGTTTAGACGACCAGATGGCCTAGTGGTTAGAGACCCTGACTATGAAGCTTGAGGTCCCGGGTTCGATTCCTGTGTCGGGGCAGATATTTGTATGAAAAATGCGAATGTTTGCTCTCGGGTCTTGGGTATACATATATAAGTATGTTTATCCATGCCTAGTACCCATAACAAAAGATTTGCTTAGCTTACTTTGGGACTATAGGTCGATTGGCGTGAAATTGTGCCGTGATATTTATTTATTTATTTATTTATTAGGTAGGTGTTTTTGTAGGTTAGGTTAGGTTGATTTTGTTGCTCATTTGATTCATCATCATCGTCATTTCAGACATAGGGCGTCCACTGCTGGAAATATTTCTCATTGATAACCAATCACTACGGTTGGAAGCGGCTTATATCCACCTTGAACCAGCGGCCTTTTATTTACCTAATCGTCTGTCCACCTCGTTGATGGACGTCCCACGCTGCGCTCATTTAATTAACACTCCTTAATAACTATTACTTTGATGTTGCTAGTGATGACTTATGGCACTGAGACATGGGCGCTAAACGATACGGATCTCATAAGAAAGCACAAAGTCACTTAAAGGGCGATGGAGAGGGCTATGCTTGGTGTTTCTCTGCGGGATCGCATTAGAAATTACGAAATCCGCGCAAGAACTAAAGTCACGAACATAGGTAGCTCGAAGATTCGCTAGACATAAGTGGCAAAAGGCAGGGCACATCGCTCGTAGAACTGACGGTCGATGGGGCCGAAAGGTTCTCGTGTGGCGTCCGCGGACTGGAAGACGCAATGTAGGTAGGCCTCCAACAAGATGGAGCGATGACCTGTTCAAGGTGACGGAAACGTATTGGATGCGGATGGCACAGGCCCGATCTGTTTGGCGAGCCTTGAGGGAGCCCTATGTTCAGTAGTGGACGTATTTCTGCTGAAATGATGATGATGATGAATAACTAATTTACTGTCAGTGTTTCCTCATAGTGTCACCTCCCCACTTCTCTACCCGTGGCGCTGCACCAAGACAAATGCAGTGAGCTGTCCCCGCTGACCGCCGGAGCGACTGCAGCGCTGCGGCCTGGCAAGGCAACACTGTGGCGTCCGCGGACACTACCGTTTCTGGCCGCTTTTTACCCGATTATGGCAAAACAAAAAGAGGTTAGTGTTTCAGCAGTCTACGTTAACACGACCATTTTCTAGGGTTCCGTACCTACAGGGTTAAAACAGGCCTATTACTGAGACTTCGCTGTCTGTCCGTCTGTCACCAGGCTGTATCTCATGAACCGTGATAGCTAGATAGTTGAAATTTTCACGGATGATGTATTTTGGTTGCCGCTATAACAACAAATAATAAAAAACAGAATAAAAAAACGACCAATTTCGATTCGGACCTCCGAGTCGGAGTTCCGTACCATTATCTATAAAAACGGCAAAAAAAATCATGTCTAGGAGCCCCCCTTAGATATTTGTTTTATTTTAATTTAATTATTTATTTTTAAAGTGAATAAGGTTGTGAAGTTTCATGTTTGATGATGATAGCAAAATTGTCGCAAAATTTTAAACTTGGACTATTACACGGACATACAAAACAGACATGGCGAAACTATTATAACGATACTAAAGAGTTCTGTTTTTGCCATTTTGGCATTTTGACTCCGGAAACCTAACAACCCAATCATGTGCGAGTAGGACTCATACATCGAGGGTTCCGTACGGGTACGTATCAAAACAAATAAAGTTTAAAATTAATAATGGACGAAATGCATAAAGGTCATTTGATATAATGCAATTTTCTTGGAAATTCTCATCTTTCCAGGATTTTCATAAAATAAACCTAACCTAACCTAAACCAATCTCTTAGATTACACAATTAAAAAAGTTCGTTTTATCAATAGTTTCATAGAAAATTTTAGTACATATTATGACCATTATGTATTCCGTCCATTATTCGTTTTAAACTTTATATATTTTGATACGTTCCCGTTCCGTACCTCCGTAGAATGTTTTAAAAACAGTTCAGTAACAAATCTCCGAAATGTAAGCACTTCACAAACTTATAGGTAGGGTTTCGAAAAACATTCAAACGGCATAAGATCGCTGGCGCGTAGGCGTGCGTCCATGGCTATGGCTGTTAATTGTTGCCTAGCCAGCGCCGCAGTTGAACACGCTGGAAAAGACATGTTACTTGTATGACGACCCGTGGACGACCCCCTTTAATTATTAACTTTAATTTTTTTTTAGTATTTGTTGCTATAGCAGGCACAGCATCCAATATGTAAATAAATTTCAAGAAATATAGTAAGTTCAAGAGCCCTGTGACAGACGGACAGACAGCGGAGTCTCAGGAACAGGGTCCCGTTGTCACTCTTAAGGCAAGGAGACCTAAAAATTATTTTATTTATTTAGTTCCCCGATGCCCCTCAAACCCGGGCCAAAGTTCTAGGGCTTGGAGTTATCCTTTGCCGTCATACAATGCCTTCATTACTCTAATTTCCCCCGGGAGCGTAAATCACGCCAGGGCTGCGGCATTGTCCCCTTTGTTACCTGGATAGTTTTGCGATATATTGGGGTGAGTTAGTGGACACTGGTTAGTGGTTATTGTTTAAAAGCTATGGTTATAACTATAAATTAAACATTTTAAAAAACCCCAACGGAGTTATGTCACACATAATGTTTGAAAATAAAGTAAATGCTCATTATGTTAAGCGTCTAAGATCCCTTCCGCATTTAACAAAAGAGCTGGTAGCTTTAAAACGGTTGAACCGATTTTGATAAAACATGTCTAAGAACTATCGCCAAGGAGCATGCTTTTAAATAAAAACTGCGTCCAAATCGGTTCACTCGTTTAAGAGCTATGATGCCACAGACAGACTCGCAGATAGATAGACACACACACACAGACATAGCGGTCAAACTTATAACACCCCTCTTTTTGTGTCGGGGGTTAAAAATGGTATTTTTGAATACCGTAAGTTCAGGTTACTTTGGCTATTTGGATTATGGTCCAGCTTTTTTTTTCGGGTTTATAATGACTCCCATAAAATTTTAATGTATCATTAGTCATAATCAACGTTAGTCATACAGTGATTTATTTCTGAAACAACTTATTTTTGGAATTGTTATAAAACAAACCTAACCTAACCTACTGCATTCTATAAAATGGCATTTAAAAATTCCTGAAAAAAATACCGTTTCAGAAATAAATCACTATAATGATTAAAGTTGATTATGACTAATGATACATTATGACTTAAAACTTTATGGGAGAAAAGGGGCACCGTTTTTATTCTTCTCAGATTATATACGTTCAACTTTTGTTCACAGACCTCTTAGAATTCAAACGACTTAGGCAGTTTCCATGGAACTGTAATGGTCTCCTAAAATCTATCGGAAAAACCTTTATGTCCACGCAATAAGAGCGAAAAAGACGTCAATTAGCTCGGCTCCATTCAGCCCGCGTAGTCAAGCCGATCGTCGTCTTTTTCGCTCTTATTGCGTTGACATAAAGATTTTCCGATTGAAGCCGATTCCGTGTCGATAGGTTTGAGGAGACCCTAAGGATTGAAAATTTCACGCACATGATTGAATTTCTTCGCAGATGTATGCAGATGTCACGGTGATTGTTTGTTGTTTCCCTTCACCGTTATGATAAATTTCAAATGTAATTTCAGCGATTAATTCGGAAAAATTCAGAGGTCCGAGCGCGGGCTTCAACCCACGACTCTCTGCTTCAAAGGCCACAAATCAAACCACTAAGCCACCATAGCTACATTATGTATAGATAATATCTTATAGTTATCAGTAAAGTTATCTGTTTCTCTTGTTAACTGTTAATTTTATGTTTTATGTACGGTCAAGGACTTTAATTCATGAGCCACGTCATAGTGACATCGCATTAATGAACAAGGAAAATCGTAATAACTTTTCCTTTGAAAAGGTTCCATGGTGGCTCATGAATTAAAGTCCTTGACTGTACAATAACGAGTTTTACATAGATACATATACAATAGTTTTCCGTGAAGTGGCAACCCTAGCTTGAGCGCGACTAAACTCGAAAACGTTTGCTCAGCGTACCCGTTCCAGCCTGTTAACGCACACTGACAGACAAACATACATAGCAGCCTGCGCTATTAATACTCGCCTAAAAGGCTTTGGACTCAGACCATTCCAGCATTTAATGTTTAACATGATGTTAATATAGTTAGCAATGCTTTGTTTTTCTTGTTATTATTGTTTTATTGTCATTTCATCATTAATTTCATATTTAGTAGTGGTAGAGCCATGTTGTAGCTAGCCGCTGCATCACGAATGGGCCGGCTCGTCCGGGGCAGTACCACCCTATCACAGAACACCGGCGTGAAGCAGCAGTTATCCTGCTTGCGTTTCGTACGGTCAGTGAGAGTGTCGGGGGCCCAATACCTCACCCCTTCCCTCTCCCCCTTCCCCTATTCCCTCTCCTTTAGGGCCGACAACACACTGGCATCGTCTAAAGCGCTGCGGGTGTCTGTGGATAGTGGTGTTCATTTAACATCAGGTGACCCACTAGTTCGTTTGTCTGGCCTATCAAACATAAAAAAAAAAAAAAAAAAATTCAGCCGAAAGACTTCCATTAGGCTTCCCCCAAGGCTCACTTAACAGATCGGTCCTGCGCGATCCGCATCCAGCGCAAGTTGTTTTGTTGTATTTCTTTGTATTTATAGTTTCTTATAGTTTCTTTTTGGTTGATGTATTATTATGTTTTGTGATAAATAGTTGTCGCTTCACTGTTTCAGTTATGTTGAATTGCTACGAGTAGTAAGATGGCTCCGACGGAAGACCAGCGTCGGCTGCTAGACCGACATTATGCTGAGTTGGGAGCATTTGTGTGACTTGGATCCCTTAAACCATAGGAATAGTAGAAGAATTAAACTAACGAAAATTTTCTGAATTTTCACGGGTATTTCCTAAAAATGACATTGAGGTCCATTATTAAGTATATCCGTGCAAAATTTAATTTGTGTTGGGATTTCAGTATGATGTTCTACTAGTTCGATCTTTTATTTAGTATACTAGTAACACATTCTGTACTTTGGTCCCGTTACAATATCTTACTCTTTTTTGCTATCTTATACTCTCACTCAAACTAATAGTGCATTCAAGGAATCGTTCACAAAGTCCTATCTGTTCTGTCTGATTCGGTTAGCGCTTGACTGGTTGGTCAATCGGAACTATTCGAAATACTTCAGAGTGATTCAGTTCGATTTCTCACTCTCGAGATAGTATTGTACTGGTTGTACTTTGTTATATATAAACAGAAGTTGTAAAGAATTTTGTTTTACATAAAATTCTTTCTAATTTATAAAAATCTCGTGTCACGGTGTTCGTATTGAACTCCTCCGAAACGGCTTGACCGTTTGTTATAAATTTTTTCCTGTATACTTATTTGGTAGGTCTGAGAATAGGTCGTAAGCTATCTATACTAATATTATAAAGAGGAAAAATTTGATTGTTTGTTTGTTTGTTTGCATTGAATAAGCTCCGATACTACTGGACCGATTTCAAAAATTCTTTTGCCGTTAGAAAGCTACATTATCACTGAGTGACATAGGCTACTTTTTACCGCGGGAAAATACCATTTCCTACGGGAAAATTAATTAATCGCGGGCAAAGCTGCGGACGGAAGGCTAGTTTTATAACCTTATTCTTCGCGGACGGTGTCGCGGGCAACAGCTAGTTATTTTATAGAATAATCAATACGCAGAAAACTTACTTCGAAGAATTTTAAATCATCGATTTCTATTACAATTGAAATTAATATTTAATTATGTATTTAGGTACTCCATAGAATAAATGACAAATTAATATTCTTTAATATCATATTACTTTGTTAATAGATAATTATATAATTTATTATCAAGCCAAACATTTTCGGTCAGAGTCAGTTTCAGATCGAGGTAATTTCTGCTAGGGTCGCAGTTCTTGTGGATGCCCGTGTCACTTCATACTCCCATGGCATCCGCAAATAGCTAGAGAAGGAAAACCATTAGGTTCTTAGTGGGTAAGCCTCTCCCCTCCTTACTAGGGAAGAAAGTTGCGGAAGAGGAGAGTTCCACATAACTCCTGCGCCATTTTCACGGCGCGGGAGTATGCGTAACTTATTTTCCTACCGCAAAAAAAAAGGGTCGCAGTTCTAACCCAACCTAATTATTCTACTAGTTACCAGCTCGTTTCCGATAGCAATTTGATCTTAGTCAAAGTAAATAATTTTTCTTTGAACATGGTACAGAAGATAGTATAAATTTTGTTTTCTGGTGGGGTCGCAGTTTTAACCTAACCTAACCTACTTTTCTAGTAACGATTTCAAATGAATAAATGGTTTATTAATTTTATGCTTAGTACATAGTACGTGTACTACATGATACTAGTTCCAGTTGAATATATCTGCGTCGGTATCACCTGGTCCCACCCATCGGTTTCCAACAAAACAACGTCACGTGGAGGCTGCGACTTGCATATCTCGCGTCACAATGTGCGGCTCATTTCACCAGGTGCATGCTGCACTTAGAAGCTTTATTCTACTTAGATCCTTTCACAAGCTTTTGTTTAACATACAATATTACATCTGCAAGAAAAATCGTGCAAGTTGCATTAATTTGCGGTATCTGACTGACCACTTTAAACTCATTCACTTTACGACCCTGCATTTTAGTGCAAGTTTTTTTTATTGTTATGAGAGGGAGGCAAACGAGAAAGCGGGTTATCTGATGGAAAATGATCACCACCGCCCATAAATATCAACAACTTAAAGAGAGTCACTGATCTGTTGCTGGCCTTTAAATCTTAGAGTGGTAAAAGAATTTTTTGGTCGACTTTACCCAAAAGTCACCCATGTAATATTTGTCTTTTACATATTTTTAACTAGCTTTTGCCCGCGACTCCGTCTGCAAAGAATAATGGGGATATAAAAAACAGCCTACGACCTATTCTCAGACCTACCGAATTTGGAGAAAAAAGCTTCATAAACATCGTTGAAGTAGCTAGGTTTAGAAATTTTTTGACTAACAATTTTTTTATCTTTCATAAAAAATATTTTTTTTTTTTAGTAAAAAGTACCCTATGTTACTTTTAATACCTCCTAGATCTAGAATATGTGTACAAAGTTTCATGATGATTGGTTAAGTAGTTTCCGAGTGAAAGCGTAACAAACATTCACATTTATAATATTAGTAGGGATTAACTTGGTCTTGCTTACTTTAGTAATTTTTGTTTAGAAAAAATAGCTTCTCTGCCAAGTTTATTGCGGCAAAATTTTCTTGGCAATGGCATGGTTTTTCAGAAAACACTGGTAGCCTCAAAAAACGAAACATTGTAAAAGAGCCATTATCCTACTTATAGAAAAAAAAATCTGACTTTTGGTTTTGAAAAAACACGTTAAAGAACTCTCGGCAGTTTTTTCTCAGTGTTTTCCCGTTATTTTTATTCTGCGGTGCTAAGCGGAGTAGTCCGTGGCCCGGGCGCGTTTCGTGCGACCTCTTAGCATATCACACCTGCAATTGGACTCTTCCCTCCGATTCCCGGTCGCGGCATATAAGAAAGTATGCACGGTTTTTAAGCCGGGCTTTCTTTACGTTTCAAGCTGAATCCTACTCATATTTACCCAGATATTAACGGAACACACTATGCCGAAATTACATGACCGAAATTTCGTAGCTGATTGTATGTGTCGTTATATTCCTGATTATATGATATGAGAGTGATGCTCAATACCATTCGATGTTTTTTTACTTGTATATTTTCCTTCTGTCGCTTTTCTCTGCGGAATCGCATTAGAAATGATGAAATATGCGCAAGAACTAAAGTCACCGACATAGCTCGAAGAATCGCCAGACTCAAGTGGCAGTGGGCAGGGCACATCGCCCGTAGAACTGCGGCCGATGGGGCCGAAAGGTTCTCGAGTGGCGTTCGCGGACCGGAAGACGCGGTGTGGGTAGGCCTCCAACAAGATAGAGCGACGAACTGGTTAAAGTTGCGGGGCCGATCTGTTTGGCGAGCCTTGGGGAGGCCTATGTTCAGCAGTGGACGTCTTTCGGCTGAAAATGATGATGATGATATTTTTCTTCCAAATGTATTTATAGCTGTGCATCGAGTATGAGTAAATAAATGTCTCTCTCTTTCATACGGTACACCATAAGTGCGTAAATTACGCGCATAAAATTCGGCGTGATTACACTTGCAATTACAAGCCGTTGTAGCCTACTGGTTTGACCTATGGCTGTTCAAGCACAGGGTCGTGTGTTGAAACCCGGGCTTGCACCTCTGAGTTTGCCCTATCATTCTGAGAGGAGGCCTGTGCCTTGTAGTGGGACGTGTACAGGCAGGGATTATGATGATGATGGCTCTTGCAATGCTTTTTCAATTGCTAATCGGCATATTTGTCAAAATTACGTCACTTTTAGACGAGATCAGAGAAACTTCGCTTAAAAACCGACCGAAGTTTGATTGTTAAAACTCTTTATTGTACATAAAAACATGAAATGAAAAGTTAACAAGAGAAACAGATGTACAATGGCGAACTATACCTTAAAGGGATCTCTTCCAGTTAACCTTCATTAGGACATCAGAAACAAGAGTAGGCATGCCATGAAGAGTAAAGACAACATAAATCTAAAATTAGCCCAAAGAAATACACTAATATTATAAATTATATAAACGTAAGTACACACTAATATTATAAATTATAATGAATACAGTACAGTATTGTATGGTCGAGGACATCGTACATACAGACATCGCTTCAAATTTAGATTTAAACACCAACCTTATACATAGAGGTGTATGGATATTTTTGACGTCTTGGTAACGTATTATGACCTAGAAAATGTGACGTAACATCTTGCTTGTAATTGACACAGCATTGCAGGCGTAATCGTGAAAAATTCGGTAGTGTAATTTGACAAAATGTCCTTAGACCTTAAAGAGGAAACAATTAAAGAATGTTTAATTTCCCACGAAGGGTGGATTGATCGTTGCATCTGGGAAGGCGCCTGAGATCGGGATGCATTCCTCTGGCAGTGCGCCAACAGCTGATAGTTTTTAGCCTTTAATCTAGCATCTAGACAACCTACGTTGAACGGGGCTTTAAAACCTCTTATCTAAAACTGTGGTGGAGATATAGCTCACTTTTAAGAAACTTTTTCGTACAAAACAGATTTATGAACTGAAACAATTACAAACCCCGACTTTTGGTCACCCCCGACTTTACGATAGTTACGTTTATGTAAGAAATGAGGATTTATGCAGTCCCTCCGCCTCCACACTGTGTACGAATACACACAAATCACACAAACCCAACTATCACCACCACCAAACCAAGGTTTGCGTTCGTACAGTGTGGAGGTGGAGGAACTGCATATACACGCATTTCTTACATAAACGTAACTATCGTAAAGTCGCGGGTGGAATCGAAATCGAATGGAAGGTTGCAGTAATAAATGAAGTCCATATTTAGTGATAAACTCAGTTTAAGATTATTTAAAAGCGAAAAAGTTTTTCGGGTGCGCCGGTGGGATTCGAACCCACGTTAGCGTATGTAAGCGATTAAGAATTTCGGGGGAGTCGGTTGGATGCGACGTGGTTCAATTGGTAGAACACCCGTTGGGGCGCATACCCAGGAGACGTGGGTTCGAATCCCACCGGCGCACCCAAAAAACTTTTTAGCTTTTAAATAATCTTAGATTCGGTGAGCAGCCGTACTGCTAATAAAAAATAAATAATATTTGAATAAATTGATGTGGTACATCATTTCTTACGCATTTCCAATGTAATTTGGAACGTAGGAGTCGTAGCTTCTAATAGTTGCGATGGATGTTACCACACGCCACTGTTGGCGTATGTAAGCGATTAAGAATTTCGGGGGAGTCGGTTGGATGCGACGTGGTTCAATTGGTAGAACACCCTTTGGGGCGCATACCCAGGAGACGTGGGTTCGAATCCCACCGGCGCACCCGAAAAACTTTTTCGCTTTTAAATAATCTTAGATTCGGTGAGCAGCCGTACTGCTAATAAAAAATAAATAATATTTAAACTCAGTTTAGTAGTTGCAACTGTATGGTTCAAGCTTGGCTATTAGTTTATAGGAATGAAGAAAATACCCTCAACACGTTAATAATTTATCATGTTGACGACTGCATCTTTATCAAGCAATTTATTGATCAGCAATTTATATATCATCATCCCAGCCTATACATACACGTTCCACTGCAGGGCACACGCCTCCTCAAAGAATGAGAGGGCTTGGGCCGTAGTTCCCACGCAGGCCCAGTGTGGGTTGAGATCTTCACACACACCATTCCATTTCTTCGCAGGTGATGCAGGTTTCCTCACGATGTTTTCCTTCAATGTAAAGCTCATGGCAAATTTTAAATGATTTTAAATATTGATAATGTGTCTTGTGATGTTGTAAATAAATGAATTTTCCTCCTTTCTTTCTTTCTAAATGTAATTTCACACATAAATTCTGAAAAACTCAGAGGTTCGATCCGGGATTTGAACCCCGAACATACTGTTTGAAAAGGCTATTGGTCAAACCGCTAGGCTATCACGGCGGTCCTATTATGTTAATGCTGGTTATAAACTATATGTGAGCAAAATATCACAACCCGTCAAAGCGCTACAAACATTAATAAACCCATCCATGCATACTTTCGCGTTTAAGTATAATATTAGTAAGGATAAATAGGGTCTGTTGCCCCGTAGTTAATCGGTACCTGCCAAGCTGACTCAGATTGGTGGACACTCAGATTTGATGACTTCTACAGGAAGCAAAAGTCACGTGTCAAACGAAAATCAAAGTAACTCGATACAAATTACTATGACTATGTTTTTCTGAAAACGAATTGACGCATCCCTATTTTAGAGTATGAAAGAGTAAGAAATTTGTAAGCTTATTTATTTTACTAAAGGTATTTTTCCTTAAAATAAATGGCTACTAGGTCCCTAGTCACACAGATATTCATGAGATGAAATATTTAACAATACAACTGTGACGTCTCCTGCCTGTAACATAGCGGCGACACGGGACAAATGAGCGCGGAGTCCATTAGGCGAATTAAACGGCCGACATGTCTCCGTCGCCGCTACCGCTACCTCCCCCGCTACCGCTACCCGCTACCCCTTACTCGTATCGCTTCTACTACGACGAAATGCAAACAGCGACGCTGCGAGCGTGTTTTTAGTTCATTGCTCGCTTAACATACGCACAGCATTGAAGTTAACTAGCAATGTGCGCAATGTACTAGATAATTACTCGTGACGTCGCTAGTCGAACGGGGTCGTGGCCGAGATGTTAGGTAATGAATATGTTAGCAGCATAACATAACTTCTCTTAGAGTTTTCTCTGTGACAATGTGCATTGCGGGGACTGTTTTATAAGGGGTTGGCTTTGTTTTTAATATTTTTATGAATTTTATGATATTGAGAAGAAAAGAATGAAAGAAAAGAGATGAAATCCCGGTCGGGGCAGATATTTGTGTGAAAAATGCGAATGTTTGTGTTCTAATCTTGGATGTTTAATATTATGTATTTTTTGTCTAAGTATATAAGTATGTTTATCCGTTGTATAGTACCCATAGTACAAGCTTTGTTTTGTTTGGGACTAGGTCAATTTGTATCAATTAATGTTACCCTATGATTTCTGTGTTCTGTGTTTTTTTTCTGTGTTTGTATCGAATATGTGTAAATAAACATCTCTCTCTCTCTCTCTCTCTCTCTCTCTTTCTTTGAATTTCTTCGCAGGTGTGTGCTGGTTTCTTCACGATGTATTTCGCACATACATTATGAAAAACTCAGAACTGTAAGCTCGGACTCGAACCTACGACCGTCTGCTTGAGACGCCACCACCATGGCGATCGCTTCACGGCCTCGCAATGTAATGTATCTAGCTCGACTTTACTTGCAGATATAAACTGGAGTCTTGCGGTACGAATTTCAATTTACTACAATTGACAGGAACTACCCACAGAGAAAAGCAACATAACCATGAACTAAAATAAATCATAGTATCACATCATCCAAATACAAAACGCATAGCACTTAACAACTCCACCCTCAGATTATCCCAGCTCGCCTATGATGTTCCCGGGGCTGCTAATAGATGGCGCGCAATTAAACGGTAAATTACCCGCCCGCCTCACCTCACCCCCCGCTCGCCGTATTTATACCGTCGTTAAGTCACCGCGGGCGATTTATGAGGCGGACTCGAGACGAAGTTGAACTAGGTGAGGGGCACTGTTATAATTCACATGCAATTGGTGATAGGTGAATTAGAGAAATAGTTGTAGGCCTTTCGTTTTGTTTAGATAATCGTCGTTTAGGACAAAGTCGCTTCCCGCTGTCTGTCTGTCCCTATGTATGCTTAGATCTTTAAAACTTCTTCTTCTTCTTCTTTTAGTGCCCTCTCCTACCGGAGGTCGGCGATCATTAGAGCTATCTTTACTTTAGAGACTGCCGCCCGAAAGAGGGATCTGGTACTCATCCCGAACCAGTCTCTAAGGTTTCTTAACCAGGAGGTACGTCTTCTGCCAGGTGGTCTTTAAAACTACGGAACGGATTTTGATGCGTTTTTTTTTAATAGATAGAGTGATTCAAGAGGTACCTATGTTTACATGCATAATATTATTGCACCATATTATTGAAGTCGGGGCGGGTCGCTAGTTGAGGAATAAATAAAGGGCCGGCAACGCACTGGTATCGCGTAAAGCGCTGCGAGTGTCTATGGACAGTGGTGTTCATTTAACATCAGGTGACCCACTAGTACGTTTGTCTGGCCTCTCTAACATAAAAAAAATCGTAGAGTTTTAAATGCGTTAGTATCTTAGTCGAGTCTGTGTATATTGATTTGTATGGAAGTGGATGAGATTTCAATTAGATAGTTACTTACAATTAGAGAATCGATGCACCTTGGTTTCCTATACTTAATTTAATAAGTCATAATGTATCGTTCTTCATAATCAACGTTAATCATAAAGAAGTAATCTACTGAAACAGTATTTTTTTAAATGTCATTTAATAAAATGCACTCAATTAAGTTAGGTTTGTTTTATAACAATTCCGAAGAAAATACTGTTTCTGAAAAAAAAACTTTATGACTTACGTTGATTATGGAGAATGATATATTATGTCTTGTTAAATCATGTGAAACTATAGATAGAGACCCATAAGAATCGTCTAGAAATCGTTAGTTAATAAATGAAAAATTACTATCGTTATCATAAAATCATAATGAAAATAACGATTACAATTAAATAGGTTCTCTGCTAGGAATAGGGATCTTCCATTTATAAAAACCATGTGAAATGAGAACCCGTTAGTTGTACCCGTTTCCATCATTGCTATGCTATGTGGACCAATAAATATGATTGGATATCAAACACATACCTACGCTACGACTTGGTTTAGGTTGCGGAAACGCGTTGGATGCGGATGGCGCAGGACCTATCTATTTGGAGAGCCTTGGGGGAGGCCTATGTTCAGAAGTTTAAAGGCTATTTGTTGTCATTAAAAAACCTTAATTTCCTCTCCTTTCCAGCACTAAGTATTTCACAAAACTTCTTTGATTTTTTTTATTGTCTCGGTGATTTCATTTTTCATTATTCAATTAAGTCCGCGCAGGGTTGTATACTTGGCAGGTGAGGTATAGTATTTACATATGTTTGAGTGATTATTCTTTGCTTTTTTTATAATCTACAAATTATTTATTTACGCATGTAGTCTTATGTAGCTATTAGTGTGCAGTTTATTTATCTATCTATACTTACAGCGATCCGGGTGTCACCAACGGTGCTGGCTGAAAATCAGCTCTGGGGTGCTATAAACGCCTCAGCATTATGCTGAGCCAGTGTCCGATTTGCAACCGCAATGACACATTCTATCTTTAGCTTTCGTGTTGTCTTTTGTTTTGTAAAATATTGATGATGTGTCTTGTGTTGTTGTAAATAAATGTATTTCTTTCTTTTTTTCTTTCTTTCTAGAAGTAGACGTCTTTCGGCTGAAATGATGATTATGATGATGATCAAACGCATCCATAGCAAACATAACAATAGCAACATCTCTCGTAGAAAATCACCGTAATGTCTGCATCAAAACAGAAACAAATAAGATTTAATATTAGTGCACCGCTGCAATATCTTTTCCGGATATCGGGGTGTCCGGTGGCCGTCGGTGATTGACCCAGCGGCCGGAAGCCAGTGTCGGATCACCGGGAGTATTGTCTAACGGTGCCGGATACAAGCTGAGATTCCGTTTGATTATTGCATAATACTCTATATCTGACGGATAACAGTAAGCTTATCTAAAGTCTTTTTGTTTAATCTAATACCTTTAAACGAGCAATTCTTGTATATATGTATATATATAATCAGGATCTCTGAAACGGCTCCAACGATTTCGATGAAATTTGGTATGTGGGGGTTTTCGGGGATGAAAAACTGATCTAGCTATGTTTCATTTTCAGAAAATCGCTTTTACTCGTGTTTTCCGGCTATTTTTGTTTGAATTAGAATATAAAGCTAAATTTCGCCGTCTTCGAGCAGATCATAATACATACATTAGAAATCGGGTGATCGCGGATCCAGCCGATCTCGGTTCGATTCCACGTTTTTTTTCAAGATTTTTAGTTTTTTTTTAAGTTTATTTTTCATGAGAAAACGTCAAGTTTCTTCTTTTGTGAGAAAAAGTTACTTTTTGTGAGAAAAAGTTACTTTTTTGTTAGAAAAAGTTACTTTTTTGTTAGAAAAAGTTACTTTTTTGTTAGAAAAAGTTACTTTTTTGTTAGAAAAAGTATTATAGGGAACGTGCAGTAACTATAGGCGGAAGCACTAATAGAAGAGACACTATGCGGACAGTAAAACAAACTTATCAAGGTAAAACATTCAAATTGATGGCACCCTTTTGGCACCAGTTGGCAGCACCATCTATGTGCACGTTCCCTATTGGGAGCACAGAACAGGAAAAGCCGATTGTCTGTAAAGTCGGTTTACGGACGATAGTTTAACGTGACTCACCCCCCCCCCCCCCACCCCCTCCGGTGTTTTTGTCAAATATCTTGAAAACGGTGCATCCTACGGCAAAATCAATGAAATTTTCATCCCCCCTTTAATACCCCCGCGCTCCCTCCCCCGCATCCCCCCCCCCTCACCCCCCTCCAACCTTCCGGTGTTTTGATCTCGGAAACGGCTCCAACGATTTCGATGAAATTTGGTATTTGGGGGTTTTCGGGGATGAAAAATTGATCTAGCTTGGTCTTATCTCTGGGAAAACGCTTGGTACCGAGTTTCTGCCCGAGCAGAGCTCGGTCGCCCAGGTATGTTTAATGTTTATTTGGGCAAAAAACGGCACAATATAATGAGTGAACTTAAAGAAAAACTTAAGTAATACATAGGCCAGCAAATATGCCACAGTTAATCAAACCACAGTTGACGTGACAACGTCTAATAAATCGATGAGCGCCGGCTGCACGCACGAAAAAGCATGACGCAATGTAACGTACATGTCCCGTACATAGCAGTGAAGTCCAGGATATACAAGAGAGGAGGGCGCGCCAGTATGTACAATTTTTAATGGGGGGTGCGGGGGGGGGGGGACGGGTGACGGGGGGACCGTTTTCAAGATATTTGACAAAACACCGGTTCTCGTCCGATCTCCGAGGTTAAGCAACGTCGGGCGCGGTCAGTACTTGGATGGGTGACCGCCTGGTTTCATTTTCGTTTTTGAACGTTTTGTTATGACGTTGTCACGTTAAACTATCGTCCGTAAACCGACTTTAAAGACAACTGTTTTTTTTATGGAGCATCAGTTTCTAACGAATCTGTTTGAAAAATTAAATAATGCTGGTGGAAGAATCCGCTGTTCTGCTGTCAAATTTTCGTTCGTTCGGTCGTGAAGCCGTGTTGGCCTAGTGGTTTGACCTTGACCTATTGCCTCTCAAGCAGAGGGTCGTGGGTTCGAATCCGTGCTGGCACCTCTGAGTTTTTCGGAATTTATGTACGAAATTTAGCTAAAAAATTACCGTGAGTTGAGGAAGATGATAAAATTCGATGCGAAAGATTGAAACCTAACACGCGTCTGTAGGCACAATCGAAGCCAAATAATTATTTATTATTTTGTATTAAATAATGACCATAATAATATAAGCTCTTAATTCAGTCAGAATAAACATTTGCAAAAAAACAAGTGAAGAAAATGAATGATGTAAGACAAGTTCGCTTAATAATTTTGGAAATATAGAAACCACCTGATTTTATTTTACCACTACTTCGAGTTTAATTGAGTCTCCAGTCCCACTCCAGGGCACAGGCCTCCTCTCAGAATGAGAGGGCTTGGGCCACAGTTCCCACGCGGGCCCAGTGCAGATTGGGAACTTCACATACACCTTTGAATTTCTTTTCAGGTGTATGCAGATTTCCTCACTATATTTTCCTTCATCGTAAAGCTCATGGTAAATCTAATATATAAAAATCTCGTGTCACGGTGTTTGTTACCGAACTCCTACAAAACGGCTTGGCCGGTTCTTATGAAACTTTTTTCACTAGATTCCGTAGGTCTGAGAATAGTTCGTAGGCTATTTTTAAACCTCTATTCTTCGCGGACGGAGTCACGGGCAACAGCTAGTTACAAATAAAATAAACTTGTAGAAATAAATCTAAGTTAACTACGTAGTATAAATTAGCTGTTAGTTATGCTAAGGATAATATTATGCTCTTATATAAAACAACTTGGTTACATGTAGCCAAAACCGTACGACAAAGACGTTAAATCAAATTAAATACTTTTTACCAAGAAGCTAACTGGCTAATTTAAAAAGGCTTAAACCTTTTTCAGTCTCAAAAAGCATTTTTGTAACAAAAACTTGTAATAAGCTCCATAACATCTGCGGCCGCATGCGGCGCACACACGCACCCGTAATGATAGTAATTGTACACACAAGTGTGAATCAGTGCATTAGCACCAGGATTAGAGTGCACAGGGAATGCAGGCCAGCTGCACCAGTTTGATACTCGTAAGTTCAATCATCATCATCCAAGGCTCGCCAAACAAACCGGTCCTGCGACATCCGCATCCAACCCGTTCCCACAACCTTAACCATCTCGTCGCTCCATCTTGGTGAAGGCCTACCTACACTGCGTCTTCCGGTCCGTGAACGCCACTCGAGAACCTTTTGGCTCCATCGGCCATCAGTACTACGAGCGATGTGCGCTGCCCACTGCCACTGGAGTCTAACGGTTCTTCGAGCTAGACGGTGGCTTTAGTTCTTGCGCGGATTTCATCATTTCTAATGCGGTCCCGCAGAGAAACTCTGAGCATAGCTCTTTCCATCGCCCTCTGAGTGACCTTGAGGTTTCTTATGAGGCCCAAAGTTGAAGTCGTGAAGTTGAATCTCCAGACTATATATTTGTGCCACTGCTGGACAGTCAGAACGCTGGGTCTCTCAAATTCAGCGGGTTGAAGACCCGGCTAAGACTACGTACAGTCAGCTGCAGAGAGAAGGTAGCCCCCTGTAACGGCAGTATCCATACCGGGGGTTACCTATTCCGTTTTGTCAGTGTCTCAGTTCATTACGCGGCCGAAACGCTCCCCACGCAGTGGTTACCCGGTAGCACACGCAATGTACAAAGGAAATGCTGGCTTGTGATGAAACACCATACAATTGCGAACAATATTCAATAGTGTGTGAAGTTTCCAATGCGCACTGGGCTCGCGGGGGTATAACCCAAGCCCTCTCATTCTCAGAGGAGGCTTGTGCCCTGCAGCGGGACGTATTTAGGCTGGGATGATCGGTAAGCCCAGAGGTGTGAGCCCAAGTTTGAGCTCACGTTCCTATGCTGGAGAGGCCATAGGCTAAGCCACCACGTCTTTTTTTCAGGGTATTAGGCTACAGAGAGTGTCAGGCGCAAGCCACAAAGAAGGGACGTGGGACGGGGGCGCGTCACAGTCGCGGTACACCTTGAATCAGCTTTTATACTACGTATGTATAGAAGTGTCGCGGTCCAAAGTAGACAGAAGAGACGGGGTGGAGACGCGGCCTGCGAACAAACGACGCGCCCGGCGTCCCAAGTCTCATCTGTGCGACATGGGGAGCTTCTACGAAATTCTTATCGTGCCGTCCCCTTCCCTCTACTGTATCATACTACTAGCGTGAACGAATCGACATAAGAAGTTCGAAAATCGAATTTCGCGTGGCTTGACCGTTGAACGGTCGGTTACAATCTACGCCGCTCGCGAGTTACGCGGCCGCGGCGTAATGGTCCGTTTACACCAACCGCGCTGCTCCGCATTACGCCTCGCTTTGTCAGAATTAGCGAGAGTTTATGCTTTTTATAAAAACTGGGATTAAGAGATGTTAGTTTAAATAGAGATTTTTTTAATTAACTACTTTGAACTGTAGTTAGTGGAGCAAATTAATTTGTGGTTGTTGATTATGGAACATCTGAATTTTGTGGTTTTCTGACCTTGTTTTTTTATTAATAATAACCATTTTTGGACCTTCAAAAGTACTATGACGTGTGAACAAATACATTTTATCATCATCATCATTCCAGCCTACATATGCCCTACAGAGCACAGGCTTCTTCTCAAAGGCTTGAGCTCAGTTTCCACGTAGACCCAGTGCGGGCTAAGAACTTAACACACACCATTAAATATCTTCGCAAGTGTGTGCCGATTTCCTCACAAATTTCAAATGTAATTTCGCACAAGGTAAGGTAAGGTGTGGTTATTTAACTAAAATACGATGATGAACAATCCATTATCATTAATCATTATTTACTGGTGGCTAGGTCTAGATTACTTCTCCCAAATCACCCTGTATGATGCAAAAGCCTAATTTTAGCACGTTTATTGCACAATTACAGTCAGAAGTTCAGACATGCGCTGCACCGACCCACTTCCGTTGAAGCGATTAGCGCAAACTATAACCGGGTTAAAATGTCTGAGACTCGTCTGCTAACCTGGCATATCCCTCTACTGTTACTGAATTAATGTTTGTTTGTTTTTAAGTTTCCCTACCTCAAAAGTACTTCTATCACTGCTGACTCGTGCCGGCATCGACTTCAAATAAATAAATAAAATAAATAAATATCACGCCAATCGACCTATAGTTCCAAAGTAAGCTAAGCAAATCTTTTGTTATGGGTAATAGACACAGAAATAATAATAAAGAGGATAGAAATGCCTTAGTTCCTATTTTGTTCCGGGACCAGTGGCGCTAGTTTGTCCCCTCTATTTACTATTAATGCACACACGCAAAAGACCGGAACCGTACTACGCAATCACGCACACAATTACTAATAATTTTTGCTTACAAACAATTATGAACCTAACCACTAAGAGACAGCGTTGAATAACACTCACCGTAAGTCATACCCACACTTACACAACGGCGTTCTTCATTGGCCGCGTCGGCAATATGGTTGTAGTGTACACCGGTGTAGTCGTAACCTGTCTTGTGTTCGTACCATGAACATTTGTGCGAGGCAGAAGGTTTATCAAAAATTACATTACATTGTTGCGTATACTTCAAAGCAATCTGTGTTTTTAAGTATATGAGCAGCAATGGTACATGAAGTTTCGTGTTAATAACGTGTATACCAATATTTCATAATGAAATATTTTCTCAAGTTGTATTTTAATATAAACCGCATTATTACATTAAATTAATACATACCAATGAAATGTAATCCCCTTATTAGTCTAATTACACTGTGTGGACGAGTTTCCGCAATTGCTAATGCTGCAAAACACCATTTTAAAGCACTTGTTATCATACCCACGTTTCAAATAGCACTGAGCCACAAGTCGCGCGCTTGTGACCTATGAGTCACAAGCGCGGCGCCCAGGTCACGCGTCTAAGGCACTTCTATCCTCTTTATTATTATTTCTGTGGTAATAGATAAACATACTTATATGTGTACCCAAGACCCGAGAGCAAACATTCGTATTTTTCATACAAATATCTGGCCCGACACGGGAATCGAACCCGGGACCTCAAGCTTAGTAGTCATCAGGTTCTCTAACCACTAGGCCATCTGGTCGTCAAAAGTTATTGTCTTATTTTGCTGAAGCCAAATCAGTACAATCAAATTGATGTTATGTACTTTTTTTTTCGTGCGCCGTTTCATCCCTGGTAGATTCACAGCCTAAACAAACCAGCACCCCATTTGTCAAAACAGAAGTACAGCAAATGCCATAGTTTAGACTTGCGAGAAAAACCGCCAGTTGCGCATTGCGCTGGATTGACCATTTGGATCTCGTTCGCTAATAATACTGCTACTGCTTTGCAATGTATTGCAAATTGAACGTCTTTTCTTGCAGTTTTAGGTGCAAGCCACACAGAAGAGACGTACGGGGGCGCGTCGTAGTCCGCTTCTCGGCCCCGTTTCTTTTGTCTGCTATGGATCAAGACGCTTCTATAAATTTAGTATGAAAACTGATTGAAGGGGCGCCGCAACGAGACGCGCCCCCACCGCACGTCTTTTCTGTGTGGCTTGCGTCTTAAACTTGGTATAGAATTAGGGCTAATTTTTACACGAGTACGGCAAAGCCAAAAGGAAGTGTAATGATTTTAGCAGTCTATGTATTTTTGTATCGACTTCATCAAACTGTTACTAAACTACGCATTTCAAGGCATATTCTAGATGCTATTCACATCAGATCTGAATATTAATGTTATTCAAGGATTTACAAGGAAACTGCGGATAGATCTGATATTGACTGACACATTTATCCCGCAAACAAACATCCAAGACTGTCTCTACCACAGAACTAAATTAGAGGAATAGAAATGGCATGTAATCTAAAAACGTTACCGCGCACATGGCTAGCTAGCGTTCGTCGTAGCGCCTTGAATCTGTTTTCATACTAAATGTGTAGGTATGATTTAGTCTGTAAGATTGAACCCCGTCGTTCAGCAGCTGCTAGACGACATTTTAGTTACATCAGCTCAACTCTTTACAATCGCCTCCAATAGCAGCTAGATATTTACCCACTTACACTTCACTCATGCAAGTTAAAATGTACGGATTGGTTGCTTTCATTATCATATGAAAACACGGAGGAACTTCTTGTGGTCGCTTCGTGAGTTAACATTTGACCCGTGTCCTATTTCGTTACTTTACTTGCATTTACATACCTATCATACATAACAATAACACAACCACACACTTGTACGTGCACACATACACACATATGCACACACACACACACACACACACACACACACACACACACACACACACACACACGGAGGGGGGCGTTGATACCTGCGACACAGTTTTTAACTTCTGCGTGTGACATCGTTTTTCATATTTTGTAATGCACCTAATTGTTACTGTTCCAAATAAAGATTTATTATTATTATTAGAAGCGTTGCGATCCAAAGCAGACATAAGAGACGGTGCGGAGACGCGGCTTGAAACGACGCGGACTGCGACGTGTCCCCGTCCCACGTCTTTTCTGTGTGGCTTGTAATGGCTGCCTGTCAATTGTACCGGATCGAGGTAGCGGAGTGCTGTACGAGATAAAAATCTGTCAATACAAACCTCTTCAGAGGGCAGGGAGTTGCAAATTTAGTTTTTAAAACTCATACGAAACCGGGAAGCGAAGCGAGGACGTGGAGCGAGAAAAAGGAGCGGTGTGATGTTGGGATTAGTTAAACCACTGGCTGTAGAGTAACTATGTACTGTCTTTATTCTGAAACGTACTACTATGTAAAGGATACAGTCATGATGGGAGAGTTTATAGCGGAGAAGCGGGGCAGAGAAAGACCGTGGGCTAGCTTCACGTGGAAAAGCACAGTCAGCAACTGATAGTTCGAGTCCTAGGAATAGTCATAAGATTTTTATCACAGTAATCATCCTTTAAGGGGAAGGGAGGGAAGGAAGTTTGTATGGGGAATCAATATCTAACCGCAGAATCGATTTAAATGAAATTTCGTAATAAGACAGTTTGAGACCCTAGTAATGACACAGGATAGTTGTTATCCCGGAATATCGCATGGTTCCCGCGGAATAGCGTTAAACCAATTCTTCTATGACCACATTTACACTATTAAGATGCCCGGCCGTGAATCGAAAGCGTTGGAAGTAGTCGTCTGAGCGCGGAAATGTACTGCAACTTACACAATTTTAGTTACTAGTGTGAGTGCGGACTAAGACGGAGTAGGGGCAACAGCTATAGCTAAACCGTTTAAATGAGTACTCGCCCGCGGGGTATAGAGGGGCCGAGACAGGCGCGGGTGGCAGGCACACGAGGCGCGCTCGCCGCCCGCACCTCTCTCGGCCCCTTTGTCGTCATACCCCCCAGCCCCTGTACTGCGCGGGCGAGGACTAATTTAAGTTTAGCTATAGTAACCTATATTTTCAACAATCAATAGATATTATAATAGACCGAGTTGATGATAGACATTTCTATTCCTATTATTATTAGATCTGTGATCTCAACGCCAATGTAAATTCAGATCCCTTATTTATTTGCTGAGACTCTACAAATAAGCGCTTAGATCACTCAACTTGTACAACTTGAGAATATGAAGCATTAGCGACTCTAAACACCTTCGAATCTATTTGGTAATAGCTTCCAATTTAAAACTTGTTCTGTCTAGACGCTGTAGTTTTCAAAGGACCTGATCGCATTAAAAATAGATGCTTATTTACTCACGCCGCTCTTAGCTTATTCATCTCGACGTTTCGGACGGTACGTACCTACTAGTAATAACCTTTATCTTCTAATATAAAAATCTCGTGTCACGGTGTTTGTTATCGACCTTCTCCGAAACGGCTTGACCGATTTTTATAATTTCTTTTCTCTATATTTGGTAGGTCTGAGAATAGGTCGTAGGCTATTTATTCTTCGCAGACTGAGTTGCGAGCAACAGGTAGTCCTAATGTAATATTGTCATTGCAAAAGTAACTCTGTAAGTCTGTCTATTACCTCTTTACGCTAGAACCGCTGAACCGATTGAAACGAAAATTGTTATGGAGACAGTTTCAGACCCTAGGAAGGACATAAGATTGTTTTAATCTCAGAAAATTGCAAAGTTCCCGCTGCACAGCGATAAATCGCAGATGAAATCCCGGGAAATAGCTAGTCATAAAGAAACTAAGTCAGCCAAGATATATGCTGGGCGTGGATAGTCAGTCAGCCAGTCAGTGAAGGGAGACAGTCAGTCAATCAGCACTTTTTATCAATACTTAATATTATGAAGCTGAAGAGTTTGTTTCTTTGTTTGGTTGAACGCTCTAATCACAACAACTACCGGTTCGAATTGAAAAATTATTTTTGTTTTGAATAGTCTTGCTATAGGCTATATAACATCACGCTACGACCAATAGGAACGGAGCAGTGGTGTAGCTACCGTAGATCAAGCGGGGCAGTGCACCGGGGCCTCCAAGCTCAGGGGGCCCCTCGGACTCTGACTTACAAACTATAAACGCGGACCTATGAGAAACGCGGCTATAAAACGCTACTAGTGAATTTACAAGCGCGCGAGTCTAGTGAATTTAAAGTTCATTCATTCTTACTTGTCTTATTATGTAAACAAACACGGGTTGGGGCCGTAGTTTATTTTTGCCCCAGGGCCTTTGGTTAACTAGCTACGCCACTGGAGCGGAGCATCAATGGTTAACGCGAACGAAATCGCGGACACCAGCTATAGTACAATAAATTCAAGCTGTTGTTTAGTTTCACCTTGACCTCCAAGTTAGGGTGTAAGACAATGTCAGCAAGTCAGCTTTGGTTACCCGCTGCTGTCGGTCCCGACGCGGAGGGAAGGTGGGAGCTGCGCAAATAGCGCGGTATAATATATGAGCGCAAACACTCGTCATCGGAGCGATTAGATCGCGCAGCCCGCGGCGGGGCACTCCGGCGCATGCCCCCGAGTTGTACTTGCTCATTTACATTATAATAATAGGGGTAGAGCCATGTTGTAGCTAGCCGCTACATCATGAATGGGCCGGCTCGTCCGGGTCAGTACCACCCTCTCACAGAACTCCGGCGTGAAGCAGCAGTGCTGCTGCTGCGTTTCGTACGGTCAGTGAGAGCGCCTGGGCCAATACCTCTCCCCCCTCCCCTATTCCCTCTCCTTTCTTAAAGGCCGGCAACAGATCAGTGACTCTCTGAGTTGTTGATATTTATGAGCGGTGGTAATCATTTTCCATTGGTGACCCGCTTGCTCGTTGGCCTCCCTCTCATCTTTTTTCTAATATATAAAAATTTCGTGTCACGGTGTTTGCTATCGAACTCCTTCGAAACGGCTTGACCGATTTTTATCAAATTTTGTCTCTAGATTTGGTAGGTCTGAGAATAAAAAAATAAATAAAAAAATAAATATTAGGGGACAATCTTACACAAATCGACCTAGTCCCAAACTAAGCAAAGCTTGTACTATGGGTACTAGATGACGATAAACATACTTATATAGATAAATAAATACTTAAATACATAGAAAACATCCATAACTCAGGAACAAATATTCGTGCTCATCACACAAATAAATGCCCTTACCGGGATTCGAACCCAGGACCTCTTGCTTCGTAGGCAGGGTCACTACCAACTAGGCTAAAGCGGTCGTTAGGCTTTTCTTTATACCCCTATTCTTCGCAGACGGAGTCGCGGGCTACAGCTAGTAATAAAAAAAGGTTGGTTTACAAGTGGCGGTCCCGTACCGGAGCGCGGCGGCGGCTAAGCACGCGCGGCTTACTTTGTTTGCCTCTCATAATTAATGCGGAGGTGGCGATATTAGTCCCGCCCTAAATTGCACTGCCAGTTTGTAACAAGACTGTTTTGAACACCCTTGCCTGTTTGCCACACTTTACAAGAAGCACTGGAGTCAAAGTCAAATCGTGTATTGCAACAAAGATCTCAATAACTACAAATTGAAAATTTGAAAAACCCCCAACGCAATTATGTCACTGGTATGTTTGACATTAAGTCAATGCCCGTTATGCATCTAAGATCCCTTCCGCAGCTAACAAAAGAGCTCATAACTTTGCAACGGCTGAACTGATTTTGATAAAACATGTAATAATAATAATAAAAGAAATTTTTATTTACCAACATACAAAAAGTTATAAATTTACGAAACATAATACACATTATCTAGTTTATAAGTATGAGATAAATAGGAAATGATCTATAATATAATAATGATGATATCAAAGAACCATCGCCAAGAAACCTGCTTTCTATTAAAAAAACCGCATCCAAATCAGTCCACCCGTTTAAGAGCTATGATGCCACGAGACAGACACACAGGCAGACAGACAGACAGACAGACACACACACATAGCGGTCAAACTTATAACACCCCTCTTTTTGTGTCGGGGGTTAAAAATACAAGACATTTGTTACGCATCGCAATCTCCAGCCTCTGGCATGCAATATTTTGGTACTTAAGCCTGGAGTACGGATAAATATGATAGTCATCATCATCATCATCATCCCAGCCTATATACGTCCCACTGCAGGGCGCAGGCCTCCTCTCAGAATGAGAGGGCTTGGACCGTAGTTCTCACGTGGCCCCAGTGTGGATTGGGAACTTCACACACACCATTGAATTTTACCGCCGATGTGTGTAGGTTTCCTCACGATGTTTTCCTTCACCGTAAAGCTCATGGTACAAATGTAATTTCGCACATAAATTCCGACAAACTCAGATGTGCGAACGGGGATTTGAACCCACGACCCTCTGCTAGAGAGGCCATAGGCCAAACCACGAGGCCAACACGGATTTATATGACGTGATAGTATTAAAATAACATAAAGCTTAAATAGTTCCATTTTACAGACTGGCTAAAGACATCTAAAAAGTTGTTTCCGGAAAATCACATACGTTATCCTGATACCTTTCTCGGTTAAGGTAAAAAACTTGGGTGTTTTCATGGACCAGTCATTGGCGTGGGCGCCCCAAGTTAATGAGGTTAGTAGGAAGATGTTTGCTGCTGTGGGGTCTCTGAGACGGCTTCGCAACTATCTCCCGCTCGCTACCAAGATTGCGTTGGCTAATTCTCTCCTTCTTCCTATTTTAGATTACGCCGATGTTTCCTATTTAGATCTTACAGAGGAGCAATTGAATAAGCTTGAGCACGTTTCCTACTATCGCACCCATCTCAAGTGGCTCCCCATCCGTTTTCGCCGTAATACTCATGTTCTTTCTCTTTTATACAGCATACTCTTTAATCCTGCAACTCCTCAATATCTTCAAGAGCGTTTTATGTTCATGTCCTCTATTCGCTCTGCACAAAATTTTCTTCTTACCGTTCCTCCTTCTTCCTCCAAATTCTATCATAACTCCTTTACTATGACTGCCATTCGTCTTTGGAATTCTCTTCCTTTGGCGTTAAGGCAAGCGAAATCCCTTCCCATTTTTAAAAACCTTCTAAAGGCTCATTATTTGTCACTAACATAATACACACTTCTTTGTTGTATTGGACACTTCTTTGTTCTTTTTGTTTTTTGTTTATATTGTTTCTTTAATTTCCTTTTTAAATCCTTTTCTCACATGCGGCCTTTTGACATTTTTCCATTGATATTTTGTATTAAGTATAAATAGTGTATATGTATTATATTGAATATATGTGTTTATTTATAAAATTTATCTTATATTTGTATTGATTTTATTGTTTATTGTCTATTAATACTAAGTTACTCTTGTCTGTTATTTCTGCCGCCTACATTAGTCTGTTGATATTTATTAATTTCTGAGTAATTGGTTGTCTGGAAGAGATCGCTTTTTAGCGATAAGACCGCCTATTGTCCACCTGAATTTTTATTTTTGTAATGGTACTGTATTGTTTTTGGTGATCAATAAAGAATATTTTTATTGTATTGTATTGTACGTTTTTACAATAAAATTCCAAACCGATCAAAAAGATTGAAAATTCAAAGACATCGTACAAGACACTACTTAATATCTGAGGAGTCGGTATTATAAACTTAATGTCTACAATGACGTCATGGACAGGGATACTTGAAAATAATTCCGATCCGCATTGACAATTCCTAGTTTCAGATAGCGAATCTACTGTGGTAAAAACTTCGTTGTGTTTATTAAAATGCTTTAGCCGTAAAAAATATTGAAGATCTGTTTTGCAAAAATATTCACCACGTTGAGATTCTTGCCTGATTCTTCTGAACAGGGTTTTTCTTCATTCATAATTAGTATACCAAAAGGGACTTATCACGCAAATAATATTTACCTCGACGTTTTGGCCACATTGCAGCAGTCGTTGTCTTGGTCGGAATCAAGTGCGGGTGTAGTTCGAAAGACTCGAGCGGCTAAACGAACTTGACACCCTGACTAACTGGTTAGCTCTTGTGACCGAAACGAAACGTCGAGGTAAATATTATTTGCGTGATAAGTCCCGTTTAGTATAGTAATTATGTCGATAGCAGATTCTCCGACATTTATTAGGGCTTGTTATACCCTGAATTGAATAAAGATTTTTGACTTTGACTTTTGAAACGATAACGTACTACGTACAGTTTAAATACTCGTACTCCTGATTTTTTTAATACAATATAGGCTTGCGTTTGACCACAATCACGCCTGATGGAAAGCGAAGATGAGGCCTACGATGGAGCACGCTTGCCTAGCAAAATGCTCATTCACCCTAGACTTGAAAACGGCCAGATTGTAGTGTTCAGGGAACACAGTCACAGGTAGGGAATTCCACTTCTTAGCTGTACAGTTGATAAAGGAAGATCGAAAACAAGAAATACTCTTGAAAGTTTCCTACAAAATTTCCTGATGCATACTGTGAAATCCGACTATCAATGTTTTAATTCCAATCACCCAATAGCGACTTTTCCCGCCGACGCACGCCTGCTCTAATTGGTCGTGGTTTAATTGATAACCTTTTCATTGGCTCGTGATTCCACTACTTTAGCGCTGCTGCACACAAAGGGTTTTTGTAAGGGATATTGTAGTCATGTAAATTACAATAAATACTAAACAAGTAAAGTAATAAAATAATAATAATTATAATTATAATTTTACAAGGCGTGTTAGTCAGTCCACGACGCCCTGTAAGAGCACACAACAAATTATGTAAATCTAACAATATAACTTTTAAACATCGTAATTTCGCTAAAAACAACTAAAAAATTTTCATGTACTTACTTAATGAAATATCGACCAATTAATAAAACAAATAATATCCATTGATCACCTTGGATTCGAATGGGCTTTGCAACTTTGAGTTTTGCGGAATACGAACCATTTTGAAGGTGTTAGTAAAGTTTCCAAACGGCACTGGGCCCGTGGGATGTGTGCCCAGCAGTTGGATGTTTAGAGACCACAGACGATGATAGCGAAAATCAAAACCAAAATTATTTTTTTCTTAAAAAAATAAAACAAAGTCAGCGTTACGTGGCAGCCCTAAACGGCGTCGGCCATCGCTCGTTACCTGCCATCGTAACACCGACCCCACACTCACCTCTGTTCCGCAAAAAAAGCCTTAACACCACCAACTTACAACTTACAGCAACCGCAAAGTTAACCTTGTCACAAATAAAGTAGCACGAAACCTTTGCACTTCATGTAAGCTATTTTGAAACTTATATAGTTTTATTAAGAGCGTAGTAAGTGTAAAAGAAAGTTGGCCGCAGTGGAGATGAATGAATGGCCGTGTTTAATGAAACAACTGCGCTTAATATTCGTCGCGCGGTGCCGTTTAACCTAGATAACTGCATTTATTTGCGGGAAATCGATTAAATTTTAACCTCTTATGAATAAATAACACTGTTCTTTAGTTATCAATAACGTATAATATACAATTTAATAATTTATACAGACTCAAGTGGCAGTGGGCAGGGCACATCGCTCGTAGAACTGATGGCCGATGGGGCTAACAGTCTCAAATGGAGTCGATGGACCGGAAGACGCAGTGTAGGTAGACCCTATAGATACATTTGATATCCCTGGGCTGCGTCCCCGCCTAACTTTTAAGTCATTATAATGTTTTGTTGTTTTTAAGTTTGTTTTATCGAAGGTTGAGTGATGCGTCACAATCACAATATCAAAATTAGTGAAATTGCTGATTATTCACTACAGTAGCCAGAATAATCCTTGGCGTAATTTGTTGCGGTTTAATGGTTCAGATACGATTAAACTGTTCAAGTGTTGCCATACATACTTCCGGTTTGTACCTATTTAGGTTTTGTTGCGAACTACTTTCCGCTGGCGTTCGTGTCATCACAGTGTGTTGTGTTGTTTTTTTTATTTTTTTTTTCTGTGTTTAGTTTTTAAATGGGTCCCACTGAAAAACAGCGTTGCGGCTTGCCGCAACATTATGCTGAGTGGGGCCCAATTTATACTATTCGATGATTTATATTTGTATCTTTTCCTGTCAACTGTATTTCCTGTGTATCGAATATGTGTAAATAAACATCTCTCTCTCTCTCTCTCTCTCTCTCTCTCTCTCATATCTATACTAATTATAATTTATTGGTCACCAATAGCATAGCACTGGGTGGAGACGGATTCAATTAAGCTAAGTTTTTTAGGGTTCCGTAGTCAAATAGGAACCCTTATAGTTTCGCCATGTCTGTCCGTCTGTCTGTCTGTCCGCGGCTAAGCTCAGAGACTGTTAGTACTACAAAGCTGTAATTTGGCATGAATATATATATTAGTCATGCCGACAAAGTGGTTAAATAAAAAAAACTAAAAAAAATTTTTTTAGTGTAAAAAAAATTAGGTAGGGGTAGGGGGACTAACCCTATAGTGTGGGGTATCATTGGATAGGTATTTGAAAATAAATAGGGGTTTGCTAAAACCATTTTTTGATAAAAAGAATGTTTTCGGAGATATTCACTCCGAAAGTTCAAAATAATGTGTCCCCCCCTCTAACTTTTGAACCGCACGTCTAAAAAATATGAAAAAAATCACGTAAGTTAAACTTAATAAAAACTTTCTAGGAAAATACTGGATACGTGGTGAAGATGCGTGTTCTGGAACTTCCTCGAGCAGCTACATAGCTCAGCATTAGTGGAATCGGTGACATAGTTTCACATCCACGCAGGATCGCTGCGTAACACATCTCTAGTGAAAAGGCACCCTTAAGATGTCAAACTTTTTGTACTCCACCTAAGCCGTCCACCTAATACAACCAAACCACACACATGTACATAATGTGGCCCTCATTTTTCACGTGCCCGTAATAAATGGCTGGTTCCTAAAACTAGGAAACTGCATGAGTTTATTATACATGCATTTTGCTCCGGCGTTCCCTCCTAAAAGTTGCACTGAAGGTTAGGGGGGCAGGACAAGGGGGAGAGCGTTTCAAGTGAGAATAAATTTCGTTGAATTATATATCGGTGGGAGTAGCATAGCGAGGCAGTTTCCTAGGTGGTTGAGATCACAGAATAGTAGAAAAAGTTTAGAAATACATTCTGGGCATGATGAATCGCAACTGTCAAAAGACGTCCGAAATGCTATGCTCGAAATTATATTACAAATCATGAATTTCGCGCAGGAATAAATCACCAACATAGCTCGAAAAAACGCCAGACTCAAGTGGCAGTGGGCAGAACACATCACTCGTAGAACCGATGGCCGATAGGGCCAAAAGGGCTTTATAATCTATATTAATGACCTTTTGCAATTGTCTATACCTAATTCTGAGGTCCTCTGGTTATGCTGATGACACTGTAGTTTTGTTTGAGGGTGGTTCTTGGGAGGAAACTTATTTGATGGCTGAGCAGGGTCTTCGGAGGGTGGCGGCTTGGCTCGATAGAAACCTCCTAACATTGAATGTACGTAAAAGCCACTACATGCCATTTTCAAAAACTGTGGTCTCCTCTGCCTCAGTCTGTAAGGACATCAAAATTCACTCTTGTGGAACAGATACATCAAACTGCACCTGTGGTGACATAAGTAAATGCAGTACCGTAAAATATCTAGGCCTTATCCTAGATGAGCGTCTCTCGTTCAAGCCTCATATTATTGCCTTATCAAAGAAAGTCAGGAAGGTTATCTACCTGATGAAACGGTTACGTGACTGCGCTCCTCCGGACGTCTTACGTGTTGTCTACTATGCGCTGTGCCGGTCGATAATACAATATTGTATTGCAGTCTGGGGCAGCGCCGGGAAGACGGCACTACTGGACATTGAGCGAGCGCAACGTGCAGTCATTAAAGTCATGCTGAAAAAGCCATTCCGCTTCTCTACCGATGCTTTGTACAGGGAAACGGGATACCTCAGAGTTAGGCAGCTGTTCATGCTAAACGCAGTTGTTAGAGTCCACAGAAGCATAGCACAGTTGCCAAAAAAGGATGGCATCATGAGCCGACGGGTTTATAGGGTCCCATTGCCCAACGTCAAATCGGCGCTTGCTAAGCGATCCCCACTTTACATACACCCTTTTGTGTACAATGCAGTCAGTAAAATCTGTAACTTAAAAGCATGTACCAGCTTCAGAGTTAAATCAATTTTGAAAAAATGGTTTCCTTCGTTATCTTATAGTGATACTGAGAATCTGCTGCTTCCTTGCGCTTAGGGGATTTTTTGCATAGTTGCTACTTAAGTATCTTGTTCACGTTTTCTCGGGCAGGCGTTCCATCTCGCTGTGTACTCATGCACATAGGTACTCACACACTCAAATGCAAGCTGTTATGTAGCTCTTTGTTTTTTGTTTAATTTATTTCCCGTTATTATTGTATTCTGTGCGGTTTCGATATTTTTGTTCATAGTTTTTAGACTATAAGTTAAGTTACTATGTAAAAGTAAAATGAAAATAATAATGGATAAATGAATTGGTTGGTACTTACTCACTCTCTAACAAGCAAACGCAACATCTCGCTTTATACTCACACACACGCACGCACATTCTATACACATACACACTACACTCATACACGCACACACCTAAATTTAAATAGCATGCAGTCTTATTTTTAATTTCAATTATTTTATTTTATTTTATATATATTTTTTTTTTTTTTTTTTCTTTCTCCTTTCAAGATATTGTTGTGATAGCTTCATTGAATATTTTGTCACATTGCAACTGCAGTGTTTATGGTTATAATTCCACTATAGCCAATACGGGACAACCAACTTAACCGTGTAATCTGTTAAAGTTATAATATCATAATATTTGTAAACTGACTCAGTGAGTGCCAAGATACAGGCTCAGCCTAGTTTGGCGCTTACCGGATAATACTGTTCTGTATAAGCATGTAATTTTGTTCTTTAAATAAATAAACTATAAACTAAACTATAAACTATAAAGATTCTCGAATCGCGATCACGGACTGGAAGACGCAGTGTAGGCCTCCAACAAGATAGAGCGACGACCTTGTTAAGATTGCGGAAACGCGTTGAATGCGAATGGCGCTGAACCGGTAGTAAAAATAAAATAAATTAATTAATAAATATCACGGGACAATCCCCACCAATTGACGTAGTCCCAAACTAAGCAAAGCCTATGGATACTAGACAACGGATAAACATACTTATATAGATAAATACATACTTAAATACATATTGAACATCCATTACTCGAGCACAAACATTCGTATTTTGAACAAAAATATCTGCCCCGACCGGGAATCGAACCCGGGACCTCAAGATTCTCTAACAACTAGGCTATCCGGCCGTCTAATATTAATAATAATAATAATGTCTAAGTATTTGGCGATCCGTGAGGGAGGCCTATAATGTTCAGCAATTGGACGTCTTTCGGCACATTCACACCAATTGATCTAGCCCCAAAGTAAACAAAGCTTGTGTTATGGGTCCTAGGCAACGGATATACATACTTATATAGACAAATACATACTTAAATACATATTAAACACCCAAGACTCTAGAACAAACATTCGTATTTTTCAGACCAACATCTGCCCCGACGCCGAAATCGAACCCGGGACCTCAATCTTCGTAATCAGGTTCTCTAACCATTAGGACGTCAAAGGTTTACATCAGCGTGTGGGATACCTGGCCAACTTTCGAAACATTTAAGGGGTGAGTCCCCAAAAAACGCTTGAAAGATGTTTGCGGTTTGCAATAATGCCACGAAATTCACCGTATATTTAATACTACAAAAATTATTTTAGAAACTTAATAGATGTATCTACAGCTTGACCGCGCTACATTTGTAAAATAATAATTAATTTCCGAGAAATAAAATCCCAAAGTCTTTCATAAACATCGAAATCGTCATTTTCTATTTACGCTTTTTAGATAATAATGAAACAAATTTATGAAAATCTCTTTGGTTGAATCGTAACACAAAAGTATGAAAAATATTATCACCGTTTCATTTTAGGCTAAATATAATCTCTATAATGATAATATGCATCTAAACATTATCTATTTTTTACGCAAAAATGTTTGCCGTTTTACATACTTTTTACTATGGAGCGAACATTTCCCGTAATTCGATTTTTAAATAGCGATCGCGGCCGAAAAATATTCAGTGCTGTCAAGGAATCCAACGAGAGAGCACGCTCCGTTTGTAGCCACGCACGCACACACTCGCACAAAATACTACTCCTGTGGTAGGGTAAGGGTGGATCCCGACTGTTCGATTTCAGCTGTCAAAGAGGTCAGACTTTTACTAAGGTAAGTAAGTTTTCTTAATAATTACAAGCTTTTATTTGTAATTATTGCAATCGTCGTATATAATTATGTGTGTTTTTAACACGTTTTTACAAGCTTTTATTTAAATTGCCCTGTTAGTTTAGGCCAAATCTTGTAAGCTTTATTTAACCCGCTTCTAGTGGTCGGATCGACTTGAAATTTGGTATGTGTAAAAAAACGAAAAATTAAAAATAAGTTTGTAACAGAATGTCTTGTGCCATCTTCTTTACTAATGTCCTTTTTGTCGATAGGAAAGTTCTTTGGTCTTTGTCAAACTCACATTGCACCTGATTGATTATAAGAATATTGTTAAATCTTATATCTTTATACTATTTATTTGATTTCTGTATCAAGACAATGTCAACTTTTTAATTAAATGCGTGTTGTACTTTATAAACAATCGAATCGTCTCGCACGCAGGTTAGACGACTTCCAGCCTCCTGAACAAGTAGGATTCTGAAAGGGCTTTAGCACCGTAGACCACGTACATGCGTTGCAGCAGGTTATACAGAAAACCGAGGAGTTTAAACGCCCCCTTCGCCTGACATTTATAGACTATGAGAAAACCTTCGATTCGATCGAGACTTGGGCTGCACTGCAGTCCTCCAACGGTGCCAAGTAGACTACTGGTACAGTACATTACATCGAAGTGTTGAAGTGTCTATATAATAGCGCCACAATGTCCGTCCGACTTCAGGACCAGATGTCGAAGCGTATTCAATTGCAGCGGGGAGTCAGACAAGGAGATGTTATTTTTCCAAAACTGTTCACCGCTGCACTGGAGCTGAAGGATGCTTTCAAGACTCCTGACAGGGAAGGGCGAGGCATCAATGTAAATGGTGAAATACATCACTCACCTTCGACCTAAGTGCGATGCTTTCTAAGCTCAGAACGATCTCCGAGCAAGTTGGACTTTAATTGAACATAGAAAAGACGAAGGTCATATCGAACGCCCATGTTGTACCATTTCCCGTCATAATTGAAGACTCTACGCTCGAAGTTGTTGACGACTTTAACTATTTGGGATATAAGTACAATCCAATTAGTGGGTTTAACTTCGAGAAAGAGGTCAATCGACGAATTAGACTCAGCTGGGCAGCGTTAGGGAAGCTTTGCAATATCTTGTCAGCTAATACACCGCAATGTCTCAAGTCAAAAGTCTTTGACCAGTCTGTGTTGCCAGTACTGACTTATGGCACTGAGACGTGGCCGCTAATGATGGGCCTCATAAGAAAGCTCAAAGTCACTCTGAGGGCGATGGAGAGGGCTATGCTCGGAGTTTCTCTGCGGAATCGCATTAGAAATTATAAAATCCGCGTAAGAACTAAAGCCACCGACATAGCTCGAAGAATCTCCAGACTCAAGTGGCAATTGGCAGGGCACATCACTCGTAGAACTGATGGCCGATGGGAAAAAAAAAGTTTCACAAGTGGCGTCCATGGACCGGAAGACGCAGTGAGGTAGGCCTCCAACAAGATGGAAGACGACCTGGTTATGGTTGCGGGATCGCATTGGATGCGGATGGCACGGGACCAATCTGTTTAGCGAACCTTGGGGAGGCCTATGTTTAGCAGTGGACGTCTTTCGGCTGAAATGATGATGATGATGATGACTTGACAATAACTGCGCACTATATCTCCTCTACGAGATTTGGAATTGGAATTGTAAATACACGGACAGGTCAACAATAATTTGTTGAATCAGGCGTTACCTTTCGGAGGTCCATATCAATGAATTGAAACAACTTCTTTGCTCACCCGCGACCTTATAATAATTACGTTTATGCAAAAAATACGTGTTCATGCAGTTCCTCCACCTCCACACTGTACGAACACACACAAATCACATAAACCCAACTATCACCACCACTAAACTACACGAGCTCTAGTTGAGTTTCGAACTCAACCGGAGCTCATCTTCAGAGTAAGTATCGCAACCGTTTACTAAGCTGCATAAGCATATACATTTATTTTGCTTTTCTTGCATAAACGTGAGTATCATAAGGTCGCGGGTCAGCAATGTAATTCTTTCAGTTTTTTTAGGTCAACAATAATAGTAATTTTGAATAAAGACATTTTCGATGTTTATAATTTTTTGATGTTATTAAAGTTCTGATTATTAATAAAAAGATCCTTTAATAATGTAAAATCGTTTTATTTGTACTTACACCAAGTTTGAATATCGAAAGTCATCAAAATAATGTAGATTACATTTGTACAAAATCGAAAGGCGACTCTTTAATGTTCCCTTGTAAGTACTTACACTGGGACTCCACCCTTAGCTGACGGCTGTATAGCGTATCACGCAAAATGGTTCTGTGTAAGTGAAAACTGTCAATGTGCGTACGAAAAATAAATTCTCAAGGTCAGGGAACTCACTCTTAAATAAATCTATCTGACTTGGAGTAGCTAATTTTATGTCCACGGAGGGACAACTTTTGTTTTTTACACTGTGTTGGACCCTTTACCGTACGGTGAAGTGGCGGGGAGCGTGCTAGGGCAGCCCCGTCAAAGGCTGCGGCAGACTTATCGACTCCGCTCGCCATCAAATTGCCACGCTCCGGGCACACCTCAAGGTACCTTTGAGTATAAATTAAATTGAATTGGGGATGTCTATTTTTTTGCAATGTATAATAAATCAAAAACCATTTCGAGATAAATCCTTTTTAACCCGTTTTCTGTAGTTATTTAATTTTAATATTATGTAATGAATTTATTACATAACAATTAAGCAATGACCTTCATTTGACATTGGTGTAAATTGCGTGCCCGGACCAAGTCATACTTTATTCTGTGTGGTTAGAATTCTTCACAATTTACGCGTGGATTATACTACGGAGTTTGATTTGGACCCGCTGCCTGACATTTAGCACTTTGACAGCGCCAGTAAAGTGACACTAGTTACAGTGTACCACTACGCAAAAAATAATTAAAGGGGTTGCCTTATAGTACAAATTTAGATATATTTAGAAATTTGTCAGTGTGGGAGCCCTCAATTACAATCTGACGTCATCAACCAAAATAGTTTCAATAATTAATTTTGAAAAAAGTAGTGAACTAAATGACAAAATATTGAAATGAGTTTCATATAATTGACTTTTCTATACAAAAAAATATATAAAACCACTGGTATTTTTTTTACACTTTCCCAATTGTGTTTCTATTTCTAGAATTGGTCAAAGGGATTTTTGTATCTAAAAAAAACAAATTCAGGCCCGATGCAGATAGACTGCATACCAACTGCAACGTAACTGCCAGCTCCCGACTGCCCATACATTTTCCATTGCAGTTGCAGTCGGGAAAAATTGCACGCAAACTGCACGCTATAGCTAAACCGTTTAAATGAGTCCTCGCCTGCGCGGTGCAGGCTGGGGTATTACGACAACGGGGGCCGGGAGAGGTGCGGGAGGCAAACGCACGAGGCGCGCTCGTCGTCGTCATACCCCCAGCCCCTGTACTGCGCGGCCGAGTACTCATTGAAACGGCCTAGCTATAGCTGCGACTGAAAACCATCAGTCGGCAGTTGCAGTTATGTTCCAGTTGGAATACAACAGAGGCTCTAAAGTTTTCGTAAAGAATCTGCCTGCTGGGTAGGATCGTGCCCTCTAAACCGGAGCTATTGTTAGAAGATGAAAAGTTCTATGGACAGCTATACACATCAACGAGGAAACCCGTCATGGATCTAGCTAAAGACCGGAGAGCCAGATTAAGCCGACACTATAAAGAAGATATCCCGGACGTCAGCCTGTACACCCCCTGAAATTGCATGTATCTAAACTTAGCGGTAAAAAACAAAATTAAAAATAAGAACTACGCAAAGGGCCATGGAAAGAAGTATGCTGAATATAAAAAGGAAACAAAAAATTAGAAGCAAAGACATACGGGACAAA
Source organism: Archips xylosteana (assembly GCA_947563465.1). Taxonomy (NCBI): domain Eukaryota; kingdom Metazoa; phylum Arthropoda; class Insecta; order Lepidoptera; family Tortricidae; genus Archips; species Archips xylosteana. Next base: position 23,841,602 of record OX387346.1, read on the forward strand.
TCCAAAATACAAGATGCACTCACTCAAACTCTGAAACTAAAATGGCGGTGGGCAGGACACTTAGCTCGATACAAGGACAAAAGGTGGACAATACTCACAATTAAATGGAAGGGTCCAATTGGGAGAAGAAGAGTAGGCAGACCCTATAAAAGATGGAAAGATGACATAGTGGAGACAGCCGGTAAAGACTGGCTAAAGAAGGCGGAAGATAGGGTGACTTGGATGAAGCTGGTGGAGGCCTACACCCAGAGAGGGGTCCAAATCTGCGGAAACTAACATACTAACTCAATTAACTAAACTAAGATTTACTAACAACACTAATTATTCTTTTCTTTTTTTGTAATGGATGTTTCGTAACTCCTGTATTTGGAATAATAAAGGCTTTATTATTATGTTGGTACGGATTTCCGATCACGGGCCCATGGGGACCCGGTCATTTGAAAGGCATTCATGGGGCCGAAGCCAACATGAAGAGGCCTTTGGTACCATATAATATAAATGAGATGGGCGCAACTATGGAGGTCTATCCCCTAATACACCATGAGGATGTGCTAGCGGACAGTCCTCCACAGTTGCCAAACTATTGCCAGGTAGGAAGCGACATGGAATTGGCTATGGGGTTGGGATGTTGTGGACAGGATTACCGGGCTATGGAGTGAGATAACGGACAGTTTAATTTAGTTCACTACTTTTTTCAAAATTAATTATTATTATTATTATTATTATTATTAAACTTAGCGGTAAGGATTTTGGGACTTAATGAGAATTCTGTGCGAATGTCGGGTTAAAAAGTAGCCTTTATGTTTTTTTTTTTTTATGTTAGATAGGCCAGACAAACGAACTAGTGGGTCATCTGATGTTAAATGAACACCACTGTCCATAGACACCCGCAGCGCTTTACACGATGCCAGTGCGTTGTCGGCCCTAAAGGAGAGGAAATAGGGGAAGGGGGAGAGAGAAGGGGTGAGGTATTGGGCCCCCGGCACTCTCACTGACCGTACGAAACGCAAGCAGGATTACTGCTGCTTCACGCCGGTGTTCTGTGAGAGGGTGGTACTGCCCCGGATGAGCCGGCCCATTCGTGATGCAGCGGCTAGCTACAACATGGCTCTACCACTACAACTACTACTAGCCTGCCTGTTATACTAGACATTTCATTATCTACACACCAAATATCATCCAAATCTGTCTAGCCGTTTTAACGAGAAAAAGTAACAATAACGTTCTTACAATCATTTTGTCTTTAATGCACTTGCAGTCAAGCATATCACCTTCCATTACTCCATAACTAGTTCTTCACTAAAAAATGACTTTATTAAACCTACACAGCTCACCCCGTTCCAGAAGTGGTGATAAATTGTCACCGGGCGACTATTCTCGCGGAACTAGGGTCCCATTCCGTCAGCACGATATATTTCACGTTCCCAATGCTCGGGGCGAATAAATTATGGCGCTAGAGAAATAAGAAGACGCTTTTTGAGCTTTGTTCCGCTCACTATTTTGAATGTCAGGTAAAATAAATCGATGACTTATGACACTGAGACGTGGCCGCTAACGAACGGCCTCAAATAAAGCTTAAGGCCACTCAAAGGGCAATGGAGAGGGTTATAAGTACTCGGAGTTTTTCTGTGGGATCACATTAGAAGTGATGAAATCCGCGCAAGAACTAAATGGACATAAATGTGGTAAACACAGAAACAATAATATTCAACGTATGTGTTGTTACAATATCAAATTCGCATTACACGAATTACGCCGCCAAATATTAAAATTATTCCCGCGGCCGTAATGACTCCATTGTATCTGATTTAAATTCCTTAATTTGCCAGCGCGGCGTGGCACATAGTTGTAAATTGGCAGTAATGTATAGGCGTGCGCGGGAGTGCGGAAGGAGCATTAATTATTGGTGTAATCCGTGGACCCGCGACCGGCGCGTAATATCAAATAAAGGGGGTGCGGTTCACGAGAGAAAGCGGCGAGCTCGAACAACGTAATGCAACGTAACGCAACGCAACAGTCGCCATCTTAAACATTGGAGCGTTCGAAGTGGTCAAAATGATCTGAACACGACCTTACTCAATCGCTTTCAAAGTCAAAGTCAAAATTCTTTATTCAATTTAGGCATCAATTGATGATCCTATGAACGTTGAAGAATCTACCACCGGTTCGGAAAAACCCTGTTGAGAAGAAACCGGCAAGAAACCGACAAAGTATTTTTTTTTCATAAAGGTCTACATTGTTATTAAATTACATACATCTAAATAATAACAATAAAATAAATAATAATATCATAAAATAACTACAACTAAAATTGTTAACACAGAAAGAAACAACAGATGGACTGACCGACAGACAGCGGAGTCTCAGTAATCGTTGGCACCCTTTGGCTAAGGAACCCTAAAAACGAATGTACTTAACTAAATTCTAAATTCTTTGCTGATCGGCAAAGTCCATAAAAGTAAAACGTAATTAATAATACCCGAGAGTGTAATAAAAACGCTCGCTGATTAAAAAAACTTATTCTCTGGCCGCTTATCGCTTACGCCCTCTTGCGGTTTCATGTGTTATCTGCGTTATCCTTTAGCATCCAATTTTAATTAATTTTATCTAAGCCAAAAATGTTATCTAATCCTTAACCATAAGTTATTTTAACCAGCTGATAACGACACTACTGGGCTTGACAGCCTTATATTTTGACATACTTTTCCTCAGCCTAAGCCACACATGTGTACCACATCGAATCTTAACATAACTATGAAAAAAAAGAGAAATCCTGACTGATTGACTGACTGACTCACTGACTGACTGACTTATCAAAGGCCATGTCAAACCCTTGTCCTTATCCCTAGAAGGCTGAAATTTTGCATACATGTTGCCTTGCCAAACTCTCTATGGCCAACCTACTCGGAAAGAACATCATAAAGCAACTTTTTGAGTTACAGCGGTTTGAATACTATACTTCACTAAAAAATCCTCTTTTAAATTTAATTTAAGAGAAAAGTACAGATTTACTACACCCGAAAGCCAATAACTTATATAACTTATTGTACTATAAAAGTGCGTACATTACTGCATTACCTATGCATTTTTAACGCACTTCCTAGCGAAATAAAAATGTTGGATGGAAATAGTTTCAAGAATTAATTAAAAAATTGGCTGATTGATAATGTTTTTTATATATTAAACGAATTCTTTTTGAATTTTGCATGCATTATATAATGAAATACCTATAATGTATTAATTTTTAGTTATAAAACCATACAAGATTTTTTTTTTTAGTTTTATATAAGAATTGTATGCTCGAAATGAAAAACCTGTTATGCTCTTGTTATTTACCATCTTTGTACACAGTTTACAAATAATAAATTACTAATAAGTACTTACTTTTGAAAATTAGTCATCGCGAACAATTATTGCGGTAAACCATTTCTTTGAAAGTAAGAAAAAATGTTTTGTTTGGATTATCCATCCATATTAAATTCAAATAGTAATAATACTATGTAAGTTATAGTAGGTACTTTGCAAGCTGTACATTTTGCGATTAAAATCTCATCTACACTAATATTATAAAGAGGAAAGATTTGTATTTTTGTATGTTTGTATTTTTGTATGTAATGAATAAACTTAAAAACTACTGGACCGATTTCAAAAATTCTTTTGCCGTTAGAAAGCTACATTATCACTGAGTAACATAGGCTATATTTATTACTAGAAAAAATTAGAGATATTCAGAAAACCTTACTAAAACCAACCCAAGGTGTAAAAAAATTAGCCATAAAATGTCTTTCATCGCATGCGCTGCAGAAAGTATTGATGATAGAACAAAAAAAGGTTCTAATATTATAGAACGTATTAATATCTACAAAAAACTTCACGAGACTATACGTCCAACTATTGTAGTTATGACACTATTACTACTTTTTTACATTTTAAAAGATGATAGAAATGCCTATCAAAATCAGACCATGTTATCCACACCTTTGTATTAATTCTTATCCAAATAAATTATTTCGTATGCAAGACTGGTTTAATACCTGTCGATTGTTTTTTGAATTATTGAAATCGGACATTCCATTCAAAAGATAATACGAAATTAAAAATGTCAGTATAAATTAATGTCAGTTTTTAATTTTGAAAATTTGTGCCTCCTGCTTGGATTCTCGCTAGCATGCCTGCTCGCATGCTTGCTTGCTTGCTTGCATGCTTGTTTGCTTGCTTGCATGCTTGCTTGCTTGCATAATAGCTTGCTTGCATAATAGCTTGCTTGCTTAATTGCATGCTTCTGTGAAATATTTATGGTCCACGCGAGCGAAGCCGCGGGTAAAAAAGCTAGTTTTTCAATAAAGGTAGGTATTGTTCTATTGACTAGACATGTTCTTCCCGTTTACCTTTCAAATGATTCTCGTAAAAGTAGTCCCAACGCGATCATAGCACGAATTTAGGATAGTTTATAATAGTTTTTCAATTTGCCAATCAAACTTCACACATCTCCCACTTCCACCCCTAATTCCTGAAAGCCGTACGTAACATCTGTAAAGTGTCCATCGCGGGCGCTGGGGGTGTCCCGAATAATTAGCATTTAGATTAAACAAATAACCGGCGAGGGGGGCGGCGCGTGAGCAGCAAGAATTATGTCGCTTATTTATCGTCATTCATTTATTTATTGGGCTTTTTAATGAGCGGGTAATTTGTTTGGCGAGATCTGCTTGCGATGCTGATGGAAGGATGGTGGAGCGTGGAGTGGGAAGTAGATTATTGTTACAAGCTTTTTCTTTTTATTTACTAGCTTTTGCCCTCGCAGAAATCAAATTTGTGGTAAGGCTCTTTAAAACCAAATGAAATCAAAAACGTTTATTTGTAAGAATGCAGTAGGTAGAAACCGCAGCTAAATCGGTGAACCGATTTAAGCGAGCTACGGTGCTACAGACAGACATACAGGCGCACACACACAGCGGTCAAACTTACAGATCTACACCCCTCTTTTTGCCTCGGGGTTTATGATCAAGTTTAGCAGATTTGTTCAGCATGCAAGGAAGTGTACAAATATTTAGTTTTAGGCCACTAGAATCTGTCGAGTCGAGCAAAACTCAGGCACGGCCGTACCATCGTTTCATCGAAACCATTTGGGGTATTTTCAACAACAACAACAATTTTTTAAAGCTAGATCTCTGAATTTTGAGTTATGTGTAGGGCTTAATGTTACTTCGATATAGTCAAGAATATTCAATTTGAACTTGCAGTTTAAGAACTATTGCACGTCAAAGTTTCTTAGTTATTTCACCGGCACACACACTGATTTACGATCATGACAATTCTAAGGTACTTCTAGCAGATCCACAAGCTCCAAATTATAAATATAGTTAAATTTTTACCCTATAAAGTCATATAAAATCTACAAATACTACAAACCGCACCAGTTTGATCAGGATTACAGTGACAAGCGTGTGATATTGTTAGAACCTCGCGCTTCGACACGCCAAGTATTCAATAAACAGGATCACTGACTCACTTCACGCCGCGTCCGCTCATCCGCGTCAGGGAGCAGCGCGCGAGACAATACTTTTGGAAATAATTCCGATCCTAATTTGATGCCTTAATCTCAAATAGCGTATTTTCTGTGTTAAAAATTGAATTGTGTTACCTTAGATGTATAGAATTTAAAAACATTTAGATCTGTTTGAAAAACAAACACTTTGTTGAGTTTATTTGTCAAATTCTTGTCAACAGGGTTTTTCCGAAGCGGTGTAGATTCTTCGACTTTCATAGTTCTTGATATAGGTAAATTTAATAAATATATTTTGACTTTGATTTTGGCACTCTTGTTACGTACGGGCAGCGCGTTCCTGAGTTACGCGTAGTCTGGATACGTTGCCCACGCGTACGATCGGCCCAAGCGCCGGCTTGCCAGTTTCAAAACAAATTTGCTTGCAGCCGTTGAAGTTCATTGGTATGGATTGGTATGGACAAATGTCTAGCCACTGCACTCAAACTGGACCTTTAAGGTGTCGAGCTGGCGTCTGGGTCGATTGTACATTGGTTACGCGTAGGTAGGCTCCTGTACGGCTCTTCGCGAACTTGAATGCGAGATGAATTGATCCATAGCGCTACGCGAGCTTGGCCAGTCATTCATTTCATTATTGAAACTCAGCGAACACGCGCGTTAATCCATATTACACGCGTGCACGTTCTCTTGCATCATTGAGCCAGTTCGCGTGGCAACGCGTTCTCCACGCCACGTGTGTACGCATAGCTGCAAGTATGGACATCGTGTTTCATAACACACATAATCGACTATGCGTACATAGGTAACGTCCCTGTGCTCGACACTGACCCAATACTTGGGGTGAGGTGACAGATGGGTGTCATCTACTGGCCGTTAAGGTGTTGAGCATTGGTACGATTACCTTACTCACTTACAGTTCGCAACTATACATAAACTTAAAACTTTGGTTATTTAAATTGCAGTGTATCATAAAAATGAGCGTTTTTCTTGGCGTTATAACACTTTTGCGTAAGAAGTAATTGTGGTTTGTCTAGTTTTAGTAATTTTTTTTAATATAAAACGCCAGTTAAAAGGAATAAAAACTATTTTGTGAAAGTGAAGCTGAATTTTCTGAATTTTTGGACTTATAGCTTTAGTTTAAGTATATGTATCTGTTTGGGTAGTGTGACATTGTTTTGTTTGACAGCCACACTACCACTTTCCTCGTATTGGGTGAGGACTGAAAACCAGCAACTTTGCTGAGTCCTCACCTTTTCACAAAATTGTATTTGTCTTTTTTCATTGTTTTTTGTTTTATTTTAAGTTTGTGAATAAACATTCTTTTTTTTTTTTTTTTATCTGTAGATTGAATGCTCTCGCGTTATTCCCTGTCACTATTGGGCTGCTTTATGCACTATGAAGCCCAGTTTAAGCTCGTCTTATATTAAGCCACTTATGGCTCGGTTAGCTTTCTACTATCCATGACAGACACTTAATTTTATGCTTCAAATTTTAGGGTTACGTTTAAGGGAAAAAACGCAACCTTTGTAGAATCACTCGTGTCCAGTCTGGTTGTTTGCCACAGCAAATTAGCTCAAAATCTTCTTAATCGATATAATTTAAATTCGGCATACTTTTGATTGTTTTACGTATAGGGGCACTTTTGAAGATGAAAACGATTCACAAATCGTAAAGTTCGCGGAATTTGAAAATTTTTGGTTGATGATCGTTTATGTATATATTTCATTACTTTTTTATAAATAGAAATAAAAACCAACTCTGAAAAATATAACTTCGAAACTTATGAGTTAATTGAATTAACCTCCGAGGACCTAAAAGCAAGTCACTGAATCCAAACATCTAATAGGTACTAGACATGGTAGCTTGGTGTTTTGTCCTATGGCCTCTCAACTAGAGGCTTGTGGATTCGAACTCGGAATTGCACCTCTGAGTTTTGCGAAATTTGTGTGCGGAATTAATTTTGACATTTATCATCTTGAGGGAAAGTGCAAATCCAATGGTGGTGTAAAAATCCGCACGAGGCCCGAGTGGGAAGTATGGCCCAAACCCTCTCATTTTCCAGTAGGGACGTGTTTACTCCAAGGTGATTAGAACGGCCTGTTTGCCTAGAAGTAGAGGCAGTCAATTTAAAAAGTTAACGCGCGTCAACAGTCAAAAGTTTTCTCTCCGCATCGAATTTATTAATTATTTGCTGTGAAATAGTTGAAAATAGTGCTGAAACTTGCTGTAAGACCCGCCCCTACACACACACACATTTATTCATCATCGCATACACACGTACAAAACGACATGGTGTCTTCAGCTTGCCGCCCTCGTACGTTGTCCTACTGGAAACTTGGTGAGTGTTAATTTCTTTCATTCCTTCGACCCGCCTGATTGCGTATTTCAACAGCTGCGGATTGGGTTCCGCACCTGGCGTGATTAGTGATAATGATGAAATCAATAAACGATAACATTTATGCTATAATTATATATTTATAGAGTGTCACATCTATCAGAAATATGAGCAGTAGTGCGGCGACGCTCACGCCGCGTCGCGACGGCTGAAAGGATGGCTGACGACGATATCTCAATGTTATTGCGCGCCTCCGGCCGGCAGCCGCCGCCTCTCACACGCTAGAGAGCCAGTTTACACGTTCATCACACATCTCACAGGCTATAAGGTAAACGTACCAATGCTCGACACCTCAACGCCCAGTAGATGACACCCATCTGTCACCTCTCTTACTGTGACATAGGAATGAAGGTGGTGGGTCAGTGTCGAGAACAGGGACGTTTACCTTATGCGTCCCACTACAGCGCACCGGCCTACACTCAGAATGAGAGAGGGAAAGGGCTTGGGCTATAGGGCCCAGTACGGATTGGGAACTTCACAGACGCTATTGATTTCCTTCGCAGGTGTATATTGTTTTTAAAATCCAAATTCGTCTCTAAAAAATAAAATAAATTCGTAGTACGACGAAAATACTGCAAGGCAGGTCATGACTTTTTGAATATTAATAAATCAAGATGTTTTCTAGGGCGTAGTAGTGTTGCTACATTTTTAAAATGTGTATTTGTTTTAATAATACAATGAAAATACCTAAATACACGCGCAGTCTAACCAACCTATCTTGAGCCACCGGTTCCCCCGTGTCCGCGTGAGTGCGGCTTTGATTCTAGCCGCTCTCACGCACACATACATGAGTGCATAGAATACCTAAAATGAATTGGCGCCAAAAGCTCGGTAGGGCCTTAAAAATGGCGGCAGTGAATGCGATGTCTCCACTATCGGCACAGAAAAGAAAAAAGGAGCAGTAGAACGTCTTCATACAAACGGCCGGAACGCGAGTTATACCTACGCGCTACGAAATCTCAGCATACCTCGGCAGCCATCAGTCAGGGGTGCTGCACGGTTACGTTCGTTCGGTGCGGGACTCACGCGCATTTTATTACGTACCTATTAACTATGTCACGACGATATGAACAGTATTGTTCGGTGTACGGATGTTTTAAATTCATCTATATCGAAACCGGAATTGTCTTTTTTTAGATTACCAACTCAGTCGGAATTTATACTCTTAAATTCAACAATAAAGCTTTTCGCACATTCCAGAAGAGGCGCAAATACTTCTCCGTGGCTAATTTGTAGGTAGCAAATATACGTAGTGATGAAACTAAATAAAACCGTTTAAAAACATATTACGTTTTGTGGTTTATTAAAATAACGTAAAATTCATTTTTGTTAAACATCACTTACTTTATTCCTTCAAGGATGCTGCCGAGACTTTCTACTGCTCCCTTTTTTCTTTTCTGTGCTATCGGTGTGAGCGGCGGCTGGCTGCGCCCCTTATTCAATTCCGCTTTGCATAAACTGTTTACACCAAGCCGCGCTCCGCCGCGCTGCTGGCTATGTGCCGTTCTTCAGCTCGCTCAATACCTATACGGACTCGACTATTTTTTCACAAAGCAGTAGGGTAGGTTTAGATAGAATCGGGTATGAGGACCGTAGAAGAAAACAACTGCAACAGCCCGTAGAATCGCCAAGCTTTAATGGCATTTGGGAGTCTCTCTACGTACCATCGACAAAAAGGTCGCATTGGCACCTTACATCCACCACCACCACCTTGACATCTGTCCATACCAATCCATACCAATGAACTTCAACGGCTGCAAGCAAATTTGTTTTGAAACTGGGCAGGCCTTGCTTTTGTCGACTGTACGTATAGTCAACCAATTTAATTCCTAGGCCACCATGTCTAATCTCATAATGAATAAATTTGTTTATCTTCTACGACAGTTATACAGGGTGTTTGGTAGCTACGTGCAAAGCTTTAAGGGGGGTGATAGCCGAGGTATTTTTGAACATTTTTAGCCATATATGTCTTAGCCGAATTTAGATATTTTTTTTTAAATTGAAGACTTGGAAATTTTAGGAAAATACCCAGAATTTGATATTCACGAGTCAATATTGCCCCAATGAGCGTTAATTTGGAAATTTTAAATATGGCACAGAAAAATGACGTAGACTTTTCTTTTTCACATGTTATTTACTAGTATACTACTTTACTAGGACCCGGGTATGTCCTAAAACTGCGGCCAGTAATACCGGAGGACGGGCAGCAGCGTCCCTAATATGTACGGTTTTTTCCACTGCGGTCGCCAACCCGCCTGCCAAGCGTGGCGACTACGGCAAATACCCCCCTATGGCTGAGTCCAAAAAAAAAACGGCCCCTAGTCTCCGGTAGCCCCGCTGTTCCAGGCTACGGTAGCGGCCTGGGTAGCGGCGGGGCAAGGGGTGCTAAGAATCCCCGGAAGCGATCCGGCTACCATCAGCAACGATCCCTGGCCCTGGCAACGTATAACTGCCGTACGCTGCGGACGGATGATAGGTTAGTGGAACTGGAGGAAGAATTGAGCAGGTTACGATGGGGGATAGTAGGGTTATCAGAAGTCCGAAGAGAGGGGGAGGACACGATAATCCTGAACTCTGGTAACATGCTCTATTTCCGGGAGGGCGACCAACAGTCCCAGGGCGGTGTCGGGTTTATTGTCCACAAGTCCCTTGTAAACAACGTCGTTGAGATCGTGAGTGTGTCGACCAGGGTAGCGTACCTGGTACTAAGATTGACCAAACGGTATTCGTTGAAGGTCGTACAGGTTTACGCTCCGACTTCGGCACACTCCGACGAAGAGGTGGAAACTATGTATGAGGATATCTCCAGAGCCATGCATAGCTCCGGATCTCACTTCACGGTTGTTATGGGGGACTTCAACGCAAAACTGGGTAAACGGGATGGTGAAGAGCTGCGAATGGGGCAATTTGGAGTAGGGCGTAGGAATCACCGGGGCCACCTACTGGCCGGCTTTATGGAGAAGGAGGGACTCTATATGATGAACTCCTTCTTCAAGAAGCGAGAGCACAGGAAATGGACTTGGATGAGCCCTGACGGTGTAACGAGGAATGAGATAGACTTTATTATGTCGACGAGGAAGCAAATATTCAATGATGTCTCCGTGATCAGTGCGGTTAAAACCGGGAGTGATCACCGTATGGTACGAGGCACATTGAATATTCGGTTCAAGCTTGAAAGATCGCGACTGATAAAGTCTACGCTCCGCCCGGCACCAGCCCAGCTACAAAACCTCGAAACGTTCCAGCTTGAACTGCAAAATCGTTTCGAATGCCTAGGAAGCGACATGGATGATTACAATGACGGGTTTGTGGAAGCTGTCCATACGGTTGGGTCAAAGTTCTTTAAGACTCACCGTACAAATAGAACCAAAAAAATCACACCTTCTACTCTAAAGCTCATGGAAGATCGACGTAAGATGATCCTACAGACATCTGGTGACGCTTGCCAATACCGGCGGCTTAACAGACAGATCTCAAAGTCTCTGAGGCGCGATATACGCCAGTTTAATACTAATAGTATTGAAGTGGCGATAGAGCGCAACAGAGGCTCTAAAGTTTTTGCTAAGAATCTGTCTGTTGGGCAAAGCCAATTGGCAAAGTTAAAGACCGATGAAGGTAGGATCGTGACCTCTAAACCGGAGCTATTGTTAGAAGTTGAGAAGTTCTATGGACAGCTGTACACATCAACGAAGAAACCCGTCATGGATCTAGCTGAAGACCCGAGAGCTAGATTAACCCGGCACTATACCGAAGACATCCCGGACGTCAGCCTGTACGAGATTAGTATGGCTCTCAAACAACTAAAGAATGGCAAGGCCCCTGGTGATGACGGAATAACAGCCGAACTTCTGAAGGCGGGTGGAAAACCGATCCTCAAAGCCCTTCAGAAACTATTCGATACCGCCATCCGTGAAGGGAAAACACCAGAAGCATGGAACAGAAGTGTAGTGGTGCTGTTCTTCAAAAAAGGCGATAATACCTTATTGAAGAATTATAGACCCATTTCACTTCTGAGCCATGTTTACAAGCTGTTTTCGAGAGTCATCACGAATCGTCTCGCGCGCAGGTTAGACGACTTCCAGCCTCCCGAACAAGCCGGGTTTCGAAAAGGCTTTAGCACCGTGGACCACATACATGCGTTGCGGCAGGTTATACAGAAAACCGAGGAGTATAACCGCCCCCTTTGCCTGGCATTTGTGGACTACGAGAAGGCCTTCGATTCGATCGAGACTTGGGCTGTACTACAGTCTCTCCAACGGTGCCAAGTAGACTACCGGTACATCGAAGTGTTGAAGTGTCTGTATAATAACGCCACAATGTCCGTCCAACTTCAGGATCAGATGTCGAAGCCCATTCTATTGCAGCGGGGAGTCAGACAAGGAGATGTTATCTCTCCGAAACTGTTCACCGCTGCACTAGAGGATGCGTTTAAGACTCTGAACTGGGAAGGGCGTGGCATCAATGTAAATGGCGAATACTTCACTCACCTTCGATTTGCCGACGACGTGGTGCTTATGGCTGAGACCTTGGAGGACCTCAGTGCGATGCTCGCTGACCTCGGAAGTGTCTCCGAGAGAGTTGGTCTTAAATTGAACATGGACAAGACGAAGGTCATGTCGAACGCCCATGTTGTACCAACTCCCGTCGTAATCGGAGATACTTTGCTCGAAGTTGTTGACGACTATATCTATCTGGGACATACAATCCAATTGGGTAGGTGCAACTTCGAGAAAGAGGTCAATCGACGAATTAGACTCGGCTGGGCAGCGTTCGGGAAGCTCCGCAATATCTTGTCATCCGATATACGCAGTGTCTCAAGTCAAAAGTCTTTGACCAGTGTGTGTTGCCAGTGATGACTTATGGCACTGAGACGTGGCCGCTAACGATGGGTCTTATAAGGAAGCTCAAGGTCGCTCAGAGGGCGATGGAGAGGGCTATGCTTGGAGTTTCTCTGCGGGATCGCATTAGAAATGATGAAATCCGCGCGAGAACTAAAGTCACGGACATAGCTCGAAGAATCGCTAGACTTAAGTGGCAGTGGGCAGGGCACATCACCCGTAGAACTGACGGCCGATGGGGCCGAAAGGTTCTCGAGTGGCGTCCGCGGACCGGAAGACGCAGTGTGGGTAGGCCTCCAACAAGATGGAGCGACGACCTGGTGAAGGTAGCGGGAACGCATTGGATGCGGATGGCACAGGGCCGATCTGTTTGGAGAGCCTTGGGGGAGGCCTATGTTCAGCAGTGGACGTCTTTCGGCTGAAATGATGATGATGATGATGATTTACTAGTAAAATTTCAAGACCAGTGCATTCTTAGCGAGTGCTCTCTGAGTTTGGTTTTTACTTTTTATCTCAGATTTAGCAAGCAATGTCAATGAGAAATACCTTAAAAGAAAGAACAATAAACAGGCGTGTTTCTAAAAATATTTGAACATTCCAAGAAATTTTTTATTTTTTTTTTTTATGGCACGGAGAAATGACTCTGCTCCAACCTAAGACATTTTTAGTAATTTCGAATGCCTCCATTTTGTTTTTGTGGCAAGAAAGACACTTAAAAATTATTTCATTTGGTCCAATACACATTAAACTATCCGAAATAAGAGATTTGGTTTCCAAATTAACGCTCATTGGGGCAATATTGACTCGTGACTGTCAAATTTTGGGTATTTTCCTAAAATTTCTAAGTCTTCAATTTAAAAAAAATGACAAATTTCGGCTAAGACATATATGGCTAAAAATGTTAAAAAATACCTCGGCTATCACCCCCTTAAAGCTTTGCACGTAGCTACCAAACACCCTGTATGATGCGTTATGCATGTCATGATGACATCTTGATCTTTGCGTACATGTGTCAACTATAATGAATAGGAAAGGAGTTCACTTGTGTAGGTATTAATAACATGAATTGTCACTGTCCGTTTGTCAAAACTTCTTTTTCTTCTGATGTCAATTAGCGAAAACGTTTATAAACTCGTCACGTTTATTGCATGTGGTCGGAAAGTTGATAATCCTTTGACGCGCACTGACAATGTAGTTATCTAGTAGTTAATGCGACAAGATTGTGGCCTATATATTAGGAATCAAATTGGTTGACTGTACGTCGTCCAAGTACAATGCTCGTACACTCGCTTTTTAAATGCCCACATCCATCCATGTCGTGTCCAATTTGCCACGCTCATGTCGTAGCAAATTGTAGAAACCTTAACCACCTCTCTACTAAAATTATGCGCGTTCGTAGGTACGTTTTAGCGAAGAAATCCAAGCGATTGAGAGAGAGAGAGAGAGAGACAGAGAGAGAGAGAGACGCTTCTTTACACATATTCGATACACAGGAAACACAGAGTTGACACGAAAAGATACAAATAAAAAAAAACCTTCATAATCATAATCATAATCATTTATTGTGTATGAAATTCAGGTAACAAATACAGGTTTAATATTATATTCAGGCTATGGTTTCACCAAATTCTACCCTTACAGGTGTACACACATTTATAATCAAATAACTAAAAGTAATCATGCAATTTAAAATTATAATCCGCCATAATATGTCGTTACCAATTATTACATGTCCTTATCAATTAAGAATTTGAATTTGTCATAAAATACTGAAGAATTAAATAAGAATAAAGAATTAATTTAATAAGAATTTAAATATAATGTCATTACAAATTACATACCTACATGTCACTAAAATTTTAATACAGTAATTGCTAAAAAAAAGAAAAATATCCATATATGCCATAATATAATTACAATTTATTAATAACTTGATATTCTAAATATTCTTTAACCGTGTAAAAACAGTTATCCAAAAGCCATTTTGTCAATTTGTTTTTAAACATCTGCCCATTTAATTTTTTCAAAATCTTTTTGCTATCAATACCTTCTCTTTCTCAATTGGCACTATAAACTTGTTTGCACTTGATAGCAGTTTCACTCGAAGGCAAGAGAGAGACAGAGGGCAGCACTGTCAATGTGTGTGGTCTAGGTATCTATTCACCATTATATGACGCATCTTAACCCTCCGCTTACCCGGCTCAACTGGGGATTAGTTCGTCTCTGACCCGACGCAGGCGACCGCTCGCGTCGCTAACGCCGGTCTATTTTTTCGGGGCAGTTTGCTTCCCCCACCACCTTTCTCGCTCGTCTGTCTTGTCTTGTCTCGCTCGTTTGTCTTGGCTGGACTTGTGTGAACGCGAGGGCAGTGCAGTGCAAAGGGCAGGACAGCGAGCGCGCGCACTGATTATTTCCTCTAAAACTTGAACCGAACAACCAAGCTCTGGTCTTCTTGCCATCCAGGCTCTGACCCAAAGCTTTTCTTTCCTATTTATTTCACTCTCTACAATTTCAATTAGCTCCCTATTTTTGCAGCAACATTTAGTTAGTAGCGTAAATGTTGCCGTTGTCGCCGTCAACTTTCCATCGTGATTTCACTCGGACTGTCCTACTCTTTCGCTCTACATTTGAACACCACTGCCCTTCCAAACTGTTCTGTCCTACTGTCCTACCCGACTGTTCTGCCCTCGTGTGAAACGGGCATAACATAACACATGCACATTACATTACAAGACTTTATTTAACTTAAACTTACGAGTAATACCTTAGAAAGTCGTTTCTATATTTGCATACGTTTTTATAACATAATTCACTTACAGAAATTTTCGGAGTTCATAACATTCTGTTTGATTGCTCGCTCTCGCTCGATATATTGTATAGTCGACCAAGAAATTTCTTTACCACTATAAGGTTCAATGTCAGTTGAATTGTTTAAAACACCAAAGGCTATTTTCACTCACAAGTCAATGTGACAATCAGCCTTATTGTTTTTATTCTGATGCAGGAACTGTCAGAAATAATGGTAAAGCACTTACTGGGCACTATACTACCTGTACTAAGAGCAGAAAGGAGATGAGAATAGTTCATTCTAATAATGTTAGGCATAGTTATTTTTAACCCCCGACACAAAAATAGGGGTGTTATAAGTTTGACCACTATATGTGTGTGTGTGTGTGTCTGTCTGTCTGTGGCTCTTAAACGGGTGAACTTAGATGCGGTTTTTTTTTATTTGTAAGCAAGTTTTTTGGCGATAGTTTCTTAGGCATGTTTCATAAAATTGGTTCAGCTGTTTCAAAGTTATCTGCGCTTTTGCTAGCTGCGGATGGGATCTTAGACGCATAATGGGAATTTACTTTATCTTCAAACATAATGTGTGACCAAATTGCGTTGGGGGTTTATTTTTTAATTTATAGTTATTATTATTTTTTTAGTGCTTAGTACGTATAGCGTACTCGACTAGCCTAGCGGGCACAGCACAGCAATGGAACTTGGTAAACAGAAGTTTACCAAATCACAAAATCAGCGCCTTGTTAAGTATTTGAATAAACAAATTGTTGTTCTGTTGTAACGAGTTGTGTGTCGTCTTAACCCTGCGCGTGCCCGAGGCTATGCTTCCAAATTTTCTAAAAACATAAATCATGAAAGCTTGAAAGGGCATTTCTATTTAAAGCTGTCATCATCGTTATCATACGTATTACAACTTGGCACAGGCGTCTCAGAGTGAAACGGGCCCAGTGCGGATTGGGAACTACACGCACACCGTTGAATTTCTTTGCAGGCGTGTGTAAATTTTCTCACAATGATATCTTTGACCGTAAACCTCATGATAAATTTCAAATTTTTGATAAACTTTGAGGTGTGAGCCTGGCCTCGAACCCACGACCTTCTGCTTGAGAGGTCATTGGTCTAACCACTTGGCTACCGCGTCTTACCTAATATCCCGTGGGAAAATCGAAATAAGTGTAGCCTGTGTCTTATTCCAGAGATTCAGCTATGTGTACTCCAAAATTCATTCAAATCGGTCCGTCTCTCTAAATTATTAGTTATACGCCGAAATTGATCAATTTTAAAAGAAGGAAAGAAAATACTTTTATTTACAACAACACAAGACACATCATCAATATTTTACAAAACAAAAGACAACACGAAAGCTAAAGATAGAATGTGTCATTGCGGTTGCAAATCGGACACTGGCTCAGCATAATGGCCCAGCGCTGATTTTCAGCCAGCACCGTTGGTTTACAACTTTTAACTCGTTATAATACAATATAAATAATGTACAAGAACAGATTAATGTTAATTCTATAATCTCCATTCAAACTCTACCTAATTACCCTAAAAATACGCGCGAGCCGTACGCTGGCAACCCCGAGCCCTGGGGCGAACAACTTTCGGGAATATTTGGAAGACGCGCTTTTCACCCGCGGCGCGATGTGTTGCCAATTAATAGCGGAACCCAACTTTGGACAAGGCTTTGTTGTGCTTAGCGAGACGGCACGCAATTTTGTATTATTCCCAACTTGCCGCTTTTGGAAAAACTTTTTGGTAAATAACTTAAAATTTGTGAAACTTGAGCTGGGAATTCGGAGTTAGGATTTTAGTAGGTCCCTAATGCCATGCCGTAGTGATGCTGATGACAATTAGTGAGGTCACTCGGCCGTCCACAGGGATGGCCAACCTGCAGCTAGCTAGTCGATCGTGGCAACGCAGAAAATTACATGTTTATGCAGAAATACAGTAGAGGAAACTGAATTGCATACCAGGGACATTTACGTTGCAAATGTTACGTTGAGATTCCCTACATCTGCCAAAAAAATCATCGAGAAATTGATTGTTAAAGAGGTTCCACCCTGGTCTGGTACTGGTACGCAATTCAGTTTCTCAACTTTACGTTTATGAAGTATACTGAATATGTAATTGGTGGATAAGTAGGTTTTTTTTTTTTTTGAATGAGTCGCCAGAGGGGCCAAAGACGCGAAGTCTTTGCTGTTTTTTACTTTAAGGATTGGAAGGGTGACTTGTGCTCGGGAAAAATCCCTTCGGACGAACTGGGAATGGAGGGCCCAGACAGTGTCCGACTTGCACGGACTAAAAAACCCGGTCACAAGTCCCCTTCTCTATTGGTTATCAAAACAAAAACGTGTGCTTTAAAATTTTGAGGAGGGGAGGGGTAGGGAGGGGACTTAATCTACCCACAGTGTCCTGCCTCAGCCATTTGCTGGAAGGCCGGGAGAGGAGCATGCATTCTCCCGCTGGGCACTGGGGGTGCTTAGGTCGGTCTTTTATGTTTTTACCCGTTGGTTACTTCCTTGACCGACCCTCGCCCGTTTCTGTACAATTACTTAGTACTATTGGTTGGGTTGGTGGGATTTCCTGTCATATGCATTTATCTATAACTACGGGCTTCCTTTCTTTTGCCCTGCGATGGAAGGGTGGGTCGGAGATCTTTTGGACCCATTGTGTGGCTTTGGATGCCATCTTTTGGGTGGGGCTACCCTTTATGCCTGGTGGTTTTTTGGCATGCTGTGTGCTTTTTTGCGCTTGTCTCCTAGCGCTACCCTCCTTTCGTTTCCGCTTCCATCGATAGTTTTTTCTGCTATAATAATACGGAGGGACGAGGAGTGTCCCCCGGACGGC
Organism: Archips xylosteana; assembly: GCA_947563465.1. Classification (NCBI taxonomy): domain Eukaryota; kingdom Metazoa; phylum Arthropoda; class Insecta; order Lepidoptera; family Tortricidae; genus Archips; species Archips xylosteana. Next base: position 23,859,975 of record OX387346.1, read on the forward strand.
TGGACGCCCCAGTGTCTTAAAGGGATCATGCGGAGCTCGGCAGATCCCTACCCCAGCCAATGCTGAAGGGCCATAGAAGAAACTTTTAGTCTCGATTCTCTGTTTAGACTTCCGCCGTTGCTCCCACGAGGTCCCCGCTGGGACTGCCGGGTGCGTCCTCCGTCCGGAGATCACCTGTCGTATGGGCGGGAGATGCATATGTCAGGAGTTCTTAGATCTAATTACATACTTATCAACATTATACAGAAACCAGTGTACAATTTAATTGACAATTTTTATATATACTGAAAAAACAGTGCCTAAGTCCAGGAGAAGGATTGAAAGAAAATTTGGATTGAATGTGTGTGTATGACGTGTGTGTGTGTGTGTGTGTGTGTATGCGTGCGTGCTATTTATTTCGAAGACATGCCACGCGAACCACTCTTTCCAGGAACTCCTTAGTGTGGTCTCTATTCTTGGCCGATCCAAGCAAATCACTCCAGGTCGAGCTATCTTGAGTTACCTTGACTCCGGTTTTTTGCTCTAGCTCGAACCTTTGTGTGTCAAAGCGGGGGCATTCACAGACAATGTGCCAGACGTCCTCGTCTTTAGCCGGGTCACATATGCACGAGGGTGCATCCTTGATTTTGAAACGGTGCAGATAGGCTGCGAACCCTCCGTGCCCGGTAAAGGCTTGAACCAAGAAGTTTGTGAGTTTGAGTTTCTTTATGATGCTATTTGCATCTCTCACTTGTGGGAAGAACTTCTTGGTTGTTGCACCGGTCTCGGAGGCTTCGTAACGGATCTGCCATTTTTCGACCGTTTCTAATCTTATCGACCTTTTGACGTAAGATATCGGCACTCTGTCGTAATTCGGGGCGGTCTTTTTCCTAATTGCTGCTTGCTTTGCCAATTCATCTGCCCTCTCGTTTCCTGGCGTTCCAATATGAGCTCGCAGCCAAAAGAATTTTATGTCCACCCCTGCCTCCCTCGCTTGTGTAGTTTGGGTCTTTATTGCTTGGACCAGTGGGTGCGTCGTGTGTGGCGTTTTGAGTGCCTCCAGCGAGGACTTGGAGTCACTGAGAATATTGACGCTTTGCACTCTGTGTTTCATTGCGATCTGCACTGCTCTGAACAGAGCGTACAGTTCGGTTTGATACACAGTGTTGTATGGTGCTAACTTGAAGGTCGAGTGGCGGATTTCTTTTCCACCCTCCCACCATGCGAGTGCCGCCCCCGTCTTTCCCTCAATTTTACTACCGTCGGTGTAAATTTGTGGGCCTCCTAGACTGTACCTATCAACTATGTCCTGGTTGTATTCCTCCAGGCTAACATAGTCGATAGACACGGTCTTTGACGGATGTGGTCTCGCCAGAGCGTCTGTCCTATTCTCAATTTCCCTCCCCGGTGGTAGGTGATCCTCGCTGAAGCCCCTCTTCACCTCGTAGAGTCTTGCCGCCTCGTGAATGCGCAGGTCCAGTGGGAGAGTTCCCGATAGGACCAGTGCCGATGTCAGAGAGACCGTCCTGTACGCCTTGCATATCTTCTGGGCGAAACCACGCTGTATTGAGTTGAGCTGATTCCGCACCATCAACTTACTTGCTGCTTTGTGCCAGGCACTTGCAGCGTAAAGGACGATCGGCTCTATCACCGCCACGTAGATGGTCTTTAGGATCTCGCTGTTGAGCCCCCATGACACCTTTGCCGCACACGCAAGCTGCCTGTAAATATTGGTAGCTTTTTGGCACGTTTTCGCCACGTGTGCATTGAAAGTTAATTTATGGTCAATGGTAAGTCCCAGCAGTTTGATCTCATTGACAAGCTCCACTTCGGTTCCGGCCATTACGACGCGAATCGGGTCCCATTTTAATTTTCTTGTGATAATCATGGCCGCTGTTTTTTGTGGTGCAAATTTAAGTTTGTTGTTAGAGCCCCATTCGACAACTTGTTGGAGTGTCCGGTCCGCTCTTGCTTTTATTTCCCCTGAAGTTTTGCCGGAAAACACTAAGGTGACGTCGTCAGCGAAAGCCTGGCAATGAGCATCCGTGTCGTTGAGTTGCTGTAGGAGGTCATCTAGAATAATATTCCAGAATATTGGACCTCCTATAGAACCTTGGACACATCCCTTTGTCGTCGGCTTTTCGCTGACCTCGCCCGCGTAGTGTACCTTGATCACACGATCCTCAAGGTATGAGCATACCGTGCGATAGAGGTTTTTTGGGCAACCTTTTTTAGCCAGTTGAGTTTTAAGTTTTGGCCACCAAGCGTTGTCGAAGGCTCCCTCTATGTCTAGTGAGACAAGTAGTACGATGCGTTTCCTCGTTTCTACCTCAGTTCTTATGTATCTCAAGAGGTCATAAAGGGCGTCCTCCGTCGACTTTTGGGGCATAAACCCATACTGACGTTTGTTCAGGGTGTGACGTTCGGTCCCAGGATGTGGTTTTCGAGAGATAATAAAAAGAAACAACCGAAGTCAACAACAAAAATTAAATAATTTATTTTAAAATAAATGGGGTTCTATGCCGTCTGGTCTAGCCTCCGTAGATGGGTACTCCCCTGACGGCGTCGGCGAAGGCAGCCACGGATGGGCAAGGCTGATGAGGTACGGCCCGGGGAGCGCCGGGGCAGCAGACGAGTGTGTGGATTTGAGTTGCGGGACCGGTGTAATTTCTTTACCCGTAAGGTAGCACCCTGTAGATCAACGTCCACAGTTAATATTCATCCGAGCTCCTCCGTTGATAGTGAACCCCGTGATGATAGTCTACCTAAGATTGAGGAGTGCCGAAAGCAGTTGGTGTAGGTGTTCACTATCAGAACGGAGTTACATGTTTTAAAAGGAAAATGTTTATAAAATTATTTATTTATTTTTTTAATATGAAGGTAGCACTACATATGGATGGCTTTTACAATGCATTAAAAAAATAAAAGATAGGCTTTATTACTGTTTGACCTAGCACTTAGTACATGGCTTAAACAGAGCTAAGCATATGATGTTCCGTGCACCACAACGGCAACGATAATAAGCAAAGTTTCGTAAACATTCCGCTGGTGATTTAAGCCGTGTGAAATTACCTACGGTAACATGAGTTATTTACCAGGCGGAATCGAATGCAATGAGATGAGAAAATATTAAAAACTAAAGCAATAGGGTTTGAAATGAATTATAGCTAAGCACTGAATACACTTAATACTTGTTCAACACTTACCCTACATTGGGGCGCGAGACGACACTTCACAGATTTTATTAACTTTTTAAAATTATAATATTTACTTCCAATTACGATGGAAGAACGACAATTAAATTAAATATTATTAAATGTCAGCGCGTATGACGACACGTAGCGAAGCTAGTGAACGCAGCCGGCACAGGTTTGTCGTAGACAGGGCGATAGCTCATAATGCGGAGCGCGGGCGGGTGCATCGAAAATCCGTGCACCGTGCTCTGGAGGTACTTTATAGTCGCGCGGACAAGTGTTAAACTAGTGTGATGATTTGATTATTATGTTTTAGTAATGTTATTTTTTTCTTAGGTTTAGTTAATTTTAAATAGTTAGTATTTTAGATTATAAGATTTTATTACAGAATTTAAATGTTTTATTGTTATTATTACTGTTTTTATAATTAAATATAAATTAAATTAATGACTTATTTGCCATTATATTTTAACAATAATAATATATGTACGTGTACCGTTACATTACCCCGCGCGTCACAAAAGGATTTTATTGTAATAAAAAAATAAAATCCGCATTTTAAGTTCTATTCTCGTATTTTCTCCTTTTAAAATTCAATCTTTCATATTTCACGCAAACAAACAAGCCATAGTGACCATATTAAAGGTTCCTAACGCAACCGAGCAATTATTTAGGTTACTATTATTATATTTAGTTAAAATAGTGACCCATACGAAAATTGTAAATACTAGATGGAATAATGTGAGCTAGAGAAATGTACAGGATGTTTCATGTTATTCTAACTATTTATTTAGGCCAATTAATTTTAAATCTTTTATGTGCCACTTGCCAATGTTTTTTCTTGACATGTCTTCCAACACATAGACTAATGGAGACTTCTTTTCTATGACGCGACACTTTATGTACTTAGGAGCTAGTTTCTTGCTAAAATATTTGTCTTTGTTGCTCAACACATATGCTCGCTTCATTACAATGTCACCAACTTTAAATTCCATATTTTTTCGACGGAGATTGTAATGAGCCGTGTTTTTAGTATGAGCATGCCATAGTTTTGCTTGAACTTTATTAAATATCTCAGAAAGACAACCCAGATTTTCAGCATAAATGTCACGTGGGAGGAAAATGACGTCATCGCCCAAGTCATTATCAACATAGTGTGTGCCACACGTTACGATCTCCCTGCCGTATACCAAGAATGAAGGCGTAAAGCCAGTCGCCTCGTTCACCGAATTATTAATGGCGAACTGTACCTTCGGAATAAAAATATCCCATGTTCTATGGTCGTCTTCGACGTATGTTGACAGGCATGTTATAATTGTGCGATTGTAACGTTCCACGAGGTTGACTTGTGGTGTATACTTAGGCGAGAAAAAAACATTAGGAACTTTGTATTGCTTAAAGAGAGATTCTGTGATTTTACTGATAAATTGGCTACCATTGTCTAAGAAAATAGTCTGAGGAGTTCCATGCACCAAAAAGACTGAATCCTCCAAAAATTTACACACAGCAGTAGATGTAGCAGCTCGCAAAGGGTTAATTAGGCAAAATTTGGCAAAGCAGCAAGTAACAACTAGAATGTAGCTGTTTTGCTTCCTAGTTACAGGCAAGGGACCCATAAGGTCAACTGAAATTGTTTGAAATGGGCGACTACAGTGCTTCGGGCGTCCCATTTCACCCAAGACTTGGTGGTTCTGAGCTTTGTACGAGAGACATTTGGAACATGAGCCAACGAAATTCACGACGTCCTGGTGCATACCTGGCCAGAAATAGCGTAATGCAAGACGACGGTACGTTTTAAAAACACCAAGATGTCCGGCTGTAGGTTCAGCGTGATTTTCGTTAATTACCTGGTCACGTAGCTCACGCGGTACAACCTCTTTCCAAGAAAATTCTGAATTTAAGTCAGTCAAGTCGTGTTTATTTTTTGTCAGTCTATAAAGGCAGTTGTTTTTTATTAAGAAATTGGGGAAATTTTGAGGTTTCGTCAGACAAGAATTATAGACATTTCTATACCAAGGATCAGTAGTCTTTGAGAAATAGTCTGAAGTACTAATTGCGTTAACTGGAACCGCTCTTGAAAGGGCATCTGAAATGACATTATCAACGCCTCGACGATGTTTCAGTTCAAAATGAAACGCTGACAATCTGACACCCCAACGAGCCAGCCTACCGGTCGGGTTATTTAGAGACAGGAACCATTTTAACGCACTGTGGTCTGTATAGACAGTGAAGGGCTTTCCGTTCTCCAAATAACACCGCCAATGCTCCAAAGCTATAACAACAGCCAAAGTTTCGCGCTCTGTTATGCTGTAGTTCTTTTCCGCTGCTGACAACGACTTGCTCATGTAAGCTATAGGGTGCTCCTTACCGTCAACGATCTGGGTGAGCATAGCACCCACACCGTAGTTACTGGCATCGGTGTGCACCTCAAATGACTTGTCGTAGTCAGGACAGGAAAGAACAGGAGCAGAGACCAAACATTCCTTCAGTCTTCGGAACGCAGTGTCGGCTTCCGGAGACCAGAAAAACGGCGGTCCACCTTTTTTGTTCGAAGTCAGCCTATTAAGAGGGCCTGCTATAGTGCTGAAATTGGGGACGAAACGACGATACCATGTAGCGGTCCCGAGAAAGCGCTTAATATCTTTGCGACAAGTAGGTGTCGGATAATCGAGAATAGCTTGCACTTTCTCTGGATCGGTACGAAGTCCGCAACTGTCAACAACATAGCCCAAGTACCTAAGCTGACTCCGAAAGAAACGGCATTTTTCCAAATTTATAGTAAGGTTGGCCTGCTTTAATTTATCCAACACGCGTAGTAAAAGGGAGACATGGGAATTGAAGTCATTCGAGACGATGATAATGTCATCGAGATAAGCGAAGACTTTGAGGTCGAATTCCCTAAAAAGCAGATCTACTAATCTCTGCTGTGTTGCAGGCGCGTTAGTCAGGCCGAACGCGGTACGTTTAAAACGAAACGTGCCACGTCCCGGCACGTAGAACGCCGTCTTGTCTCGATCTTCGGAAACTATTGGGATTTGCCAAAACGCCTTGGACAAATCTATGCTAGAGAGGTAGCGAGCATCCCGAAGATTGTCCAAAATTTCAGACACATAGGGCAAACTGTACGCGTCGCGTTTTGTAACGGAGTTTAGTTTCCGACTATCGAGGCAAAAACGGGGCTGGCCATTCTTCTTGGTGACTATGAGCACTGGTGACGACCAAGCGCTCTCACATGGCTCGATCACGTCGAGACCTAACATCTCGTCTACCTGTTCGACAAGAATGCGTTGTTTTTCCGGGGACATACGGTAGTAGCGTTGTCGAATAGGCAAGGCGTCTCCAGTATCAATTCGGTGAGCGATCAACTTAGTCTCACCTAAACCCTTCGTCTCGGCAGAGATATCGGAAAATTGAGCGATAATGTTATCAGCAAGTGATCTTTCTGAGATATTTAAGTGATCATAGGCCTGTATAACAGAAGGACGGTCTATATCAAGACTAGCGTTAGAAATACCGACATTAGAAAAAGTAATGCTAGAAAGGTGTTTCGGGAAAATATTAAATTTGTGCCAAAAATCGATACCTAACACGAGATCTATGTTAATATCTGGCACTATAAAAGCTTTAATGACATGAAAAGTGTCTTCAAATTTTATAGGCAGGTTCATATAGCCAATGCTGGTCATTATTTGTCCTCCAGCAGCTGTAACAGTGATATTATGTTCCTGTTGAACTACTAGGCCTTGCTGTTCTAAAGTACGATGAGTATTATTTCCTAGAATGGTGACCGCTGATCCAGAATCTAAAAGACCCAACATTGATGTGTTATAGATGAGTATGGATGCGTAAGGTCGAGGGTCATTAACGGGTTGATTCCGCAGAATTGTGCCGATTTTATACGAATTAAAATAGAATTTTATGGTTTGTAACCAATTAGCCCAGTCTTCGTTATGGAATTTACTATTTTGTTTAGCCGTATCACAATTCCGCGGGTCAACTAGTTTTTTGATGGACCCGAGTTATTTTTATTACAGTTAGGACATTGTGGAGTTTTAACATCCTCATGTCCACAAATGAAACAAAATATCTTGTCCTTGTTCGCTCTGCACTGACGTAGATTATGGGTGTTGACACGACACCGGGGGCAAAATAACGGTTTAGGACTGGAAGTTTGCATTGCATGTACATATCTATTATTATTGTTATTAGTTTTATTTGCATTCAAGTTGTTATTAGGATAAGATTTATTTCTGTTGTAATTATTATTGTACAAATTATATATTTGATTAGATTGATTAGTTTTATTTGGGTTTGCGTTGTTATTAGTGTAAGATCTATTTTTATTGTAATTGCCACTGTAAGAATTATGGACATGATTGTGATTGAAGTTGTACGACCTATGTGATGATGATGATGACTGACCACTGTAAGCAAATTCTGGCGCCATGGTATCAGACGTCTTTTTGGGGGGTTCACGAAAGCCAGCAAGACGTGCCTGGATGTTTTCGTAATTACGGCACAAGGTTCTCAAAGTGTCAAGATCAGGAATATCTGTGGCTGAAGCTAAGGTGCTCGCGTAGCATGGTCTGATGTTATGAAGCAGTATTTCTAATTTGTCCTTGCTAGATAAAGGTTCTGATAAACGCGAGAACAGACCAGACATTATCGCCAAATAAATGTTTATATTCTCTGATTCACCCTGAGTCCTGGCACGTATCTCCGAGAGCAGTCGATAGTCGTAACCTGCTTGATCGAAGTCTTTCTTAAGTTGCGTAACTAATGTATCCCAATCTAACACCTGATCTTGGTCTTGGATACCACGGTACCAGTGTAAGGCATCACCAGTGAAGATCTCCGTAGCGAATGAAAGTAGCTTTGATGACGAGATATTCCTGGCCCTGCTAAACTCATTTATGCGCTGAATAAAGGAGCGCACGCACGACTTTCCGTCAAACCTGATCCTGGTAAGCTCACAAACCACGCCACGGTCGCAAGACACGCTAATATTTAAGGGCGGCACGGTTGACAGCTGCTCGGTAGTACTATTATCAACAGGCGCAATTAACCTATCTACGACAGACGTGTCTTTAACAGAATGAAAGCGATCAAACAGAGTTTGAAACTCCTTCACACAGGTTTCATGTGCGTTCTGCGTCTTATCATCAAAGATCATACGATTAAGTCGGTGATAAAGGTGATGTAAATAATTTTCAGCACGAATTAATGCATTCCTGTCCAAAGGGGAATCAAGTAAAGTTTTGATCTTAGTTAGTACATCAGTGACGCCTTTCAAGTCATCGCTAATTTCTAGTGGACTCTCCAGGATATCCTCGGAAGGAAATGTAAGACCCAGTTTGGCAATTTGCCTCCGTAAATCCTGGACAGTGGCAGCAGGAGTACTACCTCTAATTTGAACTTCGTACTCCAGCTCTGCCTTTTGCAGCGATAAAAATTTCACAGGATGTGCCATATTAATTTTCAAAAAGTAAAAAGTAAAAAAAAAAAAAAAAAAATAATAATTTGCGACAAAAAAAAAAAATATAACGCACTACAATGACGGGAGTGTTGAACAAGATTAACTAATCTACTCCGTTCTGTTACAAAGCAGACTAAAAGTAACGTTATGGTTGATGCGATGAAGCAAAAATAAACAGAGAAAAAAAAATCAACAATCACCAAAAAAAAAAAAGAAGCGTTAAAATAATTGTAACTTATGTGTATCAATTTGCGAAAATAATACGCATTTCAAAAAAATATCAATAAAAATATTAAATAAAATTAGCACTTTTGTACGCGATTGTAACTCAAGTAACTGGTTTGTGATAAGATTGCACTTTGCGCGTACAGAGTGTTCATTAATTAACAGACAGTTTAAGATTATAAATACATAATTGATTATAATTTATTACTTTGACATCATTAGTTTATTATTATAACAATTTTCCTTGAACAATTTTTTTTTTAATGATAAAAAAAAAATGTCAAAACCAAATAATATTATAAAGATACACCTAAGTTACAGGCAACCAAAAATAATAAAAACGTTTCACAAAAATAAAAACACAAAACACACAACTACTTCTACGAAGCTAAACCAGACCTTTAAAAAAAAACCACGTTTGAGGCGCCAGTGTGACGTTCGGTCCCAGGATGTGGTTTTCGAGAGATAATAAAAAGAAACAACCGAAGTCAACAACAAAAATTAAATAATTTATTTTAAAATAAATGGGGTTCTATGCCGTCTGGTCTAGCCTCCGTAGATGGGTACTCCCCTGACGGCGTCGGCGAAGGCAGCCACGGATGGGCAAGGCTGATGAGGTACGGCCCGGGGAGCGCCGGGGCAGCAGACGAGTGTGTGGATTTGAGTTGCGGGACCGGTGTAATTTCTTTACCCGTAAGGTAGCACCCTGTAGATCAACGTCCACAGTTAATATTCATCCGAGCTCCTCCGTTGATAGTGAACCCCGTGATGATAGTCTACCTAAGATTGAGGAGTGCCGAAAGCAGTTGGTGTAGGTGTTCACTATCAGAACGGAGTTACATGTTTTAAAAGGAAAATGTTTATAAAATTATTTATTTATTTTTTTAATATGAAGGTAGCACTACATATGGATGGCTTTTACAATGCATTAAAAAAATAAAAGATAGGCTTTATTACTGTTTGACCTAGCACTTAGTACATGGCTTAAACAGAGCTAAGCATATGATGTTCCGTGCACCACAACGGCAACGATAATAAGCAAAGTTTCGTAAACATTCCGCTGGTGATTTAAGCCGTGTGAAATTACCTACGGTAACATGAGTTATTTACCAGGCGGAATCGAATGCAATGAGATGAGAAAATATTAAAAACTAAAGCAATAGGGTTTGAAATGAATTATAGCTAAGCACTGAATACACTTAATACTTGTTCAACACTTACCCTACATTGGGGCGCGAGACGACACTTCACAGATTTTATTAACTTTTTAAAATTATAATATTTACTTCCAATTACGATGGAAGAACGACAATTAAATTAAATATTATTAAATGTCAGCGCGTATGACGACACGTAGCGAAGCTAGTGAACGCAGCCGGCACAGGTTTGTCGTAGACAGGGCGATAGCTCATAATGCGGAGCGCGGGCGGGTGCATCGAAAATCCGTGCACCGTGCTCTGGAGGTACTTTATAGTCGCGCGGACAAGTGTTAAACTAGTGTGATGATTTGATTATTATGTTTTAGTAATGTTATTTTTTTCTTAGGTTTAGTTAATTTTAAATAGTTAGTATTTTAGATTATAAGATTTTATTACAGAATTTAAATGTTTTATTGTTATTATTACTGTTTTTATAATTAAATATAAATTAAATTAATGACTTATTTGCCATTATATTTTAACAATAATAATATATGTACGTGTACCGTTACAAGGGTTGGGAGGATGTGCCACTTGATCCTGTTTACGAGCATTTTTTCCAGGATCTTCCCCATCACCGACAAAAGGCCAATCGGTCGGTGTGATTTGGGTTGCGTATAATCCTCCTTTCCGGGTTTCCGCAGTATGCATACGTGTGCTGACTTCCAGGCTTTGGGGAAATGGGCTAGCTTAAGGCAGGTATTAGCTAGGCACAGGAACACTTCCCTGTTGCACTGAATGGCAGCTGCACATATGTCTGCGGTGAGCCCGTCCGCCCCAGGCGCCTTTTTCGGGTTCATACTCTTGACGACCGCTTCCAGTTCCACTTGTGTGAATGGAGGATCTTCGTCTGTGAGGTTCAGCTCCACTATTGAAGCGTCTCCCTCCGTATCTTCCCTGGTGCGCCTGTGATGGTCGGACTCACCTTCCTGGCGGTCGTCCGGATAAAAGCATTGAGCTAGTCTTTGGGCCGACTGTTTTGGTGTTAAGGTGTGCCCCTGTTCGTCCCTGAGCAGCGTGTCTTCCTGACGTCTAGCTGTTTTCCGGATTACACGGTAGATTCCGTCCCACATTGTCTCCCTGTCCTGCGTGGAACAGAATTCCTTCCAGCTAGTCGTCTGAGCCTCCGCCGCTTTGGTCGCATAGTCTTCCTTTGCCTGTTGGTATTGGTCGACCACGAACTGCCTTCTGTTTGGGGCTGCGTTTTTTATTCGCCTTTTGCGTCTTAACACCTCTTTTTGGAGTCGGCCCAATTCTTCGGACCACCACGGCGGATTCTGTTTTGCCTTCTGAGCTCCGGACCTTGGGATGCTTTCCTCGCATGCTTTTGAGACTGCACTGATGTAGGTATTTACCACCTTTTCCATCTCTACTGCGTCTCTCACGTTGCTTATGGAGTCTTCCGTGAGGTCTTTCTCTATGAGCTCTTCCGACAAAACACGGCTGAATTTGGTCCAGTCAGCCTTTTTGATGTTGTAAACCCTGGTTGTTTGTTTGGGTACTGGCTTTGGACGAGTCTGGCTGCACACTGCAAAACTTATGGTGTTGTGGTCTGATGTAGTTACATCTCTGTCAACCTTCCAATCTTGGATTCTTGACAGAATGCTTTCGCTACATGCCGTTACATCCACTATGCTTGAGTAAAGCTTTCCTCCCCGATACGTCTCAAAAGTGGGCGTGTTCCCGACATTCAAGACGTGCAGATCCACCTCATTGAGGAAGCTGTTGTACGCTACCCCTCTGTGGTCCTCCGATCTACTACCCCACCAGTAACTCCAGGCGTTTACGTCTCCTCCAACTATGTAGCTGTCTGCACCCAATCCAAGCATTATCTCCTTTGTTTTGGCAATGTATTCTTCTATGTCTTGGTCTGGCTCGAAATAAACCGAGATTACTCCAATTGACAAATTGCCAAACTTTAGGAGAGCCGCCGCGATGTTCTCCGTCACCAGTTGTGGGTCGTGTTGGACTTGGACCCGGTCGCCTAAGACCACTATTGCCGATTTAACGGGCTTCATGCGGTTGAGTGTGCACAGGACACCTTCGCTGGTCTTGTTGGGATCCTTTGACGACATGATGACAGTATGCGTGTTGTCATGATGAGGGGCTCTTTTTGGTGTTTTGAGTTTTTGAGCGTACGTTTCCGGCCCGTGCTGTTTTTGTTGCACAACTTCCCTGTTGACCTCATCGATCGAGTTTTTCAACTCAGCCAATGCCAACTCTGTGTGCAGGGTCGATGTCGGGGCTGAGGCTTTTTTCCTTTCCATTCGGACCTCTTCTGTTAGGGTCCTTACGTCCGAACTCATAGCCTCTAGCCTTTCCCCGAACTCGGCCACACTCTGTTCTGGATTCGGTCTCGTGGGCTCCGTGTCGTGCAGGCTTTTTAACTCCTCTGTGGTGCTGGTTAGGAGGTCAATCTTTTGGGTCAAAGTTTTTATGGCATCAGTCAGCCCTGTGTCCTGGGGTGTTATTTCAGACGTCTCTTTGACCGCCGGCAAGAGGCCCTCAATAGTTAGAGGGATCTTCGCCGTCACGTTGGCCAGCTTGTCCAAGGTCTTCCTTATCTCGTCCAGTTGGTTAGAGACCCGGGTGACCTGGACATGCAACCGTAGGACGTCCTCTTCCACCCTCCTGACCTGGGCGCTGTCCTGGGAATCCGTTCTTTGGCCCAACTTGTTGACTACTGTTTTGACCTCCTCGATTGAGGTTCTAATTTCCCCTATGGTGTGGAATGGGGTTGCAGTTTCGTAGCCGAGCCAGTTACGTACGTTGTCTGTTTGTCTGGAGGTCCTTTCAGAGACCTCCATGAGTTGCTCTAGGCCTGTTACCACCTTTACCCTTACCTCCGCCATTTCCCTCGCATGCAGCCTCTCCAGTCGGACTATCTCTTGCGCGTTCCTAGCTCTTTCACGCTCGAGATTATATTTGTGTCTCGACCGTGAGTCCGACAGCGACAGAGCAGTCTCATACAGGGCCTGCAAGCAGTCCAAGCACTTAACCTTGCACTCTTTCTTCATGTTGCCAGCCAGTTCTAGGGCGGTTTTCCCCTCCTGGAGCATCGTGTTGGCCAGTTTTGTCGCGTGGTCCATCTCCACTCCTGGCCCTCTGCGGTTTGATCCCATGAGGAAGCTCGTTCTGGACGAGGATGCTCTGGGGGGCGTGGAGAGGTCCGAGACATCTGACATGTCTCCCTCGTCAGTCCCCGGGCTGGTTTGGCAACCGTGCGCTCCCACGAGGGACTCAAGCTTCTCCATGTCCGCGATTGTGTCCGGGTCCAGGGGGGGGGTGGTTATTGTTGGGTCCTTCTCCACTGCTGCTGCAGTCTCCTTGTGAAGGACCGTTTCCCTGAGGGATTTACCGACTTTTGGCTTGCGTGCCGGCCCTGCCTGAGACCTGCATGGAGCCGACTTGGGTTTGGTTGGGTTGGTTTTGGGTGGCATTATTTTTTATTTATAAATTTAAGCTTTCACAGAAATGACCAGACTAAGTTGTTCCCAAAAGACCCCTGACTCCCTTCAAACTGTATGAAGGGAGGGATCCTTATGCTGGTTCAAGCTGGTGGTGTTAGTTGTGGGCGGGTGTGTTGAGTGGGAGAAAGGCAAGATGTAGCCTTTTGCAACACAATGACTCTATTTGTCAATTTTATTACCCAGAGAGCTTAGAGGATGTTTCGGGGTTAATTTTAGAAAAACCAATCAAGGAAGTACCCGGCTTGGCCTCTGACTCCGCAGAATTTGTACGTAGAGAGGGGTCCTCCTAACTGGTTGCTCTCCCCGGCCAACTGTCAAAGTCGAATTTTGAAAGTGACAGATCCGGCGTTACGAACGCTCGGATTTGGTGCGACTCGCACTTGACCGTCGGCTGTCAACGTCAACGCTGTCAGGTGTCAATAGCAAAAACTCGAACACGCTTTGACACTTGGCTGGCTGACGTGTTGCTTTTGACGTATGGTGGTTTGTTTACGTTTCTTATTGCGTTATTATTTTGTGTTGGGATAGGGAAAGGGGCGTTTTAAGGGTACAAATTGATACGGAATTTAATGAGGAGTCAACTGAAACTAATTTTGCGGGGAACTTTCCTAAAACTTAGACACTATTTGCAATGACCTAATTAACATGTTAAAAGAAAAATTTACAATAAAATGTTCCTGTGGGCTGCTCTGCGCACTCAGAGAGGGATGAAATTTCTCCAGGATGCACAGTGAGTCGCTGCAACGTTCCACAAGAGAGATAAAAGATATAAAATAACGGGAAAGAGGTAAAAATTAGTCGATGAGGTGCCACCTTACAAAATGTGCGCCGTTCCGGAGGCTGGAATTTAGGCGATAACTCGGCGAGTTTAGGTGATAAAAATACGGGGTTTGTGCCCACTTACTGTGTGAAAGATTTTCCGGCGCCTGGTGATGAAAAAACAATGTGCTATAGATCGTTCCTGGACGCCAGAGTCGTCCAAACTTGACGCAATTTTCGACCACACAGAAAGTGACACCAAGGGGAGAGGGATGGTCCGATCTTGAGAAAAATTTTTCACCCACTTGTTACCCGTAACAAACCGGTTACGATGACACCTCACACGACCAATTCACACAGATTTTAATAATTTTTTAGATTTTTCACCCGCGGAGCGTTCGATTTTCGTGGCGCTAACGCGGGAGGCTGATTTGCGACTCTACGATACGTAGACTCTACGATAAGTAGGTTAGAGTCTACTCTTAACTACTGATCTTGTGTCTTATGAACTTGGTCGTGTCCTGTTGGCCCTGTCCTAAAGCAATTACGCGGTACAGTGCGGAGGAAGGGCTATCCGACTTTCAGAATGCGCTGGGACTCTACCGATTGTAGGCATTTGACGCCGAAACAATGAAATACATCATTATTTGAAAATTATGACGCTATGGTATTCATATGACTTCAGTTGACTTTATAATTTCGAGAGAATATAAAAGATAGTTAGATAAGTAGTTTACTTTTGCATTTTAATCGGATTTATACACTCTTCAACGTGCAAGATTTGTTTACATTTTGACTTGTTGTTCATTTTAATTATACACACACTCACTTTACTATATTACACTTCATGGTATCTGCGCTAACTGTCTATAATCGACTGAGTTCCAGCGCGAATGGGGCTTGCGAATTAGCGTCGGGAGACACGACCCTGCCCCGCACCGCACCGCGTAGTTGCGCCGTCTAAACGGCTAAGTTACATCACCAGTTAATATTACGCTATGATTAAGATGAAGTATACAACTCGCATAACATTGAACGCTGTTCACACAACGTACACATCAAAACAATTCAAAATCCAGTCCCACCGGCAACTACTCCTAAGAACTAACCGCCTGTTTGTCCAAAGCAACTTATTTACAATTTTACTTAGTTGCGAGTTGGCGGTGAATGATGGGCGCGCAAACTTCGCGCGTCAAGGAGAACGTAACCACTTCCATTCATCATCGCTGGGGGGAGGGAGGAAATAGAAAAAGTTGTCTCGTTTACAATGGGGTCGGATTCTGGGCGCCGTTAACGATGCCCTGTTTGGTTGTTCCCTCGGTAATGATGCTTGTGTACGCTTGATTATTTAAATTACTGTTCGCTTTTTGTAATTTCCAATGTTTTCGGCTCTTTTGGTAGGCTTTGCGGTTTATGGTCTTGAAAAGAAGGGTTTAGTTTATTTTTAACTCAAATTTTGTCGTTGCTTTAAAACGAAAACCTAATTCAATACAAGTAAGAGAAATAAAATAGACAAAATAGGATAAATAAAACAAAAAACATTATGCTAAACTTACTGCTAGGTTAGGCAATATAGCAATATAGATATAATAATAATCTCAGCGTATGCTGGGCACTTTTATTACTGGCATTTTTAGCAAATTTTATGTATTTAGACACGTTCCCGACACAAGCTTTACACGCTCACCTAAAAACCGACAAATCTCAAACCGTTACATGAGCATTAAAACAATATTATAAGTAAATCGTTGTTATGTTTACACCGTCCGGCACCCACTCCGCGATCCCGACGTATTCAATCCAAACACCGCACCCGCCCGAGATGATATTAAGCGCCTATCCAAATACATCGGGGCGTTTATAGTAATCCGACAACATTTGTTTTTCCGGCGGTAAACACTGAAGGCTCGGCGCAGGCGGACCGGGCACAGAGCGCGCGAGACCAACACGAAGCTATACAATACCACAATGTTTGTAAACTAAGCGAAAAAAACCGGTTGTCTGTAAAGTCGGTTTACGGACGATAGTTTAACGTGACAACGTCATAACAAAACATTCAAAATCCAGGCGGTCACCCATCCAAGTACTGACCGCGCCCGACGTTGCTTAACCTCGGTGATCGGACGAGAACCGGTGTTTTGTCAAATATCTTGAAAACGGTGCATCCTACTTTTTTGCCGTAGCAAAATCAATGAAATTATCATCCCCCCTTTGAAGCCCCCACAATCCACATCTCTACCCTAACATCCCGTACATGTACGTTACATTGCGTCATCCTTTTTCGTGTATGCAGCCGGCGTTCATCGATTTGTGAGACGTTGTCACGTCAAAAATGGCAAATGTGTAGCAACAATAAAAATGATCCCTGATGTAATTTTGAATTTGAATTAGTAAGTAATATTTTGTTCTCGATCCTCTGGGCTGTGGCAGAATATCAGTGTTTTGCTCCTATGGGCAATGTTGACCACTGAGCCACGGCCCTTTTGCACTACTGCAGCGCATACAGACAATATTAAATGTTTTACTTTTAAGCTTATACTGTTTTCTGTATTTTTGTTAATCTTGATTGTGTGTGCTTGCAGTACCAAATAAAACGTCTTTATCTATCTATCTATCTAATTATTTCCCTATGCATGCTACCTAAAAGCTAAACAGTTTAAATGAGTCTTCACCCGCGCGGTACAGTGTCTGAGGGTATGACGACAAAGGGGGTCAGGAGAGGTGCGGGCAGCAGCCACACGAGCACGAATTTCATCATTTTGTGATGTGTGCTCCGGGCATAGCCTTCTTTCTTTGGGACCTTATCTAAAGCCTAATTTTGCGAAAAAAATGTGCAAGTTGCATTACATTGCGGCGCTCGACCTTTACAAACTCGTTTGTTTTACGGCCTCGCAATGCAATGCAACTTGCACTCTTTTTCTTGTAGGTCTAAACTGGGCTTAAGATTTCTTATGCCATCGTTAGCGGCCACGTCTAAGTCAAAAGAACTATTCCATTTATTTTAACATGACACTCCGCAAACGCCTGGATCTATACAGTAGCAGTAGTAGTTTATTTGTGAAGGTATCCGCGCCTCGCCAGCACTGCATCACGCGCTGAGCGAGGGTCGCAGCGCTGTGTGCCGTCCGCCCGATCGCGGCTGTTTGCTAGGGATTAGGGCCTATCGGTTTGGACAGTTTTGTTCAAATAAGACTCTAGACACTGCTCTTTATGTCTGTCTATATTCAGTAGTATTCTCGTGTAAACTATAAATACTACAAACCATATTAAAAAAGTCAAAAAGTCTGCCTCTCTCCTGAATAGAATGCGCGGGAGTAGCAACAGCATCCTGAAAATTGTAGTTGGTAAGTTTGATTGTCCCTTGACAAAAATACTTACCGAACGCACTAAATCCCTTTTCACTATACATTACTAACCTAGATTAAGATTAACTAACACAAGTGGACCACATTGTTGTCTTTAAGTACTAAATAAATAAATAAATAAATATTAAAATAAACGCGACTTCTCACGTTTAAACCTTTACATATGGTAGTTGAATTGAAACCTTCAGTAATTATATTGTGGTCTTACTTACATTGTATGACGAACATCCGTGCACAATATATCTTGCCTCTAGACTTAACTGTTAAGATTTTGGGATTTTACATGGACTCCGTGGGAGTATTGGAGTAAAAAGTAGACTGGGTTATTCTGGGCCCTATTCACCAACTGGGTCACCAACGTGACAAATGTCGCACCTGTTAATACACATTTGACATTATTACATGCAATATACGCGTATGTTGACCACGAAATACTACAATTGTAACGCAAGACTGGTACAGCTTTAATCTCATGTCAAGATTTACCGACAAATCTACAAATTATGTCGAGTACCTACCTACAAAAAAATATTCTCGTTTCACAACATTATAGTCATTAACAAATCTAGTGCCAAGAACCCGCTAGTGGCACAATAGTTTCTCAACATATGTCACTGACAATTGTCACGGTGGTGAAATGGGCCCAGGACATTCAGCTGTTTTAGCGTGGAGATGGTAACAAACACATACACTATTGCACATGCGCACACACACACGCACGCGCGCACGCACGCACACAAGCATTAAAATCGCACATCTAGATCTAAAGAGGGTCAACTCAAAATAATATACCATTCTAATTTAGACTTCAGTCAATTTCTAAAAGGTCTGAATTAAAATGGTATATTATTTTATTTTGAGTTGACCCTCTTTAGATCTAGATGTGCGATATTATAGTACCTACTAGTCTTCCGTCCGCAGCTTCGCCCGCGATAAAATTGATTTTCCCGTAGGAAAAGGTATTTTCCCGCGGTAAAAAGTAGCCTATGTCACTTTGTGGTAATGTAGCTTTCTAACGGCAAAAGAATTTTTTAAATCGCTGCGGTAGTTTCGGAGCCTATTCAATGCAAACAAACAAACATACAAACATTCAATCAAATCTTTCCTCTTTATAATATTACTAGCCTT
Source organism: Archips xylosteana (assembly GCA_947563465.1). Lineage (NCBI taxonomy): Eukaryota > Metazoa > Arthropoda > Insecta > Lepidoptera > Tortricidae > Archips > Archips xylosteana. The sequence goes on from OX387346.1 coordinate 23,878,770, forward strand.
CCGTCCGCAGCTTCGCCCGCGATAAATTAATTTTCCCGTAGGAAAAGGTATTTTCCCGCGGTAAAAAGTAGCCTAGGCATGTCACTCAGTGATAATGTAGCTTTCAAACGGCAAAAGAATTTTTGAAATCGGTCCAGTAGTTTCGGAGCCTATTCAATGCAAACAAACAAACAAACGAACAAACAAACAATCAAATCTTTCCTCTTTATAATAATAATATAGATTACTATTAGTATAGATATACCTCAAATCATTGAATTGATTTTATGAATTATTTCACATATTGAAAGTTACACTATGCCGGATTAATCCTCTTTATCCTGGCAATGCGGAAAGGTCCTACGGGACATAGACTAAAGTAGCGGACTACATTCATGGGTCAAAATCAGAGAGGTGAACTTTGCTTCGGACAAAGTTTTTGTATTACTATGAAAGATGTCACTACAAAACTAACATATTAACTACATTCAGCTCTATCAACAAATTTCGTTCTTTAGATATATTCAGACGCGAACCTCGTTTTTCAGATATTTGAAAACGTAAAATGTTCACCTCCCTGATTTTGATCCTTATAATTAATAAGTAATGTTGGTAATAATAATGTGTGATAACTAGAACTGTAAGAACTCTTGAAGATTCTGTGCAGTGTGTTTCTTGTTTTCCTTGTTTTATTCATAAATCATAAATCACGTTAGTATACAAACTGATTTCTGAGAGTATCCCCGATAAATAACCAAACGAACTTTACTACTTTGTGAAATTCATGCGAAATGCGAACTGATTTATAAAATTACTTATTTCCTAGGTGCTACAGCTCACAATTTATGAGTTAAGTGAGACCGTAAATCTCCAGCTCCACCTGCATTTATCGTCATTCCAATACATTTAAGTGCATTACGTTTCATTGCTATTTGATCGCTGATTCAATATAGATAGATTGTTTTATTCCGTGCCGACTCCCGAATTAAGTAAATGGCGTCGTGGACTTTTCAATAAGATGAATGAACCTGTCCGCGGCCCGCAGCCGTGTCCCGAGCTTGATGGACGGACGGACAACAAGACCGAATACATAATAGGTAGGTATACATACAGTTAGAGCTACCACCTGTCCGGGTTTGCATATCCGGGCTACGGGTTTAACATCAAAATGTCCGTGCTGCGAGAAAAAGTCAAACTTTCATTAGACAACGTATCCTCAGTTCATACAAGCAACGACTTTTCAACGACGTCTGTTGATTTACAATGGGTTGAGGTGTTTAAAGTCACAACTATTACGGAATTGACAAACATAATAGGCGAAATGTTATCAATTCCAATGAGTAACGAATTCGTTGAGCGTGTTTTGTCATTGATGGGGAACTTATGGACCAACGAGCGAAACTGATTATCAGATTTATCAGTTAACATAGTAAAGGCCGTACCGTATAGTAGTACCGTTGGGGTAGACGAGTTCTTGAGTGGAGGCACGGATCGGCAAACGTACTGTGGGACGTCCTCAGACTCGGTGGAGCGATGATCTTCGCAAGGCGGCTGGCAAGAGCTGGGTGAGAGTGGCCGAGGATCGTGCTCAGTGGCGTGCGATGGGAGAGGCCTATGTCCACTTGGCCAGCAGTGGACGAACATCGGCTGATGATAATGATGATAGTAAAGGCGGAATATTTGTGAAATTGCGATGTTCTCGAGGTCTGCTTTTTTTAAAAAGTTGTAGACCTGCATACAGTCTATGCTTACCTACTAAGTATAGTCGTGTAACGACGTGACGACTGCGTGCGATCGCCGCCGCTGCACACTACTATATTGTATTCATTCTTACTTGTCTTATTTAACAAGTCTAGGGTGAGTGAGCATTTACTAGCCAAGCGCGCTCCATCGTAGGCCTCATCTTCGCTTTCCATCAGGCTTGATTGTGGTCAAACGCAAACAATACTGTATAAAAAAAGAACAAGTTTATAACCTCAAAATGCACTTCTTTTTCGTTAAAATAGCTATTGTATCATAAATAAAGCAATTCCAGACAGAAATTTAAACATGGTATCCAAAATTTTTTATCTGGTAGCTTTTTTTAGATAAAAATGATGCCTTCTGAGGTTAGAAGCACTTTTTTACTAAATAAGACGAGTATGGATGAATGCAATATAGAAGTGAATGAACGATCGAGGAGCTCAAAATGAACTATTATCATCTATACCGCTGTATTATAAATTTATTATGCAGCATGCAGGTGACATCGGAGACGTTATCAGAAGTGATACGACTTAAGTAAGTATTACTAAGAGATTGCAATAATAACATACTATGTAATTTTGGGCAAATTTTTAATTAGCATACTTTTTTTATTTTATTTTCGCGAAACTGCATGACAGTTTGTTGGCGAAATGAGACGCTCAAAACACTTCCATATACAAATACTGTGCAAAAATTATACATTATATTATAACTAACCTAGAAAAGAAACTTAGCTGCATTTGTATGTATAGTTGGAGTTATTTAACAAAGTAGCTGGGTACTTATTCAACTTCATCAGTTAAAGGAAAATTTAAAAAAAAATTTTGTTTAGTGAAAGAACTGTTTGTATATTATGGCTATCAAAAAATTACTGAATCAGAAAAAGTGGTTTCTGATTACGTCTCTGATATCACCCCTTATACACAGTTCTGTAGACAGACATCCTCTCATTATCTTGGTATTAGAGTCGTGTATTAGATAATTTTGAACTAAAGGTTTACCGCAGCATCATGCTGAGTGTGGCCCCCTTGTCCACGCTTTTCAACACTTAGGGTAATATACTGAACAAGGGCTTAGTCATTAGTCCTTTAATATTCGAATGAGCTTTAAAATTTTTACGTCGACTTTAGAAACACGATTGCGTACAACAAAATTGCTTGCCTCGTCCACAGAAAGACTCATAGAAAATGAACTCAACGGGTCCATTTGGGTTAAGCGAAAGTGGGCTTTAGAGGTAGCGCGGCGAGCGGAACGGCGCCAGGGGACCGTCAAAAGGACCTGCGACAAAACTTCGTTTGCAGACTCACTGAACTTCCTTGGATTTGTCAATAGGTATATTTACGGGAATCGTTGATGGATTCTGTTTCAACAAACAATAAAACGTAGAGGTAAAGAAGCGGGTTTACAGATTTGTCTTTGCGGCAGGCGATTATAAGGTTCCTATTATCTCGCCTCATTCGTTGTTCGTTTAATTCTTATTTCGTCTCATTCTGTATTCGTCTTCGTCTTGTTCGCTATCCGTCACTTTTTTGTTGTATTAAGAGACGTATTAAGAGTTGTTGACGATCTTCCTTGGACTCATTCCTTGTTCTTCCCTTTAGTTTTTTGTCCATTTACTTATTCGCCAAAATTATTTCGATATGTTCGGTGCTGGTAAATAAATGTTCGTAAGTAAATCGCATGCACCCACAAAGATGGGCTCACACAGTCACTTGGTGGGGTGCCGGAGAATGGCCAGCGACGGCAAGGCAGACCACAAAGGAGATAGCGGGACGATTTGGACGTGTACGCAAAGGACTGGCCTGACATTGCGCCGGACCGGGAGTTGTGGAGGTCAAGAGGGGAGGCCTTTAAAGACATTGAGCAGTAGCAGTCTCGGAACCTTACATACAGCTGTCTTTCCTATATTTAATTAGTCAGAAACCACATACTTCTCCACACAACTATTTGGTTGCCGTGTAGTAACTATTACATCTTTTTTTATAAAAGTAACGACACGGCAACCAAATGATTTCTTTGTGAAATTTTCGATAATCGGTCACGGTTTAGCTGGTCCGATAGTGAATTTAAACCTATACTATACATTGATAAGCTACCTTACAAAGAGATGATTTTCAGATCCTCCCATGCCTTTTATTCATATATACCTAACGTTATAAATGTTAAATTAAAACTTGTGTTAGAAAATTAACTCATTTTGGTTTCTTTTCTAGTGGCATAAAATGACGTCCATCGTTTGCCCCATTAATTACAGTTTGTTGTACACCGGCAAGTTGCGGGTCTCCCGGGACGAAAGTTGAACTTTCCCGAACCTGTCTAACAATGTGAGATTTTCTTTAATCGTTTCAAGTTGGGCGATTACCCGCGCGTACTGACGGGTGTATTTTGTTTTGTTTAATAGACAGACTGGGTGGCTTCAGAACATGCTGGTGACTCTGCCTACGCCATCATCATCGTCATCATCTGCAGGGCACAGGCCTCCTTTCAGAATGAGAAGACTTGAGCCGTAATTCCCAGTGCGGATTGGGAACTTAATTTTTGGTTTGGTTTCAACGTACCATTGAATTTCTTCGCGGTATAAGCAGTTCCTCACGATGTTTTTCCATCAACGTAAAATTCATGGTACATTTTAAATGTAACTTCGCACATAAATTCCGAAATACTCAGAGGCGCGAGCCCGAGCTTGAACCCACGATCCTCTGCATGAGAGACCATGAGTCAAACCACTTGGGTACCACGACTTTTTTAAGGCCTACGCCTATAATAATGACGATGAGCGAGATTGAACCTAGCACGCAACAGCCCACGGCGTGCACGCCGTGATGATTTCACGATTTATTTATTGATCGCCGAGATATCGCCGCACGCCCGCGGCGGGTACGCGACGGTCCCGTACGCGTACGAATCGTAACGTATCAAAATATATAAAGTTTAAAACGAATAATGGACGAAATACATAATGGTCATTATACATACTAAAATTTTCTATGAAACTATTGATTAAACAAAGTTTTTTAATCGTGTAATCTACAGATTGGTTTAGGTTAGGTTTATTTTATGAAAATCCTGTGAAGTCGGAAATTTCCAAGAAAATTGCATTATGTCAAATGACCATTATGTATTTCGTCCATTATTATTTTTAAACTTTATATATTTAAACAAGTTAGCTTAGCTATGAAGTATCTTTTTGTATTTATTTTTCAACTTCATTTTTTTATTACTTTTACGGTCATCCCGTGAAATCATATATTTCATACTAAATACAAACTGAAATATAGATGCACAGAAAAAACCCCAGAAAAAAGACCAATGCTGGGAATCGAACCCAGGTCCTCAGGTCCTCAGGTCTGGTGGTAGTTGTTGATACAATATAGCAGAAAGGCGTTGTTGCAGATTCGACACTTGGATCGATTTTTATTGAGTTCTTATTGCGTTTATCATTTTATTTGGTTTCTTCTCCAGGAACCCATGGACACTTGTTGGAGACTTAACTCCACTGCGTCTTCCTGTCCGTGGACTTTATTCGAAAACCTTTTAGCCCCATCAGTTCTTCGAACGATGAGCCCTGCCCAAAATGGACTTACGAGGACTGTAGATAGAGTCACTGACAAAGACAATAACCATGCTATGGAGAAAAACGTAACAAATAATAACTCACAGGTGAATTGTTTTGTCTCATTTATTTAAAAGACATTTAAATGTACTATATTAATATCTCACATCTAAGCTACAAAAACTATCAAAATATAGTGGACCCTGGACTTAAACGTAAAAATTAATTGCTAAAATTGGTTGTTTCGACCGCATTGTAAAAACTTTAATGATAATCCCGTCCGCGATCAACGGTCCTTGACTGATTGATCGTATTATACAATAGAGCATCCTCCACCCTATCAGCAAGTTCCTTGTTAATCATCCTGAACACTTTCACAGCTCTCTCCTGAATATTACTACTGGTCTTTCCCAGACTATCCACAATATTGCCGATCAATCGTTCTTTAGCGTCCTCAGTTAAACTTTCATAATAAAGGCTCGCTTGATCGAAAGCCGGCGAAGTATCTTGCACAATATGAACAAGTTCACTATTGTTTACGTCTACATATGGTACTGGTCCGTTGAACGTGTTAGGGAAATAAGTAGGAGAACCGTCGGTCTTTTCCAAATTGAATAAGCCATCGACGTTGTACGTAGATCTCCGGAAGGGACAGTTGATAGGGATGTTTTCGAAGTTCGCTCCTAGCCTGTAAAACTGTGCATCACGGTACGACATGCGTCGTGCTTGAAATAACTGGTCAGGAGCGCCCAAGATTCCCGGTACCAAATGAGTCGGACACATAGCTACCTGCTCAACCTCGGCAAAGTAATTAACCGGATTCTTGTTAAGAACCAGCTGGCCCACAGGTCTTAAAGGATACTTGTCTAAAGGCAGTATTCTAGTTGTATCAAATACGTCGAAATCGGCATTTTTCACATCTTCTAAGGTTAAGACTTGGACGCTTACTTGCCAGCTAGGATAGTCCCCATTTGCTATAGCGTTGTACAGGTCCCGAATGGCGTAGTCAGGATCCAAGCCGCCAATTCTAGCGGCCTCAGCCGACGTCAAATATTTGAACCCTTGGTTACTTACTAGATGGAATCTGACGAAGCTGTAATTTCCGTGTTCGTTGACCAATTGGTACGTATGGATACTGAAACCGTGCATATGCCTATAAAAGAAATAGAGTAACATCAGTTTCAATATTTTGAAGTAGATAAAATAGAGTCACAGAATATAAACAATAACAACAATATAATATACACCGTTGCTTTTTTTTAATTACAGTTCACTTTAAAGAAAGCTGTAGATCAAATAAAGCAAATTTTTCTAAGATGCTATTATCCTATCTCGTATCATTTAAAATATAATCAACTCAAATTGCTTTCTAGTACAAAGTCCTAGGTATATAACATAAGGGATTTTACTTTACTGTATTTATATTTTCGCTTCAAAGTGGCCCTATCTACGTAACTATAATTGTTAGAGACTCCAAATTTGGTACGCAAGTAGGAGATCATAACAAAAAACTTAATATAATAACAAAAAACGGGATTTATGTATTCAATTCGATGTGACCTTCTCTGTAACCATTCCTTTAGGATCACAGAGGTGCAGTAAAAAGGGATCGATTTACCCAGGGACTAAAGTCGAGGGTAAACACTACTGTACTATAGATAAAGACAAAAATCTATATCTCACCTGTAACCATCCGGAATCCCGTCGTCCCCGTACCTGTAAAGGATGAAATGGAACGTTTCCGGGCGCAAAGTGAAGAAGTCCCACCGCATATTGTTATCGATGAGGAAGGTAGCCGGGTTCCGTCCCTGGGAATTAGCGAACGATGGGAAAAATAGGGGGTCTTTGATGACGAATACGGGGGTGCTAAGGCCCACTAAGTCAAAGTTACCATCTTCGGTGTAAAACTTGACGGCGAAGCCTCGGCCATCTCTGGTCGTGTCTATCCCCCCCACATTTGGTATTGTTGTTGAAAATCGGACTGTTACAGCAGTCTTTTTGTTGATCTGGTTCAGAAATTTGGCTTTGCAGATGTCTGTGATGTCGTGGGTTACCTAGAATAAAAGTATTACAATTAAGTAAAAAAAAACCTAAAGAAGCCGTGGTGGCCTAGTGGTTTGACCTATGGCGTCTCAAGGAACGGGTTTGACCTTGTGAGTTTTATGCAATTTGTGTGCGAAATCACCTTTGAATCACCTTGGAATCACCTTTGTAGTGGTCTAACTCAAAATGCCTTTTATAGTTTTCTACCTCAAAATGCCTTATAATAGTGGCCTACCTCAAAATGCCTTGTACAGTGGCGTACCTCAAAATGCCTTGTGTAGTAATCTACCTCAAAATATCTTATATAGTGGTCTACCTCCAAATGCCTTGTATAGTTTTCTACCCCAAAATGCCTTATAATAAGTAGCCTAGCTCGAAATGCCTTGTACAGTCAAGTGTAAAAATATGGGTGCGCACAACTTGCTCATATGTCCCATAATAGCTCTTATGTCGTCGAATTAAGGTATAGGTATATAACGATGGAAGGATTAAATCGATACTTATTTTTGCACTTGACCCCACAGTGGCGTACTTCAAAAATCCTTGTATATTGGCCTACCTCAAAATAGCCAGTAGCCCCGGCCGCTTTGGCGTGGACGACGCGCTCGGGGATCCGTTCTCGGTTCAGGTGTGTCATGGTCTCCAAAAAAAAATCGTTAAGGATGAGCCGACGGTTCAGGGTTATGTTGTAGTCCCTGTGATCCACGGGGGCGCCATTGGCTGTGGTGAGGATGCCGATGGGTCTCTGTGATAGTGAGAAAGAGAGAGATTTACATAGGTTTAATCGCCAATAACTGGCCACCGTTCAATAACTGGCCACCTCTTACTGAAAATGAACTCTATTCACCCATAATAGAATTCATTTTTAGTATAAGGTGTTAATTACTGGCCACCCTTCAATAACTGGCCACGTAAGCCACGTTATACTAAATTGAATTCTGTTTGTAGGGGGACAGAGTTCATTTTCAGTATGAGGGGACCAGTTATTGAAGGGTGGCCAGTTATTAGCAATTTACCCTACACATGTACGATACAAAAAAACAATTGACAGGGAAAGATACAAATTTATTAAATCAGGCGTTTCTTGTTAACCCTACCTTTTATTTATGAAAATTTACAAATTACAAAAAGTACACACAAATTACAAATTAATTAAAACAAAAAAACATACGTCCCATCACCATAACTTAAAATAGACTAAAACTACCCGCTACAAGGCAAACACGTCATCGAAGGAAGTCACTGGCATCGTCCCCAAAACGCTGGCCGCATTTCCTCTTTGGACCGCTATCCCCAACCTCTGAGCAAGATAAGCACCAGCCCTAGGGTCACCCGAAGCCAGGACCAACCTCCTGGACAAGTCCTTCAGCACCCCCTTCGTATCCGCAGACCACGGCCCCATCGTTTCAAAAGCAAGCGCCGCAAACTCATGGTAATTAGTCAAACCTGAATATTTACGGCGCTTGCTCATCTGAGCCTGCGCAGCAGCTGCCCCCGCCCTGAGCGCGGCGCCCTGGACGTGAGACGCAGCAAAAGTGTCGACACAGGTCACGTCCCACACCAAAGATCGCCCCAACGTCCACGGCACCAAGGTAACACCATCTGGCCTCTTTCCGTCATCCCTCAACAAACCGCATGGCTCCAGAGTAGCCGGGACCGATGCAGTGGTGAGGGCAAGACGGATGAGATCGTTAAGAGCACCGTGGCGAAATAGACGGCCCGCACTCCGGACACAAGACAACCCGTGGCGGCCCAGGTGGTCAACTACCTTTCCACACTGACATCGGTATGGTTCACATGCTCTAGCCCCCAGACGCAAACAAACGGCTATGCGCAGATGCATGGGATCCAAAACTGTGCCCAAATTTACAGAAGGTAAGGCGCGCAGCCAGTGACCAGACTCCTTCTCAGTGACAGCAAGAAGTCTCGCCTTATCTGCAGCATCCGTGGACTGATGGATAAGATCGTCGTGAATCATCCTCAACATTGGCATGTCCCACAAACGCTGAATGCATGCACTTGAGGCCGTCGGCACACGCTCTCCTGGACATAAGTTGCGCCAGGCTTCCGTAGCCTCCGTCAAACACGGACCCACCACATCAAAAGAGCTGGAAACGTTTAATATCTCTCTGATGAGCGGATCCGAATTGTTGACGGAGGCTAAGAAAGCTGGCAGAGATGTGCTTAAGGTTGTCCTGATACCAAGCCCACCGAGGCTTATCGGGAGGGACGCCTGGATCCAACAGTGGTCGTCGAAGATAGTGTTAACAATCTTCGACACCATCTCACGAAGCAAAGCATCAACCTCTGCTGTCACTTGCGGATACTTCCATAACGGACAGCAACGAAGCAAAAACATGAACTTGGGCGTAAAAAGGCAAATGCGCAAAATAAAAATAGCCACGTGAGGGTGTAATTCCAAAAGCCGATCTGACGACTGCTGAAAATTTTCCAATTTGGAATTCACGCAAGATGGGATGGCGTCCTCAAAAATGGGGACATCGAGAAGGCTGAGCGAATCCCGGCCTACTATGGCAATGTTTGGCGCCAGTACACTGATGCGAGACAAAATATCCAAACGGGAGGCATGTGAAAGTGCATCTGAAAAATAAAGCTCACACTTAGCGAAATTGAGTTCCAATCCAATCCTATGAAACTGGTCTATAATGGCCTGTAAATCCTGAATGACTGAAGACGCGGCCCCACCCAACGTGCCATCATCCAAATACCACAGATTGAATTTAGAAATCAATGAGGATATAATGGGATGAATGGCGAGACCAAACATCACAGGACCCAATGGGTCTCCCTGCTGGCAACCCACACTCGAGGCAATTTCATCAACTCCAAAAAGTAATTTAGACGGGGTGCTGTAACATTGGAACAAATAATCAAAAATTTCTGGCGCCTCTCGATCCCCCACCCCTGTCGATCGAATTAAATGCACTCTTGACGTCAATTTTGACCAAAATGTCATAGTCTCAAATGTGTGTGTAGATACAAATTAAAAACGTCAAATGGTATAAATTGGGCCTCATTCAGCATGTAGCGGCAAGCCGACCGCTCTAAAAACTAAACACAAAACATACACCCTGGATTGTGACGACACGAACGCCAGCGGAAAGTGTAGAGTTTATAAAAATTATGGCGCTGTAACAATTCCTTTCTCACCCGATCACCAAAATTTTTATGTACATAAGTCAGTAATAACAATTATGAGTCACTCGCAGAACGAAAAGGTTTGTTAGTTTTCAAATACTTTAAAGGTGTAAGTTGGCAGCCGACTGCACGCTGCAGCAGCAGACGACGTGTCGCTAGCTAAGCTAGCTACGGAGGGAATTTCATAGAAATAAGGTATAAGTTCGCGTAGCTAGCGACACGTTGTCTGCTGCTGCTGCGTGGAGTCGGCTGCCAACTTATACCTTAATTTAACATTTTGCAACCACATGTCACTACTCGTAGAACGAGCGATGTGCCCTGCCCAGAGTGGCACTTGAGTCTAGCGGTTCTTCGAGCTATATCGGTGTTTTTTTTTTTTGCACAGATTTCTTAATTTCTAATGTGTGTTCTTTCCTTTCGCTGTGACTTTTTTTATAGTTCCAAAAAAAAACACTATGAAAAATAATCATGACTTACTTAGCCACTGGTCACTCACATAACATTTTGTTTGGTAAATGTTTGTCGTCACTAAAACACATTTTGCGAATCAATCCAATCGTACGGTCGGGTTACTTGGAGTGATATGCAGGGACCATACCATAACATACCATCGGCTTATATAAAGATACATGACATGAGTTTACAGAATTAGCTAGTTCGTAATAATGATTACCCAAATTTTAACGTTGCGTGAGTGATAGACTTAAAAAAACCAGCCAAGAGCGTGTCGAACACGCCCAAGATAGGGTTCCGTAGCCATTGCGAAAAATCAAGTAATATTTTTCTAAGGATTTCGTACGTGTGTACGGAATCTTCCAAGTTTAGGTATCGTCAATACTTTGAAAAAAGCTCGTATTTCACAATCGATAATCTGGCTAAGTGAACTTTAAAGAAGGAGTGTTGAAATCTCTCGATAGAGGGTGTAACATAGATGTGCGCTTGTCCCTGCATAAGGTGATGATTTAGCAGACTGAAATGTATGATGTATAGGAAAAATTCGTGTCTAATCTCTAGACCAGTGGTGATGTAGGGGTTTAGCACACAGCACGGAATGCTGAGGACCTGGGTTCGATTCCCAGCATTGGTCTTTTTTTGGGGTTTTTCTGTGCATCTATATTTCTGTTTGTATTTAGTATGAAATATATGATTTCACGGGATGACCGTAAAAGTAATAAAAAAAATGAAGTTGAAAAAAAAAAAATACAAAAAGATACTTCATAGCTAACTTGTTTAAGTGAACTTTATTACGCGCGTATCAAGGTTCAGTTTTGTTTAGATGCTGATTTGAGATACGAGCTTTTTCAAAGTAGTGACGGTATGATTTATACCTTAGGCTACTATTTACTCTTAAACTACAAATAATTCCCAAGCAATCTTAGCCGCTATAATTTTTCTTGTAAATTTAATATATTTACTACCATTCTGATTTTTTTCAAATTTTTCCTCCCAACAGTGTAGATTTTAGAGGGGGGGACGGTCGATTTTAATGAAAATTTTCACTTTACAGTTGAATATTTCGCAAACAGATCACTGAATACAAAAATAATGTTAGCAACCTCCCAATGGTTTTAAAATACCTATCCAACAATACCCCACTATAGGGTTAGCCGAGAAAAAAAAATCACCCCCACTTTACGTCTATGGGAGGCTTGTACCCTAAAAAAAAATTTGTCTTTATTTTTTTATTTTACCACTTTGTTGGCATGACTGATATGTATATTCATGCCAAATTACAGCTTTGTAGTACTAATAGTCTCTGAGCTTAGCCGCGGACGGGCAGACAGACAGAAAGACAGACAGACATGGCGAAACTATAAGGGTTCCTAGTTGAATACGGAACCCTAAAAACGAAGGAACCACTACGTTATTTTGTAACGTTGTTCCTCCTTCAAATATCACGGTGATACTTTTCGACAGAGGATCTCTGTGATTTTTTCATCGTAACGTTATTTTCCCGCACCTCTAATTTATGTTACAAGTTTGGGTAAAAGTTATTTTATTGTATTTACGGTGGGCTGCAAAAAAGCATGGACCACCTCGAGGCGATAATCGCGTGAGCGCACGCGCGGGTATGTTAATAACATCAAACGATCAAACACTACTCACGCGATTATCGCCCCGAGATGTCCATGCACTTTTGCAGCCCATCGTACACTTACCCCTGTTTTTTCGGCGAATTGGACTGTTTGTTGGGAGGCGAAGTCTACGTAATGCTTGTCTCCCCCTGCTCTGCTCGCTGCTGCCACCGCCACTAGGACCAGCAGTCGAAGCACCTTTTCCATATTTGCATATTCAGCGGTCTTCATCATGCCAAGAGTGCTGAAAATCAATAAGGTAAATAAATTAATAAAATAAAATAATCTTGTAAGTAATTTCTGTTTTTACGTCTGGATCTCCACGATACAGGCTGTGCCTAGTGTGGGGATCACTGATTCTCTTGTATCATTTAATTTAAATTTATGGTCAATAAATACTTTTTTCATCACACTTGCTTGTCAATGGTGTTATTCCATGCCTGTATACTAAATGTCAAAGGTCTAATTTGTTCTTAAGGGAGTTATGGATATACGTACAGTTTTTCTTCCCAAGGGAGTTCTAACTTTAGTTTTGAAATTTTCAAACAGACTAAGGAGGTTTTAAGTTAGCCAACGTTTTATTTATATGTTTAAAACTTAGCTATAACCCAATTTTACTACACAAAACTTGTCTACGCTTCATGAAACATCGTTATTTTTATATTTTAAATTTATATCAAATAGTTTTGCAATAATTTTAGTAAGTATTTTTGTAACATGTTGGCAGAATGTGGCCGTATGGCCATTCGAATTCTAAACACAGTTTACATTATCTATGGTAGACTTGAAAAAAGTGACAATCTATATTGGCGGGAAGCCATTATTTATTTAATATAAGTGTTTAGAGACAAAATAATTTCATTTTTGGTTTTTTTTCCTCGCAGTGTGATGAAAATCGTTGTGTGTATCACGGGCAGTAAGGGGATTACAAACTCGAGTCATTAAAAGCCCTCCGCCTCCGGCGTCGGGCTTCTAATAGGCTCTCGTTAGTAATCCCCTACTTAAGGCCATTGATGCACAATGTACTATTTTTTAAATAAATAAATCATGGGACGATTGATACCAATTGACCTAGTCCCAAACTAAGCAAAGCTTGTACTATGGGTACTAGACAACGGATAAACATACTTATATAAATAAATACATATTAAACATCCAAGACTCGAGCACAAACATTCGTATTTTTTATACAAAATCTGCCCCGACGCGGGAATCGAATCCGAGAGCTCAAGCTCTCTGTAGTCTGTAGTCAGTTCCTTTAACCACTAGGCCATCCAGTCGTTAATTTTCATTCAATTTAATGCAGAAAAAAAACCTTTCGCTTCGTTCTTTTTTGGTTCGGTCGCCGTAAATGCTAAAAACATACATGCAGCATGCATTCGAACATACAACTTTTATTTTTTTGAAATGGCTACAGTGTTGCCATCTCAACTTTCTGTTTGGTTCTAATAGGCAGTTAAATTATTCATGTACATAAAATTATTATTGCCAATTATCTTAATAACTAATGCGCAAATAATTATCTCCTTAATAATCGGATTTACTTGAAATTGAGTACGATTATGTTATTAGTTTGGATGAAAACTAAATTACAGACATAAATTAATTAAGCTTGCATTAAAAAGATATTTTTTACAAAAACTTGTGATCGCCTACTAACCAGTAACAATACAATATTTTCCATGTGAATTATAACCTATTCGAAGTATTAATTTGCAATATTCTGATCATCATCATCATCATCATCACCACATTTCACCCTAAAAACGTCCACTGCTGAACATGGGCCTCCCCCAAGGCTCACTAAACAGAACGGTACTGCGCCATCCACATCCAACACATTCCCGCAACCTAAACCAGGTCGCTTCATATTGTTGGAGGTCTACCTACAAATCCGTGGATACCATTCAAGAATATATTTAGACAGATTCTCCTATTGTAGCCCGATTTTTTTTAATCCCATTTTCACTACCACTACTTTCACTAGACTTAAAATGATAAAGCCGATTTTTAATTTTCCTAACTATTTATGAGTGTCGCTAACAAGCATACGTGTATTTCAGCAAAGCATTTGACACACTTAGACATGAAACCTTATTTAGTAAACTTCAGCAGAATGGTATACAGGGACCAAGTTTGGAATGGTTCAAAAATTATCATTCAAAAAGACTTAACTCGGTAAGCATTGCAGGAGAGCAGAGTGACCTGCTACACTCCACCCAAGGCACGGCTCAAGGTTCAATAATGGGGCCAACTGAATATCTGATTTATGTGAATGATATGTGTAAGCTATTTCAGACCGCCTCTGTGTACCAGTTTGCTGACGACACTTGCCTGATAACGGCTAACTGTGATGAAAGTGTTGCAGAGAGTCAAATGCAAAATGAATTCAATTTACTTTGTAAATGGGCCCATGACGTCGGTTTGTCAATAAATTACAATAAAACAATAGTTATGCACATTCACTCGCCATATATCAAAACCATCTTTGCCCCGCGTATCGTGGCTCATGAGCATGCGTGTATGCACATGCTAACAACATGTGATTGTAAACCTTTGCAAGTGGTCGATCATCATACATACCTTGGCCTAAGGATAGACAATAAGTTTAATTGGGGACCGCACGTCGACCATGTTTGTAACAGACTGAGGGCCATCCTCAGTAACCTAAGCATACTAAAGAATAAAATGCCTTATAATATACTACGAATGTTGTACATGGCATTGGCAGACTCTGTGATCGGTTATGGCCTCTCGAGTTATGGGAGAACTTATAAGACATATATTCAGAGAATTTATAATATCCAAATAAGATTGTTGAAAGCCATAGTTCCGCTCAAAATTAAACATATATGTGGTAATAACCACATTAAACTATTCCAGTATTGCAGAGTGCTTAACGTGTTTGACAAGGCTAAGTTGGCTGTTGCAGTTGAATATAAGGATAGATTGGGGGAGTTGGTTAGACATAAAAGACCATCTAATTTGAGGAAATTGCACAATATACCTTATTTCCTTGTACCAAGGAGTAACAACCAATATGGTAGAAGAAATTGGTCTAATTACCTGCCGCACGCTCTGAACAGCTTCCCAACAAAAGTCATTGATAATGTTTTGAGTAAGCCAAACTCATTTAAATATGTATTAAAAAAGGCACTTATTGATTGTACTTAACTTTGAAGACGCACACACGAGTCCTTCACAGGTCCGTTTTTGTATCCGTGTGCACCCCCATTATAGCTTACCACAATCTTAAAATATAAAGATTTTTGTAGCTATTGGTTTTTTGATGTATTTGTTTTTTTTATTGAATTAAACAGTTTTAATTTTTTTTTTTTTAATTTTTGTAGTAGTAAAAATTAGGAAAGTGGAACTTCGGTTCAGCAAATATTATGTAAGACAATTTTAGGGCTAGGTAGTGTAAATCATAGCTAGCCAGTTCCTTTGCTTGAACTTGGCTTGAGCCGACGATGGTAGGTGTAATGAAATTAGCACTAACGTTAGGGAACATTTAGATATGCACGATATAGGATTTAGTGAAATACACCCTTGGCCTCATCTACACTTTTCATCAGGTGGTCTTCATCAGTCACGGGTCAGAATTTATATAAAAAAAACCCCAAACGAAAAACAGTAATCATGCAGCATGATGACGGTGTATCGACATCGACACCTTAATTACAATTTATTTATTTATTTATTTATTTATTTATTCATTAAAATAACAATAATTACAGTAGAGATTTTTTACAAATATTCACATTGTGGTAATATTAATTAACTCACCAACTCATTAGGTTTTGGTTGAGTAATGTTTTGAAATCACATACACGAAGAATGCGGTAACAAATCATATTTTAAGTATCTGGCGCTATTTTTTAAATAGAGCATAAAAAAGTGGCAGTAGATTATTATAAGGCAAAAGTAAAAAGAGCATATTCACAAAACTATAATCTTACTAGGTTTAACCTGCGGTTTCACACGCGTTAACCATTAGGTCAGTTAGCAGAATTTAAATTCTGGAATTTCCCGAAAATTCCAGGAATTCCCAAAAATTACATCGTACTCTTTGTTGACGCCACAACAACATTTACGGCTGCGGGTCAGCGTGCATCGCGGTGACGTCACAACGACGTTTCTGATCATCCCCGGAGAGCGGCCGTTTAGTTAGACTGCTCTGTACAGCCACGGCGTCAATACGTATTTGTGACAGGACCATGAACCTGCAATCTTCGGATTCTTCGGAACGTGAATCTGTCATGGTCGCCAAAATGTTAGAGCACTCCTCTTTATTGTATGTTGTTTTCTCCAAGCCATTGTATCAGGACGTAGAAGAAGAATTCAGGATGATGCACGATTACTTTTAATATACAATACAGTCAGTTTGGCAGGTGAAGAAACAATTGGCTCTACAGAACAGAGCAGTCTCAACGGCCGCTCTCCGGGGATGATCCGTGACGTCTTCGTGACGTCACCGCGATGTACGCTGACCCGCAGCCGTAAATGTTGTTGTGGCGTCAACACTCTAAATTAGATATAGCTGTATATTTTTCTGTCATATTTCATTGCTCTAAACCCAACGGTTGAGATTTCGGAATTCAAACAAAGTGATTTGTTGTTATTTCTCCTTTTTAACCCCCGACACAAAAAGAGGGGTGTTATAAGTTTGACCGCTATGTATGTGTGTGTGTGTGTGTGTGTCTGTCTGTGGCATCATAACTCTAAAACGGGTGGACCGATTTGGATGCGGTTTTTATTTTTATTTGAAAGCAGGTTTCTTGGCGATGGTTCTTAGACATGCTTCATTAAAATTGGTCGAGCCGTTTCAAAGTTATCAGCTCTTTAGTATGCTGCGGAAGGGATCTTAAGACTTAATTGCGTTGGGGGTTTTTAAATTTTTTAAATTTATTGTTATTTAACGGAACGGAACTCGCAAACAAAACAAGAAAATTGCCGCTTACTATTAATTGCCATCGGCGTTTAATACCTACTATAATTCGACCGGCATAATGTGATTTTGCATTGTGCTCATTTATTATTGTTTTCGAAAGGTTTTGTTTGCGTGACTTATTTTGGGCATTAAGGTCAACAGGCTGGCAAAAACACATGACAGTTCCTGTTTTTTATTTTCATGTCTTTCTCAGTATTTTAGCCATCGTCATCGGTGTTTATAAGACTTGAATTCCAACAAATTATCGTTGGGGGAAGGTTCAGTCAAGGGCGGAAATATAATTATGTCCATGCCGCTAACCATAAGGTTGATGTTTACATAATATTTGACTTTATAGCTTTATAGATATTTATGTCTTCAACTGTATCTACTCATAATGCGCCTACATGTACACACAGAATATACCTACAAGCTCCTCGATTATTAACTTCTTTACAAAAAATTACTAAGACCTTCGTAATCATTTCATCAAGACCTGTTTGTTTTCACTATGTGTGAGTCTCACGGTAATTTCATGTTTAAAGTAGGTAAACCTGTTTAATGACTTTACAATTTAATTTTACAAATTTTTTCGGAAAGACTATCATTGCCAAAAAGAAAAGTTACTTTTTATCCGATATTCCCACAGGCTCGGCATTTACACATATGTAATATGCCAAAAATTAATCAATAAATAATAAATAATAATAATAGTTTACGTGGGACAGCATCACAATTCAAGAAGTTAACCAGTTATTCAACTTCATACTAGAGCGCCCGAATCGACGCACGCACACAGCCAAGCGTCTTATACGGCGCGAGCGTGGGAACTGCATTGTTCTGTCTAGCGAAGTTCGGTTAGCGGCCGTGTAAGACGCTTGGCTGTGTGCGTGCGTCTATCGGGCGCTCTAGTATGCAGTTGAATAACTGGTTGACTTCTTGAATTGTGACAGCATTAAGCAAATTCTTTGCAGACGGAGTCGCGGGCAACAGCTAAATAGTTTAGAATAATCACAGTGTCGGCCAGAAAGAAAAAAACATAAAAACAAAAACAACACTTTACAAATATTTTTTTTAAATAAAAAGGTATCCTATGTCACCCGGAGCATAATAACGAATCGATTGATACCCTATTTATTAAAATCGGATGAGTAATCTCGACGCTACGGTGGAACATCCGTACACACAAACATAGACTGTTAAAATCATTAATTCATTACACTTTCTTTTGGCTTTGCCGTAGTTGTGTAAAAATATGGCAATAGGCTTAATTTAGTGAAATGAAATGAAAAGTGAAAAACTTATGAAAATGACCTGTTGTATGTAGTAGTAATATGTCCGTATAAACAAATAGACGTTCCAAATTTTAAAAAAACCGGCCAAGAGCGTGTCGGACACGCCCAAGATAGGGTTCCGTAGCCATTACGAAAAAATCAAGTAATATTTTTCTAAGGATTTCGTATGTGTACGGAATCTTCCAAGTTTAGGTATGTTTTATACCTTAGGCTACTATTTACTCTTAAACTACAAATAATTCCCAAGCAATCTTAGCCGCTATAATTTTCCTTGTAAGTTTAATATATATACTACTATTCTGAATTTTTTAAAATTTTTCCACCTAATAGTTTAGATTTTAGAGGGGGGGACGGTCGACTTTAATGAAAATTTTCACTTTAAAGTTGGATATTTCGCAAACAGATCACTGAATAGAAAAATCATGTTGGCAACCCCCTAATAGTTTTAAAATACCTATCCAACGATACCCCGTACTATAGGGTTAGTAGAGAAAAAAAAATCACCCCCACTTTACGTCTATGGGAGGTACCCTCAAAAAAAAATATATTTTATTTTTTTATTTTACCACTTTGTTTGCGTATCTGATATGTATATTCATACCAAATTACAGCTTTTTAGTACTAACAGTCTCTGAGCTTAGCCGCGGACAGACAGACAGACAGACAGACAGACAGACGGACAGACATGGCGAAACTATAAGGGTTCCTAGTTGACTACGGAACCCTAAAAAATGACTGAGCTTAAGCTCCATATCAATTTTGTGCACTACTACATAGAGCTTGTCTAAGCTTAAATGACGCGCGCCCCTCTACTGAACCAGTTGATTTACATAGACGAGTGCGTGCAAATATTAATTACAACTCTTCATCTATTTGGGAGCGTCAACTATCCCGTTAACAATGATCAATTGATCAGTGTGCAATATCACGATCGACAAATCGCATAAAAAATCCTGTGCGTAAATGCGGTGGTGGGGCGCGTCATTTTAAATTAGTCAAGCTCTACAACAGGTAATTTGCTTAAGTTTTTATCGATATACCGGAATGTTAATTAAACCGCCAGATCTATATCTGATCACGCGAGGGTACGTATCAAAATATCTAAAGTTTAAAATTAATAATGGACGAAATACATAATGGTCATTTGATATAATGCAATTTTCTTGGAAATTCTCAACTTTACAGGATTTTCATAAAATAAACCTAACCTAACCTAAACCAATCTGTAGATTACATGATTAAAAAAGTTCGTTTTATCAATAGTTTCATAGAAAATTTTAGTATTATTAAGACCATTATGTATTTCGTCCATTATTCGTTTTAAACTTTATAATATTTTGATACGTTCCTGTTACCACCAGAGGTGTGCTATGCAGCTGCTGCGAGGATGTCAAAGCGACCCTACGAAACTGTGTAACCTTTTCCACTGATGCTAAGCCGTGTAGCCGTGCGAGGAAGATCCAGAACAAGCATCCACAGAACGCATCCGGAGCAAGCATCTTTCCACATAAAATAAAGTCGGTTTACGGACGATAGTTTAACGTGACAACGTCATAACAAAAAACATTCCAAAAACAAAAACCGGCCAAGAGCGTGTCAGACACGCCCAAGATAGGGTTCCGTAGCCATTACGAAAAAATCAAGTAATATTTTTCTAAGGATTTCGTATGTGTACGGAATCTTCCAAGTTAGGTATCGTCAATACTTTGAAAAAAAGCTCGTATCTCAAAATCGTTAATCTGGCAAAGTGAACTTTATTACCCGCATATCAAGGTTCAGTTTTGTTTACATGCTGATTTGAGATACGAGTTTTTCAAAGTAGTGACGGTATGTTTAATACCTTAGGCTACTATTTACTCTTAAACTACAAATAATTCCCAAGCAATCTTAGCCGCTATAATTTTTCTTGTAAATTTAATATATTTACTACCATTTTGAATTTTTTCAAATTTTTCCACCCAACAGTTTAGATTTTAGAGGGGGGGACGGTCGATTTTAATAAAATTTTTCACTTTAAAGTTGAATATTTCGCAAACAAATCACTGAATACAAAAATCATGTAAGCAACCCCGCAATGGTTTTAAAAGACCTATCCAACGATACCCCACACTATAGGGTTAGTCGAGAAAAACATAATCACCCCCACTTTACGTCTATGGGAGGTACCCTAAAAAAAATTTTTTTAGTTTTTTTTATTTAACCACTTTGTCGGCGTGACTAATATATATATTTATGCCAAATTACAGTTTTCTAGTATTAACAGTCTCTGAGCTTAGCCGCGGACAGACAGACGGACAGACATGGCGAAACTATAAGGGTTCCTAGTTGACTACGGAACCCTAAAAATGTAACCAGGCCGTCACCCATCTAAGTTCTGACCGCGCCCGACGTTACTTAACCTCGGTGATCGGACGAGAACCGGTGTTTTGAATAATCTTGAAACTATGCTGTTGAAACTTGGTAAGTAGATGTATTCTGTGAACCGCATTAAGATTTTCACACAAAAATGGAAAAAAAATAATAAATTTAGGGGGTTCCCCATACTTAGAACTGAAACTCGAAATTTTTTTTTCATCAAAACCATACGTGTGGGGTATCTATGGATAGGTCTTCAAAAATGATATTGAGGTTTCTAATACCATTTTTTTCTAAACTGAATAGTTTGCGCGAGAGACACTTCCAAAGTGGTAAAAAGTGTGTCCCCCTGTAACTTCTAAACTAAGGGAATGATAAAACTAAAAAAAATATATGATGTACATTACCATGTAAACTTCCACCGAAAATTGGTTTGAACGAGATCTAGTTTGTCTGTCTGTCTATATCAGTAACCAATCCACAATGATCCCACACTGCGCACATTTTGCTTTGGAGCAAGGGTCTGCTAAGACTGGATGTTCATAGATACATATAAATTTGTACGGAACCCTCGGCGTTCATCGATTTATTAGACGTTGTCACGTCAAAAACATAACTTAATTGAACCCATTTCCACCAGTGTTTTGCTATGTGGGCATAGTAGTATGGAGCAACGTAGCATGGCATTATGTCTGATGGCAAAGCACCCTAAGACTTTAGAAATAACTTGGTAGATATTATCTATAAATATTTACTTTGCGTTTATGCTGTTTCCTTGCATGCCAATTTTTATCCCAAAATTAACATAATAACGATCGTATTATGCTAATTGACCTTTACTCACGCTTTAGGTTTGTTGAATCGACATAGAACAGAATAACAAATTAATGGAAACTGGTTATAGAAGAAAAAGACAAAAAAGCATTCGGAACGTCGGCTATTTCATTTTATTCCCAGTAGGTGGGTAAATATGGATTTTTAAATATTTTTCACTTCTCATGCTCTTAAAGTGTTACTTTAGTCTCTGTATATCGGGACTAAAGCTTTTTTTTGATCTCTAGGGATTAAAGTAATTTTTTTTTAATTTACTTTGGAAACCCCTAAACTGCCAATCACGGTGTTTGTGGATGGAGGATTATTGCCATTTTCAGTGACTGGGCATAGACAATTTTAAAGCTTTCCACAGACCGCAGTGCGCTGCGGACGCTCCGAAGCGCTCCGTACGCTCCGTAGCGCTCCGTAGCGCCCTGCGCTTCGGTCTGTGGAAGCCTTTAGTGCGTGGAAATACTAATTTCGTGAAACACCATGAATAATTACGAATATTAAATCTATTTAATTATATTAAAGATTTTTTTTTTTTTTGTTTTTTTAAATATAATCTGCAATCAGTGCAATCACTTTTAGCAAATATGCTGCATGCTTCTCTCATTCAGAGTGTGTCCCCCAGCGAGAACATCTACTCATAATTCATTGCATCATAGGATGTCTTTTCTTTTAAGGCGTTTAACATAACGGGTAACTGTGAGCTGTCGTGCAAGGGTATTGGGGTGGGTCTCAAGCCGTCCCCTGTATCTAGTTTTAACACTAGTGATTTCTTCTCTCACTGTGAGCATTTCCAGATGTTCGTGGATCTCAGCATTAGTCACAAACCAAGGAACATTGCTGATTGTTCGGAGAATTGAGATTGTTTGTTAAAGATGAATTCATTTTATTATGCATACTTAGTCCAATTAGCTATGAAATAATTTTCAAGTTTGAATCTGTTGGCTAAATATGCAAACATTTAAAGCGTCACTCAACAAAAAAAAAACCGCGGAACAAATTTAAATTGCTATTTGAATTCTGAACAGACGTCCATTGCTCGTATTGAGCGTACGTTTTATAAAAGTAATATTGTAGATTAGTATACCTAAAACATCGTTTTTTTCCTCGCATTCAAAGTGAAAAGTAGGGTGTTTAACGCGAGACTAAACTGCCATAATGACACGCGAATTATAGCCACCCTCGCTCTGCTCGGGTGGCTAAATATCTTGTGTCATTATGGCTTGTTTTAGTCCCTTGTTGAACAATCTACTATATTTGGCCAGACTACTTTAAACATGACCAACAAATACAACGTGTCTCTACTCTCCGGACACAGACCGAAATCCCGAGTAGAGTTCCTTCTCCGGAATGTTCTGCTTTTGTAAAATTATTAGATTTGATAAAAAAAAACTGTTAATACCACAAACAAATCAACAATAAGTAGGAACACACTGTATCAGTTGTTTGCAATGAATTTTGCGGTTCAAAGGTTGATCAAGTTGAAATACTCTTTCCCTTCCATGTGGCGTTCGATCTTTCCTTCCACCCTATGCATAATGTACTATCGCCCCAAGCGCCAGATAACCACCTTAAAGGCCCAGTTTGCGTGCAGTGGCTAGACATCTGTCCATAACAATCCATAGCAATAAACATCAACGGCTGCAAGCAAATTTGTTTTGAAAATGGGTATCTGACGTCTGGGGCGATGGTACTTACCTATGTGAATTATACAAACTCGCATAATAAACGAGTAATATTTAGATGCGATTGGTGAAGGCAACACATAAATATATATGATACAATTAAGACGTCCCTTTTAATTGAGGTGAGGCACACTTACACGTAATCTAGTATTTTAATCAGTTATTGATGCAATTAAGTGTACGTGTTACGTGTTTAAGATTATTGTTTATTAATTACATCAGAATCCGTTACGGTTCACAATGAAGCGACTACCTGATTCTAAAGGAGGGTGGGAGAATTGGCCTAAGGTAAACGTCCCTGCGCTCGACACTGGGTTAATACATGGCACCTTCAATCTTATGTCATAGTAGAGAGGTGACAGGTGGGTGATATCTACTGGGCGTTGAGGTGTCGATCATTGGTACGTTTACCTTATATGACCATATAAAGAAAAGACAAGTGGTATGTCACTGGATATCTTAATCTAGTTCTAAAATATTTACTATGGCAGGTAGCCCCAAATCATTGTGTATTAGCTGCATAAAAGTTGTTTGAGTAGAAACTAGTAAGTATTAGGGTTTACAGATATTTTGTACTGTCAATGATTGTGTGACATAATTTTGTTTATGTTTAATGTTTATTTGGGCAAAACACGGCACAATATAATGAGTGAACTTAAAAAAAAAACTAAGTTATACATAGGCCAGCAATGATGTTGTTTTTTATACGTTGTAATATGAGTTTGTATCTTGCTAATCTTGCTATACCTTTTTAGGGTTCCGTACCCAAAGGGTAAAAACGGGACTCTATTACTGAGGCTCCGCTGTCCGTCCGTCTGTCCGTCTGTCCATCTGTCACGAGGCTGTATCTCATGACGGATTTCTGTTGCTGCTATAACAAATACTAAAAACTAGAATAAAATAAATATTTGAGGGGGCTCCCATACGCCCAAACAAACGTGATTTTTTTTGCTCGTTTTTGCTCGATATTGATAACGGCAACAGTTAGATGCTTGAAATATTCACAGAATATTTAGTTATATATTCACTTTAAAAATAAATTATTAAATTAAAATAAAACAAATATTTAAGGGGGGCTCCCATACAACAAACGTGATTTTTTGCCGTTTTTATAGATAATGGTACGGAACTCTTCGTGCGCGAGTCTGTCTCGCACTTGGCTGGTTTTTTTCGAGATTTCCTGCCATACAAAAAGCTGTAGAATATGAAAAAACCTTTCCAATGATATATGGCTTGTCGTTATTGATCCCTTGGGCAGAGTCCATACAAATCGGCCCATCGTCCTTTATGGTTTATATCTAAAGAAGTATCTGATTGACCTGTGCCCATACAGGAGGTCTCAAAAGTCAATGATAACCTGGTACTAGGCGAGAAACCAACCATTCGTGTTCTGGCAAAATAAGAAAAAAACATGTTTGCCAATCAGACCAGCTTTACGCCAACTGCATCCGACGCATTTCCGTATACTTCTTATTGGAGGCCTACCTACACTTCCGGTCCGTGGACGCCATTCGAGAACATTTTGGCCCCATCGGCCATCAGTTCTAGGAGCGATGTGCCCTTTGACGATGTTATATCGTTGGCTTTAGTTCTTACACGGATTTCATCATTTCTAATATGATCCCGCAGAGAAACTCCGAGCATAGTCCTCTACATCACCCTCTGAGTGACCTTAAGCTTTCTTATATGAGGCCCATCGTTAATGGCCAAGTCTCAGTGCCATAATTCATCACTGGCAACATACACTGGTCAAACACTTTTGACTTGAGACACTGCGGTAGGTATGTTATTGGATGACAAGATATGGCGGAGTTTAACGAAGGCTACTCTTCCCAGTCCAGACTCCGGAACCTGCTGCAATATAAAAGGCCTTGACATCTGCTCCTGAAGTTGGACGGACATTGTGGGGTTATTGTACAAACACCTCCACACAACCCCCGACCTGAGCCTGAGCTGTAATCCCACCTATGGTACAGTCGGCCAAAAATATGGTCTACCCCCCTACGGTCGAAGTTCATTTGCACGTCATGATACAACGAGGTCGATTTTCCCTTGCAATAACATGATGACAGTGACTTAAGGATATTTAGATATCACAGAAACTTTTGTCAAAACTGGTAGACCACTTTCTTGGTCGACCGTACATCGGTACCTACCGTTGGAGGGACTACAGCTCAGCCCAAGTTACGATCGAATCGAAAGCTTTCTCGTATGCCATGAATACCAGGCAAAGAGGCGGTTATAGTCCTCGGTTTTCTGTATAAACCACCGCAATGCATGTTACCTACTAACTCAAGTAAGTGACCATCACCACCGATGAACACCCGCAACAATACAATACAATACAAATACTCTTTATTGAACACCAAAAACAGTACAGAAAAGTTAACAGAAATAAAAATTCAGGCAGACAATACGCACACTACACAACACTACGGGATTACAGATGCGTAGCGTAGTTTTGCCGGCCGTCTTACTCTATAGGTAGGCTGGCAGCGATGCGACAGACCTTGCACAAGATCCTACCACCCGCAAATACTCAAAAGCACAATATTATGACGACACTCAAAAACACACATTGCATAATAGAAATACCTACGCTCAAAAACACCCGTAACAGGAATACACCCATGAACACCCGTAATAGGAAGAGACTAAAAAATATAACCCTCCTTCGGCAGTCGGATAAAAACACCCGTACTTAATTCCTATTGGAATACACTCAAAAATACTCGTAATAGGAATAGACTCAAGAACATCCGTAATAGGAATAGACTCTCAAAAACACGCGTAATAGGAATACATTCAAAACACTCGTAATAGTAATAGACTCAAGAACATCCGTAAATAGGAAGATGCTCAAAATATTCATATCGTTACCTACGTATACATATGACTGCCTGCCAGAAAAAATATACTTAATAATAATATTGCTGTGCTTGTACAGAATCTTTCTCAACCGAATCAGGTTCGCACTTAGTTGGTCTGATTTTTATTTATGTAATGTTAGTACACAAGGTAAACTTTTAAATACCTGCCTGCCCTTAGTGCAAGGAAAGCTCAAAATATTACTGTGATCGGATTTTTATTTTAGACGATGACTGTGACGGATGAACAGGATACATTTTTACACGTGTTTTAATACAATTTAATAAGTTTGTTTGAGGTACTAAAAGCTAGACTCACAAAGACAAATGCATTTTTAACTTTCATTTTATCCACCGATTTTAGTATTCAACACCCATTGACGTATCGAGCGCCATTTATAATAATATTATTATTAGCCGCCTAAACTATTAATTGCTTACAAAATATTATCACTAATTGCCAAGTCAAAGCACAACAAAGTTAAAATACGTGCTAATTTGTTATCAAACAATGCAAACATACCTCCAGAATGTTCCGGGTACTTGTCAGTGCAGTTTTTTCTGTTCAGGTGTGACAAACGAAACTGGAACATGCCACTGCCCCGGCGGACTGCGAGGCAATGAAGCCGGCTTCTTGTCTTATACTTATAACGGCTTTTGCAACGAACCACCGGCAACGCGGCGGATGAATGCGGCGATAATTATTAACATATTCAATACTAGTTTTTGGCCGCGAATTCGTCCGCGTGGAATCAGTAATTTGGGTAGCTTATATTTTATCCAATCTATTTTTAGGGTTCCGCAGCCAAAATGGCAAAACGGAACCCTTATAGTTTCGTCATGTCTGTCTGTCTGTCTGTCCGCGGCTTAGCGCTTTGGCTATTAGTGCTAGAAAGCTTTAATTTTGCATTGATACGTTAGGTGACTAGGAAAGTTTTGAGATACAAAAAAATGTTTGCTTTTAGACTTTGATCAATTATAACTGTAGATCCACAGTCGCGCGCCCGAAAATGTCCGAGCCAAATGAGCGCCACTTTGGTAAAAGTGGCCTTCTTTTTTCTCAGTACGTTGCGTGAAATTGTCAAGTTTAGCTGTCAAGTGTCAACCGAAATTCGACTGTAATGTAGTAAAGACTAGGTTCAAATTTCTGTGTAGGTGGTGATTTTAATTGTTATGCAAACAAATAAAAAAGTTCGGACATTTTTTGAAGGGGATTTTGTTCGGCAATGTGTATCTTCAGTTATAATTGATCAAAGCTAATAGCTAAACTAATTATTTTATTACAACTTTTCAAAATATTCTCCATTAGTCTCTATACAACGATTCATTCGTCTAAACCAAGACTATAAATGCATTCCGAGCGTACTCAGGGCTTTCGAAATGATAGCATTTAGTCCAAGTTTCACCTTCGGGAAGAGAAAGAAATCACACGGGGCTAGATCGGGGCTATAAGGCGGGTGACTCATTTGTTGAATTTCTGTGCTCTTCAAAAACTCTGAGTCAATTTGGCTTTGTGCGGTGATGCATTGTCGTGATGCAAAAAAAGCCCCCGCAAACCTGTTTTTGGACGTTTTTGACGTAACGCGTCAAACACAGTTGACAAATACACTTCAGCGTACCATTGAGCATTAATAGTTTTTTGACTTTCTAAAGAAATTGTTGCCAAATGACCACTTGCACTAAAAAATGTTGCGACCATTTTTTTCCCACACTGCGTCCTCGTTTGACTTTCCGCGGAGGTTCTTCGTCCGGAAACACCCAAGCCATCGACTGTCGCTTAGTTAGTGGGTCATGTTGATAGATCCAACTCTCGTCTCCAGTAATAATATTAAATACGTTGCGGCCCTCTCCATTTTCAAATTTTTCAAGCATTTCCCGGCACCAGGTCACGCGAGCTTGTTTTTGTTCAGCGGTCAAAGCATGAGGAACCCATCGTGAACAAAGCTTCCTCACTTGTAGATGATCGTGTAAAATTTTATTAATTATCGGCGATGAAATCTTTAGGGTTTCTTCTATCTCCTTGTAAGTAGTTTTCGGGTCGTCGTGCAAAATTTTCTTTACCGCTTCGATGTTTTCGTTAGTTACAGAAGTAGCAGGACGGCCACCTCTGTCGTCATCTTTCAGGGAAAGTTTCCCCTGTTTAAATTGTGCAAACCATCTAAAAATTATTGCACGGGATGGTGCAAGTTCTCCAAATGCAGATAAAAGTCTGTTTCGGCACTCAGTTTCACTCAAACCAACTTTAAAATCGTATAACATCATTGCACGAAAATGTTCGCGTTCAAACTCCATTATTGAGAGAAAAAAACTAGCGAAACGCAATAAACAAATGAACATAACATTTTTATTTTTTAATATTTCGTAAATTGGCTTACGGCATTAGAATTTCAAATAAATGATGGTTTCAAAAAGGTATGATTTAAGTAGGTTCTTTTTTTGAAATTGCTGTATCTCAGAACTTTCCTAGTCGCCCATAATTATAGGTATTAGCAATTATCCCGACAGTGATAAAAAAAAATTGTTATAAGGTACCTCCCATGGACGTAAAGTGGGGGTGATTTTTAGGGTTCCGTAGTCAACTAGGAACCCTTATAGTTTCGCCATGTCTGTCCGTCTGTCTGTCCGTCCGCGGCTAAGCTCAGAGACTGTTAGTACTAAACAGCTGTAATTTGGTATGATTATATATATATCAATCAATGAACTAAAACAATTACTTTGCTCACCCGCGACCTTACAATAGTTACGTTTATGCAAGAAATGTGTGTTCATGCAGTTCCTCCACCTCCACACTGTACGAACATACACAAATCACATAAACACAACTATCACCACCACCAAGCTACACTGACGCGTTTCGAACTCAACCAGAGCTCATCTTCGGAGTTACCACAACTGTCTGCGCATCGTGGACCCGCATCCCTATGGCCGCCGTCAAACCGCTGGCAATACCGGCGCGCGACGCCCGCGCCCCTCTCTCTTCTTTGCTCGGCTCGCGCACGCGGCGCGTCCGCTCCCAGACATTTTCATTTTATTTTAATATTGTAGAACCAGTATTATACAATTAATTTACAGTTCATCTTTTAATTAAACAACTCCACATTAGGGCTAGATCCCACATTGGTCCTTCGAGAAGAAAGAAATTATAAAAGTACGAGTTCGAGTGAAGAGAGCACCACGCGGCCACGAAAAAGAAGTCGTCAAGACGGAACCCCAGGGCGTTGGCCGGACGGAACAGTGAGATCGTTCTAATTATCCCTTCATTATCTCCTTTCCTTTCCACTTCTTATTAACATTTCTATCGCCTCAACGCATTTTTTCTTCGCCGAAATTTGAGTGTGACAACGCATTTCCCTTTTAAACTATAAACTTGCGTGTTTGCGTATGTGTGTTGACCGTCTTACTCAAGCGGTCGCAGTTTTCCAACGCTGTTTTCCATCGCAAAGCACGAGTTTCTGATTCGCCTTCCATTAACATTCATCGGGTTTATGCACGCCTCAATTTAACGCTAATTTTGATCTGACTCTGCTCGCTGCACCCTTCTTTCACTATGTTGGAAGCAGATAATATTAAAAAGCTTAAAAAAAGCAAAGCTGGCATAAAAGCTAAACTAACCCAGTTTGAAAATTACCTAAAAACCGCAATATCTTATGACAATCTTAGCGATATTCATGTCACCGAGCTAGAGTGCCGTTTGTCTAGGATAGAAAACCTCATCAATGATTTCGACACATTACAGTGTGAACTGGAGTTGCTCTGTGACCCTCCTGACGAGCAATATGCCGAGCGAGAACAGGTCGAAAGCCAGTACTACCGACTGGTGGCCTCCGCGCGCAACCTCCTCCCTGCAAGCACCGACAAGGATGGATCTCCTGGATCACCGAGTCGCTCAGGTTCCGTGGCGAGCTACAACAACGATAAATCAGGTGGGACATATGAGCACACAAAAAGATTTAACTTGCCTAAAATAAACATCCCCGTTTTCAATGGCAGCTATCAGCACTGGCTCGAGTTTAGAGACATATTCACTTCAATGATTCATAGCAACCGTGAATTAGACAACATTAGCAAATTTCACTATCTGCGAGCATCCCTGCAGGGCAATGCTGCAATGATTGTTAAGAATATTGATTTCACTAATGATAATTACACAATTGCATGGAATCTGTTGTGCGATAGGTACAACAATTCAAGATTATTAGTTAACAACCACGTACAAGCTCTGTTTAATGTTGAATCCATTTCAAAAGAATCTAGTAGGTCACTGAGATATCTAGTTGATGTAACTAATAAAAATATAAGGGCTCTGACCACTCTTAACCAACCGACAGAACATTGGGACACAATAATCATTCATATGATGTCCACAAAATTAGATCCCATTACAAATCTTAAGTGGGAAGAACACCGGAACACTGGTTCTGAAGCTCCCACGCTGACTGACTTCTGTACTTTCATAAGAAACAGGGCAGACTTATTGGAAACGTTGGAAGAAAATAAAACTAGAAATTCCAAATTTGATCAATCCAAATCCAAAAGTTTCATCGTTGTCTCTGATAATCAGAAAAGTCAGCAAAATTATTTTAGTTCCGGCAAATATAATAAAATAAATTATAATAACAATAAATGCCTCTTATGTAAAGGTGAGCACACACTTTACAATTGTAATGTATTCAGGGATTTGAGTATAGAGGATCGAATAACAAAAGCGAAGCAGATTAATGTTTGCTTAAACTGTTTACGCACTGGTCATTCACAAAATAAATGTCAGTCTCCTCACTGTCGTTATTGTCGTTACAAACATAACACACTGCTGCATTTAGAAAAACGGGATTCTTCTCCAAATGATTATAACTCTGTCCCAATACAAGAGAATGTCGCATTACCAGTGGACAACTCTCAGACCCACTATGAGTCTCCTACAGATAACGTCACCTTGTCAACTAACACCACACAGCATACTACTGCTTCGCAAATACTTCTATCCACAGCGATGGTGAAGGTGTACGACTCCAACGGTAATAAGCACACAGCCCGGCTGCTGCTAGACAACGGCAGCACTGCTAACTTCATATCACATGAGCTCTGTGGTAAGCTGGGTCTGTCAAGACGCAGTACACGGTCAACAATATCAGGTATCTGCAATCAATCTAGTAAAAGTACACAACTGTGCAACCTCACGCTGTACTCACTATATAGTGATTTTAAAGTAAATCTAGACTGTCTTGTCTTAGATGAAATAACTAGGTCCTTGCCATCTAAATTAATTAATATCAATGATATTCCTATACCTACTGGCCTTCAGTTAGCTGACCCTTCTTTCAATGTTCCTTCTGGGGTAGACATACTTGTTGGTGCAGAAATTTTTTGGAGTGTTATTTGCAACAATTCCATTGATTTGGGTAAAAAACAACCCAAATTATATGAAACAAAATTAGGATGGTTAGTGTCAGGTTATGTGTCACATGCCAGCACTACTAACTCTAGTAATCAACATCACTGTCATTTCAGTAAAGAAAATGAGAATATTACTCAATTCTGGGAATTAGACACCATACCTGCGCGGCACTCCTTCACTGCTGAGGAACGTGCCTGTGAGGAAAGCTTCCAAGCTAACACTTACCGCAACTCAAACGGTGGTTTTGTAGTAACTATACCTCTTAAAAAAGATCCGAGTGAGTTGGGTGATTCTTATGCTATGGCAAAGATGCGATTCCTCTCACTTGAACGTAGATTTAATAGAGACCCAGTTTTTAAAGAAAAATACATTGACTTTATGCAAGAGTATGAACAATTAGGTCACATGACACTAAACTCTACCTCCCCGCCTCTATTGAACACTTGTGCTAATAATAATACTGTCTCATGTTTTATTCCTCATCATGGTGTACTACGTGAATCGAGTACCACGACTAAACTTCGCGCAGTGTTCGATGGATCAGCGGTTACTACGTCAGGGGTATCTCTTAATAACCTGCAAATGGTAGGCCCAACAGTACAAGATGATTTACTGTCAATTCTTATCAGATTTCGTCAACACAAATTTGTTGTGTCCGGTGACATAGAAAAAATGTACCGTGCTATAGAAGTCAATCCTGTACAGCGCCCTCTGCAACAAATTATATTTCGCACTGATCAATATGAACCTCTTAAAACGTACACATTAAACACACTTACCTACGGCACTGCCTCTGCGCCGTACCTAGCTATAAAGTGTCTCACAAGCTTAGCTGATGCAACAAGTAATGAGAAAGTTAAAAATGCAATTAAAAGAGATTTTTATGTTGATGACTACTTAGGAGGAGGAACATCGAAAGAAGAGGTCATACAAACGTGTAAGGAACTCATTTCCATTTTGGCCTCAGCACAATTTAATTTGCGAAAATTTCAGTCTAATAACTTAGACATTTTGAAAGCAATAACAGATGGCAAACCAGAAATAAATAATGTATTGCAACTGTCTGACTCTGCTCCAAATATGTCTGCCAAAACACTTGGCCTTCATTGGCTCTGTGATTCTGATACTTTATCATTTTCTATAAATATAGATTTACATGAAAAAATTACAAAACGCCATGTACTATCTGTCATAAGCCAAATTTTTGACCCATTGGGCCTTGTGGGCCCAGTGATTGTTGAGGCAAAAATGGTTATGCAAAGGCTATGGAAACTTAAATCTGGCTGGGACGATGAGGTACCAACAGACATTAAAACACAATGGTCCTCATTCGCAAGCAAACTGCCATATTTAAATGACAGTAAAATTCCACGCTGGGTATTGCAAAATGATTATATAAAGATAGAAATACATACCTTTTGCGACAGTTCCGAAAAAGCCTATGGCGCTTGTGTATATGCCCGCACAATAAGCCAGTGTGGTGGCATACATGTGCAATTAATAACATCAAAAAATAAAATTGCACCTATCAAACCAACTACTATACCGCGACTAGAATTATGCGGTGCACTGTTAGGTGCTAAATTGACAGCCAAAGTTTTAAATTCTATAACATTACAGGTTGATTGCAGATACTGGTGCGATTCAACTATTGTTCTGGGATGGTTGTCAACACCAGGTCATAAACTAAAACCCTTTGTTCGCAACCGTGTAAATGAGATACACGAAACCACAGCCAATGGCTTGTGGGGTTATGTGCCGTCTCTTGACAACCCGGCGGATCTCGTTTCTCGCGGGGTGAAGGCTGACCTCATCAGCTCTTCGCCGCTGTGGTGGTCGGGACCACCATATTTACTTTGTAATGAAAACAAATGGCCTAAAATGCCTAACGAGAAGCGAGATTTGCCTGACATTATATGCCACTTAGCGCAGAGCTCTAATACTAGTAGCACTAACCCACTCTTAACGCTCATACATAAACATTCCAATCTGACATGTTTATTTCATACAATAGCTTATATCAAAAGATTTATATCAAACTGCAGAGACAAACAAAATAGGTATAAAGGTCATCTAACTGCAGATGAAATTCATGATTCTCAAAATACTGTTATAAAATTAAGCCAAAGTGAAATGTTTCCTGAGGAGTACAGGATTCTCAAATCACAAAAAGAATTGCCTGCTAAAAATAGATTATTAAACCTTACCCCCTTTTTAGACTCAAATGACATTATTAGAGTAGGAGGTAGGCTTGATAACTCCCCATACTCATATGATCAAAAACATCCCATATTACTATGTGGCAAAAATCACCTAACTAAAACTATCTTCCAAATCCAACATGTTAAATTATTACATGAAGGCCCTCAAGGTCTCTTAGCTAATATTCGTCAACAGTATTATCCACTAGGAGGTAGAAATTTAGCTAAATTAACTGTTAGAAAATGCATTCCATGTATTAGGCAACTAGGTAAAACAATACAACCCATTATGGGCCAATTACCTACATCTAGAACTAAACTTGAATTTCCATTTCTCAACTGCTCAGTTGACTATGCTGGGCCAGTGCTTA
Source organism: Archips xylosteana (assembly GCA_947563465.1). Classification (NCBI taxonomy): domain Eukaryota; kingdom Metazoa; phylum Arthropoda; class Insecta; order Lepidoptera; family Tortricidae; genus Archips; species Archips xylosteana. The sequence goes on from OX387346.1 coordinate 23,913,246, forward strand.
TAGCTGATAAGAAAGGCCGTGGTTGTAAATTGCTCAAGTCCTACCTGTGTATATTCGTGTGTTTCGCAGTAAAGGCTGTCCACTTGGAGCTCGTCACGGACCTGACTAAAGAAGCGTACATTGCCGCTCTACGGCGCTTTATTTCACGTCGTGGCAAGCCACTGACAATCACCTCAGACCATGGAACCAACTTTGTCGGTGCATGTAACGAATTAACTTCATTAATTAACAAATCCAATTTGGTATCAGACTTGGCCGATGAAGGCATTAAATTCCTATTTACCCCAGCATATTCGCCCCACTTTAACGGATTAGTCGAATCAGCAGTTCGTTGTACTAAATATCATTTAAAACGTATTCTAACTTTAACTCATTTGACATATGAAGAAATGTCCACCTGTCTCACTCAAATTGAAGCTATACTCAATTCACGACCGTTGACTCCTTTATCCAGTGATCCTACAGACATGTCAGCACTAACCCCTGCCCACTTCCTGATTGGACGATCTCTTTTCTCCGTGCCATGCCCACAGATCGCCGACGACGTCAATATCAACCTGCTCCAGAGACACAAGCGCATAGAGGTCATCAAGCAGCACTTCTGGCGCAGATTTTCTAATGAATATATTTGTACACTCCAACAGAAAAGCAAATGGCACAAGTCAACACATAACCTAAGAGTGGATTCCCTTGTGCTAGTTAAAGACAAGGTCAACCCGCCACTGATGTGGTGTCTCGGTCGAGTGACCCGACTGTACCCAGGCCCCGACGGCATCAACCGTGTTGCAGACATCAAAACAAGGCGAGGGACACTGCGAAGAGGATAAAACAACCTTTGCCCGCTTCCAGACCAAGACCTTTGAATCCTCAACGTCTTCAAGCCGGGGACCATGTCTGCGCATCGTGGACCCGCATCCCTATGGCCGCCGTCAAACCGCTGGCAATACCGGCGCGCGACGCCCGCGCCCCTCTCTCTTCTTTGCTCGGCTCGCGCACGCGGCGCGTCCGCTCCCAGACATTTTCATTTTATTTTAATATTGTAGAACCAGTATTATACAATTAATTTACAGTTCATCTTTTAATTAAACAACTCCACATTAGGGCTAGATCCCACACAACCGTATGCTATGCTACCAAATGTTAAACTCAATATATCAATCACGCCGACAAAGTGGTTAAATAAAAAAAACTAAAAAAAAATTTTTTTGGTACTTCCCATAGACGTATAGTGGGGGTGATTTTTTTTTCTCGACTAACCCTATTAGTGTGGGGTATCATTGGATAGGTATTTGAAAATAAATAGGGGTTTGCTAAAACTATAACGACCGCTTTATCCTAGTTGGTAGTGACCCTGCCTACGAAGCAAGAGGTCCTGGGTTCAAATCCCGGTAAGGGCATGCATTTATTTGTGTGATGAGCACGAATATTTGTTCCTGAGTTATGGATGTTTTCTGTGTATTTAAGTATTTATTTATCTATATAAGTATGTTTATCGTCGACTAGTACCCATAGTACAAGCTTTGCTTAGTTTGGGACTATGTCGATTTGTGTAAGATTGTCCCCTAATATTTATTTAATTGACTACCTGATGGCCTAGTGGTTAGAGAACCTGACTACGAAGCTGAGGTCCCGGGTTCGATTCCCGTGTCGGGGCAGATATTTGTATGAAAAATACGAAAGTTTGTTCTTGGGTCTTGGGTGTTTAATATGTATGTATGTATGTATGTAAACTCTTTATTGTACAAAAATAAGGAAAAAAAAAGAAATACATTATTGACAACCGTTGAAATGCATGTACAAAGGCGAATTTATCCCTTTAAGGGATCTCTACCAGTCAACCTTTGAGTGGATGAAAGGAGCATTTAGTAAGGGACCGGCAAAGAGTAAGTAAAAATAATACAGTCGGACAAAGCAAAGGCTACAATACAACTTTTAGTAAATACAATACATAAACTCATAATATAAAGAAACCTAATTAAAATATACTACCATATACAACATATATATGCAAAATACATACAATAAATAAGCAGTGTTCTCAATATATTAAAGAGATGGTGTGAGCCACATCTTCTTAACAGCTTCCCTGAACGTCACCACGGAGGGAGATTGCCTAATGGAGGTGGGTAATCGAAGAAGTGGAAGTGGGTGGGAAGAAGTAGAAGGACAGGCCAAAAGGAGATTGGTACTCGACCGCAAACGATGCTGGCTTCCTTCAGCCAAGTAGCTGAAACGCTCGGAAAGGTGTAAAGGGGCGGAAGGATTAAAAAGAGTGTTGAAAAGCAATGATAGAACGTGGATGTTCCTACGCTCCCTGATGGGCAACCACCTCAGCTGTGCGCGAAAGTGAGATACGATATATGTATAGGTAATGATAGTTGTTATGTCAAATAAATAAATAAATTAGTGGTGGAGCCATGTTGTAGCTAGCCGCTGCATCACGAATGGGCCGGCTCATCCGGGGCAGTACCACCCTCTCACAGAACACCGGCGTGAAGCAGCAGTAATCCTGCTTGCGTTTCGTACGGTCAGTGAGAGTGCCGGGGGCCCAATACCTCACCCCTTCCCTCTCCCCCTTCCCCTATTTCCTCTCCTTTAGGGCCGACAACGCACTGGCATCGTGTAAAGCGCTGCGGGTGTCTATGGACAGTGGTGTTCATTTAACATCAGGTGACCCACCAGTTCGTTTGTCTGGCGTATCTAACATAAAAAAAAAAAAAAAAAAAATGATTAAATGATAATATGTATTTAAGTATGTATCTATCTATATAAGTATGTTTATCCGTTGTCTAGTACCCATAGTACAAGCTTTGCTTAGTTTGGGACTAGGTCAATTGGTGTGAATTGTCCCGTGATATTTATTTATTTATTATATTTGTTAACCCTAGCGCGCGGTGGGAGATGGGACCAAAACAACCACATTAATAAAGTATGCGAAGATTTTTTCGTACCTCCTACGGAACGGAACCCTATCTTGGGCGTGTCCGACACGCTCTTGGCCGGTTTTTTCATTAAACCTTAGAGTGCTATTAAGGAATTAATTCCATGATCGACTCTAGTGTTTATATCGTCCTATTTCGCGACAAAAGTACATGCTCTAGTAGGTACACAATGGACCACTACAGATCATCGCAATTTTGTACAGTCAAATGCTGAGCCACCATGGAACTTCGCCATCCATACTTCCATACTAATATTATAAATGCTAAGCTCTGTCTGAAACACTCTGTTTAACTAATGAGAATATTCTTTGATGTTTTCAGTCGTACAATAGTACATTGTGCATCAAGGGCCGTAAGTGGGGGATTACTAACGAGAGCCTATTAGAAGCCCGACGCCGGAGGCGGAGGGCTTTTAATGACTCGAGTTTGTAATCCCCTTACTGCCCGTGATACACACAATGATTTTCATCACACTGCGA